>OZ020248.1:5822624-6437624 GCA_963971285.1 Astropecten irregularis | reverse complement strand
CCTTCAGTTTGAAGTAATAATACACACAAAAGGAATATTTTGATGAATCTGGAGCCTTTTTTCATTTGTTAAGAGTGAATTGCAGGTCTATGATTTATTCTAATGGATAAGCAGCATTGTTGTTTGCCTAATTGTGATTTTTTTTAACCCCCCCCCCCCACTAGCATTCTATTTTCTTATTTTTTTAGTGTTATGAAAATAAATTAGCAGCACTTGTCAACTTTGCAAACCATTAAACAGAGTTACAGACTCCAACTAGAGCAGTATTTTCACATTATCTAGCTGCCCCTTTAAGCCTGTCACCCTTAAAAAACAGCTTTATTGCTTGCAATTGGGATGAAATTAATTTGTTATGGTACTCTCATTTGTTAAAAGTGAAGTGTGAGGTTTTACTTCAAAAAGCAGTAATAATATACCCAAAAGGAACACATCAAAAATCTATTGCTTTTTTTTCAAATCACAATAGTGAGTTGTACGCTTGTGAATTTGTAAGCTTCTGGATTTATCCTACTAGCTTGTGTGCCGTGCAAACTATCTGTCAACATCACCCTAAGCCTAAGCTCAGAGAAGTATTTTTCCACAGTGGCAACGCTGGCTGCTACCACAGTGCAGTAACTCTTCAGGCAGTTCCTCCAATGTGCAGACGATATGCCTTCTCAGAACTTCAAGATGGGAAAGGTGCTTATGACAGAATGGCTTCAACAATCAAATCTCACATCTGTATCTACATAAATGAAGGCAATGACGTGGAGACACCTGAGCAGTTTCAAAGAGCAGTGGAAAGTAATGGAGGAGTAGCTGGTGGCCAGGTGTATGTTTGTGATACCCAAGGGAAAGTCACTGGGACCAAGCCCTTTGAAAATATCACACAATTGAACAACTTTGAATACATACATGTAGATGGTGGTGTGCATGCTTGGATGGGCTATGATATTGAACCAGCGATTATCATCTCACCTCAGCAACTAAGCAGGGTTGAAGCTCCATCACTGATAATTCAAAGAGGCCCTTCAAAGCAAGGCAGCATGTTTAAAGAAATGCGTGCAAGAATATAGCCAGCCCAAGAAGCTACAAAGTGAATGTACCCCCGAAGATGCTCTACCTCACCCAGAGCTTTTTCCTCTGTATTGGCTGCATTGATTCCTACAATACATTTGGTGATTTAAATCACCATATGTTATACATGCAATCACACTAGATTGTTAGAGAAGCACACACTCCATGACAAAGTGAAAATCATGTATGTGGAGAAGTTGCAGGCTAGGCAAGATATAATAATCGGCACAGACACAAATGTAGTTCCAGCTGAGGGCAAAGAATAAACAGGATGGGCAGTGCAGAAACGTCGTCAATCTTAGCCCTTCAACGGAAATCAAAAACAGTTCCTGAATGAAAATTCAATGTGGGTGAAGTGTGCGGCACAAAATTTGACCATGCGATTGTTTCAAAAGAAATGCACACCAAGAAAGACACACAAGAAAACAGACAGATCTCAAGTTACTTCAGATGACTTGCCTCAAAGGTTAGAGAAGTGGGACCAACAGAAGAGGAGGACAGAGACATAGATCATAAACAGTTCCTGGTGTCTGTTTTCGAGACAGTTGGGCTACAGCATCCAATCATGTTGAACATATATAATATTTGTGAATTCTTCAGATCAGGGAAACACCACACTCTCAGCCTAAAAATGTTGAAAACAGTTTGCCATGACCTTAACACTGGCACGCAAGATCTGCATGATAAGCACAAGAGGTCAGCTCATGAAGCAAAATTGAAAGAAGTTGTTAATGCTTGCACCTGCTCAACTGCCAACTAATCATCAACATGTAAAAACATGAGTTCAGGGGTCGGTTACATCATTGGTAATTTTTCCACAAATTAATTTAAATAAAGCTTTAGTTCGCAACAAGTCCTCCTTTTTATTAAACAAATTAGCCTGAAACATGCTGGATTTGTTGGGGGCGTAAGTCAATGCCGCGCATTAATAAATTCACAAGCTAGTAGGATAAATTCAGAAGTTTACAAATTCACAAGCGTACAATTCACTATTGTGATTTGCAAAAAGCAATAGATTTTTGATGTGTTCCTTTTGGGTATATTATTACTGTTATTTGAAGTAAAACCTCACACTTCACTTTTAACGAATGAGAGTACCATAACAAATTAATTTCATCTACCAATTGCAAGCAATAAAGCTGTTTTTTAAAGGTAATATCATACTTTGGTTTTTGTCAAAGAAATACAGATTCATCGGCAAAAATATCAAGGAAGATACAGTAACAGTCATCTGTAAAAATTTCAGTTCTATACGGTGCCTCCTTTTTGAGAAAAACAGTGAAAAACTGCCACAGTATTTCTTAAATCTTTTCTCTTTTATTTTTGACAGGCTTAAAGGGGCAGCTAGATAATGTGAAAATACTGCTCTAGTTGGAGTCTGTAACTCTGTTTTATGGTTTGCAAAGTTGACAAGTACTGCTAATTTGTTTTCATACCACTAAAAAAAATCAGAAAATAGAATGCTAGAAGGGTAGGAAAGTGGGGGGGGGGGGTTTAAAAAAAAAACACAATTAGGCAAACAACAATGCTGCTTATCCATTAGAATAAATCATAGACCTGCAATTCACTCTTAACAAATGAAAAAAAGGCTCCATATTCATCAAAATATTCCTTTTGTGTGTATTATTACTTCAAACTGAAGGAAAACCTCAAATTTCACTTTTTCATTTTTGGGGAAAATAACATTTTTT
The DNA here is from genome assembly GCA_963971285.1 of Astropecten irregularis. Lineage (NCBI taxonomy): Eukaryota > Metazoa > Echinodermata > Asteroidea > Paxillosida > Astropectinidae > Astropecten > Astropecten irregularis. The sequence goes on along the minus strand of OZ020248.1, from coordinate 6,434,877 downwards.
GATGCGGTACTGCCCCCAAAAGATACAATCCCCCAAACTTTTCTCACCAGATATGGAAAGACCAATCTTGGCTCTAAGCAAGTCCAAAAGGAAAATGTTCTGAGACCCTTGGCAAGTTGACTTTTTGAGAGACAAAAATTGGGTAAAAATGCCAATTTTGCAAGTTCTAAAAACATGCTTTAAGGCATGTTCTAAAAATAGCATAATGATGGCATTTAAAATATTTTCAAAATATCTGAAGTAAGGGCAAGGATGATACTTTGTAATGATATAAGTAGTTTTGTGACAGATCTTTGCATTTTAGCTTGGTTGTATTTTAAAATAAGCTACAAAACCTGTTTTTGAGGTGCAAAATTGGCTTAAAATGCCCAAAACACGAAATAGCCCGTAACTATGGCAATGGGCTTTTGGGAAAAATTTTAAATATTTTTTTGTTGCTTGCTCACATAGTGCTTTCATTTAAAAAAAAAAAAAAAAATTGGCCGAGGACAAAAATATGAAGTATTTACGTGGACCCACTCTTAATAACTGAAAAATCCAGTATTTCAATAATTTGGTTTTTTTTTACTTGCATTTTTTTTTGGGGGGGGGTGTTGGGGCTAGAACAAATTTTTGCCCCCCCCCCCCTCCCCCCGTAGAACCGCGCCTGGACGGGGCCTTCGGTGCTGTTAAGGCGGAGAGTTCGAACTCGCACGTAGACGCCGCTGCCTGCATAGTCCTACGTATACATACTCAGCAAGATGGTCTTTATTGCAAAGCCAACACAATGCTCTAGACCCGGGCTCCTTTAAGTTTGAGCAATTTTCCCTGCCAGAGGAATGTCTAGTGCCCCTCCTTCAGTGTGCCTGTGTCACCTGGGGTCGATTTCACGAACCCCTATACGATCGATCGTAACTCGAGTTACGGAGGAATAACCTAACGAATCCTACGGAGGGTTGCAATGCATCGTTGCTCCTACGATTGATTGTAAGATACGAAGAGTTTAGTGAAATCGACCCTGGCCGTGTTTTCTAGCTCCACATCGAAGTTATTCATAACTGTATGTAACTGTGTGCACTTTATGATTCATTCCAATATGCAGGCAATAAAGTAGAACAGTTCTGATGTCACTTACTCTTATTTACCACGAAGAGTCCAACATCCATTCCTCGTCCACACGAGATAGTAAGCCACAGCAATAAACTACAACCGATCCCCCCGATGTCTCGATCCATGATACAGGGCAGTTGTGATGTCATGGTTGTCATTGAATCTGTCCCAGACTAAAAAGAAAGAATACCACTGATAACCATTACGGAAAAAGGGTTATATCCTCTTTATAGAGTTACCTTACTGGATACAAGTTACTTTGAACTTCAATCTCAGCTGTGTTAACACTGCGGTGCCCACGTTTTGAGAACACAGTGAAAAACTCACACGGTATATCTTTAAATCCTTTCACTGTTTGATCTTCCGAAGATCAAAACTGTTTTTGGTCATTGGTTTTTACTCTTTTCTGGATAAATACAGCATTTCAGGTATAACCATTTTAACGGTACATATGATTTTATATCACAATCTTTATATCTACGTTTTTAGGTAAATCTGTGAAGATTTCTGTTTCGGTATGCTACCAAACTATAATACTACCTTTACATGCTGCTCACTGTTACTGTGCTTTAGTCCACAAGGATTATTCTCAGACATTGCTTCTACAGTAATTAAACTAACTCGCTTAAAATATATCGGACCAGTTGTGATGTCCTCTTCAAATTACTAGCAAAGGTTTGATTTGTGGAAAGAGGGCAGGGCTTTGAGTTTTGAGGGAAATTTATATGGGGTCTGAAAATAATCCTTGTGGACTAAAGCACACTAAACACACTTACCATACCTTGCCACCAGTAGCCTACGTGTGCGTATATCACCGTCGAAGTATCCATGGTCATCGGAAAGAGGTCATAATTCTTATTCACACTTCATTCTACATGAATTAATTCACGTACTCTGTAAATACTGTACAAAGGGGTGGCACTAGCTGTACATGTACGGTCAACAGACTGCCGCATACTGCTAACATTACAGACTAAAACTCCGTCCTTTATAAGTAAGACTTAATAAGTCCACCAGAGAATCTGCAATTGTGCATCTCTCTGCAAACATTCCAGACGAGTTCCAAGGCGTGCAACCGCAAAGAGTTTCTTTTGCTAGTCCTGGAAATGTTGGTTGGAGCCAATGATAGCTTGCACGCCGATTTGTAGCTACGGAGCCGCTAAGGGGACAAGCAAAAACGCAGCAGCGGATTTGGTATACAAACGACTAGGGGCAGTTTCCAAACCTCGGCTCCGGCTTCGACGTCTCTGTCATCCCGTATGCCACAGAATTGATACACAATGTATATAGGTTGTGGTTTTTCATTGAAGCTGAATCTCTGTGTTCCTTTTCAAACCAGAGAATCTACTTCCGATACCCGTTATTTTATAATGGATTTACGAAATGTTGCCAGAGCCAGAGCCGGAGCCGGAGCCGGAGCCGGAGCCGGAGCCGGAGCCGGAGCCGGAGCCGGAGCCGGAGCCGGAGCCGAGGTTTGGAAAATGCCATAGAAGTAAGCAGTTTCAGATCATCACTAAGGCAGAAATGGCGATTAGCCGTGAATGTTCCACACAGTCAAGCTTTTTAACAGTAGTCTTGTTTCTGAAAGCCATAATGAGTAAAATATCAAAACACTTCATGAAACCTTTCTGGAAGACTCGAAATAATCAACTCGACTAATGCAATAATTGTTCATTTAGATATAATAAATTTTATTTTCAATCTGAATCATTATGAAATTTCTTTATTAGCTTTAAAGTTTTTAGTTTAATTAATATTTTGAGCAAGAATTCGGCTACAAAATGAAGCTTTGATACAAGATTCATCACATTGATATACTTCCTTCTTTACAAAAGATGAAATTCCTATTTAATGATGATAAATATGCAAGACTGTGTGGATAAATGGCATGAACAATTTCTCTGAATTTACCACTGACGTATTGCTCCATACATGATTTTTTTAAGCGAGTGAAAATTACAAAATAAAGCCATGCAGCACTTCGTCTTACGAAACCCCCACGTAAAATAATTTAATAGGAGAGTAGGCCATGCATAGAGAATTGTTTTTATCAAGATGACAAAATAATGCATCAATAAAATCAATGCAAGTAATAAACTGCTGCATCAGCCAAAATAATGACCTGAAATAAATACAATGCTTGGAGTTAGGAGGGCCTGGGGCCGATTTCACTAACGCTTTGCGATCATCGCTAAAGCCCAAATCCATCGCTAAAAAGAAAATTGCTATACAAAGCAGCGATCGATTCTCCGTTTAGCGATGGATTTGGGCTTTACGATGATCGCAAAGCGTTAGTGAAATCGGCCCCTGGGCAGAAATATTTTAGCAAGGGGTTTCTATCATGTCCATCTTTATAAATGTAAGTTATAGGTAAATCAGTGAACATTTCCGTTTTGGTTTGTTACCAATCCTGTATACAGCGGACGGTGTCCTAAAATAAACGTAACACTTTGTCGGGAACCATTATGTTAAAATAAATAATTATGTTTATCACTTCAGTTATATGATACAATCATGTCTTGGCTATCACCATGCAGAATTTAAGCAAAATCAGGCTGAAATTGGCGAAAATATGACCAATTGAAAGAGTACTCCTTAAAAACAAATTTGCAGTATTCGATAATATGTGGTCAGAACACACATAATGAGTATATGAAAGAAAGATGAAAATCGGGTTTTGAGGTTGGGTGATTCAATATTGGTTTTTCCTCTCAATTTTAGTCAAATTTTGCTCAAATTCTACATAGTGATAGCCAACATGGCTGTATCAAATATCCAGATCTTGAAGTGATAAACAGTTTAATCTTTGTATAATAGTTTTCTACACAGAGTGTTGCGTTTTTGGGGGACACCCTGATGTATACTGTACCTTTAAATATGTTCACAAAACGTGTGAGCACTTAATTATTACCTTGTAAATTCTTCTTACAAACATGATCAATACCATGGTGTATAAAAAGATTGGTAATTCGGAATTCAATATGATTTGTGTTTTTTAAATAGCAAAACCCAGAGGTACACCGTAAGGTTGATAGATTCAATTCAAATTCACGGCCATGTTTTGGCACTAATTCCATTTTCTATTTAAAGGTAATAACATACTTTGGTTTTTGTCAAAGAAATACACATTCACGGGAAAGAATATCAAGGATACAGTAACAGTCATCTGTGAAATTTTCAGTCCCATACGTTGCCCACTTTTTGAGAAAACAGTGAAAAACGCCCACAGTATTTTAAAAATATCTCTTAAAAGTTCAAAATTGTATTTTGATCATTGGTTCTACTCTTTTTTTTTTCTGGATAAATACAGCATTTCAGGCAGAATATTTGAACGGTATATTTCTACCATCACCGTCTTCATATCCTGCAAGTTATAGATAAATCTGAGAAGATTTTTGTTTCGGTATGCTACCAAAGTATTGGCCTTTACGAAATGAGGCTTGAGGCTAGGCTTGGGATTTATTTTGCTATACTGTCATTTTGTGTCCAAAATGAAATGAAGGGCTTGAGATACATGGCGAAGCTGAGGCCTTTCTTCGACATGCGTCCCAATCCCTTTGTTTCGTTTTGTGGGCCTCAAATGGTGGTAGCGAAATAAGTACCTGAAGCCTAGCCTCAAGCCAGGTTTCCTAAAGGCCCTATGATAGTACATAAAAGAAACAATTTTTCATCGAATTATTATGAAAGATGCATGTTCGTAGTCGCACAAGTTATGAATATTAAAATGAGAAGGATATTGACATAATTCCATCTTTATTAATATTCATAAAACCAACCTAAATTATGTAAGAGACCCATTCTGTTCTATGGCATTATCGTGTAGCCTGTGTAATATTGGCAAAACGTATCCAGCTCTTTAAAGAGCGTCCTCAACGACGGCCTCTGTTGTGGGTCGACTGCTTGACACATGTCAGCTAGTGGCAGCATTTCATACACGGTGATGACTTGAAATGCGATGTCCTGTATCAGTACACCCAGGCTGTAAACGTCCGAGGCAATGCCGTAAGGTTCTTGGCCCTCCACAACCTCCGGTGCTATGTGCCGGCAAGCACGGTAGTAGGTGGCTTTATCCTGAAGGCTCAGATTCAGACATAGGCATCCTGGTCCTTCCAACCTCCTGGCATTGCCAAGGTCGATGATTCGCCCCACCCACTCAATATCGGACTCATCCGGTTGGCTCGTGTCTCGCAACAAGAGCACGTTATTGATCTGCAGATCGCAGTGCGCCCAGCCTGATTGGTGGAGCTCCATCAACCCCTTGATGACGTTGTGTATGATCATGATCCAGTTCAGGAGGGATAACTGGACCTTGGTACGCAGGGCTTGGGTGATGTTCAACGTCGGCAAAGAGCTGGGGTCGCCGAAGTACTCCTGGGCGAAGGACTGCTTGTTTATCACCCCGAGGAGTTTGGGGAAGATGAAACAGTGCTGGACGGAGTGCAGGGCTCGGACTTCCCTCATCATGACAGCCTCTGCTCTGGGGGATTTCACGATGAACTGCTTGACGGCCACTAAGGACGTGCCGCCCTCGGGTCGGCGGTGTCGCATCAGGCGAACCACTCCGGACTGTCCCCGTCCCAGGATGACCGGTCCACCTGGCTCCATGCTGACCTGTCGCAGGTCTTTCTCGTCGATGGTGGGCTTTATAGGCCTTGTGTCTTCGTCCTCTTCATCGACTTGACTATGGTCTGACATCTTGAACCGTCTTCCATTTCTAAAATAAAAAGATGCCATGCTAAAGGGTAGTTAGAAACTTCTTTGTCCAAGTAGGATTTGAAGTTTTACATGATGAGACTTACGGAGACACCTTGTATAACGCTCTTCTTGGAAGATGTGTGGTCCTGAGAAGGACCGATGAGAGTAAGTTCTCGACGTTTCGAGTTTCGACCAGTGTGGTCTGGTCTTCCTCAGAGGAGGGCATGGTTTTCTTCACGAGGATATGACTATTACCATAATCTTAGATCTACCCAACAGCCAAATGAGTTGTACTGTTAAAACTGATTGATTGAAATGTTATTCTGGAAATGACAGGGCTAAACGAGCGACGGTGACAAGTAACATCTTTACCGCAAAGCTGACAGTCAAGCATGTGAAATGTTGCAGTGATTCAGTATGGATTTTGCACTGAGTTTCAGAGACATCTAGTGACACGTAATAATTGATCCTTGACTTACTGCAGTTCTGGGGCTGGCTTTTGCAGATCTTCCTCTTCGACAGAGGCCTGCTCGTTGGCCACAGTTTTCAATTTCTGAAAATGTAAATAAATACAAATGTGGAGGGCATTAGAAAAGATGAGATTAAATTATTTATCTGTCTTTCAAACCTCAAACCTATTGTTTTTGCTTGTTACTAGCTAATTATATCGCTATTAAGCAGGGTTTTGTATATTAATTAGGATATCAGCACGGCCAAATGGTTTGGTCTTTGCAGAAAGTTCCCTAAAACATTTCAGTAGGCCTGATGAATGCCGTGTAATGGTAAAAATATTATAGTCTCGACAAGGTAATCTCCAAGAAATTGGTTCAGTAATCTAGACCAGGGACCAATTTCATAGAGCTGCTTGTGCTCCAAATCTGCTTAAGCATGAACAGTTTTCCTTGATCAAACAGGATTACCGACCCAATTTACATATGATGTTTACTGCTTTCGACTTGTATTCGGCTATTTTTGCTTCACAAAAAGTTTTGGCTTGCATATTGATTGTATTTATCAAGGTGTTTGGTGCAATAAGCAAAATGTTGGTGCTTTAAAAGCAGCTCTATGAAAGTGGCCCCAGGATTTGAACTTACATCGTAGCTTTGTTGGACAGAGGCTGTTTCTGAGGAGAAGACACTCCCCGTGGTGATAATGCTTACGGTAGAACCGTTACTGTCATCACCCTGGCTTCCAACACAAAACGCCGCGCCTGGATCAGGCGCGACGCGTACGGTCCGCGAACAGGGGAAGCAACCTCCACTCTCCCCGGTAGGCTCAGGCGGTTCCACGGTGGTGGTGTCGTGGATATCTCGGACTTTCTCTGAAGCGGTCCCGGACTGGCCGGACTCCTCTCGGGCCAGCGGTGATGCGGGAGCTGCCTTGCCAAAGCACCCGACCAGAGGTCCAAGAAGACGGCCCAGCACCTTCGGGAATGCCCTGGTGCCAACATGATGATGATCGCGTGTTAATACTGAAAACAATATTCACTGCGTAACTTGAATTGATGGTTGTAGACTCTGCCTGCAGTGGTACGGTATTCCTGTTTCCAAGAGTTCCTTTCCAACTTGTTGAGTGAGATTATAGCGTGTTACTTGCAATGTCAACGATGATTTAGGTTTTGAGACACACTAGTCCTCCAAGTGTGTGTCTCTGCTCCGTTCAAGCAGGCAATAATAAAAGCAGATGATGATGCGCTATTAACAGAGGACGATAGCTATCTCAATATCATAGAGCTTACCTGCTTCTGTCAGATGCCGTGGGAACTTTATCCGACTGCGAGGCCCACGGACAACAGGCCGACCATCTTCTCTTGCCGGTCTTTGCGCCGTGGCCTTGAAGACGTCCCGTGGCTGGACGCATTGTGGCATCTCCCGTTACGGTCGCATTCGCTGATGTACGGGGAGGATTGGTCTTGTGATCCGGGGGCTTGGTGGGTGCAATTCCCGGTGGGTCCCCGGGACTTTGGGACGGTATGGGGGCAACTCGGTTACTGCGTCGGAACATCCGACACAGGGCACCAAAGACGTTAGAGTTGCTCGTTCCACGCCTGAAAACGAAAATGGTATGAAACTCGAATAACGTTTGGCTTCTGACTGCCAAACGAACCATAGGGACACCACGGACATTGGGCTGTATATGGATAGCTCAGTTGGTAGAGCGCCGGTGCGGTATTCTGTAGGTCGCTGGTTGGAGCGGGATTCGAACCAGCGACCCCGAAATATACCGTACCGGTGATAATTTAAGTGTCAAAATTCTTCATGACCCACAGATCAAACCGCCCAAGAAAGTGCACCATTACGCCAATACGCTTTTGTTTGACATCCTCAGGCTAACAGCATTCTTGCAAGAGTGGCTTTCACAAAGTCTTTTTTTTTTCCTTTGAAATTGTTATACAAAAATCTCCACATTGCCGAAATCGTTCTGAAAATTTTCACATAAGACAAAGCTTGACCAAGTACAGAATTTTTCTCTATGGTGATATCACGAGTGGAGATACCAACCTGTTGTTATGGGAAGGGTTGAATGTGGGGTTGAGGGTTCTCCGAGCCTCTGGGCCGCTGCATCCAGTCGGCCCATCTTGAGGTGTCTTCCCGCCGTCCTGACTGGGCCTAGGCACGGCGACCGGGGAAGACGACTCGGAGCTTGCCGTCCTGTAAGTTCAAGATGAGATATGATTTAACATCACAAATTACAAATGATAACTGATGGCAACCGTATTGTAAAATTTAAAACGATTTTCAGTCCTTTTATCCCCAATTTCTCAAAAAACCACCACAAATTACAACACTGACGGTGACGATTGCAAAATTTACAACGATTTTCACTTTAATATTCTACAATAATAAAAAATGCATGCACTTCTTTACCTACGATGTTACTTACAATGGCATTAACAATTAGGCCGAGGCCTATCTCAAATTAAATGTTGTTTTCAACGTAAGAAGAGTATTATTCAATTTCTTGAATAATGATGGCACGAAATTCCTTGAATTAAAACAGCATTATAGGCAAACATTATTTAGGAAAGGAAGAAATATAAAATGTAAAAATTATTGTCATTTACACATTATGAAATAATGATTCAAACATTTATTTGAAATGACATACATGATTCTGACGGTGATGTTGCCTGCAACTTGTGAGAATTTTCTTTGATCGTACTCAAACATCTCTTCTTTAACTGTCTATCGCTGCAAAACTTCAAAAAAAATAGTATCGTAAACGAACGCTGAGAGCAGATACGGATATCGCTGATGTGAACACAGTGAGCGCAAAAAGGTTTCTGACTGCAGTGTTTGCGTTTGGTGTTGCACGAACTGCGTCGGCCTGGAAGCAGCGCGCGTTCGTTTGCGTACTATGATGTCACAAGACAAACGCGCGCGTCCTAAGTAAAGGCGCCTTTATTTCATAATGCGCGTTTTCATCCGTTGCGTGAACTTCCGTCGCGTTGCAAAAAAAATGCCCATTAAAAAGACGCACGCGAACATTCCCAACGGACAGGCACATGGAAAGGGTTGCTTGGTTTTTTTTTTGTACAATAGTAAAACCAATTGACCCAAAAACAATTTTGATCTTCGGAACATCAAAAAACCTGTGAAAAAAATTGAAAATTCCATGGGCGTTTTTCCGTTTTCTCAAAAAGTGGGCACCGTACGGGACCTGAAATTTAACAGGTGACTTTCTTGATATTTGTTGCCAATGAATCTCCATTTCTTTTACAAAAACCACAAAATTTAAAGCTAGGATAAATTCTAAGCTTTACAAAAAATTGGGCTGAGCTAGTTTAAGGCGTCAAGTTCTAAAAAGAATTAAATCTGGATAGGCAAAGTCGGTTCATCTAAAGGTTAGCCGTGTTTTCAATATAAATTGGTTTAGGCCTAATTAAGCTGTGTTCTATTCCTTGAAACAAGCAACGTACTACTTCAAGTCTACCAAAAAGTTGCTTAGCACAAAAATGTCTTGCCCAATAAAACAAACCACCATTGAAAATTCCACTTGATATTTATGCAGGCGCGGTTTTAGAGCCAACATTTGGGGGGGGGGGGGGGGCTAGAAGAGCCATTATTATTATTTTTTTTTTTGGGGGGGTCTACGAGACCCAATATTTTGGGTTCTTCTTTGGGTGGGGGGGGGGGGCGGCTAGACAAATTTTGTGGGGTGCTACAGCCCCCCCCCCCCAGCCCCCCGTAGAACCGCGCCTGTATTCATGGTCAGCAAACAGCAGCCAAAGAAAATTATGTACTGTTTTCTAGCTAGAGTTATAGAGCTGAAACTTCAAGAGAAATTTGACAGGACACCAAACGTCTATTGCTGTTAATGTCAGTTTCAGACAGCAACATTTTTCCGTAATTTTTATTCGCATGTAAATGTATGTACGCATGAATTGGCTTTGTATTTCATCATCGAATCAATAGCAAAAATATCATCTAGCTCAGTCACTAATGTACTGAGCACATACATATTTTTTCATTTTCAAAGACTGAAAGATTTGAATTGAAAATCGTGTTTTCAAATTGAATTGAAAAGTTCGTCTAAAATTCCATTTTGCGACAATATATTAAAAATATCATCAGCTTTGTAATGTGGATTTTAGAAAAGCTTGGGTTGAAAAACAAAACCGTTCGTTATAAAATAATGACAAAATTACATGATTAATCATTATCAACATGTTCATAATGTACCGGCATTAAAAAAAATCATAACAAATAAAGCCATTATATCTCATTTTCAGTTTGTTTATAGTTTTAGTCGATCTACCCTATTATCTGTTGGGAAACATTTTTCCCATTAAATAATTAGTTAATAGTTTGATAGTCTTGTCAGTTTTAAAAAATAATTGTCACTTTGTAAAATAATGGGCAAAACGAACACACTTGTTAGCATACACGCTCATGAGGTAAATTAAGTCTAAAAATAGTCCATAATTATGTACAATATTTTATATATCTAATTCGGAAATCGCAATTAATTGCGGCGCCTTGTAATTTTGAAGCCGAGACTTCTAAATTATTTGAAGACCATAATATGGACTGTTATTAGGCAAGGAGATCGTTTGACGTTCGTGCAAGTAGGCCTAACCTTTTTTATCTTAAGGTCAGTAGTGTAGACACGTCCTCAGACCTGGGGGGTTTGATCGTGTAGCTGGGTCGTACTTCCATATACGTTTGTGCACAAAATCCTTTTTTATATATATAAAAAGTGAAAACCTGGGGGGATTGCAACCCCCCTAGCCCCCCCCCCCCCCCCCCCCCCGGGATCTACGCCCATGCTTAAGGTACAGTACAGGATTGGTAACATACCAATACAGAAATGTTCACAGATTTACGTATAACTTTCAGGAACTGAAGATGGTGCTGGTAGAAACATACCGTTAAAAAACTTCCACCTGAAATGCTGTATTTATCCAGAAATTAGTCAAACAACGACCGAAAACAGTTTTGATCTCGGGGCAAGATCAAAACCATTCTTTATGTTTTATAAGAATAAATGAGTCAGGGTTTCGCTATTTTTCTCGTGACTCAGATGTCAGATTGAGTTCAAATTTGCACATGTTTATCATTTCATGTACATGCTGGATCAAACAAAGTGCGAGTGCTGTTCTGAGACATTTACCAATCATGTATTATACCTTTAATGTATACTGTAGGAACCAGACTACATTATTCATATTCAACACCTTGATATACATTGGTTGATGTAATATACTCATTATAGGAATGTATAAATTAAAAATCTAATATAGGAGATGAAATTTTGTTGAGTTGGGATTTAATGGCAAGATTTTACCAGAATCACAAGTTAAGAAAATACTTTAAAAACAACAAGATTAAAATTTAAAAAAATCTGGAACTAAAAAAAAAATTACTCTGACTCTTGCATTAACTGCTTTGTGTAGCACTTCATCTCTGCCTTTTCTACATGATATACAGTATACATGGCATGCTTTTTAAATAACAGGCAAATCAGTATTACCGAAATTATCTTTTGAAAGACAGCAAAAAACTAAAGGGCTGCAAAAACCATCATGACCTCCTACAGCCAGCGATTTCTGAAGTACTTGAGATTTTCAGCAATTGTTATAAAATTATACAGAAATATCATTTCAATTACAGAATAATTATTTTGACTATATAATATATTATAAATGTACTGATATATTTTTCACCAAAAAGAAATAACAAATCGACAAGACAATGCATGTTTTTATTAATCGATGGTTTTTTTAAATTTGTGCATTTGTATTTGGAAGAGCTAGGGTTTCCTAAACTGCACGCAGTTTCTATGGGCCTTTTTGAAATGGAGGCTGAGCCCGAGGCTCAGGCTAAGGCTCAGGCTCCATTTTGTGAATCCATTCTAAAATCATGGGTATCAAAATAGAGGCTTTTGGCTGCAGTTCGGAAGAAGATTCTCTTGAACAACCACAACCTACATTTTCAGCATTTTGAATAAGGGAACAGGAGCCTGAGCCTTCCAGAGAATCTACTTCCGAAGTGCAGCCAAAAGTCTCTATTTTGATGCCCGTTAATTTAGAATGGATTCACAAAAAGGTGGCTGAGCCTGAGCCTGAGCCTGAGCCTGAGACTCCGTTTCGAAAAGGCCTTTTGATTAATCTTTTCGCCGACGGTTTATACCTTCCTCGGAGCGATGGTGCTGTGCTCGAGGGGAGTGGTGCTGGTGTTGGTGACATCATATCCTAGCTAGGACATCACTCAGGGCATCAATGAGGATGTCAGCATGTTGATTCTGGAAGATGAGAGCTGGACGTACACGAATAGACTGCTTACCACACGGTCCAATAATCACTCCTAGGATCAGAGGAAAACAAGGGGAACTGTAAATCACTTGGCAGCAGCTGCAGTAGCAGCAGCAGCAGCAACAGCAACAGCAGAAGCAGTGTCACAACATGTCTTGCTCAATAAAACAAACTACCATTGAAAATTCCATTACATATCCACGCAAAGTGAACAACAGCGATACACAACACATGGATATTTAGTTGCTATTAAAATCCTGTTTTTATTAAGACAGATATTTCATGGTTAGCAAATTTTTGTGCTAAGCAGGGCTGTGAAATTGGCCCCTGGATGTTCAGACAATGTTGCTGCTATAGGACATGTAATGGCGACATAAACGTACACAACCACATGACATCTGAATGAGATGTCACAAGCGCGAAGCCCTATTTCGTCGAGCCAAAAGCATAAAACTTGGTAACAGTGGGCTCAGCAAGTGCTAATTCCACAGAGCAAGCTAGCAGTGCAGCATCTGTACGATGAATCGGACACCACTGACCTTTCTCTCTGACCATCCGGACAACCTTGGCGGCCATCTCTCCATCCTTGCAATCTACAGCGATGTGAGTGCCCATTCCCCGCGCTCTGCTCAGGTGCTGTGGGTACTTGGCCTGTAACGCAAAGACAAACCCCACACAAAATTATTTTAAGGATACTGACACAGTATGTGTACATAAGTGTTATAAAGGTACAGTACAGGATTGGTAGCATACACAAACAGAAATGTTCACAGATTTACGTATAACTTTCAGGGTATGAATATGGTGCCGGTAGAAACATGCTGTTAAAATATTTCCACCCGAAATGCTGTATTTATCCAGAAATTAGTCAAACAAAGACCGAAAACAGTTTTGATCTCGGGGTAAGATAACAAATTGAGACTGGAAGTTTGCTGCCCTCTATTGACAGCTCTCTCCAAAAGTCTCACCCTATAGACCAATCCGACGGCACGACATACCGTCCGCCATTACTGCGGTGTCCCCGTCCGCCTTTTGTGCCCAGTGAGTAGCAATAAAATAACTTCCACTCCGCCGCACTCTATTCTGAAGGGTGTATGTCCCCTGATACACCGCAGGGCCAATTACATGAATCGCACTGTCGGATTCAAGTATCACATACAAAAGACGGGTGGGGACACCGTATTAATTGCAGATGGTGTTTCGTGCCGTCGAGATCGGTCTATACAAATTTAGATGATATTTGGCCCTGGAATGGCTAGGTTTGATGGTTCATTACCTGTAGATCTCTGATGCCATCCAGCAAGTACCGCCCAGTATCTCTAGCCACGCCCACAAGGTCCTCCTTCTTGATAACGTCGATGACACTACTAAGCATCAACAGTTTGGGAGGGTCACCCATCCACGTATTGAAGACTTTACTCGGCTACAAAAAAGAAAAAGGGACAAAATGATGCATCTGAGTTTTGACTATCACATCAGTCTGGGGCCAATTTCATGGAGCTGCTTAGCACACAAAATTTCATAGCACAAAAATGCCTTGCCCAATAAAAAAAACACCATTAAAAATTCCATTTGATATTCATGGTCAGTGAACAACAGGCAAAGACCAATCACAAGTGATACACAACACATGAACATTTGTTTGTTAATCCTGTTTTAATTATAAAGACAGACTATTCATGGTAAGCTAATTTTTGTGCTAAGCAGGTCCGTAAAATTGGCCCCAGGTGGACAAATGGCAATCACACTGGCCCAGACCCTCTCGAAAAAGACCAAGGGTCAATTTCACCAAACTCATCGTAACTTACTGTCAATCGTTAGGACTTATGATGCATTGAAGCCCTATGTACAGATGTAGGATACGGTGAGTTAGTATGCGTCGTAACTAGAGTTACAATCGATCGTAGGGCTTCATGAATTTGACCAGATCAAATAAGGCTGCCGAGATGCACTTCAGAGCAGCTTGCATCAACCAAAGGCAGCAGAAATTGAAATCAGCCTCAGAAAGTGAAAACTAACATTCTCTCAATCATGTGGTAATAAGCACTATGAGGAGATTCAACTTAAAAATAGAGATTCTTTCCAATAGTGAAGTGGTAGAGGAAAGAAACCCTTGTTTTTATCAAATTTCTGAAACCAGATTTTGTTGACAAGCAAGAACCGTGGGCAATTGTTGGGCCTCACCCCATCCACAGCAAACTCGTCCTTGAAGAAGTAGCCTCCTGATATCATTTTCTTACTGAAGACAACAAAGTCTGGTGGTTCGGGCAGGTTGAAGGACTCGTGGGCCCAGAAGTGGCCCGAGGTCCCACAGCCTGTTTGCACCTCATCAATAATGAAGGCCACGCCATTCTGAAAGGACAAAAGAGGAAGTAGAAGACAGGACAAGTTAAAGAAAAGTAGCTCGGCTCCGGCTTCGACTCCGGCTCCATTTAATGAATCCATTTCAAAATAACAGGTATCAAAATAGAGACTTTTCGCTGTGGATCAAAAGTAGATTCTCTGTTTTGAAAAGGAAAACAGAGCTTCAGCTTCAATGGAAAACTACAATATACATTTTCAGCATATGGATGACATTATCAGAGCCGGAGCCGAGATTTGGGAAAGGGCCTAAATGAAGGTTCCTACTTTAGCTTGGTTCCTCTGCTTTTTCCATTTGTACAAACTTGAGTTTGATCTTCAACAAACCCGAGTTATCTTCAACCATGGTCAAGTGGTGTTTATATTTTCATTGTAATTCTCAATCTCGACACCCTCCAAAACCAAAGTCCAATGGAGAGAAGTGCTTTCAGTGATTAGTTTGCCGTGCAATCGTGAGCGATAGTGACACGCTGTGTGTATGTGCGTGGTTGCTTGGTTGGGCGCGGGGCCTACTGGATCGGTATATTCCGAAGTCGACCACCCTCTCCCAGTTCATACCTCCTTGCAGATCTTCTGCAGATTACAGAAGAAGTCGGCGCTGGCGTGATTGTCACCCCCTTCCCCCTGTATCGGCTCGATGATGACAGATGCCACGTCCTTTCCACTAGCTCGGCCCTGGTCAATGTGTCTCTGTACCTGAGTGGGTGAAGAGTAGGAAAAGAGAGAGGATTCATTCAAAATATTCATAAGAAATCTTGTGCATATCTCCTTTTAATACAGGTCAGCCAATGAAAAGCCTGGCCAGGCCCAGCCATCAGGCCTGTAATCCTCATTTTGCTAGCTCTGAACTTCAATACAGCAGAGAGCTGCTTAAAATCAATCAAGCCCTGGCTTTGCCACAGCTGGGATAGATCAGTATTAAACTTTATCTCCCTAATCCAGTGTATTGTATCAATGCAACATGCTACAGGCTTAATGTACACCATATCAGGGGCCTTTTCAAAAACCTGGGTTCCGACTCAGGCTCCAGCTTTGTCTCTGTCATCCATATGCTTAAAATATAGGTTGTGGTTTTTCATTGAAGCTGAAGCTCTGTTTTCTTTTTTGAAACCAGAGAATCTACTTCCGAACCGCAGCTAAAAGCCTCTATTTTGATACCTGTTATTTTATAATGGATTCAGGAAATGGAGCCTGAGCCAGAGCCGGGGTTTTGAAAAGGCCCATGAACTCCTGAGAGACTCTTGCCGATCGTGCTCAGGACTCAATCTGTCACATTTGGGGAATGAACGGGTCACATACATACCTCTTGAAGACACCTTTTCTCCTCTGCCTTATTCTCAGCCACAAAATCCTCCAACGGGTATTTCAGTCTCGGGAACGGAGCCACAGGCCAATCAAGAGTGGGGATGTCCAACCGGTAGACAGATTTGGAGTTGGTCATAGCCAGGCAAGCTGGTACCGGCCACAAAGAAGACGCAGAAATAAAAACACAGAAAAATTGAACGTCATTTTTACGAGGTGACCAACTCTTTTGGTGTGTATTAGCAGGGTGCAGATTATGGGTTTACTAAAAGGAGGCTCAGGCTCACCCTCAGGCTCAGGCTCTGGCTACGGCTCCGGCATCCACATCCTGAAAATATAGGATGTGGTTTTTCATTTAAGCCGAAGCTCTGTTTCCCTTTTCAAACCAGAGAATCTACTTCCAAACCGCAGCCAAAAGCTTGTGTATATTTTGGTACCCGTTATTGTAGAATGAATTCATGAAATGGAGCCGGAGCCAGAGCCCGGACTCCATGAAAATTGGGCCTAGGACAGAGAGGTTTAAACAATACAAAGAAAGGAGAAGGCCAGGAACAGGCCTCCACAGTAGACAGGACAGACCACAATGTACAGGTAGCCAGCATGGACAAAATAACAGGTGGCCCCTAAACCAAACAAATTGCATTCTCACCAAATGTACGTCCATGAAATGATCCCTGGAAAGATAAGACAGTATAGGGAGGGCATCCGGGTTCCTTGTGAACGGAATAAAAACAATGGAAAGAAAATTGTAATTCAAGAAGAAAATTTGGCGCAATGGAGTGCAAGAAATACAGATTCACAGGCAAAAATATCAAGACAGATACAGTAATAGTCATCTGTGAAAATTTCAGTCCCATACGGTGCCCACTTTTTGAGAAAACAGTGAAAAATGCCCAAGATGTTATTATTAATCTTCCGAAGTTCAAAATTGTTTTTTGGTCATTGGTTTTAATCTTTCCTATATAAATACAGCACTTCAGGCAGAAAATCTTTTCTACCATCACCATACCCTGTAAGATATAAGTAAATCTGTGAAGATTTCTGTTTCGGTATGCTACCAAAGTATGATAGTAGTTTTAATAACATGACAGCCAAGCAAAAGACAACTGACGATTAAGAATGACAGTATGATAGGGAACAGACAGCTCAGGCAGTAAAAAAGTTGACTGATTTGGTCCTTGTTCATTAATTTACCTTTCCAGTGATACTTGAGTCTATTTGATCCTGCGTCGCTGGGCCACCCCTCTTAGTCCTCTGTGTGAACAGAAAAATACAAATTAATCCCAGTTTAATAGGTTTTCATGATCGAGAGAGAATTCACAGTACAGGATCAAGAGATTGAATGTTTAATCCTGTAGATTTCAAACATAGCATGCTGCAGACTTCCCTCACGGACAAAAGATCTTTTCATGCAAAGAAAAATCTCCAGTTGCCAATTTCATAGAGCTGCTTAAGCACAAAATTTGCTTAAGCATGAAAAGTACTTCCTAGATCAAACTGGATTGCCAACCAAATTTTCTTGTGATGTTTACTGCTTTTGACTTGTATTCCGCCATTGTTTGCTGTGCATAACATTCTCAAGGAGGTTTGGCTGGCATGCTGATTTTATCTACCAAGGTTTTTGGTGCTTAAGCAAAGTTCGGTGCTTAAGCAGCTCAATGAAACTGGCCCCTGGTTGTGCAAAGGGTCTGACCTATGTAAATGTGACTGAACCTCTTCACACTACAAGATTATAAACACAGCATGGACCTGCATCAAATGTGATGTGTATAAAAGGCACTAGAGTGGAACGCCGCTATAACGAAAGGCCGCTATAACGAACACCACTATACCGAACATTTGGATTTACCGAACATCATCCTTGGCTCCCAATTTTTATGTACAATGCATAGGCCTGCTGAACATTGTTCACTATAATGAACGACCGCTATAATGAACAATTTCTGTGCATCCTGGGGTGTTCCTTATAGCGCCATTCTACTGTTGTGTCAAAAAGGTGTCAAATTCATCCAAGAATCTCCCTTTTTCCAATTTTAAGATTTTCAAATTTTCAGATTTTAACATCTTGTGACATATGACTCATTTACACAGAGCTACTCACAAATCACCATGGAGATCTCTGATTTCCGGCATTTTGAGTCCATCATTTGCAACAAAATAAAACCATTCCAACGTCCCATATCGTGACGTATTTTTAAACGAAAATTACAAGATCTCACCGTGTACCACAGGAATGCCTGTTTGATGGCATTCTCATTGGAGCATGCGCCGCACATCATGGGCTGAACACGTTTCAATCCTTTTGGAGCACACTGCAATAAATATCCCACAGAGTGGAAAAAAATAGGTAAAGCCAAGTATCCATGCAAGCTGTATACAAAAGATTGAGATTGAACAATTATTACTTCCAAATAATGACACACTATGGAGAAATAAGCCATTTTGTGAGTTGAATCTGAATAGTATCTGGTATACAAACTTGTTTCATTGCAAATAAACACCCCAGTCTGAATTTACCAGACTAAAGATTCTGTTGCTATATCACATGATGATTTGGGGTACTTGGTTACATAACAGACGTCTTGCAGTCAAGTTGGCAGTGCATTTAGAGATTGTATGACTTACCGACAGAAAAGCTTGTTCAAGCATGTCTGGAAACGATTCTTCGGGAAACATCCCTAAGGCCGGCCTGTTCACCATGACATGCTGTGGTAATGAGACAAGCGGGAATTAAAGGTCCTTGCCATGGCAACAGTAAGTCATATAAGACATGATGGGGAAAACAAGGGCAACCATAAAGAACTTAAACATTCAGGGAGACTGAAAAAACTTCAGTAATTGCTGTTTTATTAGGGTTATGGGGCAAATTTCATGACCCTGCTTAGCATGCAAATTTGCTAACCATGAAATTTATGTCTTAATAAAAACAGTATTAACAACCAATGTCTGTGTGTTGTGTATCACTTGTGATGTTGTTTTTTGGCTGTTGTTTTCTAACCATGAATATCAAATGGAATTTTAAATGGTGGTTTGTTTTATTGAGCGAGACATTTTTGTGCTAAGCAATTTTTTTTGCTTAACAGTTTTATGAAATTGGCCCCTGGTGGCAGAGGGGCCAAGAGCCATCACAATAGCAACAGTGGGAAAAACCAGGGGCCAATTTCATAGAGCTGCTTAACACAAAAAATTGCTTAGCACAAAAATGGCTTGCCCCATAAAACAATTAACTACCACTGAAAATTCCATTTGATGTTCATGGTCAGCGAACAACAGCCAAAAAACAATTACAAGTGATACACAACACACATGGAAATTTGGTTGCTAATCCTGTATTTATTAAGACAGAATTGTCATGTTTAGCGATTTTTTGTGAGAAGCAGCTCTATGAAATTGGCCCGAGGGCTGCTGTTAACAATTGTTATATGGAAAGGGGATAATACGACCATGGTTGTTTCATTTGGGCAACTGGTGGTGCAGCCCGTGGCTGAAGGCAAATAAAAACAAGCTTTTGTAAAGTTCCTTAATTCCCTCTTTGTACGAGTGAGGTCATTTTGAACCAGAAGTGTACAGTGCAATGAGCACCGTGCACAATGGCGCTCACTCCAAACACAAGGCAACAGAAATCCCAACATGACAAGTCTGTAGTTCACACTATACGTATGATGGAGGCTCAATTTTAAGAAATCTTTACAAATTTGTGCCGTGTAAAGATTTCACATCATCAGACGTCACATTTGTCCTTAGCAACTGAGATATTGATAACCGCTTCATGGTTCAATCTCGACCGTTTTGCAGAAATCCGCCCAACGTTGGCTGTCTGCCATCATAATTGCCCTTGACCGCTAAAAACCTTGACCGCTAAAAACCTTGACCAATACCAATATCCATCAGCCGATGCTTATTCCCGCTCTGTCAAAGAGCATTTTCTTTCATAAAGGCATGACGGCATAAAATAATTCTTTCAACTAATTTCAAATTTTCAATTTGTTAGGATTTTAATAATCACAACGATTCACTTTCTTTCGTTAGTAACACACTCAAACAGAAATATTCACAGATTTACTTTCAGGGTATGAAGATGGTGCTGATAGAAACATACTGTTTAAATTATTTCTGCCTGAAATGGTGCATTTTATCCACAAATTAGTCAAACAAAGACCAAAAACAGATTTGATCTAGGGGTAAGATCAAAACCATTCTTTATGTTTTATAAAAAAAATTGAGTTGGGTTTTCGCTACATTCTAGATTCTAGCTGTTCTGTGACCTTTACCAATCATGTATTATACCTTTAATGAACTATTGTTTTGGAAAAAATATTATGCAGACTAGAATCACATTTCTAGCATCGTACTTCTACTGAATTGGGCCCATAAAGATTTTATGGTGCATAATTCCGGCTGGAGAGGGATTATTGGTTCTTGATCTTAAGACGGTTGGGATTTAACAGCTGAACTGAGAGACATGGAAGAGTACATGTAATAGGCTTACCATGTTATCTTCATTCTTGACTACGTCAATGAGAGCTGGATGGTTGTATCCTACGGTGATTATAAACATGGTACAAACAGGGTTAGCTTAGCAGCGAAATAAAAAAGGCTGCCCACACTTTCACAGATTTGTAGTGTGAACAAATGATTCATTCTAGAAAAGAACTTCCACTTTTCCACTGAGAAAAATTAAGTTCAAATAAATAAAATAATCAGTTTTTTAATAATGTAATGTACAGGGGCTTGTCATCCATTTTATGCTGAAAATATAATTTTTTTTTTTTCATTGACGCAACTGCTCTGTTTTCTTTTTCAAACCAGAGAATCTACTTCTGAATCGCGGCCAACAGCCTCTACAAAATGTAGCCAGAGCCAGAGCCAGAGCCAGAGCCAGAGCCAGAGCCAGAGCCAGAGCCGAGGTTTGGAAAAGGCCCCTGGCATGCAAATTCAATAATTGGACTTAATAAAAAAAAAATACTTTATACAGTATTTTTTATTGGCATTAAAAAAGAGGAAATCATATGAACTGAGGGAAAGACTTAGCATGCCTGTGGTCGATTTCACAAAGATTTGCGATTCATCTTTTAGATGAGTTGTTCATGTTTCCATAACAGCTAGTATTGTGACATCACGCGTTGCTTAGCAATTAATATTGATACGCATGTTGCGATCTATCTTAGCCTTTCGTGAAATCGAGCCCAAGTGTCATTTCCACAAAGTCCTACGATCGATCGTAACTTGAGTTACGAAGGATAACCCATCGCAGGAGGCCTATCCTACCTATATAGGGGCTGCAATGCATCATAAGTCCTACGACTGATAGTTAGTTAAAATAAGTTTAGTGAAATCGACCCCTGTACATATACATGTAGTGCATCCTTATCTTACCGATTGGAATGGAGGATATCTGCATGAAGGCGTCCAGCAGTCGATTTCCATCTGCATCCACGAGGTAGTTTCCCAGACTAGACTTGAAGTCCACAAAATACTGCACTGTACCAGCATTCTACAACAACGAACAAGATGTTGGTTTAATATCAGCAACGATAATATGCAAGTCAGGGAGAGCGAAACAAAGAACAGGACAATAAAGGAATGGACTCACACATATGTGGAGGATTTAAGATTTATGTGGATCGATTTGCGAAAACACCATGTAAGAATCGTTCGTACTTTCGCACTTCTATTTCGTTCGCACTTCTCGTAAGGTCTCTATGTTTTTACTAGCCTACTCTAGCTAGTCCTCATCAGGAGACCCATAGCAGGGCTACAGCAGGCTAGTCAAAACGTTGTGCCCTTACGAGAAGTGCAAACGAAATAGAAGTGCGAAAGTACGAACGATTCTTACATGGTGTTTCCGCAAACCGATCCACATAACAATTGTCACCATGCAAAGCCTCAAATCTTTATTTAAGATTTTACTTTTAAAGCAGTTTTTGCAATAAATCATGAAACAAACTGGTGAGTACATGTATTTATCCAACACACATGTGTACATAATAATGTATTCGTAATTTAACATGTCTGGAGATTGGAGGGCATAACATTTTAATCCATGGCAACACAACATGATCCTTGTCTCCGGCTGAATCACAGCATGAGTCTTGAGAGCTTCTTGACTGACCTTTAAGCAATTCCAAATATTGAAGCGGACGTGAATACAGAAATAATGATATTTCAACATTTTCCTGTGATCGGGAACAATTTTAATTTGTTCCTGCCCAGACAAATTGCATTATGGTCCATTCAGTGCAGGGAATAGACTGAGTCAACTGACAATAAGATATTTCAAGAGAAAAAAAACTTCGAAATCAAAACACAGTTTGTTTTCATTTGATTTACATTCTGTTTTCCCTACAATTTCCTCGTGGCTAGGAAAATTTGTTAGCACAAAATGTTTTAAAGGTAGTATCATACATCGGTAGCATACCAAAACAGAAATCTTCACAGATTTACCTATAACTTACAGGGTATAGTGATGGTAGAAGCATTTAAAATGTTTCCATCTGAAATGCTGTATTCATCCAGAAAAGGGTCAAACCAATGACCAAAAGCAATTTTGATCTTCGGAAGATCAAAAACCTGTGAAAAGATTTTTAAAATTCTGGGGACATTTTTCAATGTTTCCACAAAAAGCGGGCATTGCATGGGACTGAAAATCTCACAGATGACTATTACTGTACCTGTCTTGGTATTTTTGCCCATGAATCTGTATTTCTTTGACAAAAACCAAAGTATGAAATTACCTTGAAACTGAACTCACTGCATCGAGGCAGAAATACATGTACCGGTACATCATGAAATTTTGAACAATTTTGAAAACAATGGCAGAAAAACAAATGACAGAACAACCCTCTGCTATTTAGAGACTAATGAATCAAACCCCGCCCACTTAAAATGTGGGCGGGGCAGAAACTACATTTGAAATGTACATAGCTTGCACATTTTTAAACGGCACAGCAATAGGGCTCTGCTTACGTGACGTCACATTCAGATGTTCGGACAAACAAGTCGCACGCTGCCCAATTAACTTACACGTAAACGTTGATGGTTGTCTGAACATCCAGGTATAAACTATAGCTGTCGATATAAAGGGCATAATTCTATAAATAGGTCGAGTGCAGACTGCAGAGCCCTATTTTGGCTTGACAGGGGGGCAAATTTATAAGCAAAACTAAAACATTGTCTACAGGATCATTTGGAGGGCCATCATGGCAATGGCCCAGGGGCAACTTAGGCAAACTGTTTGCATAATTTGTAGAGTTTGCGAAGTTGAGCATGTCCTGTGCAGGCAGTTGGAGGGCCTCTTGACACACTTCTCATAGTAGAGCAGTGCATAGTCCAACCACTGTCATACACACACAACCTGTTTATTTTGTGCATGCATGACTGAGAGATATGAATCACAGGCGGAGCTAGTCACAACACCATGGGGGTGGGGCTTAAAGGTACATCATAGGTTGCATCGTTACTTATGGAAGAAAGCAATTCATCCCAACTGTCTCGTCTTCAAACCATGTATCATTTATCAAAATGAACAAAATTCAGTCTGAAATTTCAGATATTATTCATGCAAACTATTTTTTTATGGGGGGGGGGATTATAAGTACAAAAACCCATTAAAATTCAGGTACAGCAAGCGTTTTATCTTAACAAACAGGTGTTTTTCATTCTACAGTAATAAAAATAATTATTCATTAGACTGCATATATGAGCACACCATCATATTGTGCATAATATTCATTTACAGATTCCAAAGGCTTGAATAAATAAACCATATGTACATGTATGCATGCACGGTTCTAGAGCCAATATTTTTGGGGGGCCGGGCTTGCAATATTTTTTTTTTGGGGGGGGGGCTGTCCCTTCACACGTGACATCATCTTCTAACATTCGCTTCTTGTAAATGTTGCTGAAAATGGAAGATCTGGTTTTTAAAGTTTTGGTTTTGGATTTTTGGTTATTAAGTTAATTTAGCAAATTCTAAAAAACGAATGAGATTTTGGGTTGTTAAAGCTATATTCTAACATGCAATCGTTTCAGCACTAGTTCTGACAAGTGTACTCTTTTGAAATGTTGGTATGCAAATTAAAATGGGATAAAATAATCTCACAAAAGTAGGCCTGGAATTTGGCTGATGTTATGGCCTCCGTCACCCTTTCGTAGCTTATGGTCCCAATTATTCTTACATGTAAAAATGTTTCAAAAATCCAAATACACTGCCAGACCATTTTGTTTTCCCAAATTGAGGTGGCCTTTAACAAAAATGTAAATATGTCCCACAATCTGTATCTTCCTTTTCATACATGAATAAAATTCCGCCAATCATAAAGTCTTTGGTCGTTTCTGTCTTGTCTGTGTTTAGTGGAAAATATATACGCCCCAAGGCAGCCATTTTGATTTTCAAGATTTCAAGTGGTCCCAAGAGGGAGCCAGTGTTTTGCATGTCTACTTCAGGATGGGAAATTTCACGGTGATGAATAAATTTGTCACCCTGTTAACGTCATGGGATGCACTAAAATCAACGTTTAGGTCGTGCTACAGTACAGCATGTCCGATTGCAGCAAGGAATTATCTATGCATACGTGTTCATCATTGTACCTGTAGTGTACGTATTGGCATCCCAACCCTATAGTACACACCACGGGCTGTCAATTGAATACGCTTGAACAGTACAGCACAGTGTCCTGAATGCCGCTTGATAAATCGTGCCATAATTCACTTAAGAATGCCAGATGCCCACAATTATCATCGATTGATACTGGGGCTTTTGTTTTTCCATACAGGCCATCTGTAAGAAGATGGAAAGGGCGTGAATTCTTGCAGTTTAATTTCTATGAAGGCCACAATAAAACAAAATTGAAACAAAAATCTCTATTGAAAGTGAATGGATCTACTAAACATATGTTCATGAACCTAACAATGCATAAATTCAATGTCTTTGTCTTTGACTCTGCTTAAAGGTAGTATCATACTTTGGTAGAATAACGAAACAGAAATCTTCACAGATTTACCTATAACTTGGTATAAAGATGGTGATGGCAGAAACATATCATTTAAATGCCCACTTTTGGAGAAAACAGAGGAAAATGCCCACGGTATTTAAAAAATCTTTTTACCATTATTTTTGGTACTTTAAAAGATCTAAATTGTTTTGGGGTCATTGGTTTTAATACTCTTTTCTTGATAAATTTCAGGCAGAACAATTTTAATGGCATGTTTCTACCATCACCATCTTTATACCCTGTAAGTTATACGTAAATCTGTGAAGATTTCTGTTTCGGTATGCTACCAAAGTATGATAGTACCTTTAAAGGAGGCCCACTATCTACACAAACAGAATATAGGTTAAAGTTTCAATGCATTTGAATGCTCTCTCGCAGATGAAAGTCCAAAAATCATATACTTTGGTATCAAATTTCAACATGATATAGGCCTAATAGATCTGTTTGTACCTAAAAAATCCATTGGAATTTTGAAAAACAAATGTTTCTTATCCACCCCAAATAATACATGAATCATAAAATAATATACAGGTGTGCGAAACTGTGTCAGGAGAAAATTAACCAAATTAAAACATTGTCCACATGTTTAAATGCAATGCCAAAAAAAAACCCAGTTGTGTATGGGCAATGCACAATTCTTAACATACATGTAGGTAATTTCATGCTTTGGTTTCTATCAAAGAAATGCAGATTCATGGGCAAAAATATCAAGACAGATACAGTAACAATCATCTGTGACATCTTCAGTCCCATACGGTGCCCACTTTTTGCGAGAACAGTAAAAAACATCTGTACTGTATTTTAAAATCTTTTCACAGGATTTGTGAATGTAAAAATTGTTTTTTGGTAAACTGGTTTTACTCTTTTCTTGATAAATACAGCATTTCAGACAGAACAACTTCAATAGCATGTTTGTACTATCACCATCTTTAATAGGTAAATAATAGGTAAATCTGTGAAGATTTCTGTTTCGGTATGCTACCAAAGTATAATACCGGTACATGTAGTACCATAATGTATTATTCTCCCAGCAATGGGTACATTATATGTGCAATCATCATGAAAGGGAGAATATGTGCCAGGGTGCGTACTGCACAGTGGGTTGTATTTGATGCAAACATGTTGGAAATTACATATGGCAACAGTTCGTGACAACCGGTTAGTGTGTGTAGGTGCCAGTGCAGTCATGTAATTCATTCACGGTTAATCAGCCAGTACGCTTTTCATCCTTAACCAGGGTGCAGCAGAGAATCATACAACGTGCTACGTCGTTCCCAGCCCAGGAATTCTTTCTGCACTTTTATGGAAGGCCACGCGCTCTCATTGCCAAGGCTTTTAGACCAGGGGCCAATTTCACGGCACTGCTTAGCACAACAATTTGCTAAGCATGACATCTCTGTCTTAATATTAAAAAAAGGGTTAACAACCAAATGTCTATGTGTTGTGTATCGCTTGTGATTGTTCTTCACCTGTTATTCGCTGACCATGAATATCAAATCGAATTTTCAATGGTGGTTTGTTTTACTGGGCAAGACTTTTTTGTGCTAAGCAATTTTTTTGTGCTTAGCAGCTCCATGAAATTGGCCCCTGGGCACAGTTTCATGGAATCCATTACAATAGGCAAAGATAGCAGATAGCAGACTTACGGTTAGCGTATTTCACTTGAGAGTTTTCTTTCTCAGGCTACGCTAAGCAAGGACTTTCTGCAAAATGCATATATATTATATGACAGTGCGTTAGCACTAGAATAATCACGGTTCACAGCTTAGAAATTCTTTGCTAAACTGAAAGTCTTGCTTATGGATTTAATTAAATAGATTTCAAGCCTAGCAGTGGCCGTAAACACAAAAATAGGCCGTAACAGATTCCGTGAAATTGGGCCCAGGGGCCAATTTCATGGAAATATTAAGCACAAAAAATTGCTTAAAACAAACCACCATTAAGAAATTCCATTTGATATTTATGGCCAGCGAACAACGGCCAAAGAACAATAGAAATTGGAAATTTGGTTGTTAACCCTGTTTTTGTTAAGACAGAAATTTCATGGTTAGCAAATTTTTTTGTGCTAAGCAGGGCCATGAAATTGGCCCCTGGTGCCGTCTTTCACAAAAGTACAGACAGTTTCATCAGACAGTTCATGCAAGAGTCTTGTAACATTTCATTTGTCATTTAAATATGTATTTGTACATACTTCAGGTCAATATTTTCGTTCAAGAGCATTTTGCAACAGTCTTTATTACTCATCATGAAAAATTTGTCTGAAACGAAATTGAATGCCTTCCATCAACAAAATTTAAAACCATCTAATTATCATAAAATAGGTCCATGGTAGACCTATACTGTACAATACTGCGTGACAAAACTGACAATATACATGTGTATCTAAAGCCTAAAGGGTTTCTGTTTTCACACAAATTAGGTTCGGATGACCGGTCTTACCTTTGTAATGTCGTCTAAATTCTTCATCAGTTCCTGAGGGTACAATGGAAACACAATGAACGCGTGAGTTAAATGAACTTCTACAATTGACACAAATATAATGTACACATTGTACATGAGGCAAGTATTTTGTCCTTGGCATACAATTTGTCTTTTGTGTTTGGCCTACAATCCAGCGGACCGTGGGAACGCCGACGACTTGGGACCTTTCAGGGAACCTCCGTTGGTACTCTTACATTTCATATCCACATCTTTGCCGAAAATTAAAAAACTTCCTCCAATAAAAAATGTTCAACTAAAGAGGTGTCCCGACATCTTTTGGACTCCATTTCGATTCTTTTTTTTTTCTTTGCCCAACCTGTTTTGTCTGCAATAAGTTTACTGCTGACTAAACATCTGCTTTTCAATGCAATCACAAAATTGGACAAAATACCCGACTTTATAAATTTTGGAGATTCCTGGAATAAGGAGGGCCTAGCCTGTGCGCTTCGATCCTTGCAGGAACTTTATCGAAGGCTAATAATAAATGACCATAAAGATCCTGCTGGGATCGAAATGCATCAGGCTGTCAATGAAATCGCAAAATCGGACGCAATACCTGACTTTATAAATTTCGGAAATTTTTGGAGTTAGGAAGGCATGACGTATTTCAATCCTAGCAGGATCTTTCTCAAAGGCTAAATGATGATAAAGATTCTGCTAGGCAATAAAATTTTAGGACTCCAAACCAAGGCTCGATCCTGTCTAGTGAATATCTGTGCATCAAAATCAAATGTTCTCCATGCGGCCATTATTGCTCTTGGAAGTGACTAAAACAGACACATTCCCAGAGGCCAGTTTCAAGCTCCTTTTGTTTGTTTCTTAAAGGTACTACCATACTTTGGTAAATAGAACAGCTGCAGTCTGCTCATAATTTGATTTGTCATGGGATAAACAAAACCTGTGAAATTTTCAGCTCAAATGATCATTGGAAACAGAGGAAAATAGCATAAAACCATTGCAATTGTTACGCGAAGTTGCGAGGTAATTGTAAAATTTGTGAGGTTTTGATCTCAGAGATCACAACTGTTTTCAGTATTTTGTTTTACCCATTTCTGAAAAAAATACAGCATTTCAGGCAAACAAATTTTAATGGTATGTTTGTACCAGGTCCATCTTAAGGTACGTCATTCAGAAATCTGTGAACATTTCTGTTTTGGTTTCCTACTTAAGTATGATAGTACCTTTAAAGAAATCTAAAGCAGGATGAATCGGAGAACAATAATTCATTAAGAAGGAAATAAATTCAGGGGTTGTGCTGCATCATGTATACTCATAGGGGAAAAAATGGGTCGTTCTACCCGGGGACAAATTCACAGAGCTGCTTACGCACCGGAATTTGCTGGAAGCACAAAAAAATAAAACCTTCCAACAATTAAATCAGGTTGCCAGACCAAAATCCCACTTGAATGTTTTTCCGAGCGAACAAAAGCACAACACAGATCCAAGGCAATAAAAATCACATGAAAATTTTATAAAGTATTAAGATGGGCTTTGTGACTTATGCTGCTCTGTGAAACTGGTCCCCTAATATTTAATCTAATACTTCTGTGTTTTTTTTGGTTTTTTTTGTTTTTTTTCAAACTGAGTTTGTTATCTGTCATCGTCAAACTCAAAAAGCAAGTTTTAACATTGGTTCAGAGATCAAATGTTATCCGAGGTCTTTTCTTTTTTATTACTCACAAGAAAAGTTCAAATTCTAAACTGATTGAATATATTTGTATAGACCGATCTGACGGCACGAAATGCTGACCTCCATTACTGCAGTGTCCCCACCTGCCTTTTGTCTGGCAACAAAAGAATTTACGTTCCGTTGCACTCTATAATTGCAGGGTGTACATCCCATGATTAGGGGACGAACACCCTGCAACATAGAGTGCGACGGACGTGCAAAAATTCAGTCTCGCTGAACAGTGTCCTACATGTAACAGTCGACTGATTTTTTGACATGTATCGTTGCCGCTATATACACCCACATGAATAGGTAGCTATTACTGGTATGTCATTTCTCATCATTTTCATTATAGCTCCTGCACCTTCTATTGAACCCATACAACATGACATCTATGCTGAATGGTGACAAGTACTGGATTTCAAAATCTCATTGAAACATATGAGCTACCTGATGAATACTGTCAAATGTTAGAAGTAGCAGGCAGGACAAGCACTGTGTTGGAGGCTACCGGCTTGTCTCTACGGGGCTAATGCCTACATGGTTGTATTCCATACAAATGGACTACACATTAGAGGGCTAGCCGTTTTTAAGCTTAAAGGTAGTGTCATACTTTGGTTTTTGTCAATTAAATGCAGATTCATGGGCAGAAATACCAACGTCCTTGATACAACCACACTTACCACGGGAGAAACCATGTGGAGTAAACTGCGGTATGGAGGTGGGTTACTTTTAAGCAAGCGATAGTCTAATTTATGAGTCATTGCATGAAGGAAAACTAACCATGGATCTGGGGCCTGGTACGGCTGTCTTGACCAATGGCCCATCAGGCTCATTAGGGACTAGCTTCTGGACTGCCGCTGCTGGTGAGTTCACATGCAATCCTATGGAGGGAAGATGAGGAACTTCAAAATACAGAGGTAGGTCGCCAGTCTAGAAACAATTCTAAGTTTTTCATGTACTATGTTGTTCTTCCAACTAGAATTAAATTAATTCATGAAATTTTTGTCTTAATAATACAGGATTACCAGGACAACCAGGACAACCAAATTTCTGTGTGTTGTGCTTCACATGTGATTGTTCTTTGGCTGTTGTTCGCCGAACATGAATATCAAATGGAATTTTTAATGGTGGTTTGTTTTATTAAATTGGGCAAGACATTTTTGTGCTAAGCAATTTTTGTGTGCTTAGCAGCTCCATTAAATTGGTACAACCAGTTTATTTACTAATGCACTTGTGAAAACAAAAAATAGGAAACCATGACAAACTGTGCCACCAACCAAACGGAATGACCGAGTCAGATAATCAAGAAATGCTTTGAAAACTTTGAAGTAGTCAAGTTCTTAAGATAAGATCAGTGTTGGAGTCGAGTCCACAACCTCCATGGCGAAGGTCAAGGCCGAGTCCTGGGTCTCCGAGGCCAAGGCCGAGTCACAATTAAGCATTCGAGACCAAGGCCACAATGTCCGAGGCCAAGGCCGGTTGTTAAGTGCACACACAATACATGTATTTTTTTTAACCGGCTTCGGCCCATTTTCAAAAGGCCAGGAGGTGCCGAGGCCAAGGCCAAGACCGAGTCATTATACAGCAAGGTTGAGGCCGAGATCAAGGCCATCCAAAACCGGCCTCTAGGCCAAGGCCGGCCTCGAGATCTCCAACACTGGATCATAAGATCCATCTTTAATAAGACATAATCCAATCACATAATTAATGCTGTGTGAGCAAATGTACACTTACCCCGAGTAACGTTGCCACGGAAAAGACCAGGCACCATATAACAGCAGACCGCAGACTGACAGTTACTGCTACCGGTTAGAAACCTCTGCATCCAGGCCATTTCAAGGTGTTTGGGCTGGTGTTATGATCGGTGTTCACAAACTGAGCAAAAAAGAAATTCAACTTAGAATTAGATTTCAACAAAAAGGCACAATCCCTATAAAAGGGGTGATAGTTTTCCAATGTAATGTAATTAAGAGAAATTGTAGCTCTTTTACTTATAAAATCTGAGGCTCCGTGATGACCTACATGTAGATCAGGCCCAGTAACTCCCTGTTTAAATTTTGGGAGTCAACTGTCTGTCTAGCTAGACCTAGAGTCTGCCCCATTCACAGCGACTGATTTTGGAGTGAGGGTCTGATCCTTCCAAAAGTCAAAATCCAGGAAGATTTCCACTGACGGACAATAAAGAAAGAGTGTTATTAAGAGCCGACTTATCTACCGGTATGCATGTCATAATGAACTGAAATTTCAGCTACAGAACTGGGGTTGCATATTTTAAAAGGGTAGGTACGTATAACGCTTTTTGGGTAATTGTTTGACAGATGGGAAATAAACATGATGGTCCCAGTCCCAATGTCAGACCAAGGGTTACGATCATCACTTAACTACTTTTATACAACGTTATAAATTTGATAGAAACACAAATTCAGTTCAAATACACGTATCAGTCACCCCCCCCCCCCCCCCCCCCTACATGACTCCCAGCAGATTATACAGGAACAGCACAGTCAGTGACGAATGACACAATTTCATAATTTAATCACAGAGCGGCAGTATAACCCACACAGACGGCAAGGAACAGGTAGGCCTATTCAAACCATGGAGGAAAAATGCCTGCACTCACATTTAAAAAAAATGTATTTACTAGTATTATCAACTATTTAGGCTGGGCCATGGAGGTAGGACTAGTATAACCACATGTAATACTAGCTTAATCACAGGCCTAAGTTCTACGACAACCTTCCTCCAACCATGGTTCAACATGTTCAACAAAAACAAATTTCGCATAAATAAAATTGCGTTTTTTTACCCAGACGTTAGTTCACGGCACATCCAAGTGACAGATCGACGAAGATAGTAGTGCTGCCAGGCTTACAGTACTACTACTAGGCCTACTACTTACTAGAGGTATTATTTAGCAGTAAACAGCAATGTAGTGGTGGTGCTACTTACCAGGGCCAGGGACGGCACAATGTTGTCAGCGGGCCAAGCCCTGAAGCATACGGGTAACACACGGGTGTTGAACTTGGACCGCACACGGTGCAATGACGATCCTACACGGTGCACAACGCATCAACAGGCAAATCAACTACGATGTGCTTCGATGCCACGCAAACAACACTGCACTTTTGCCAACTAACCCTGGACTTGGTTTATTTGTTAACCCCCAGTTTTAGTTCACATGGTGCCCTGGATTACAGAGAGATCAAGAACTTGTGACCCCTGTCAAGTCAAGTCAAGCTCAGCTGATGCTGCTCTCACTGCGCGCATGGTTTGTTTACACAAGAAGAATGTCATAGGCTGAATAGCATGTGCAAATATAATACGTGTGTACTCTATGTACGGTGGTGTTAAATTGCGCCCTCTATTATTGAAGACAAAAATGAATTTGAGTGATCCCCATGCTAGCTGTTTTTTAGGGGCCAATTTCACGGCGCTGCTTAGCACATAAATTTCCTAAGCATGAGTTTTCTGTCTTAATAAAAAATAGTCATTGAAAAGTGAACAAAGAAAAATTGACTGGGGAGGGATTCGAACCGGCAACCTCCTGAATGGTATACAGGAGGTCGCCAGTTCGAATCCCGCTCCAGTCACTTTTTCTTATTAACTTTTCAAAAATAATTCACTATTAGGGACACAAACAACATAGGGCTGGATAGAGAATGCTGGCATGGTATTCAGCACCTTGGCAGTGGTCGCTGGTTCGAATCCTGGCTTTTCAGGCAGTTGCAGAATGAACAAATACCATAACAAACAAACAAACAAACAAACAGGCAGACAATGAGATCAAGGCATCTAATAAATAAAGTAATAAACAAATCCAATGTGAGAGAACTCGCACATTAGCCAGGGTACGGCCTTACCTGAGAATGGTCATGTGTGTACTGCACAAAATAATCAAAAGTTTTTTTGGGGGCGAGGTTGACTGGTGTCGACTCGTGGGAGCTAAACGAACGCATCCATTGCAATTTACTGTGGCGAGTACTGCAGCAAGCAAATGACTGGAGTGTGTAGCAAGGGGAGACATATTGCTCAAAATGATTCAAATACCACCAACAGACCCTGAGAGAATTACTCATTGGACTCAATTGAGTCACTGAGTGCACATGGTCCATCTTGACTTGAGTGACTGAGAAAATGACTCATTGCACTCACTGTAGCAAAGTAGACTCACTGGACTCAATAGTCATTTGTGAGTAAAATCTGAATAGTATCTGCTTCACAGACTTCTTTCATTGCACATAAACACCCTAATTTGAATTTCCCAGACTAAAGACTCTGTTGCTATATCACATGATTCAGGGCGAGCTTTTGCATAGTGATACCCATCTCTGGAATGGACTGGTTCCTTTGTGCCATTCTTATCCATTATTAACAGTGCATTGGTGCAAGATGTCTGTTATATGTAACTAAGCAAAAGCTTGCCCTGAATCATGTGATAGCAACAGTGTCTTTAGTCTGGAGAATTCAGTTGTTGATGTTTATGTACAGTGAAAGAATTAAGTGCACAACTTGAGGCACTAAACGGTAGACTTTTACAACCAAATGCTCACTGTTGAAACAACAAACAATTGAAAATACTAACAAACTACATTATATGACAAATGGACACAAAAATAAGGACACAGGTTGTCATGAAACCGCATTATTGTCTCTGAGTTCACAAGGTCATATATTTAAGCACACACACCAACGTCCCTCGCTATTCCACATACAAATGACATTGTACTGGTGTAACTAGACTTGCCTCAATTAAATCGCATTTATCAATCCAAGCCAATGGGAAAAAGAAAACAAAAAGCAGGTTTCTGGTCAGGATGTTAAGCAGACTGGTAACAAGTCTAATGTTACAAATTTCATCCCTGGTAATAATAATAATCATTACAATTCAACCGATTTAGTTGTTTTTTTATACATTTCTAATCTGGAAAAAAAAATAATATCATAATCAAAACATGGTTTTTATTTGACTCCAGTTTTTTTTGTAAATATAAGTTATTTGCTGTTTTATTTAAACGATAAACACCAAAAAATGAGTGTGTTTTTGTTTGCACATGTGCGACAATTCATGAATTAATCTACAAGCTGAATTTAAGTAAATGATCAATTACAATGAAGGAAGACTCAGGTTTATATTTCATTTTTCTTGTTTGTTTTCGTCCTTGAACCAAATAAAGAGAGACAGAGCGCGAAAAAGGGCAAAGTAAACTTTCCTCTTGTTGCCATCTGCACTGAGGCAAGAGAATACAAGAATCCAGTCAGATTAACACATTCTAAGCAGATAAACAGAACCCAAAAAACCAAAACCAGAAACGAAGCTCATTTGTTCTCTTGGCTTTAACGAGCTCTCACAAAAGATTGAACGGTGTTTTTGTTTGTTTGTTTTTAACTTATGACACAGTATTGGAAGCACTTCATAATTTTCGTTAACGATAGACGACTAAAATTATCGAGGCAATGTAATGTTTATATACTCAATGGTGGAATATTACAACAATCAACGGGTAAGGTTTGTCTGCTCGTGTTCCTTTCCTCCAGTGGAGCCCCACAGACCATTTTCTTTTCTCTTTCTTTGTTAATTACAACCACTACAAGTAGAAGTGCATCATGTGACACATTATGTACCATACAAAGTACAAGTTTTTAAAATGTATTTTAAGAATAGAACATATTGTATTCTTTTAGTTATTAAACCAAGTATAATACTTGTTTTTTTTTGTCAAAAAATGATACTAAAACAAGGCTACAGTCGACTTGTTCTTTTTTATGTTTTTTTTTTTTTTGCACAATTGAATGGAAGTTGTTTACGTAATTTAATAAGACAATCTCAGTATTAATTAGACTTCTAAGTTGTCAAATACTGGGCAGTTCAAACTTGCTCAATTTGTTTGTTTTCTTACAAGCAGAAGTCACATAGGTAAGAGGTACATTATTCTTGTAGTTGTATCTTTATACATGGTATGTACATTGTTTAAATTTTTTGTCAATTTTTCTCTCTTACATATTCTTCTTAAAAGAATGTTTGATTTATTTGTTTGCAGTACTGATTGGTTGGTTCTAGTTAAGATCTCCTAGGCAACCTTGGGTATTTTTCTTTTCTTTTCTTTTCATTTTTTTTTTATAAATAGACATAAAGTGACATAGGGTTGCTTATACGGTTCCTGTTGTTGGAACATCCTCTGCATTTTCCTTATTTATTTCGTTTATTAGATTATAGGCACTGCACTTGATTATTTGAATGATTTTGGTTGTTAAAACAACAATAAACCTTGCACACGTAATAATATGAAAAGTTGTCATACAAAAACAAAAAACCGCAATCTTTGTGCAAATACACCATGAATTGATACACAGTAACATAATCATTTTGACAAATTCTCTCCAGCATCATTTCATTTCATTTCCAAACTCCGTTCCCAAACTCTACTTCCTTCCATTCTGACAAGACAAGTGGGTGCAACTTTTCCTTTTCTACAGGCACAGATGTACAAAGCTTCATTAGTTCAGCACGTAATGCTAAAAATGTCCTGTGCTGCACTAAGTAATTACTGTATGTTTATTTACAAAAAGACTTGTTTTTTTTCTTCTTTTTGGCAAGTTCCTAGCAGCAAAATACACTGTGACAATTTTTGAATTTTTTTTTTTTGCTGATTTTTGTTTTCTTTTTGTAATTAATTAATGAACAATTACCATAATAGTAGCTTAATTAGACCTCTGTGTTTTCACCAGGAGAAAGCACTCACTGAAATTTCAAAAACTGGTGGGCGAAACGTAGATCAATCAAAAGGAACTCAAGACAAAATAAACTACACAATACTGGCAGAGAAAATAAATGATTTTTTTTTTTAAGTTTATAAGTTTTCAAAGTTTTAAACACGGCATCCCGCATACCTATCATTAAACTACCAAAATTACT
Source organism: Astropecten irregularis (assembly GCA_963971285.1). Lineage (NCBI taxonomy): Eukaryota > Metazoa > Echinodermata > Asteroidea > Paxillosida > Astropectinidae > Astropecten > Astropecten irregularis. The sequence continues at coordinate 6,398,617 of OZ020248.1, read as the reverse complement.
CATATTTCAATTTAAAAAAAATTCCCGTAATTCCATACAGAATACTTTAAACGTCAGCACGGAATTCCTGTGTTTTTGCGTTACTCCCCAAAACAACTCGACTGTCTTACATGTTTCCAAAATGAATTCCTTAATAATTTGTGAACGGAAAAATGACTGCAGTACCACGTTCATCTTCTGGGCAGCTACATTTTACAACTCTATAACACCAGCCCAGAATCCCACCGCTGCCACCAGTGGTGGTTTACTGAAAACAATACTTAATCAAAGAAACAGAAAAACACATTTAAAAAATCCAGCATTGAAAGAGAACACAGCATAACTACTATTATTATATACGTTTACTTTTCACAGAAATTTATATTAGTTTAGTGTTGTTTTTTGTTTTTTTGGTGTTTTTTTTGTACAATGTTCCCATTTTGAAGGCAAAGAACAATGCACTTGATTTTAAAGTTTTTTTGTGCATATTTTATATAACTTTTTAAACATTTTTTTGTTACTTTTTTGTTCATTTTTGTACTTTTTTTTGTAGTTTTGGATTTGTTTTTTGTATTTTGTCTTTGATTTTTTTGTTTTTTAATTTTTATTCTTTTTTTTTTGTTATTTCATTAATTTTTCTTTTATATATACTGTTTGGTTATTAAAGAGAATACCAGTATTCCTTCTTATGTCATATCCAGGTATAGGATTATAACAGGACCCTGCATTGCACAGCGTCAACTACATGATACAAATTACCAATCCACCATGCATAGCTGACAAGTAACTAGTGGAAACAAATTAAAGTTGCACAGTTTTACAGCTCGTAATATTTTTAAAACTTGGTGTTCATAAAAACTTTGTTTTTTAACTTTACTTATTTCATAATTTTTTTTGTTTTTTAATTTTTTTTTTAATTTTTTTATTTTTTATTTTTTATTTTTTTTACAAAATGACAACAAAATTCCAGATAGTAATAACGACAGGTGATTTGTGGTCTTGTAAAATATTTACGGATAAATATTATTACTTTTTTTCATTTTTTTTTTGTGTAATATATATATTTATATATATCTTAAGTTGCAAAAAACAAGGCTGATTATTTGCTTATTAACACACTGGCTGGCATATTATCTATGCACCTGGACTTACTTGAAAACACTGAAAAAATTGAGTTTTTAATATACCACAATACATCTTATTAGGAATAGGATTTGAATTGTTTTTTTTTGTCTATTATAACAATAAAAAAGGCCTTTCACAATTTAAACGCTTTGGCTTTTAGTGTGTACATCTTAAGTAAGATATTAAGCTACATCTGTGGAAACGAGGACAAACGGGAAAAAAATGAAGAAAAAAATATATAGCACAACAGTCTTGTATATGTTAGAATTACAACGCAGCTGGAAATATAAAGGATAATGACTCTCTGTAAAGAATCAAAACGGAACAGTTGTTGTTTTCGTTTTTACAGAATAAGCGATGATAACATATTCTCTGGCATTGAACATCATATTCAGAGTCACTGTGTCTGAAAACGCCAAACAGATAGCACCTTTTTGTTTGTTTTTCGTCTTCCAATTTTTTTTTCGTCTTAAGATGTTAATTCTTTAGGTAATTTTCACTTTTATTTTTTTTTTTTGGTAACTAAATTCGCTTTCTTCCTACATTTTTTTTTTCTGATTTTTTTTTCTGTTTTTCCAAAGTAAATAAAATTCTTCACACGAAAGTCAAGGATCTTTTGCTAAAGTTATACTGTCTGACCGGTTTCATCTTTTGGAATGCATAACATTACACACACTCAAAAAAAAAAAAAAAAAAAATTGGTTGGAGTCATTTATATTCACCTATCTACCAAATCAATTTAGTTGAGATAAAAAAAAAGTTAGCATGCTAAAAAAAAAACAGAAGAATTTTAAATTTTAAGTTGATAATTAAGGCCATATGATGTTTAGAATTAACCACAGCTGCATAAGCAATGAGTCGAGCCAAACTTATTCTAAGACTGGACAGGAGATCATTCAAATCAGCCCCATTTCCCTCCCCTTTTTTTTACTGGAAAAAAAACAACACAAAACCATAATTACGTTAAAAAATAAAGCCGATTTGGACACAAAGCAGTAATAAACATACAAAGGTTCTATCAAACCAGTTTCATAATAATAATCCACATATTGCCTCACTATATGAATATAAGTAGTACAGCGAATATCAAAATATTGAATTCATTATTAAACAGGTATTAAATATTTTTTTTTAAAGAAAACAGGTTTACAATAATATTACAAAGGGGGGGACCACAGGGTACGTACACACACATATATGCAGGCAATAACGGATGCCCCATATTCTCCTCTTTTTGTCTTTTCTTCATTTTTTTTGTCTTTTTTTTTTTTTTTTTTTTACTTTTTTTTTTTCAAAGAGTAAAATTGCCTATGAATGCTCATAATAATGTTAATACAAGTTCAAATCCCACCCCTAAATCACACACATAGTAGTATTCATAATACTTAGAGATTTTTTGTTGTCTTCTTCAAAACAATTCATGGAAGAGATGTTCTTTTTTTTTTTGGTTTTTATTTTTTTTTTTTTGGTTTTTTTTTTTTGTAATTTTTTTTTTAAAGAAGATTTATCAAACATCCACCCGTACATTGGTGCCTTGTTACAGAAATGTACATTATTACATTTGTTGGTATTAAATTTTTTTGATTTTTTTTTTTTTTGGTTGATTACACAAATAAATCTCAATACATGGCGGAAGTGGGCATATCCACAAAGAAAAACAAACAAACAAATAAACAAAGACAAACAGACCTACATTCTGACGAAAAAAATACATCTTTAAATATGTATCAGATCTAACTCGAAACCTAACACAAGCAAACTCCCAATATCAAGAGATATCAGAAGACACGTGTACAACGATTGAAAAAAACAAAACAGGACTGACAATTATTTCAAATAAAAAAACAAACAAACAAAAGCACTAAAGCCAAAAAACACAGTCTTCTTGGCGTTTGTTATAATACTATAAGACCTACGAAAAACGTAAACAAAAACAGAAAAATCACTGATTTTACAAATCAATCTATTAAAACGATTCTACTTGGCACATTAGTACAAAAAAAGGAAACCTAGAATACAACCCATGGTAATATATATATATATACCTAAGCACAACATACATTTAAGTTTAAACAAATTCCATTTCTTTCCAACTATTCTTTTAAGTTGATATATATTTATATATATGTGTGTGTATATATACATAAAAGCCAGCTTTTATGGCTGTGATGTCTGAAGCAAATACATAAAACAAAAAAATTAAGAATGTGAAGATTTCAAGAATTACTACATAGAGATGTGACGTCTTCCAAAAAAATAAAAGCAATTCCAAAATTCCATTAAAAAAACTCCCAAGAGTAGAACCAATTCCAAAATGTGAGGATTTTCATTATAAATACAGTCCGACTTTAATGTCAGACTCTTCCTGCAAACTATTACATCATTTGAAAATAAATTTCTTCAATGAAAAAAAAAATTTTTCCAACAAAAAAATCAATAAATATATTGAATTTTAACAGCACTCTTTTAAATATTAGCGTCAGAAGAAAAATCAAGACAGGTCGGACAAGGCAGACAGACAGTCCCTTACGAAGAAACATTCACGACGTATTAACGGGTATTTCAAGCATTTAACCTTCGGAAAATTTACAAACCCTGTTTAAGATCACGGTTTAATATCGGTAGCCTTGTTATTCATAAAACCATATTTATTGTGTGTTTGTCTCGTTTTTTGTGGATTATTAAAATGCACTAAGTGGTAATTATTGTTCAACATCATATACATGTACAAGCTAAGTTCTGTCCATTTTCCCCCCGTTTTTTTTTTAATTCTTCATTTTTAAGTTTACAACATTCATGGCAGTTTAATGAGGATTTTCATCTTTCATTTGGCAGCACTGGTATTGTTAATTGTGTTACAAACATTTGATTCATTTTCTTTAATAATTTACGTATTAATTTGTTGTATTTCTAACTATCAATAACACTGCACATGTCCATCTACTGGTTAGGTTGCAAAAAAACAAATCGAAATCAACACCCCCCAATAATAAACAAAAACAAACAAACAAAATACATGAATTACCATGGTTTTCTGTTCCAAACCCTGAGAAAACCGCAACGGAAACAAATGCTACATGTCATATTAAGATAATACAGTCTTCAATACAATTATATATATGCAAAGGTCTTTTTATAAAAAAATTACAAATTCCACATTAGGATCTAATCATTATGAAACTGTCCAAGCACAAAATACCATCATTTCTTTCTTTTTCTTTTTTTGCATATTAATTATTTCTGTCCCAAAAGCCGCGAAAAAATAGCGAGTTGCATGATTGGATATCTGGAGGAATGCGTAAAAATTGCGTTTTTTTTAAGTAACAAAGAGAGTACTGCACATGTGCCGTACAATGTACGATTTTTTTTTTTAATTTTTAATTTTTTTTTCTTCAATATCTAACTTGTTAAGATTTGTTATAAATAGACATTTTGAAATGGTCCTTACTCTAAAAACAATACCCTTTTTTTCTTTGATTCAATTTTTTTTTTCAGTTTTCGAAAAAAACAAACAATAAACAAAAGCAAGTATCACTTCTCATAGCAAATGGCAAAAAGCACACACTTGCCAATAATTCAACAACAAAAAATTCAAGCATGCATATACATTGATCAAGCATTTTATACAAAACAGTTCTTTTTGTTTTTTTAAACGAAAATCGTCTGATTTCAGATAAGTCAGTGATTCAATGATTCAGAAGGAAAAAAAAAATTTCAAAAATAAAATAACAATTATAATATCTTATCCAATCAACAGCACAAATTCACCCCTTTGGTATTCATAGTAAGGTTTCTAAATTTTTTTACAAATATTTTGAGATTTTTCCCATAACAGGGAATCACAAAAACAAACAAATAAACTTCCAAATGACACTTGGCAGCATACATAGATATTTGCATTCAAATACATACAAATTTGTTCCCATCATGAAAATAAAAACCGACTGTGATTCATAGACTTGACTCCCAGTCCCTTAGTTACTATTAATGCCTATTCCCCTCAATGCCTTACAAAACAAACGTCTGTTGAACAATACATAGTAATTTATAATCCTTTCTTTAAAACTTATTTCATCTGACCATCAATATACATCTGAATTACGCACTTTAACACTGTTTTTTATAAATGTACACCATCCTTTCGTTTGTATTTCAATAATAAATTGTAAATGTTTCAACTAAAAAACACAATTCCTGTAATACTACAAAAAAACAAACACCAAAATTTGCATTGTGACCTTTGACCCATGCTCCCCAAGAAAACCCTGTATAGATCATTTTTTTTAAGGACAACTCTTTTGAAAATCTACCGTGTACCTTAAACAACAACGACCTTCTTAATGTATTACCCACAATGCCCTGGCAAACAAGTTACACGTTAGATGTTAAGGCTATGTTTCGTATTATTTCAAAAATTTCGTGACAAAAAAAGGCAACAAGACGTATGGCATGGAATTGTTCGGATAAACATTTCTTGGAAGCGAGAACTTTTTTTTTTTTTTCGGTTTTCAAAACATGGCAGCAAATAGTCTCAATGAATATAACTAAATGTGAATTTGATTTGTATTCTTAAGTTTTAGGTGCTGAGGAAAAAAGAAAGGTAAATTTTTCTTGAAAAACACAAAAATTGCAGTACTGAAAGGGTATGTATCGTGTAATTAACATATACTGACATGAACTCCTCATACTTCTGTTGTTTTTTACCCTGCTATTACTCGTAACATGTGGTTGGGACGAACCAAGCTTTGCACAAACTGTAAGAAACAAATGGGACTATTTCAACAGTTCTTTCCTCTTATTTTTTATCGGTTTTCACTTTCCATTTTTAAACATGGCACGGAAAATTGATTCTTTCCTGTTTCCGTATTAGTTTGGTTTGTTTACCGTCTTTATGTCAAGCAATTTATTTTTCTCGTATGAGGAGTGAATTTACGAACAAACTTTTATAGAAAAACTGTCTCAAAGCGATGTTCTGAATGTTAACAATCTGCAAGGTTTTTTTTTTCAGGTGGGCACCCCCTTTCTTTAAGGAAAGAGATGAATACAGACATTTTGTAGATGTACCTGAATAGACAAATTATCAATTTGGAATAAAAAAGTACCACTCGAGGAAAAAACCTGTGCAGAGGGGGGAGGGGGTGGCATGGCGTGGGGTGGGGAGTTATACAAAGAGTGATATCAGAGCATTTTTATAAGAAAGACAACGATTACATGATTCATTTGACGTTACGTATTAAAAATCGTAAACCCCCCTCAAAACGTGCTGTACAAAATGCACCTTCGGATATAATGGAAGAACCCTAGGTGAGCAAAGTTGACAAAAATTGAATGATACCAAATTCGGAGAGGTGCTGGATTTTCTGTGACCTTAGAAATAGTTTCCTATGAAGTATGTTATAAGGCAAATGTGCAAGGAGTTAGGACTCCTGGCTGGGTGGTGTTTTTTTCAGTAAGTCGACTTTTATATGAAATTGAAGCCGGTCAACTGAGAATGTCTCTGGTTTTTAAAACACAACAGAACTTTCTTCTCTAGAGATGTTACTCCCATCATAGGGAAACCAGAATATTTTTGTATTTCAATGAGCAACATAATCATCACCACTGTCTAGCTCCCTATAGCATGGCAGTAGCAATACACATACTATATCATAAGCACCAGACTCTTTCCTTGTTTTTTTGTTGTGTTTTTTTCATTTCAAAAATCAAAATGGCCGCCACTTTCTACATTCTCGATACTGGCATTTGTTTCAATTTTGGATTTTGACGGCTACATAGATTGTCCCCAAATTTGGAACTGCAACTGAAAATGTGATGGTTTTAAACCATTTCTGAGGTCGCACTACCATTATCATTATACTGATAATGCCAACACCACTGAATATCAAAGACTCCGAATTGCAACACAACTTTCCATGTATCAAATTTTGTCAGTTCACACACACACATTGCAAGTTCAGAAACTTTACAGGAGAACCCCGCAACCCTTCCCCCCTCACCCCCCATCTCAAAAAAGGAAAGAAAAATATACATATTCATTACGAAAAAACTCACAAAACAAAAAATAATCGCCCATTTTGTACTGTCTCTTTCACTTTTTGTGTTCATTCATTCAATTCTCTACAATTCTTTAAATTTCTTTTCCCTGTACTTATATCCTTACATTACTTTGCACAGACCCTATTTTGCATATATGCAACAAAATGTGGTGGTTCTTGAATTTCTTTGTTTTTAGTAAACGCTATTTGGCTGGATTGGTGTTTATTTTATGTACAATGTTGGTTTTTTGTTTTTTTGCTGTTTCAGTATTACGGTAATAATATTAAACAGTTTTTTATCTACTAATCTTACTTATTCTTATATTGTACGGTTTTAATTAATACAAGAGGCACTATGATATACAAAACCTCAAGAAAGATTAATGCAGCTGGCTCTTTTCAAAACTGTGGTTTGGTTTGCTCGTCCGTTGCGAGGAACCGGGCGTAGGAAGGGAGAGAAACTCGTTCCTCGTTGCATTTTTTTGAAATCCTCCCCGGCGTTTCCAAGTTTTGTATCACAGAATACGTTCCAGTATGTCTCAAATGGGACAGATCAAAAATGGCGTGCAGTTTATTCATTTTGACGCGACAAAATTCTTAAAACATCCTGCGCACACAAACGTCGCTTGTTACTTCCTCCTCGTCCAAAAGGTTTTTGTATTAAACAATTTTTTTTGTATTTAATAATTACTACTTCTTGTTTTTGAAAGACAATCACGTCGATTTCAGTAGCTCCCTTTTTCAGCCATGATGCTCGCAGAGGATTTGGTTCTTTCTTTTTTTTGCAAGTGGGTAGGTGTCTTCTCCGTCTCCAATTGTAGTCTGTTGACGGTCATCACGGTGTTTTTGGTGGGCTTAAGTCCTCCTCTGCGTTCAAATGTTGTTTTCATTTCTTTTTATTTCTTTTTCGACGAATATAAAAAACAAAAAACCACATCAGCTCGAAAATTGCACTTTTGGACGCTACAAATGAATCAAGTTATTGTTTGGTGTTGGTTTTTTTTTTTTTGGTTTTCTGTTTTTTGTTTAATACACCAAGTTTGTGCGGCACCATATCTAGCTTCCAGCATTAAACATGGAAGTGGAAGGGGTAAATACAGAGAGGATGGGAGGACGTTTGTCCAAGTTAAGTCGTCACCACCTCTTTTCCCCCTTTATTCCTGGAATTATATCCTCATTTCTCCTTCGCTCGATGCATTCCACAGCGTTTTAGAGGTTCACTAGTGTCATCCCCTCTCCTTCAACATGAGGAAGGGCACGACAGCTCGTTAACGTTTTGGCATCATCCGATCCACAGAAGCACTTCAAAAACACACACGAAGCTCCGCGCTCCATATTCCCATCGATTCCAATCCAAGTAATCAATCATCCCGCAAACTTTGGGTGTTGGCACAACTTTTTGTGGTTGCATTTCTTCGTTTTTGTTTGTCTTTTCTCCACATCGAACGTATTTCACTCTCCGTACAAAACAAAAAAAATCAAAATATCGAACAGCATCAAATAGCACATGAGTGTTGGTATCGTACACATAATCCGCACGTCTTGTGAAAGTCCATCTCCACAGTCAATTATATATACACACAGCACAGAGACGGCGTGATGCATGATACTTCTTCTTGTAGTTGATGATGCAAACCCGCAAAGAGGACAAAATAGTCATAGAATGTCCGTATTAAGACAAGAAAGTTTTCTTTAGAAAGATAAATTTTCATTGCACATTTTTTCCAAAAATCGAAGCAATAATAATAAAAGAAAAACACAAATTGTTTGAGTTATTAAGATCATATATGCTGAAACACACACACACATGCATCACGGATGGTTTTCGTTTTTTTTTCTTCGAGGGAAGTTTTTCGGCAAAAGCGGAACCTTCTTGAAAAACAACCGCTGAGTCTAATCTCTCAATATCCAAATATGGCTGTGTGAAGAACGCTGATTTCTCCTGTCACTCACGTTTGGTTGTCTTTCTTTTATTTCCACAAAAATGGTCGTCCACTCGTTGACGGACGCCCGTGGTTGACGAGTTATCCTTCGCACACACATGTGTAGATTTATTGCCATTCCAAGGAATTGTTCCGACAACGAGGCAGGGTTGCTTGGGGTTACCAAAAAAACACCCAAACAAAACAAAAAACCAACGTACAATATGTGCACGTTTGGCTTCCTCCCTGCTGAAGTTCTCCATCCGTTCCATCTCTCTTGCAGAATAGTTTAATACATCATTATCAATCACATTTGTCTTTATCCATTTTGGTCAAATAAAACAGGTACTTTTGCACTAGTTGTGATTATTAAACAAACCAACAAACACAAACAACAACATCAACATCATACAGCATGTATATACTGAGTTTCTCTAGGCTCATTCAATATCGTCCGAGGCATAGAGTTTTGTGAGCAGTCTTTTTCTTTTAAAGTCTGCCTAAGCAGAGATGCATACACAATATGTACAAAAAATGAGTAAATTTCCAAAAAACCAAAAAACAAATCGGTAAAACACAAGTAAAAAGCAGATAAATTTGGCATAATAAACACATCCTTTTTTTTTTCTTGTATCTCAAAAAGTAAAAGGATGTTTTTTTTTTCTCTCTTTGTTGAACTGTGGTATTAAACACTACAATTTAATTAATATACATTTTCTTGGCAAAAAACTCTTATAGAACTATCTGATTCAAAAAACTTACAGACCTACAATTTTTTTTAAAGCTCTTATTAAAAAAAGAACAAAATATGAATATTTCCTGAACTTTGTCAAACTGCTTGCACACAATGAATTTCTTTTGCTTTTTATAAGATGATCACCTCATAGTGTAAAATCACTCCACGCATTTGTACTTGGACGAAGCTTGCGAAGGGGATAAGGGGGTGTTATCAAGGAGGAGGCAGAGGGAGGATTCTTGAACTTGAATTGCCTCCCTGGTTTTTTACATGGTACCTTCTCCCAGGAGGTTCTCGGGCAGGAAACTCAGAGAGGAGGGCACGTTTGCTCCAGTGGTCTCTGTCTCCCCTCCGCTCCAAGGTGTGGAAGTGGTGGAGGTGTTGGTGGACCACATGGGGTTGCTGGACAAGCTGGGTAGGCTAGGGGCGCTGGCACCGTTCCACTGGCTGCTGCTGCTGCTCCCACCCCGGGCCTCGTCCTTCATGCCGAAGGATGCCAGGCTGCTCAGGCCGGACGGCACGCTGCTGCTACCGCTACCGGAGGAGAACTTGTTGCTGCCGCCGGACTGCGACTGGCTGCGGTCCCGGCTGCGGGCGATGTCGGCACTGGTGGCAAAGTCGGCGATGATGGTGGTGTTGCTGAGCACGCAGGTGTTGAGGCTGCGCTGGGCCTTGACGGCTTCGTCGCGGGTCTTGTAGGCGATGATGGCCGTGCCCTGGGACAGGTTCATGTGGAAATGCTCCAGTGGGCCGTGTTGGAGGCACAACAGGCGCAAGGTGGATCCATCAATCTGGACAAGGGGAAAATCAAAAAAGAAAATGCACCAAACGTCTACTTGTCCACATAAACAATAGCTGAAACATGTGCACTTTTTTAGTGCATCACTCAGAAAACACTGAGTGCATGCAAAGATTAACAATATGAAGCGCAAAGGAGCTGTGGGAAAGAACTTGACTCCTTACTTCCCGGACCATTGCTGAATAAAGTCTGAATCCAAACTGTCTTACCTGAGGGGTCAGATTACGAAGCACCAACCAATTAGTAGGGCCCTCACTGCCAGGCCAGGCTCCTGTGTCAAAAAAAAGAGAAAACGATCAAGTGAAGACTATGGTATCATATTGTTTACTGTTGATTATTCAGAGGGCAAGATCTGTCAATGAGAATAGGAGAGAAGGTTGGATAGGAGGAGGCACTCACCTGAGGTACTGTGAGACTTGTCCCAGGAGCGACCACCTGAGACGTTTTGGGAAGACGAGGCCGGCCAGCCAGCATTCCGCGGTTGATCAGCAAGGCCAGGCGGAGGGCGTGGAGGACGCTGATTTGAAGAAGGCACATTCCAATTGGGGGCAGAGGTGGGCTGAGAGAAGGCAGACCCTTGGTCCTGGTAATTCCAGCTGGACTTCTTGAAGTTGGGATTGCCGCCGTTGTTGCCGGACCAGTTGGAGTTTGGCGGCGGTGGCTTCATGGGCTTGATCAGGATGCCGGAGATGTCGTCCCGGGACACGCGATCGTTGCGGTTGCCACGGGTGTTGCTGCCGACAGTCAGGCTGGAGCTGTTCAGCAGATCGTTGTTGACACTTCCTGGAGTGGCGTGGGGGTCGTTGGCGACGTCCTTAGTGCGGGGCTTCCAAGGCACGCCGGGCTTGAACTCCAGCAGGTCGATCTCGTTGGAATGTGGAAAGGACCAGCCAGAGTCGGAAAACGTGGAGTCGGCACTGTGCGGCAGGCTGTCCGTCTGGGTGGGTGAGTTACTGCGAGACCAACCGTCGCTGCGAGAGGACACATCGGAGATTGATGCCATGGAGTCATTACGTCCGGGGTTGGGAAACAGATCACTGGTTTGCTTCCCGACAGCACTGCTCAGCGACTGGCGCTGGGCGAAGAACTGCGACAGTCGAGACTGCTGCGGCTCCTTGACGCCAAACTCGGAGTTGTTGCTGCCCTCGCTGTTCGGGAACACCTCGGAGTCACTGTGAAGTTTATTGCGCTGGGGAAACGGTGGGCGAGGCATACCCCGCTGGCCAGGCCCACCATGCTGGTTCAGCTGCTGCTGCATGGCAATCAGACGCTGCATGTTCAGCATCTTGCCGGAGACATTCGGTTGCTGCTGACCTTGAAACAACTGCTGAGTCTGCTGTTGGATGTTCTGCAAAACCTGCAAGACCTGAAATCAAATTCAATAAATGGTATTAGACTCTTAATACCTCCCTTCTCCCAAATGAGGAAGGAATGACCAAGCAAGGTAGGAAGGATTCCAATTGTCCTCCTGACACCCCATAATTACCTGTTGGTGATTAAGAGGCTGCTGGAGAAGGCTGTGATTGATCAGTCCAGCCTGGGCAGCCATCTGCAGAAAGTTCTGGACTTGCTGCTGCTGCTGCTGCTGCTGCTGCTGCTGCTGTTGTTGCTGCTGTTGCTGTTGCTGCATCATCGATGGGTTGAATGGTCCCCGGATAGGCTGATTGGGTGGGGCAAACGGCGGGGCAAACCCTTGCTGCTGCTGCTGCTGTTGCTGCTGCATGCCGCCGAAGCGTTGCTGCTGCTGGTTTGGAGGGAAGCCACCACGTCCGACATTCCCGAACCCGGGCTTGGGGCCCATTGGGTTGTTCATCATGCTGGGGTTGGACATGGGGGAGGGCGGTGGTAGGGGTCCGTCACCCATCCCAAACGGCTTGGGCCCATCAGGCATGTGGTTGTCCCCACCAATGATCAGAGACCCCATGTCACGGTTGACTTGCCGCAGGTGGGCATCAAGATCACCTGATTTGGAATCAGTCATCTGCCTCAATTCCACTTTGAATAAATAAAGACAAAAGAATCATGTTATGAAACACAGAGCTTTCTTGAAAAAGAAATTTGTTTTAAATCCTAAAGGATATTATCGCATGCCAAATGCCGTTTTGAAGTAGAAATATATGCTGAAAATATAGGTTGTGCTTTTTCATTGATGCTGAAGCTCTGTTTTCATTTTCAAACCAGAGAATCTATTTCCGTACCGCAGATAAAATTTTTTTATTTTGATACCCGTGACTTTAGAATGGATTCATGAAATGGAGCCAGAGCTGGAGCTGGAAGCTGAGCTTTGAGGAAGACCCCTGATAGACACTTACTCAGGGCGCTGTCAAAGTTCATGTTGTGCTTCCTGAGAGCCATCTCGGCTTCCTCCTGGCGATAGCCCTGGTCCATCAGTCTCTTGAGTTTTGCAATCCAGTGGTTGGACTCCTTCTGGCCGATGTTGCCCATGCCATTAGTACCCTGCGGACAAAATACAGGACAGAGATGAGAGAAGCTTTCTTTCTTCTGAAGCATAGGATGAGAAGCCTTGTTGCTGGCAAGCAAGAACATATTCTAATCTTAAAGCCGCATCCTCTTTGAGTGATCCCCCATGCACCATTTCTCAGGTTGCAGCATTGCTAATGCTGTGCATTATATCTTAAATGATCCTTGGGATATAGCGGTAGGGGAGTGGTTTTTCATTACTTCTTACTGCTAAACGAAAGATAATTCACTATTAGGGACACCACCAACATAGGGCTGGATAGCTCAATTGGTATCGAGTGCCAGTATGGTATTCAAGGGGTATCTAGTTCAAATCCCGCTCCAGGCAATTTTTCTATGTTCCCTTTCCAATTACTTATTTTAGCTGAGGCAGAGCCATGCTCCTCACCCTGATTGGTTTACGGCCTTTCATCCAGTTGCTGCTGCTGACTGAAGACTCACTGCTCTGCGACTTAGCATCCCAGTCATCATTCTCACCCCAGTGTCCAACGGCTATAACACGAACAAAACACACAAACACAAATTGGAATCAAATTAGCCAAAGAGGTCAATAATAAAACACAAGTTTGGTAATTTTAGAAGCCAATGCATCAGAGATTATTAACTGAAGAAACATTTGAAGGGTCAACTTGGGTCATTGAATTTGACGGTTAATGTCGGTTTTTATAAGCACTGGAAAGATTCTGACTTCTGGGGAGATCTCTTTGAATTTTTTACATGCAAAGCTGGAAACAAAATAAATGAATTACGAATGATTGCGACAAATACTTACAATTACCGTTGCCTCCTGGTCCCTCATTCCAGCCAGTTTGCATAGAGTCCTTATCCTGAGTACTGCCACCAGTAGTACTACCACCCCAGGGAGCGGAAGGCTCGTCCCATTTACCTCCACCAGGTGCTGGCTTGGTCACTCCATTCCTGTTCCAGCCAATTCCTTCCTCCGATGGCTTCGGGCCGTCGCCCCATCCAGAAGCCTTTTGGTCCTGGCCCCCCTCGCCCCAAGCGGCTTGGGCAGAGCTTTCTGGCTTGGATGCTGCATTTGTACTCCCTTCTGGAGCACTTGGAGGGACAGGGGATGGAGGCACAGCCGTCCCATCCCCTGGCTCGCTCGGCGTTCCAGGTGGAGGAGTTTGCATAGTACTGTGTGCATCCTGGCTCACGACGGAGGCGATGCGTATCACGTTGCGGCGATTCTGGGCGGCAATTCTGGCGTTGTGCTCGCCCGAGTTTCCCCAGACAAAAGTACCGTCGTCTATTGGCACCTTACGGGTTGGTGGTGGGGAAGGGCCTCCCCAACCTATTGGGACGATGGTGGTGGGGATGTCTGTGATGTCAGACCAGCCACTTAGCTTTTCTGGCATTCTTGGAGTAGGTGCTGATTCCTGTGGAGGATTGGCTTCTTCGTTGGACCAGGTGCCCCAGGAGCTTCCCTCAGACTGGCCATGGCCGCTACCACCGGGACCCATACCACCTGGAGGATTCCCCCAGCCTGTAGGACGGTTCTGACCTGTGCTCTCACGTCGCTCCATCGGTCCTGGTGGTTGTCGCCACTGAGTAGATGATGCGGAACCACCACCCATTCCCATGTTGCCACCCATACCCATTCCACCGCTGCCAATTGCATTATTGCCAACCATTCCACGCATTGGCATGTTACCGCCATCCATCCCACCGGAGCCTCTCATACCTCCTCCAGGGACACCAACGTTGCCGTCACCTCTGCCTGGTGGAGCACCCCATGCTGGCTTGCGTTCACCTCCCCAGGCTGACTGAACTGGTGGCTGTGCCGGTGGAGCCACAACTGGCTGGGCCTCTGATGGCATTCTGGGCTTCCCCCAAGCAGATGGTGGAGGAGGATTACTCCCCCAACCTGGAGCGGCTGGAGCAGGAGGACCACCAGGACCACCGCTGCCACCACTACCACCACCACCACCACCTCCTCCCCATGCAGAGGTACCGTTATCAACAGTCTTAGGCACTTGTTGACTGGCACCTTCCCATTGTGTATCCTGATTGATAGGTTTCTTTCCCCATCCTTCTACGCCGCCGTCTTTGTTTCCGGCATCCCAGGAACCTCCTCCTCCGCCTCCCCATCCTGAGGCGTTACCTCCATTGCGTCGGTTGTCTCCCCATCCGGCAGGAGCAGATGCCTGCCTGTTCAAGCGGGAGTCTGGTCCATCATTTGGCATGGCAGCAGGGTTGGACCCCCATCCTGAAGGGGCGCCACCTGTTGCTGGACCTGGGGAAGGGCCAGTCCCGGGACCCGCTGCGGGACCGGTGGCTGGGCTGGGGCTTGGCAAGGTACCCCATCCCGTCTGCCCCGAAGGCGTGGTCACCTGGGAAGCTGGCTGCTGGCCAGCCCTTCCCCACTGACTCCCCATGGTCGGCTTGTCCCCCCAACCAGGTATGGCGGCAGTTTCGCTGGAGTTGGTCTGTTGGCCGGGGTTGGGCTTGCCGCCCCAGCCGGAGTTGGAGGTCTGGGTTGGGGCCGCACCCCATCCAGTTGCGGAGGCTGCTGCGCTGGTCGTGTTGGGCATGTCCCCCCATCCTGAGGTTGGAGTCTTGGGCGGTACTGATCCCCATCCACTGGCCCCAACTGCAGAGGTGGAGTTTGTGGAGCTCCAAGAGGCCGTGTTTGAAAGCCCGAGCTGATTATTGCTGCTGGGAGTGCTGGAACTTGAAGCAGTCCAAGAAGAACCTACAACAATACAAATCAAAATATAAACATTATATTTAATTCCTGCACAATATTAAATCATGTATGATGTATTCAGAGCTCTGTCACTTCAATTCCATTTCTTGGCCTGGAATATTTTGCATAATAACCCAGCAAAATGTTGGGGTGTTTTCTTCTATACAATTCTAATTTTTCTGAAATTGAATTTTCTGCATTATGCTCCATCTGTTCATTTGTAAAAATTTGACAGAGTGCGACTTAAAATTGAAAAAACAAACCAAAAGAAACTGAGCAAAAACATGTTTTAATCTTAACATCAGCCTAGTTTGGTACAAGATGTGAGAAGGCAGGAATCGGGCAATGAAAAGTCATTTACCGTTAGCACTTGTTGCAGAGTTGTTAGCACCTGTTGACTGTTCTTTGCCAGGACCCCAGCCAGCGGCACCGGAGGATGCTACACTGGTAGGTCGTGGGCTCTCGGTCTGCATACGATCCCCCTGGCTCTGCGCGGAGGACTGAGGAGGCTGCGTGTCCATTCCCTCACTATCATCCATGTTCTTGCTCCCGTTTGTCCATCCCGATCTGGCCTCCTTGGAGCTGTCCTCGGCTGAGCCGCCGTTGCCCGGGGCGCCACTGCCCCACACGGAGTTTCCGGGGGTGCCGGTGGTCAGCGTGGAGCCGCCGACGCCTCCGGGGCCCGAGAAGAGACCCGGTTGTTGGAACTGTGAGCCCAGCACGGAGTCCTTGCCGCTCTGGGAGACGGCGGTGGTGGTGATGGAGCCCCAGCCGGTTCCCGTGCTCCAGATGCTCTTGGAGCTGCTGCTGCTTGCTGCGGTTAGGCCGTGGCCTTGCTCGTTGCTCTGGCCCTGATTGTGGCCGGTGGCCGGCATGTTGGTGGGTGCGGCGATGGTGTTGATGGCACTGGAGGTGGAAGAGGATTTCAGTTCGTTTTCTGTGGGGGTGGGTCGGCTGTTCTCACGAGTGATTGCGGGCCAGGCCTCCATATCGTGTTCATCAACGACTATTCTTTGTTTAGCACTGGTTTGGTCCATGGACTAAGACATCTGCCAAAAAAACAACCAGATCATCAAAATTAACACCATACCATTTCTTTAAAAATCAAAATCAAACATGTCAAACAAGAGTACCTCGAAACAAAATTCAATTTGTTCCAATAATTCCAACAAATAAGCTCTGTAGTCTTTTAACATCATCACAAATTCTGCGGGTAATATGTGTCAAACAAATTAAATTCACTATGCATGTGTGCTGGTCACTTTGTATACTTCATTCATTTCAATTTGTGTTAAAATTGACGTATATTCACATTGTAGCCCACAAAAATTAACAACAATTAAGTAGACAACAACCACAAACAAATCCACGATACCCTCAAATCAATATTCCTCTCCCGTTTAAAAAAAAACGTTTAAAAAACAAGGCAGAACTAAACTTACCAGTAAAAAAAAGTGAAGAAGAAGGAAACCACAGGAAAAACAAACAAAAACAAGCTGTGCTTGATTGCCGAAAGTGGAAGCACACAACCACAACTGCAGATTCAGTCCGCTGAGTCAGGCCCACGACAAAGGACACAGGGTCCGGGCTGGGTGTGACTGTCGGTCAAAGCAGTTCCACATCGAATGTGGTTCCAATCCGATGGCAGTATTAAACAGTCTTGCTGTTGTTGTTGTTGTTTTTTTAAGTTTGTGCTTTGGCTTTTTGTTTAGAAGTTTGATATCTGCGGAGATGAAATGTCAACAGGAGGAAGGGTTAGATTGAGGGAAGTGTGTGTGCCTGTGGCATGATGGACGGGAGGGAAGGGGAGGGGGAGGGGATTGGCTGCATGCCAAGCTTGGAAGGGGAAAAGGATTGCAGGCCTGTGATGTCTCAATACAGTAAAAGCAGTAACACACAAAAAAAATTGGGTGTTAACTTCGCTGGCAAAATGAGTCACGCTATTTCGTTCTTTCTTATTTTTTCTAGTCTCCCATTATAATACACAAGTCGGTACAGTAACATATTACACACTGTAATGTATACCCATTGATACAAGCAACGCATGGGGCCTTCCTCAAAGCACAACTCAGGCTCCATTTTGTGGATCCATTTTAAAATTATAGGTATCAAAATAGAGGCTTTTGGCAGAGGTTCGGAGGTAGATTCTCTGGTTTGAAAAAGTAAACAGAGCTTCAACTTCAATAAAAAACTATTTTCAGCATATGGATGACAGAGACGAAGCTGGAGCCCAAGCTGGAGCCAAGCTTTGAGGTTCAACAATGATGGTCTCATACAAGTCAGAACTGCACTTGATCAAGAGACATAAAAATACCTTGGCTCCTTCCAAGCGGCAAGTATTAAAAAGCCCTGTACTTTGGGCATGTCATATCATAGATCGCTTGATCAACCCTCACTCCCTGGACCATTCTGGCTCTCAAACCTGAATCTTGCCAAATCCGAAAAAACAAAAACCATGCCGCTGGCACACTCTTTGACAGAATGCAGAGATGGACAATCGGGCCTCAAAACCAAAAATGAAAACACAAACTCAATGTTTCAGAAGGCTTCTTACCTTTGGCGTTCTTTGTTCTGTGAAAAAAAAACCTGCAAGGAGGAAAACGAAAGGAATATCAATGAAAAGCAAAAGTGAATCTTCAAACGTATCATCCATCTCTCAGCTGGGATATCACCTTCAGTTTCTATCTCATTTCAAATGTGTTTATCTTTCTGAACTAGACTGATGGTTGATCACCTTTTACTGGTTAAACTAGAAGCTGGCTCGAGCATGATCGACATGCACACTTGTTGTGTTATGGCAATCCAACATGTGCATGTACCCCTTCAAAGGTACAGTACAGGATTGGTAACATACCCAAACAGAAACTTTCATCCAGAAATGTGTAAAACGACGACCAAAAATGGTTTTTATCTCGGGGCGAGACCAAAACTCTGTGAAGCGTTTTTCACTGTTTTCTATAGTTTCTGTTGATGACATTTGCTAAAAATGTCACAGGTTTGTTTTTTATTCCGTGACAAATCAAATTATGAACAGTCTGCAGCTGTTCGGTCACCTTTACCAATCCTGTATTAAGCTTTTTCTCTGCGTGATGGACAACATGTACATGTCCATGTACACTACAGACAAACCCACCCAAAAAAAATCCCAAACATATTTATAATAATAATAACAGTAAATAATAATTTGGGAGGCTAATCATCCTTACTTGCAGCTGGGGTGCTGAATTGCGAAGGATGCGACTTCAATGTGATCGAGTAGCAGGCTTTCATGGGCGCCCTTGGCTGCCAGCCACATATATGATCGCGGAGCACAGTTTGAGATCGAAAGTGTTTGATTTTTGTGGAGGGAGGAAAACCGGAGAACCCAGAGGAAAACCCTCGTAGCATAGGAGAGAACCAACGCACAACTCTACTCACATATGACCCAGGCGGGATTCAAACAAAAATTGGTGAGAGGCGAGTGCTTAACGCACTTTGCCACTATGCCCCAAAAATTTAGATAAACTTCAAATTACGGCAAAAAGTGGAGGAAAAAAACTTGTTTTCCTTTACACGACGACCTTTATACATAGACGAGTGTGCAAGTTGGTAAGCATTTTCCACAAAAATACACTAGGTATGTTTTAGGTAGGGGAAAAGGGAGGGATATTTGAGTCCTCACCTTGTTTTTCTGCCGGGTTTTACAGCAGATTTATATCATCAAATCAGTGGAACCTCACAGTGGCTCACTGACGATGTAAAAACAGCCTCGGAAATAGCACTGTGTAGAGAAACAAAGCAAACCAAGGGATAATAAGCAGAGATCAAGACAGAAAGACAGAAACATCTTCTACAACTCTAGTGATCTCCAATTTCAGTTTTCTTTTCGTTGCAATACTTTAAGGTGGGTAGGTTCCAGGGCAGAAGCCTCAGGGAGACATTAAAGGGGAATGCATCCGTCTGCCCTCCTTGTCATTGCTTTGTGAGTTCCCCCTTCTTCCGGAGAAACATGTCTGGTTTCTCTCGCAAAAGTACCCTTAAAGGTAGTAACAGTATCATACTTTGGTAGCATACCAAAACAGAAATCTTCACAGATTTACCTAGGTATAACTTACAGGTGATGGTAGAAACATATTTATTAAAACATTTCTGCTTGAAATGATATATTTTTGCAGAAAAAGAGTCAAACCGATTGACCAAAATAGTTTTGATTTCAGGATGATCAAAACTTCTGTGAATAGATTTGAAAATAAAGTGAGCGTTTTTCACAGTGACTAAAAAAGTGGGCACCGTATGGGACTGGAAATTTCACAGATGACTCTTAGTAATGTATCTCTCTTGATATTTGTGCCAACAAATCTGCATTTTTGTGGCAAAAACCGAAGTATGAAGTTACCTTTAAAAAATGTGTACCGGCGGAAAATTGTCAATTGCCCTTTTAGAAAGTTCCTGTCTTGCCGCGTGAGTCAGCAGGCCTGGCCTTTTTGAATAAAAAAAAGTCAAGTTCCTGAGCTTGCAACAAAATAAAAAAAATTTTTTTTTTCTTTTCCTTCATAAATCAAAACTGTCACAGACTGACGGAATTTCACTCAGATGACAGGTAGCAATATCCTACACTGATTCATACATACCTCTTTTTAAAGTTAAGGCTTCAGTACAATTTTGTGTGACAGAAAACTCTATAGTCTTCAACGACTATAATATGCAGCAATGGTTGCGTTCTGCAAAAGAAGAACAGAAGAACAGAAATCGTAATTATAAATAAACACGTAATGAAAGGCTTTCAAAGGAGATAATCCATCGTATTCTACATCCTATGATTGAAAGTGAGTTACGATGAGTTTGGTGAAATTAACCCCTGTTGTTCATCTTTCCATAGCAGCTAGTATTGTGACATCACGCGTTGCTTAGCAATTAAGATTGATACGCAAGTTGCGATCGATCTTAGCCTTTCGTGAAATCGAGCCCTGGTTCTAGTTCATACATATGTACATTGTACAACACAGCAACACTGTACTGGAAGCCTGTGGAATGCCAATGTGTAATATACAATACACACAGTGCAATTGGTGAATACCAATGGTCCACCATGTACATAATTCATGCATGTACCTAATCTGCTTTATATTAACAGGATTACAGGTAGGCCCCTGGTTGGCAAACAGGCTTTCTGTTCAGTGTGATATCTGTCCACTCCCATCGAAGATGATCCCATATGAAAACAACCTTTGCACTCAAAGCACCCCCCCCATCTCACACTGGTCAAAATGAGACTGACCCTTTGCTGCAAAATCTGAGCCAATTAAAAAAAGTCCAATTTGTAGTCCAAAGTTACAGACCCGTCTTTTCCATAAAACTGAGCAGCTTTTCTCTTCTGCTCGTTTTCTTCTTGTGTTATGGAAGCATCAGGTATCCTATCATTTTTGTTTCATAATTTCAGGTTATATGAATAAACAAAAATGGGTGGTTGGCTGGAGGTCATAGGTTCGAATCCCACCTGAGGTAGCGCATGATTTTTACATCATTATGCAGTGCTCATCTACGTGTATGTCAATGAAGGACAAGCCTAATTTGCATTTATAATCTTCCAAGACCGATCATTATTTTCCTCTCTCCCCTACGCCCGCTTCTCACCTGTATTCAGACCGCTGGTCAAGTCTTGCATAAAAAACACCTCCCTGGTAATGGAGGACGACGAATCTACGCGGTCATCTTGTCAACCACGCACTGGAGCTTTACAGAGGGGGCACCTCGCTTAAAAACGCAGTTCTCTCTTGCAGTCAGCTGCAGCGGAAAAGGGAGGCAAAATGAAAGAAAACTTGAAGTACAGTGTAAACGTCAAATTGATCAAACAAGATGGATTATGAAGACAAATTGACTGGAGTGGGATTCGAACCGGTGACCTCCTGAATACTTTACAGGCACTCTACCAACTGAGCTATCCAGCCCTTCATTGGTGGTGTGGTAGGGACACATGCATTTTGGCAATTAGGCCTATGACCTACATGTACTAGAGTGGATCAAACTTCACACAATTTTTGCTTCTGAGTGAGATGTAGGAATTAGACAGCCTCTTGGATAGGACAAATGTAGAGGGCGAGGAGACCAAGACCATAGACCTTTCGTGGATGGTTTGCCTAAGAACATTTTGGCTCAAGCTGTCCCGCGATGCATAATTTCTCGTATAAACGTACCCTCACTGTGCACATTCGAACCTATCACTAAGTAAGGCGGCCCTAAGCTCCGTGAAATTTCAAACCCAAGACATTTCAGAGCTCTCCCTTTAATGGGCACCTGGACAAGAGTTCCAACGAGCGTAGAGAGTTAGCCAACTTCCTGTCGAGGAAGAACGGGGCTGTTCCGCAGACAGGCTCAGCTTTCTTGTTTTCCTCTGGGACATATATGTACTCCGTCAGCCAGGAGTACAAGTACACGTAAAATTACTCTGCAATCGATAGCATCCACGACTGGCTGAGGCACATCCCCGTGTAGTCCAGGTAGGAACTAAGATTGGCCAGAACAAAAGCCAGCTGACACACTGATCGGTTTTGATTCTTGTTTTTCGCTACCGGCTAAAAGTCTTACTTTCTTCTTAGTATCAATGTCCATTTCCCCTACCTTTTTCAGAATAAAAACCTTTTGAATTCCTCAGTTTGAAACTCAACAGAGGCTCAAAATTGGAATTGGCAGCACAGCAAAACCATCCAGAATTCCCATTAGCTTCTGCAGGCCGGATCCCCCACTCTACCCAACAAAAGCCCAATACTCTAAGGGGCTCTGAACTCCAATACCTGGGTTCGATAACCACTGCAAAGCAATTTCGATCGACAAACGATGCCTTCATTTTCTGAAGATGAAACTCGGAGCACTTCAGACTACAAGACACCCCCCCCCCCCCTTCAAGAAAATCAGGCCAATTGATATCAAGCTCCAATATAATTAACTTGCAGGCTAAATTAACCAACCCGTACGGTATACTTCAGGGGTACATGTAAGTCACCAGCAGGATAACCGTGTTGGAAACGAGGTTTGCACTTTTGAAGACAGAAATAGGTAAAAACATGCCAACTGTGAAATACAAGGAGTCTAAGTGCTATACTTGGTAAATTTATAATTGCCAGGCATTGGCACAGGTGTACATTATAGCTCATGAGACACTGTGATTGAGGCAAGAGAACAGGATCCTCCGCAAGATGAAGAACCTTAAAGGCGCCGTACTGGCCAGGAAAAACACCTTGACAAGAAAATAAAAGCCCTTGCTGTATGGTGCACAAATTCCTCCACATTTGAATCTAACAAAGCTGGGGGTCTTTTGAAAGTAAAATCCAGGAAAGTTACAAGGTTTTGTTCAAGGTGCTGTATAGCGAAAAGACAAAAAATAAATTGAGAATGATCTGTGGAAATGAATGAATTGCTGTCCAGGTCCCGCCTCCCAAGCCTGGCCCAATATGCATTATTCATGAGGAAAGATGACTGCTCATGCATAATTCATGATTTGCTTTAAATGCAAATGACATGTACATAACATACATGTACAGTATATATATGTACAGTGTATGTCCTTTATGCTAATGAAGAAAAATGGGACCAAATAAACTTTCTTTATGAATTTAATGTACAGTATATTATCTGTACAGACCAAAGCAACACTTTTGTCAATTTCTACAGATCGACTAATTTTGAAGGTTTTAACTCCCATTTATCACTTAATAATCTTTAGTGTGTTGTATTTTTAATGCAACATCAGAACTCTCCCAAAACTATAGGCCTAACAACAGTTGTTTGCCAACTGTGGATAAAAAGATGTACATTGTACTTCAAATTGCAATCCAAATTTCACGTCAAATCAGCCAAAAATAAACCCATCATCTTCAACTACAAAAGAGGTGTACATATCCTCAAAACATTCTATGAGCACAACTGAAACTCCAACATTTATAAACAGATGCATTTGAAGTACAGATTTACACTAATGTACTGTACATTTACATACACATGTACATACATGTAGTGTAGATATGGGATTGGGTAGAATGGGGCTTGGTTACACAGCAAGCCAGACGGACCGTGAAACTGAAAGCTATGAATCAGTACTGGAAAGCATCCTCTCATATATAAATATTATCATAATATCGGCTTCGTTTCTATATTATACACCTTCTCAGTGTGCATTTTTTGACATGCACGGTTATAAAGTTAATTTATTTCCTTAAGAAACTGTGTGGGCAGATTACCAACCCCCAACAAATCAATAAATGAAAATGATACACGTACATTGCTATTTAAGTCGTTAGAATTTTGTTTGTTTAAACAAGCGATGGGCAGTTCAAGACTGCATCCATATTACAAATTGTGAATAATTTCTGACAATGAACGTGACTGAAGTCAATAATAAATGTAAGGGTAAATCAAAAAGAAAATGTTCACTAGTTTTGAAGGTACATGTACATGTAGTTAAACTGTTTGAATCACCATCATGGAAACAGACCATTTTGACATGAATTCTACAACAACTAACTAGTGATCTTGTCCAATACATGCCTTGAAAGCCAGTATAGGTTTAACAAGAATTCTTGCAAAATACTTCTAGAAGATTTCGGATCAACTTTCCTTTATCATATATGGCAGCCAAAACCAAAGCAAAAAAACTACATACTGTAACAAACAGATACTAAAACGTAGATAGTTACGGCCATTAAGACTGTGAACACTCAATTCCGTTAATATTCATCCCAATACCTGTAGAACCACATTCACTGAAACAAGCACATGAACAGATTCACACGTAATCCTCACAAATCCATCATAAGGACGAACTTCCCCATTTCTAATCAAGCAAAACTTTAGGAAAGAGGAGGGGGGAGAAAAAAAATGGTGTCGTTGAGTTGAAGCCGGCGAGCGAGCGTTGAGCAATTCAGGGCGTGAGTCACATGAGTGAGTGAGTATGTATAATACAGCATGCGCGACAGAGGGAGGTAGAGTCGAAGCAAGTTACAAGGAGCACGTCCTGAACCAGACGCAGCGATTCATTTCCTGTCTGGCCCGTGCCGTGCCGTGGGTTTTTCATTTAACAAGCCAGGCAGTGGCTGGTAAAACCTGATTTTAAAAGCCATGAAAAATTCAAAAGAAGACGAAGGAGAGCTTTCATCGACTTGACCCTCGATCAAGACCACCTTGGTACGATCCATTATGATAAAATCAGGCCTTCCCTTTGCCAGGAATTATGGGTTGAATTGAGATGGTAATGAACCTTGAGGTGTATTTATCTGCGTAATGGACGAGCAAAGCATTGCACAGTATCTCATACTCTGACTTGCCTAAGGATGCTATGTGTCTATATAGACAAACAATGAGAAAACAAGGACACTATGGAACGTGGACTGAGGGTGGGAGGGGGTGTGAATAGAATTAATATCCTCTCAAAACTGGGGAGAACTTTCAGGTTTTTAATCATCAAATGTCAGGCATTTCATGAGGAGGCACATTAAATATTCATCATTGACACCAAGGGAAAACTTCATATTTTTTGTGACAAATGGTTTTGGAATTTTTAAGTGGAATTTTGACTAGCAGGTGCTAAGCAAAGTATGCTAAGCAGCAAAGGCACATGTAGGCGAAAAACTTAATCAAGAATTTAAATCAATAATGCAAATCACATTTACAGACTCTATATAAAAGAAAATGAAAAATAATAAATTCTCATAAAGCTGCATGTATTTTTTTTGCCCTGGCAGCCAGCTGCCAGGAAAAGAGAATATCAAGAAATTTTATTAAAAAATTAAAATCTGTTCAACTTACTATTTCAATCTGCTGGTTGACCATTCTTGACAATGCTAAATATACCTAGAATCAAAGCAAAAAAGAGAAAGCAAGAGTTTTTTTAATTATTTAAGTCAGAAAGAAATTGTTGCACAACAAAATATCATAACTGGTAATCATTTACCAGGAGTCAAACATTTATTATTTCATTTCAGCAAGAGAGATAAGACTACATGTACTGTGGCATGCCAATCTGATTTGTCTGCTATACATGTAGTTTGAAGCGAGCTTGCACAGCGTAAACAAAATTCCCAGATATTCCCTCGCCGAGTCTGAAAAAATCAAAAGCCAAAGTTCGCGTCGTCAGAGCAGCGCCTTGCAGGGAGTTGCGGCTTGTGTGCGAAATCTCACTTGGTTTGACTCTGTGCTCGGTGCGGCAGGCCTCGCTATGTAGTGTATACATTGTACAGCCGTGCGCAACAAGTCCCGACATGCAGGCATGACCTCACTAATATGTTTTCCTCTCAAAGGCACAAATTGTTTCTTTACTCTCCCTCCTCCAATGCAACACTGCAGTCCGTCTGATTATTAGCAGTGTGTATCCATTCCACAGGATCTATATTTGTCACATTTAACCATCATGACTGTCCCGTGTGTACATGTATCTGTAACAAACAGTTTATGTACATGTACATGGGGCTAATGTCATGGAGCAGTTAAGCACAACAAAATTGTTAAGCACAAAATTGTCTAGCTCAATTTAAAACAAACCATTCATGATCAGTGAACAACATCCAAAGAGCAATTACATGTACAAGCAATACACGTCCTCATAAAACACAGAAACTGGTTCTATTCTATCCACATTATGCCCAGACAGTTCCTTGAAACCTGTCCCTTACAAATGGATTACATTTGTCACATTGTAGCACAGCCTGTCTGCCAAGTCTAACACTATCTGTCAAAAAAGCCATTTATAGCCAAGTGCTTCATGGCAGCTCCTATATGGCGATGGAAATAAATGATGCATAGGGAAAATGGTTCGTGGCATGAAAATCAGTTGAATGGAACGTCACATTGTCACACAGTGCATTCATTTGTTACAAAATGCAGGAGCAGTGTTGCTGACCTTTAAGTTTCACTTATTTCAATAAATAATTTTTCAGCTGCTGAAAAATGTGTTGAGAGCGTCATACAAAGTCAATTCAAGTACGTGTACATGTACGTGTAATACTGCTCCAAACTGCTCATCATTCAAAATAATGACCTGAAATATATCAAAATGCTCAGAGTTCAGAGGGCATGATTTTACAATCCTGGCAGATGTTTCTCAGTTTTTAAAACTTTGAGATGTCAAGGTTGCGTGTTACAATGCATTGGCAGGTCGTAAGGTCCACAAGCCAGCTGGGCAGAGATTCCACGGCGTGAATACACAGGGTTGAACATCACATGGTTCACGTATGAGCCGGTTCAACAAAAAACATAGTGTGAACGTAGCGTCTCTTTGATCCGGTTCCAAAACTGAACCGGGCTGAACCGGGGCGGATCAGGGTAGGTTTCAACATGAGGGATTTTCACACAAAATCTCGGGGTTGGAACCGGATCGAATCCCGAGATTTTTTCCAACCCTTGTCACACTTGAAAAGTTTCAACCCCGAGCCGACCCAGGTAAGACGGGCCCAACCGGTTCAAAAACTTGCCGGGCTGAACCGGGGCTAATTGTCGCATTGCAATATCCAATTAAAATCAGAGCTTTCACATCCCTGTCTTTTAGGCTTTTGTTTGTACAAGCTACAAATAAAAAACAACAACAGGTTCATGGACTACCAACAACCAGGGGCCAATGCGCGGTATTTTTGAACGCTTGAGGGCGCTTCGAATTACTTCCGGGGGTCATTTGACAATGCCTTGTTCTTGTGTACCGCTGTGTCAGAATACAACTTGTACATGTCGTAGTAAAAAAATACACTTCTATCGTATCCCAAAAGACAAAATTGTCCGTAAATGACCTCTGCTCAATTGACAATTAACCGGACCGTACCCCCGGAAATAAATAAAGTTGTACACCTAACAGCGCCCTCATGCGTTCAAAAATACCACGCATTTCATAGAGCTGCTTTTTAAAGCACAAAATTTGCTTAAGCATGAAAAGTCTTCCTGGAACCAACAGGATTACCAACCAAATGTTCATGTGATGTTTACTGCTTTTGACTTGTATTCGGCCATTGTTTGCTGAGCATAACATACACAAGGAGTTTTGGCTGGCATACTGGTTTTATTTATCAAGGTTTTTGGTGCTTAAGCAGCTCTATGAAATTGGCCCCAGACCTGAAACAATACCTTCCTGTGCTCTACATGAAAACCACATGCTGAGAAAGTCTTGTATATACTATTCTTGACCATTTGATGTACATTTGTTTTCACGTATGTATAATATCATTGTCCACGTCCATCTCGACTAAAACAGCAAGCTCACTTCCTGCATTGACTTCGGACAATTCTTCGTCAGACAGTTACATTTTTTTTCTTGACCTAAACAACAAAAGGGAGAGTCACCGGGGCTGTGGGGGGGGGGGGGGGGGGGGGGGGAGAGAGGGGGGAGGGAGGTGGTCCCAAAGGGAAGTGACTGATTTGGACTAAAGCCTGGTTTTATTGGAAAGCCGTGAGTCACAATGGGACTGAGCAGGCAGTCGCTGCTCCGACGACTTCAGCATTGTTTTATCAAATACCGCGTGTCGGCGGCCATCTTGCTTTTCTGAACTTCGTGTGTAAACACACCGCCAAACCGAACATTTGGCTATACTGAACATCATCCTTGGCTCCCAATGTTTATGTACAATGCATAGGCCTAGCTGCTGAACATTGTTCAATATAACAAACAATCTCTGTGCATCCGCCGAATCCGGGTGTGTTCGTTATAGTGGTGTTCCATTGTACGTAATGGGGTTGATTTCATGAAGCCATACAATCAATCGTAACTCGGGTTACGAAGGATAACCCATCGTATCGTACGACTTCTACGTACGGCTGCAATGCATCATACACTGTAAGTCAGACGATTGATAGTAAGTTACGATGAGCTTGGTGAAATCGAACCCCAGTAAATGTACAGTACATAATGGTTAAAACCTGTACTGTATCATAGTTAAACTTGGGGCCGATTTCATAAAACTTACGACGCGTCACAGAGTTAAGACGCATCCTTTCTCTATGGACTAATCACATCTATGCGACGCGGCGTCACAGCTACAACCCGTCGCAAATCGAGTTGCGACGCGTCGCAAGGCTTTATGAAATTGGCCCCAGAACAGCTCTATCAACACAGCCCACGCAAAGAACATCGGTTCTACATGTACATGAATTATATGACCTACAATTCTCACCCCCGAAGGGCGAAACAGTCCCCTCATTAAAAAAAATCAATTAGCCCCTCAAAAAAAAGTTACGGTAATTTGAGAAAATATCCTGTTTTAAATCAAAACATCGGGCCCCATAACTCTTAGCACTGAATATATTTCAGGTCATTTTTTTTGGTTGATGAACAGTTACATGTAGCAGCAGCTCATTACTTGTTTTGAATAAATAACTTGTTAAAACCAACAAACAAAAGCCTCCAATCGATAGAATCGCCACCAACCCTCGGCCAAAGACCCCGAAACACTGCTGGCAAAACAAGACCAGTGATCCTGAGCATCGATCTATTGAATTAGACCTAAGCCAGTATATAATCAGACAGGCATGGCAGGCACTAGGGCAGTGGGAATCTGGGGCAACAGTTACAACGTACATTGGGCCTAGAGGGACAACAACACGGAAGGAACTGTAGGAAGAGAGAGAAGAATCAAAGAGAAGACAGAAGACAAAACAGGAAAACAAAAAACAGTCCTCCAAATGTCAGATGAACAAATTTGAGAGCACCGACCAATGTTTGACGATAAAAACATCGGAATTTGACAGTGGCGCTTTCAGGAGAGGTCTTGATGGTTTACAACAACTTCTGATTTGTTTCTTTTTTTTTCTTCTTTCTTTCGGGCATCTTGCAGGTGGGTGTTTAAGTCAAATGTTAGAATCCATACATGTTTCGATTCTGCTCATGTTCTATTGCTTTTGACAACAACATGATTTGTGTTTGCTTTTTTAAGTGAAGAGTGTTACTTTTCAGTTACGGAACCATTATTAGTAATCACCTTTATAAACAAACTTGCCTTAAGGGGTTTTATATTTATCATGAGAAAGCATGATCTATTCTAGAACAGGCCACTTAAGCATCCATTGCAATGGAAGGGGACTTCAAGCAAAAGTGCCAAAAATAAACTCATATCTGGCTGATAGCGATAGTTATCAGTGCTGGTCTGACATACTTTGCCACATATGTTGTCAACACCACCACAAGTGGCAGGCTGGCACCCTTGTGGAGTGTTGAGGAGACATGAAGCTGTTGGGAGGAGATGGAAGGAACACACCTCCTGCCCTATCAACAATCACATTTACTGTCATTACACTGTTGATGTTCAACAGATTATCCAAACTGGCTGTCAATTCTAGTCTGTGCTTAAGGTTAGGGGGCTCTTCAGCGCGAAGCCATCCCCCTCTCTTTAAAGTGACATATTCCCTGCTAAAATCGCTAAAGATCCTGCTAGGATCAATGGAGCGAAGACCTAGCTCTAGACAACAGATTCGGATGCAGCCTAAGTTAGGATTTCAAACAACAACATGGAAAACATCCTGTGTGCCACGGAAACAGAAATAAACACCGGCCCAACAATTCCCATAGAAAGGAGTCAAATAACTCTTCATTATCATCATATAATGAAGCTGCACCTAGATTTTGTCCTCATTTCATTATTAATTAAAATAAACAATTTTTACAAATACAGTTTTAAAAATACAATACGAACAAAGAAACACATTTTTTTTCTTGTTTCTTATTTGTGCACAATCAGAAATCTGAGCTTTGCAAAATAGTGAATATTTTTCGATTCTGGGAGTCAAATTTCGTCACTTCCGAATGCGTATGTGTTTTTTTGTTTCAAATCACAACAATAGCGCACTTATTTCCGATTTTCAAAGAAGAGAAAAGGCAAAGAAAGGAGTATTGAAACAACAGCCAGTGTTGATTTTGAACGGTTAGGTGCCAACTGCCACAAAAAAAAAAAAAAGAAACAAAAAAAACACAACGAGAAATCATTCCTCAATTTCAAATCCCAGTGGGCAATCCTATTTACTTTGGGCTGCAGTTGTTGTCAGTGAAAACCTCGCATCCCGTGTCATATACTAAACCGGGCGTATAATTACTTCTCAGATGTGAAAACAGCGGGAGCGAAAAGCACAGATTTGTTTGTTTTTTTCCATCGAAGGCCGGGACAAATGAAAAAGCGTATGAATTTCGACACTTAATGCATAGCGCATAAAATTGCATACAATTGTTTTGTTTTTTATCCACTTCAGTCTTGTTTTGCAGAAGGCGCGATGTATTCTTTTTATAAGTAGGCCTATACTTCAACAAATGTTTGTAATCTGTGCAAGGCTGGTTCAATTCGCAATTCATAAAATGGAAATTTATAAGAGTGTTTCTCAGACTGCTATATCAGGTGATAATGTACCTGTACATGTCAAATTTTCTAATGGCATCATGCATGAATTATGTGGAGCGCTGGACCTGCGCACACGAAGGTAAGAAGCATGCAGATGGTGGCCTCGAAGCTGTGGGGTTTCACTTAACATAGAGGCCAATATGAATGAAGGCCAACTAAGAGCAAGAACTAGCCAGTATTTGTACATGTATGATTAGTTCCAGCTGTACTCCTTAAGTAACTTCATAGTTTGGGTTTCTGTCAAAGAAATGCAGATTCATGGGCAAAAATATCAAGGAAGATACAGTAACAATCATTCTATGAAATTTCCAGTCCAATAAGATGCCCACTTTTTGAGAAAACAGTGACAAACACCCACAGTATTTTTAAAATATATTCACAGTATTTTTTATCTTCCTGATATCAAAATTGTTTTTTTGGGCAGTTGGTTGAAATTACTCTTTTCTGGATAAATACAGCATTTCAGGAAGACAATTGTATCGGTATGTTTCTACCGTCACCATCTTTACAGTGTATACCATGTAAGGTATAAGTACATGTAAATCTGTGGAGATTTATGTTTCAGTATGCTACCAAAATATGATAATTCCTTTAATTAAATGTGAGCTTTCAGACTGTACGTGCCTAGAAGGTCTGAACACCAATCAGTAACTACCTTCTGAAGACAGAAAAACTCACAAACAAACAAACAAACAAATCAGACACCAACCTTGCGTTCATATCTCAGTTTTCTTGCAGCTGAAGTAATGTGACTCTCATCTGGCTCACACTACATACATGCATTGTTTGTTCTGTAAATTGAGACAAAAAGAAAAGAAAAAGAAGAAGAACTGAATAATTGTATTCTTTAACAGAAGAATTTATTCCAGACAATTTGTTTTGCTTTTTCCCTAATTGCTACAACTGCACAAATACCACCAATGCAATTGTATGCAGTTGGAGATTAATTTTCAAATAGTCCATTCCAGAGGTTGGAATCACTACGCAAAAGCTTGCTCACTGTACATGTAGCAACAGAGTCTTTAGTCTGGAAAATTCAAACTGGGGTGTTTACATGCAATGAAAGAAGTTTGTGTACCAGATACTATTCAGATTTAACTTGCAAATGGCTTATTGAAAGTTGCATAGTCTTTAAATATTTTTGTTAAGACATGCTGCTATCATTATACGTGTACATACATGTCCAAATGACCACTTCCTTCCAAGATGTACAATGCTACAAATGGGGTGAAAATCCATCAGCCTAGGAAATGATCTAAATTATGTTCCAAATCAAGCACCAGTGCATGTTCATACATGTACATTTTACATGTACTGTCAGTCACATGAAATGTACATGAAAAAAGTTGAAATTTAAAAGTTCCTATACCTTTGTATAGAGTAGATGTAAACAAAAGAGCTGAAATTCTGGGTTAAAATCTAAACAAAAAAAAGTTTTACAACATCCGTTAAACATGTACATGTACCCTGGATAATAAAACCCCACTAAACCCAACCCAAAATACAAACTGTAAAACATACTGTCACCAACTGAATGGGACCATGGACGTGCTCGAGAGTGTTTGAAGGCCCCATGATGGATTGTATGCTAGGAGGCCTGGTCTAGCCTAGCCTAGTCTAGCCCATACAGCCTAGCCCATACAGCCTAGCCTGGCTGCAGGAATCTGGTCATGTTTATTCACGTGCATAAGATAATAATTGTGAACTGCAGCACTGCTTAGCATTATGAATAATTTCCCAGGCACCACTCAGCTCGCTGCTACCAACGTGCTTCGCATTTCAGATCCAGATCATAAAGATCCTGCTATAATCGAAACACCTTCAGGCCTTCCTAAATCCAAGCATTTCAAAACAAACTGGCTTACATTCGGCACAATGTGAACGTGTGCAAATGGCAAATACGCGCCGTAGATCAAAATCATCGAAACACAGACACAAGGGTTACCCACTACCCCTTGAACAATGGACCTCTACAGACAGTATCTAACAGATCAACATGTCACGCCCCTTTGACTAAACACTTGCAGTACATGTGATGTTTGCTGATAGTACTGTGAATTAGTTAGTGACAATGATCAAATGGGGACCGGTGAACTGTGTGTTGTTGTACTGATCAAGTGGGAACCAGTGAACTGTGTGTTGTGGGAATGATCGAGGGGGGACCAGCGAACTATGTGTTGTGGCAATGATCAAATGGGGACCGATGTAAACAGTAAACACACATTCTATGGGAAAATTGGGAATGGCTTCAGCGACTGGCTTACATTACATGTACATGTAGTTAGTATAGACCTTCCAATATTGTGGCTAATTTGTAGGCACAGCTATAAATTTTGGGACACTGCCAAAATACAAATTTACAGGACTTTGCAAACTTCAAATCATAGCAAAACTCCCCCAGAGTTTCAGTTTTTATAAAATACTGATTTGTTTTAGTTTCATTTACATGTACATGTATGTAAGATTTTTTTTAAATGTATGTGGCTTACAAAACGCCAAGTTGAGAGTGTTCATTTAGTACATGAAAACAAAGCTCAATGTCTACACAAGGACACACATTTTGGTACATATGTACAGTATGTACTGTACATGTACATGTACATGAATACGGCCTGTAGTAGTGGCCATACATGTACATGTACATGTTGTACACATTAACCCATCCCATGTTATATTGTACAGGTTTGTGAGAAAATGAAGCAAAAACTTAGAAATCAAGAAACCACGTTTCCTGGGGCTGATTTCACAAAACTCAAGTTTACATGTATAATGAACAAGTACATTACAACCCATCACATCCTACAGACCATGTACATGTAGGGCTGCAATGCATGTACCTGTATGTACATTGTACATGTGTAAGTCCTATGATTGATAGTAAGTTAATTACAATGAGCTTGGTGAAATCGACCCCTCAAGAAATGTTTCATTAACAAAATATTCAATATTTTCCCCATGAAACAGAAAGAATGCCTGGTGCAAGGAGAAATTCATTTCATCCAAAAAAATGTCAATTACGGGAATACAGATAATAAATACCAGAAAAAAGGTCCCAAAAATGATATGAAGGACACCCATGCATGTATTTAAGCGTTGTCCTAGCAACCATTTATGATTATTTCTCATCAACATATTCATCGTCATTCAAGGTCTTTCAAATGTAGTCCTCACCAAACACACACACACTTGCCAGTGTTTCAAGCTTTACATACAGCTCATTTTAAAGGTACTATCATACTTTGGTAGCATGTACCAAAACAGAAATCTTCAAAGATTTACAAATAATTTTACATGGTATAAAGGTGGTGATGGCAGAAACATACTGTTAAAATCTTTTTGCCTGAAATGATGTATTTATCCAGAAAAGAGTAAAACCATTGACCAGAAACAATTTTGATCTTTTAAAGATAAAAAAATAACGGTGAAAACATTTTTAAAATACTGTGGGCAGTTTTCACTGATTTGCTTCAAAAGTGGGCACCGTATGGGACTGAAAATTTTCACAGATGACTGTTACTGTATCTTCCTTCAAATTGTTTGCCCATGAATCTGCATTTCTCTGACAAAAACCAAAGTATGATATTACATGTACCTTTAAGTGAAGCCAAATATATTCCTTCCCATTTTGTTCTCATCTTTTTTTCCCGAATGCATAATGGCTTCTCAATCGTGCGTACCGTGGTCAATTTGCCATGATGCCGACTGCCTGAGATGCCAAATGGAGACTGGCGGTGCTATGCACTATGCATCCTACATTGCAAGGCTACTGTGTGTATATGCGTGCATTTACTTGTACCACGTTATGTACATGTATATACGGTACGTGTACCGCGGCGGCGCCAGAGTGAAAATTGACGGACAATCAAATTAGCCGAGTGATAATTTCCGCCACGTCTTTCCTTCCAGATCTGTTTAAGGGTGTCATCCGACGCTATATAATAAAATGTGGAGGGGGAAAAAATTCTCAGGATATATTAAAAAAAAAAGACCTTGGACACTGTCTACCGCTAAAGGAATCTTTAATTTTGCCGACTCAAAAGCAAGTATCTTTTTCCTCTGTATAAAAACATTCCAGTGTGGACGTGATCGCGATTGATTGATTGATCGTCCAAATTATTTATCTTGTTGAATATTCTTTTTCAAGGGGATGGTTTTCCTGGGCAGGATCTTGGCTGAGCCGGTAAGTCCGGCTTTGAACAAATCTGTCCCAATTTTCACTTGTCTCCTAGTAATTTCTCAGTGTTTTGTTTTTTAGTTGTTGCTTTTGGTGTTCGTTTGTTTTTGGTGATGATGATTCTTTTTTGGTATTTTATATCTATTCATCTAATCTTAATTTTAATTTTAATTCCAAGTATCATTTGTTATGTAATTAGCGCATTTGATCACTTTGTAAGTGGAATTGTCTACGCTTTATAAATAAAAATCATTATTATTATTATTGGAAGTATTTGTTTTGGAGAGGTCTATTTTATTTCATCTATTTATTATTATTTTTCCTTCGATAAAGATCCTGCTAGGATAGAACCCCGTCAGACCCTCCTAACTCTTATCATATTTAAAAAAAAATGTTCCATTTTTTCTTCCATCATTATTGGTCTCATGCAAGCCCACAACATAGATATGAAATATTTTTCACTTACAAGGAATTTTAGCATATTTTTAGCCTCAATTGACCCTGGACTTGAATACCGAATGAAAAACTGTTTTCAAACCACGGCGTAAGATGCCAGTAAAGCTCGTCCTTTGGTTCTGTAATGAGGTCTTCAGAGATAGATTATAATGGATGGTGCAGAAATGACTTGATTGAAAAACTAATTTCGCGGATCCCTGTACGGGAGGGACTCGTTGCGATAACAACGTCCCGATTGCTATATAAAAATCCCGGTATGACAGTCTGATGAAAAACCCGGCAGGGGCTGTGCAGCAATTTGATGGGTCTTAGATCCAGTGTATACAGTCGCGCAGACGAAACTCATTTCCTCACTGATGGAAACATGGATTAGAA
Organism: Astropecten irregularis; assembly: GCA_963971285.1. NCBI lineage: Eukaryota > Metazoa > Echinodermata > Asteroidea > Paxillosida > Astropectinidae > Astropecten > Astropecten irregularis. Next base: position 6,362,511 of record OZ020248.1, on the reverse strand, counting down.
ATGCCAGACGGCCACCAAAACGGCCGGCTAAACGGTCGGGTCTTTAAAGGTAGTATCATACTTTGGTAGCATATTGAAACAGAGATTTACCAATAACTCACAGGATATAAAGATGGTGATGGTACAAACATACCGTTAACATTTTTCTGTCTGAAAAGCTGCATTCATCCCGAAAAGAGTAAAACCAATGACATATATTTTTTTTATCTTTTAAAGATAAAAAATTACTGTGAAAAAAATTAAGAAATACTGTACAGCCGTTTTTCACTGTTTTCTCAAAAAGTGCACACAGTATTGGACTGGGAATTTCACAGATGATGTATCTTCCTTGATATTTTTGCCCATGAATCTGCCAGTTTCTTTGACAAAAACCAAAGTATGATATTACCTTTAATACCGGACAGAAGTTTGGTAAGGGGGAGATCAAACCTATCAAAATGTACAACACTACGTGTGCATGTATTAAGTGTATCGATTTCGGTGCAACCAAGAATTTACATTTACATGTAGAGGCCTAGGATAGCTTCCTGCCAAAATAAAAAACTGCAAGCCATGGAAGGAAGGGGGGGAGCTTGGGAGAGAGTCGAGGATGGAATAAATTGACCTTTCTGGATGCGCAGCCTGGGCTTGCTGGTACAAATGACATGTAAATTGTATTGACATTGCTCCGGAGGGATTCGGGAAGCTGAGGTCAGAGTAATATCAAGGCAGACAACTTGCCTGGCCAGTACAAAATGCCAGCAGCCAGACCCTGCTTCTACCAGCATTGGACAACCTTGATGCCCAAGCCGGGAATGTTTCCTTCTTTATTTTCACAAGGTCTCCAATTTCTTTTTATCATTCAAAAGGGAAGAAGAGGAAGAGGAGTCAGGTTGACATCAAGGAAAACCTCTGATACCTTCAAGCCATTATTAGGACTGGTGAATGGGCTTCAAGTGTACATTTGCAGTTTTTTTTGCACAAAATCTGAAATGTACCAATGCCAAATATCAGAGAGCACTCGATGTGCACTGTGCAGGGCGCTATGTATAGCCTGGGCAGGCAGTTACTGCAAAATGAACCTAAGGTTTATGAACTGATAGTGGCAGGGATGAGATTGACCAATTGATAGAAATGTCTGAAAACAGCTGACAGGGAGCATAAAAAGTCTGAAATCTGAAAATCTCCTATACTTTTGTACACAGCCTGTGAGGAAAAAAGTCTGAAATCCAAAACACAAAAGTCTGAAATCAGACTTTAATCTGAGAAATCTCATCCCTGTAGTGGCAATGTGAGAGAGACAGATCATCACAAAGTTGGGGAAAGGCAAGCTCATTTGACATTTTAACTACATACATATATTCAAGGATTCTCAGTTCACACACCAGTCAAATAAGAATTACTAGGGAAGTGCAGTCAATCAATAAGTCATTGAATCAAGTTGGTCTTCATGTAAAATTGTGCATGCATCTACAGTTGGTATTTATGTACAGTATGTATTTTTTAGAATATTCACAAAGGCCATTCTAAATTCGACTAAAATCCACAGAACATCAAAATTCTCAATTACTTCAAAATCACCTGGGCTTCTTCATACATGTACATGAATTTTACAAAAGAGTCCAAATTCAACCATATGACCCTGCCTTCCTGTTCACACCTGACCCTGTTAGCTAATTGCTTGCTAGAGAGGTCTGTATCGAGTACTAGTGATCAAGCAACTACGCATCTAGAGGGAAAAAGAGATAAAACAAACTGACAGGTATCTTTATGTATGTTTTTTTATCGATGTTGACCTGCCACATACAGATATAGACATGGCCTTTAGGGGCCTTCGCTTCAATACATTTTACTGACTGTATGGCCATACGTGTCAATGAAAATTCATGAGCTTTTACCAGAACGCGGCGAGCGAGGGAGAAAAAAAATCGGAGGACTGCATGCGAGACTGATGTGATCTTTCACAGCATAAAACCCTAGATGCATAATCATCCTGCCCTGTGTGTACACTCTAGGCCTATACTATAGGCCCTACACAAATTGTGCTTTATCTTCAGACTACAAGGGTTCCGGTACAGAGAAGCTTGACAGGATACCAAATTCATACATTGTACATTACAATTTTCAAAGTGGAATTATTTTTTCGTACATTCATAACAATAAACTGAGGGTTTTATAGGTTATTACATGTAAGTGCTTTTTTGGGGGAGAATGAAAGTGCTGAGCAGGAAAAGAAAAACATTACAGCCTGAAATGGATGGAAGAAAAAATTCAGAATTTAGTGTTTAAAAAAGAAGTAAAGGCCTTTAAACGTAAATGTAGGCCTTCACGATAACGATTCCTTAGAGTCCCCACTTGGTGCTTGTTTTAACATGACTGAATTGTATAACGTACGTGTACGTATATTTACATGTACTGGATCTTAATGTGCATGGAGAATTTCATTTCACATACATGATGTGAAAATGCTCTCTGTAAGTGTAAATGTAATGCACTGTACACAATGTACAGGTGTATGATCATAATAATGTACATATTTTGTATTAAATTACATATAGGGCCCCTACATGTACAATATACACTGTACATACAATATACATGTACATGTACATGTACATGTATGATCATACACACGTTAATATACCCGGTATACAGGTGTATACACACAGACTGCTCAATTATTAAACCATGGAGTCTTTCCTCCATGATTAAACATTAACAACGCCATGCACTTCAAGTCAACTCAAATATAACCAAGCAAATACACCATCTCTCAGAATCCAGACACAACAAATAATATGCAATAACTGGCAGTGCCTGCACATTATATGCACTTGATCAAAGTACATATGTACATGTACTTGATCATACTCCCTGTACATGTACATGTACTTGATCATACTGCCTGCATGTACATGTACATGAAGACATGTAGGCCTACATGTGCATACAATTTCACTAGTACAGTCACCCCCACAGAACCACAATTTTTTTCAACTGCAAGAATTTTCCCCCCCATATCAACAAACAAATAACAAAACCACATCTGGGGCAAACAGCAAGCACTGCAGTCTACAATGCATTGGGCCCAAAATTCTCAGCCAGAGGAAAAAATAGATTTAACCACAGCTATTCAGGCCAGGGCCACAAGATGGAACCCCTGCAGACTGACTGGGCAAAATGACATTTCTTGTTATTTATCAGTGTTGGGATGCACATGTAAGTGCTGTGCTTATCAATGTAGTGTACATGCATGTACATGTACACTGTATAGTGTACAGTAGGCCTACATGTACCGTATACAATAATTAAATGGCCTTGTGGTGATTCTGCATTTCCAATATACACTGTGCTTAGTGTGCTTTATTATAGGACTACATGTATTAAAAATGAGAACAAGTCTATCAACCAGATCAATACATAGGCCTATTTCAGCCCCACTCTATATAGCTGTCAGTAACTGCACTAGCAGTGCTGTGGTTAAATACCTCTCAGTTTCTGATATTGATTTTTCTCTCTCTGGTTCTAACCACACTCTTTTCTCTTCCTTTCAGGCTGTGTCCCCTAACCAGGTCTTCATATTAAAGACCAAGGCTACAGTTATTCAAATGAGACCTCAGGAAGTGTCATGTCAGTACATGTACAGTGTGTACATGTACACTGTACATGGAGATTGGAGGCCTACATGTATGCATCGTATACTGTACGTGTTTGTGTTCAGTACTATGGTACATGTACAATGATATAGTGAACACAACTTTACAAGGCAAGGCAATATTACTGATTTATTGAGACAAAGAAATTAGGCCTTTATCATATCTTGCATTTTATTAAACAAAACAAACAAACAAACAAACAAACATAAAAAACAAACACCATAAAAAACAAACACCTGGGGTGCGTTCCGCTTACGCGAACGTTGCCAACGTACGCCAACGTTTGCAAACAATTTCGGGTGGAACGAGTTGTGCGCCGCCAACGTTGGCGGGCGTTAGCAACAATCCGCGAACATATTTCTGAGATGTTCGCGGATCATTTAAAAATGGCCGATACTTCCAAGATGGCGGAAAAGTAAGCAGACGACGAATTGTTTTTATGACGAAAGTAAAAGGGAGTAGGCCTAGAAAGTTAAGATTGAACATTTAATATTGCAATCTCCTCAATTATTTGGGATGCGGCAAGCCATACAATATCATAACTACTGTCACTAGTGTCACGACTGGACGCCGCCATTTTGACGTTGTGTTGCCCGCGCGCTCACAATCGGTTCCGGTTGTACGCAAACGTTGCCGCTAACGTTGAGACATGTTCGCGCAAGCGGAACGCAGCCCAGGACTTGGAGTGGGAATCAAATTTGGTATAATTAAAGAAGAAGCAACACATTATGCACCATACATAAGTACATGTAAGCAGCTGCAAAGTACAATTTGTCTAGTGTCTATACAGTAGATCACTTTGACTTTCGCACCATCATATTTACATCCCAGGCTCACTGTTCATAATTTCTTGATCACATCAAATTGCAATGCTGTTCTTGTTTTGTTTTGTCTTTTACAACATGCGGCCCTCATACATGTACAGTAGGCCTGGGCGATTAACTCGATTAATCGATTAATCGCGATTACATTCCTGTGTCGATTAGTTCATTCACAACTACTCGATTAATCGTGCCAGCGCGATTAGTGCCTGGGAGTTGCGATTATTTCCATGAGAATACTATTATTCTCAGTCACAAACCATCCTATGCCTTGTTTGTGTTTGTGTTGTGTGAAGCAGGACTGTGTAGCAGCTGCAAAGACTTGATGACAAGTCGTTAGACATTCGTGTTACCCATAATTATGGATGATATTATAGTTTCACGAATTTTGCATTATACCTTGTCAGAAAAAAATGGCAGTGCTCAATGTTTCGGAAATCGGAACTGATCCCTGTTGAAACTTGTAGGAATCAATGCATTACGCTAATGCAGTTAACTTGCAGTGCCGCTATGATGAAAACAAGGTACATGCTGCTTGTATAGTCACTTCTGAGTAATCGCGATTAATCGATTAATCGCGATTAGTTCCTCCGCAATTAATGGATTAGTAAAAAGCAATAATCGCCCAGGACTAATGTACAGTACATGTATAGTACGATGTCCGGGGCAAGTACATGTATGTGTACAGTGTACAGTACATCTACTGCATGGTACTCAACATACATGTAAATTTATTGAAACTGTTCATATTGTACATCCTTTCTCCTTTTTAACAGTATGTGTACGTGTACTTTGGATGTTTTTAGACTCATTTTATGATGTTATCATGTTATTGCAACAATTATGGGACAATTGCAATGGAAATGATACTATGTACTTTGACATGCTTGGTTTTGAGAAGTGTTACTTATAAACATACACGATTTTGTATGTACCATGAAACAGCATACAAAAATACAGTCACATCTGTGCTTTTGCTGATCTTTAAGCTAAGTTTTTTTTTTTTTACATTATTGAGACTCTTCCAAAATGAATCAAGTTTTGCAAAGTCAAAATTTTACAAATTCAAACTCCTATCACACAAAATATAGTGCATGTACAGTTTTGATACATGATGCGCAATGCCAGTGTATACCGGTATTTAAAATTTAAAATTGATATGCTGCATTGCACCTATAGAAAGCTCATTGTAAAAATTGACATTTGTGCCAAATCAGCAAGCAGGACAGGGAAAACCTCATGCAGGCAACTGAAGGCGGAATTGCCTTGGTGCCCTTGGCTGTGGCCTGGGTGCCCTTTCCATCTTCCATGCAGGGCCAATCAGTCGTGTTGGCGGAAAAACTGTTAAATTGCATCTCAGAAGAACTGAGTTCCTACTCATCATCAGAAGATTGCAAATTTCAGGCATGCAACTTGGACTTTCCACAAAAAAACAGGAGGAAATTCCAATCTTTACCGTATTTTGTACAGTGTTTTTCACTTTTCAATGGCATAAGAGCGAAGTGAAAAAAAGAGAAAATCAGCTGATCCGAGGAAAAGTTGCATGCCTGAAATTACCATCCCAACAGAAATGTCAATCACTTTCTCCTCCAAACTTAAAAAAGAAAAACAATCTTCAGAAAGAATTGCTAGATGTCCTCTCATTGTAAGGCATATAATCAGTCCTTCGGGCACGAATTACAACACAACCGATGTCTAATACACACGTACTTTGTACAAACAACCTTCTTATAATGACATGTACACTGTACTTGCCATGTACAAGTAGGCTAGTTGGTTAGAGGGGACTGCTATACATAGCCAGGAGTTAAGGTCAAGCAAACCTAATCACAAACAGGCCTCAGTGTGTGACTGAAAGGTTGACATGAAAAACATCTATCCCTCTCTCTCTCCTTCCGTTGTGGTCTTGACGGTCTTGACTGCGAGGCAATCACCTCACGCAGAGACAGAAGACGAAGGATGCATACTAATGCTGGGATTTTTATCCGGATAACATTGTAACTCGAGTTATGATCGATCGTAGGGCTTTGTGAAATCCACCCCTGTACAACAGGGCAATTACTAATGACATATGGGATGAGTGTTCATGAATACAGTTTCTTTTGGCCTCTTAATTCTTCCCATATGATCAGAGTTAATATCTGATTGGTTTCCAATGGCACGATATATAATTGATTCCACAGTTCTCGACCGACCATCAACTGACCTCAACGACAACGTTGACAAGATATCATTATAATGTTGCCCTGGCAACGTCAAATTACCTTACCAATATACCTATAAAATGTAGACTCTGTCTGGTACGATTAAGAATGGTGGCCGTTGCCTGGCAGCAGATTGTGTTGATTTAAAATTCACACGTTTTTTCAGGAGCGACCACAAAGGATTCATTAATTGGTACGGAAGTAAACCAATTAAGCAAGCGAAGGCCGAGGATATCAGCACCTAATTTGAGAAATTGGCTTTATGACAAGAATAGGTCTAACTGTAGGTCTTTTAATACCCGTTTTCTAACGAGACGCTCTTGTATAGGGCCGAGTCTAACGGGACTTACGTGCGCCAATTCTGTGGCATCATGGGAAGAGAAGGGGGAAGGCAGACAACCTCTCTCTAATTGGCCACCATGCACAGAGGGGGTTGGCATGGCAACGGAAACTAAAAATACATCCAGGGCCTTTCCGTGTCAAGGTTAACTTTGCATCAACAGGCAGAATAAAAGAGGAGGGGGGTGCGGGGACAACAAGAGGAGAATTAATCCCAGGCTCTTTCACACACTGGGCTATATAGAATGCCAGGGTTTTCAGGTTTTTGGCTTTTGTCTGGTTATTGTGATGGATTTCAATTCATCAAGCATCACAATGCACACAAAGTAATGCACTAAAAGTAAAGAATACCAAGATCAATAGATGAAAAAAAAAAGCCAAAAGAAAGTGTCATCGTAAAATTGCTGGCTTACGAGAGAAAATTTTCAAAATCCTTGGGGAGCTACATGTAGAATCGACAGTCCAACCTCGAACCCGTGTGATATTTGTATATTGAACATTAAATGTATGTATTTGCTGATGTCCTGAAACCACAATTTTTTATGAATAGTGGACATTTTCCCTCCTCAGAATGTCTGCGGAACATGCATCTTATTTGTAATCATGAAAATGTGATAAGACTAACTACCCCTCTGATGACTACAATATGCAGCTTGTGAAAATATTATGAACTTGGGTGTTAATTTCACAACCCTGCCACACACATCACTGTCCTATTTCTCTTACATTCTGACCTAGCGACAATTAGAAGCAATTTGTAGCTGGTTCACTTCCTCGCATCCAAAGCTTACAGTATGAGACATCGGACATCTCCTTCTCCACAAGCCCCTCCACCTTACCCCTACCCCCTCAATTTCCTATTAAGTATGAAGATGGCACAGGACCCACAACAGCATGGAGATAAGAATTATTACTGCAGCCACCGTGCGCTTACTAGTAGTATCACTCCGCCAACACCGTAACGGCACGGACCAAAAACCCTAAAAGGCTTGGCCTGACTGCCTTGTGCAGAGTTTCTAAAATCTAGACCACCCTGGGGGGTTTTAATTTCGATGCAGCTCGGCTCGGCCGGCCAGGCCAATAGCTGCTATTAAGTCTGTCAGCTTGCAACCCCCCCCCCCCCCCCCTCTCCCCCTCCACTCACTCTCTCTATTCACAAAAAAAGTGAGTCCAATTTCGGATTCACCAACCCTAGCAGAAATTTTAAATGACGATATTCCCCTCAACCGTTCAAAATGCAAGAAGGAAGTCATACAGGCCCTAATGTACACATATTGTAACCAGAGAACAGTTTGTTTGTTTGCTTTACATGTAAATGGCCAATTCAACTTCTTCTCAAAATAAAAAAAAATTGCAATAAATGTTCTTTTTTTTTTAATTTAGCAAGTAGAAAAGCAAATTACAACCTTGTGGAGTTGTGCACTACGACATTCAGCGTGGGAAAGAAGAATGAAAAAATAAAGCAACACATTATTATAGATTTTATCATTCCTTTTATGCACCATTCATACAATGTATAAATTGCGAGCCAAAAAAACTGCGAAAAATTCCATTACTGCCGTGAATGCATGCATTGTTGTGTTCGGCGCTGCTTTTCAAAATCTCCAAAAAGGATGTTTGAGATGTTTTGCAATTTCAGCTGAAAATTGAAAATTGGATTTGTAGTTACACGTACGTGTTGTCTTCAGAATTGGACTTTGCACTGCATTGTGTGAGCAGATCTTTTAATTAACAGGTGCACAGATGGATACAGAGCCTACATGTAGGCCTCCCTACCACATGAAATGATGCAACTAGCTCTGTTCAGAGTCACACGACTCAAAAAGAGTATAACTCATGTCTCACATTTGGTGTTACTGCAAAATCAATTACTGTGTGTACATGACACTTCCGCCAAGCATACATGTACATAATCATGTAGCCTTAAATCTATCATAGGGTGTTTACGAAACGGAGGCTTGGGCTCAGGCTCCAGCTATGTCATCCATATTTATGAGGCTGAAAGCTCTGTTTTCCTTTTTCAAACTAGAGAATCTACTTCAGAACCACAGCCAAAAGCATCTATTTTGATACCTGTTATTTTAGAATGGATTCAAGAAATGGAGCCGGAGCCTGAAACGGAGCCTGAACCTCCGTTTCGTAAACGTCCATAGATTACACTGTACATGTACATGGAGGCAATGCTTACCATTGCATACAATGTTCATAGGCATTGTACAATATGTAGACTTGTGAAATTCAACACCCCTGGAAACAATTACATGTACATTTATTTATTTATTTATTTATTAACCAAGACCAACAGCAATACAAATCGCCAATTACAGGATGGTTATTTAGGCTATACAGTATAAACAAACAAGCACAAACACTCGGACAGCCAACAGACAAACAAGTAAATTAACAGATAAATAAATCCATATGTACATTATATCAATAAAATAGTACAGTATTTACAACAATAAGAGTTAATTTACACAAACTGTAAGATGAGATGTTAAGATAAAAATAAAAATATAAATAAATAAATAAAAATAAATAAATAAATAAATAAATACTAGAAAAATAAGCGAAAAATAAGATATAAAAATATCTTACTATGAAACCAATGAGAACATGCAGGCCTACATAGGCCTACATATCATTAAGTGCAGTATTACATGACTTTCACAGACCACTTAAACTTTCACATTTTTAATACAGTTCACATGAAAATACACGAATCCATTAAAATACACTTGACAGCCATATTGGAGCATATTGTCAGTCAATTGATTCATCAATCCGTCCTGAAGTTTTATAATGATGGCATTTTATGGGACAGGGAAATTATTCAATTCTGACATTTGAAATGTGGCAACAAAAAATTAAAATGAAATCCATTTCCTTGCTACAGAGTAAAAAATATTGTAGGCCTGCATGTTCTCATTGGTTTCATAGTACTAACTACTACAGATCCATGTACACATGTAGGCCTATACAATATGATGAATATGTAAAGGAATGCTGTGTTCAGGGCCCAATTTCATGGAATCCGTTACCGTTAGCAAAAAATCTTCGCTTACGGTAGCATAATTTTTTTGGTTACGGTTAGCGTATTTCACAGAAGAGTATCCTTTTCGGCAACAGTAAGCAAGGAATTTGTGCAGAATGCATACGACAGCACATTAGCTGAAAATGATCACAGTTAGCCAAGAAATTCTTCGCTATTAACCAAGAGTCTTGCTTACGGATTCCATGAAAGAGATTTCATGCGTAGCAGTGCACGTAAGCACAAAAATAGGCCGTAACAGATTCCATGAAATTGGGCCCCGAACTTGTGATGTCCATCAGCACACACTTAGCCTGACAGTATTCCCACTTGTTCCAAACATTTCCATTTCCCATAAGCATAGCAGGGCTTGAAATATCCACTAGACTATGGACCGAGTTAAGTGACTTCAGTGTCGGTCTAGTCATGTCTAAGTGATTTTGTTTTCCTTGCACAAATAAAATTTGCATATTACAAATAAAATGGTTCCTAAATTGATGATTTTTGACAAATTATTGCATACAATTTTTACATTGTACAGTGTGGTTGGTTTTTTTTCACGAAATTCAAGCCCTGCATAAGGGGTCCTTGGACAGCTTGAGCCCCATGTACATGTAGTACACTGTACTGTACTATACCAGTGACCTAGGCTGTACAAGTGTAAATACCCAGCACAAATAAATACTGGCTCTTCCCCCAGCCTACACAATAGCAACCTACTATACCCTCCCTAAAAGACACACACGGCCATTCAATGGGGATTGGGTTAAATTTAGCTGAGCTTATGTCAACAAGACCATGCAGCTAGCTACATGTACCTGTATGTGAGGTAGACGCATGCACCCATGTACACAACTGGCAAAAGACTTGAGCAGCCATGCATGTTATGCCTTGGCTCTATAATAATAGGAACACACTCCCAGGATCAAATACCTGTACACACACGTTCACAGCAATGCCAGGTTATTTTATCAACTGGCCCATGATTATACTAGTCTAAATCCAATTGATGGATTTCTTCCGGGCTAATGATATTATTCTTAGCTACAGGCTTCGATGGGATTTAAATACAGAAAATAACTTAACAGTTAACGACCGCACCAGATGGACAGTCCAGACATTAATCATCAAAGAATGAAATGACCGGACAAACATTTTTAAAGAGATTCGGAGTTACTGAAACTAAACTGTTAAAAAAAACTACTTCCGCCTATTTTTTCTTCAAACTTTCAGCCACTTCAAAGTTCAAGTCACCAAAATACAAAACCAGGCGTGCAACTTGGACTTTCCAAAAAAAGGAGGAAATTCCAATCTTTACCATACTTTGTACAGTGTTTTTTTTTTACTTTTCAATGGCATAAAAGGAAAAAAAGAGGAAATCAGCTGATCCGAGGAAAAGTTGCATGCCTGATAAACTTGGCATAATATCATGGCATATTGCATTGTAATCAAGAACTGATTAAAAAGTCCTGGAATATCGACGGTTTCTATCTCTGGTTTTGATAGTTTGGAATGTCTGCTTTTAACATGAAAGAGGGTCCATCATACAACATATGTAACACTAACATTTCATCTTTTAACTCATGAAAACAGCGTTACCAGTGCACTCATAATTATTTACATGTATTATTAAAAGCAAGTGCGATCAACTGTAGATCCTTCTCATTTGATTGGAGGATTTATGTCATGTGATATTTGATAAACAGACCAATTCATGGCTTACGTCACAAACGTTGAAATTTGTTCCATCCACCGTGCATTTGGGTTCCAACCAATTTGTTCTATTGTACGCAAGGGACTTCAATACGCGATAGGTCAACAGAGGGCGCGTGGTATGCCCATGAATGTCGGCGGGTTGAAGGATTTTCGGGTTGCTGAATTGATGAGGAAATTGGCAGATCATAACGGTGTTTTATCATACAAAAAATGAATGCTTTTCATTCGTGCAATGGTAAGAATCGTTTCATTTGTTAAAAGATGAAATGTTCAATGAGCCTGCAGCTCAATGAATGGAACATTTCATCTCAACTCATGAAAGTATTTGTACCATTGCACTCATAAACATCATTATTTGTATAATGTACAATGTACAATGACATGAGAATGAATTCATAAATGTACTATACAGGTACAAAATATGTGTCTAGACATAATGCACATTGAATGAATGTTTCTATAGAATGAAAGTTTCTATAGAGGTTCTCTATACTCAGACTATTTATAACAAAACTTGTTTTGAAACGCACTGCCAGTCTGGCTGGCAACGTAAGCATAGCAGGCCCAGCATATTATATATTTAGAAAGGCTTTCACTCAGTTTGTCAACATTCTATTCTCTTCCTCTCTATGAAACCATCAGGAAACAGTGACCCCTGTGACCTCTTGGCATACATGCACCAGTGACTCTCGGTCTATTTACATATGAAAGCATGATCCATAATGATCACAGGAAATAAACAAGGTTGGTGGAAATAGAGCTATGTACTGTACTCTCAATCTGCAAGTGTTTTTTATTTTACGTGTTCATCACCACCCCTACACACACAAACTGGCAATAAATTCATGATTATGAACTTTCAAAGAATGATATTAACATTTTGAAGCAATCGGGTCCTCCAAGCATTTCATAAATTTCAAGCCATTATTTTGGTTGATGAGCAGTTTGCAGGAGTTTATTACTTGTATTGAATTTAAAGATGTACAGTGTAGTGTAATTGACATGACATCATGTACCAAGTCCACAACATTTTTGGTGACCATATTTGGCTGAAAGCCCTATTTCTTGCCAATTTCATAAATGTAAATCAAATTCTAAACATTGGGCAAATTCTTCTTAAAAGTCTAAGGGAAGCCATTTTCGATTTTATCATTTGTTCTTTATTCAGCTTTTAAAGATGTCCTGAATAAAGAACAAAATAAATAAATATGTCTTTTCGGGAATCTTCTTCTTGCATAGGCCTATATTGTCAAGCGAGACATTCCACAGTGTCTATGTTCACTTTTATGAAGCCAGAATCAAATGCCATTTTGGTGGCCTATGCAGAGGGGCAGGCTGTAATGATAAATACTTGATCAGCTATCAGCAGTTTGTTCCTCTGCACTAACCACACTGGGCATCTGAACTTTTTCCCTTCCGTTAATAATTCCGATCCCACAATTTTGGCTGGGAAATTTCACCAATCCAAAAACTCCTTTGCCTAAAACTCAACTCTGTTGACTATTTTTTAATACATAGCATATTTTTTAGGCGAAGTTGGGCCCTAGCAAACCTTGTTTTAAGGTATAGGGTACAGGTGTACTTGTGTGTTGCCTAGGCCCTACAAGACCGTCAAAGTCCACTAAGATAGATTTTGGCACGTTGTGGCTGCAGATAAAAAAGATAATTACAGCAACAAAATCACTAGTCGATGTTTGTTTGTCATTCTATTGAATGAGTTACTTATTCATTCGGGGAAAAAAAAAAAACTTTTCTGTTATCATTGTTCAACGGCAGCAACACAGGTTGAATACCACTAGAGTTTATCATGTAGTCTACATCATAAAGCAGCCATTTAATGATGTCTGACCCTTATGTAAAGCCCGGGCATAAATTAATCTGTAGGCCTACTTGAGCATGTGCATGACAAGTTTTCTTATTTTAACACGTAACTTCCCCCCTGACATGGGGTCATTGTACACCTGACGTGTAGACAGGTTTAGCCCAGGAGACCAGTCACTGCAAACTTCTACATTGCCGACAGAAACACATGCACATGTACACAGCATACAAGATGTACGTTCATCGATAAACTGTTTGAATGTACATTCAGGATTTGAGATCAAAACACACCAAATTCCCACCAATGAATGGATACTGATCACTGAGAGAACAACCAACAAAAAATGTAAGGCTTGTCACACTTCAAGCTCTAAACCCGGGTATAACTCAACCCAGGGTGAACTCCATTCCTGCTCCGGGTTGAAATTAAGCTTTTTTAATATCAGACTGCATTTAGCCCAGTGTCGGTTCACACTTGTCTCACACGAACCTTGTAGGGACTGAGTTTCAACCCGGATTGGAAAATCTCAACCCTGCCCTGGAGTAGGGTTGAGTTTAACCAGGGTTGAAGGCAATCTTGGGGTTGGCACTGGGTTGAACATTTTCCAGTGTGAATCGCAGTCATTTTTTCAATCCTGCGTCAACCCTGAGATTTGACTGGTGTGAAAAGCCCAGGATATAACAAACAAACAAAATGCTTTGGTGTGAGAACTGGATTAGTTCAAATCTCCTCACTGGAATTTTTGGACTGAATCACAAGACAAAAATGGCTTCCACCCTACAAGTCAATATCTACTGGAATCTAAAACAGCACAGAGTCAGAGGCATTTTTTGTAGGGGGATGGGAGAAGAGCCATTGAACATTCAAATAACTACAAAAGACAGGGTGTGGATTTTGATGGATTCAGGGCTGTTGGGTCAAAGGTTAAATGATTGTCACAATTTGTTCAAAATTTGATTCTCCAACTTCTCTTCTGCGGCGTAGAGTGATTAATGTGGGCTTCTAGTTCTAATGGGAAGGTGGACGTCATGTGGCCACAAGGTACATGTACATTAGAGGGCTGTACAGTACATTATGTAGGTAGGTAGATGTGTAGACCTACACGTTAATAATACTACATAATGAATGATACAAACAGATGATAAGACCATCATACAATACATGTACATGTACATCCCAAATTTCAGGCTCACCATGTACACGTATATATATGTAAACACGAAATACAAGGTTCATTCACTCACCAAACCTCCACGACAGCTTTCTGGTAAATTCAAAGGCTTGCATCTGATTGACTGGAATGGTTGACCGATGCGAATAATATGAAGGGACACTCCAGAGTGTGTGGTATGGGAACAGGGTGTTGGATGAACTGTTAGCCATATAACACCGTTCCCCTACTCGCTTGTCTGGCCGGCCTCTTACAATATGTACTGTATACATACAGTGCTATACCTCCAGTACTCAATTGCCCTAACCAGTACTAGCCAAAGTACTGTGTATAGGATTTGTACTGTAAGTCGGTTGGCAACACACACTCTCATATACCATATGTACACACACATACTCAATGCACTAAAAGCATAACAGGACTGGGATTGAAAGGGGGCCCCTGTGCTTGTAAAGGCAGCAGCCAATCAGAATGCACACAGCGTCACAGCCTATTGTGCACGGCCGGTCATGACAGACGAATATGTACATGTACATATCCTAGACTGTATGATATATGCATGCACCATGATACGGCACTAATGGTGGTGCACACACACACATAGGCCTATACACAGACCCTGATCCCAGCTCAGAACACCAAGGCCATCGTATGAACAGTTCACCACCAAACCCTGCATAGAACAAGCACCCAATCTCAACACAATAAACATGGCCTACCTTCACTGTTTTCACCAATAAAAAATAAAAATCTCCCAGTGGATATTTAGGTGCAATTCCCACCTTCTTCTTGACCGTAGGATTGGCGCGTCCATGTACTTAGGTCTGCTTTGCATGCAGACAACCAGCTGAATGCCAGTGACACAAGCATAATGCATACATGTGTGTACATGTACATGTATGTGTACGTGCATGCAGTGCAGGGGCACCTAAAAATTGCATCTCATTATCTTGTTTACCCTATGGTTGTGCACAGTGCAGTATATAATGCATGGTAGACATGGTACAAGTCTGGGCAGGGCCTCGGATCACTCCACTATTGAGCAAGGATCGCGACCTATGACCTCTGTATGCTAATGGGAATATTTCTGGCTGGGTAATTCCCCCAGGGCAGTAAACTCTTATGGTTTCTTTTTTACTATCATTATTTACTATTATGTTTCCATACATGGGATAGTCTTGTTGAAATTAAACATATCGGCTTCCTAAATAGGAAACATAAAACTTGTAGTTTCCCGAACAAGTGGGATAATGAATAACTACTTGTCATTAGACTTGTTAAATAAATTATGCAAACATTAAAGAGGATGTTCAACACTCAACAAAAATTGCTTTATTTGTTAAAAATGAGAAAAAAATTACAATTATCTCACACTGAACACAGAAAGAGAGTCTTTTTGGATGATTTTACTCTCAACATGCTCAACCCGCAAGCTCCCCAAAATTCAGATTCTCTGAATTTCGTCAATGGGGGCAGCAGACAAATCTGTGTGATTTTGTAACGTCGGATATGGGAGCCTTTTGTTCGAAAAGAAAAGGCTGCCATATCTGACGTCACAAAATCACACAAATTTGTCTGAATTTTGGGGAGCTTACGGGCTGAGAGAAAAATCATTAAAAAAGACTCTCTTTCTGAATTAAGTGTGAGATAAATGTTTTTTTTCTCATGTCAAGTAATTTAAGGATTATAGTTTTAACAAATAAAGCGAGGTTTGTGTTCAGTGTTGAACATCCTCTTTAAAATATTCATCATAAAATTTAGTATTAAGTTTGAATACATAGGCCTACAACTACATGTATGTAGGTCCCTAATAATGTATGAATCAGAGTTGTGGGGACAATTCAATTGATGCAAACAATGTTTTTTTCTTCTCCTCTTGGACTTGTAGGAAATCAGTTCAGCATCCATGAATTTCCCACAAATTCCATCAAAAGAAGTAGGGCCCATGCAAAATATCATTTTATCTCGATTTCTGAATATTTAATTGCACTGATTATTATTAAAACATGTAATTAGCTGTGCAAATAAGCACAAACTTCACGTACACGTAATTCCATGGATAGGCCTACAGCATTACATTAGCGGAAAGACAAACACAGAATTTTCATTAAAAGAATATACTATCCATCAAATATATTTTGCCAGGATATGCAAAACATCTATGATGGCCAACTACATAATTATGTATCTGTAGACAGGGTTCTAGCCAGACCAATTTTAGTGGTGGGCTCTAGAAATGAAGTTAAGCCGCAGTGAGAAAAAATGCAGTGCAACATGATCAAGGTCCAGGGCCAACATTTTCACCGTTCCGACGGCAGTGCCGCACCATTTAATGGTATAGAGCTACATTTTAAGGACTGATATTCAATGAATTTCAGGTGTATAACAACAGAGAAGATTGAACTTTTATTCAGGAATGCGATCAAAATTCACAATATTGGAAATACTTTTATTCACTCTGCGGAAATTCGTGCTGGGCGGCAGAGTTTATTTCAGACCTACATTGCGGGCACAAATTTCCAGTGCCGGGCTGGCCTGCCCAGCGCCGCCCACAGTGGCTATAACCCTGTCTGTAGACGTGTACATATTGGCGGTGTCCCTTTAAGTAATAAATACACAATGTGCATAGTCAATTATTGTTGTTCGTCAGAAGCCATGAAACCATGCACGTACCGCTTTGGAATAATTAGCAAAACCTGCCAAATTCAAACATCCATTCCTGAAACAATAGTACTGCAGTCTGTAAATATACACAAATGTTATTAAGTCTCAGCAATGAGCAAGGACTATTGGAAACAGTGTAGGTCTACTGTACGTGTAATGTACATGTATAGTAGTACACATGGCTCCATCCCTCCTGTACATTTAGTGTACATGTCCAATATACATTTACACTGTACATGTACACTAGTTATTGCTTTGGAGACAGTACACTCCATCCACTGCTCTAGGCAGTTTAAGACTAATATACACAAGTCATTAAATCACCATCCTGTCAATTAGAGAGCCAGCCACACATGTACATAATACATACGTTTAAGGTCGATGAGGACACCAAGCATTATTAACTACAACAGTACACACTCAGGACTACATGGATATTGCAGGACTGGGTCTTCATTTATAATTATGCAGTTCACAATCATGTGAATTTACCGAAGTGTGTAGGTTTACAGTGGAGTGCCACTATAGCTAACAAACCAGGATGCACAGAAATTGTTCCTTATACTGTAGTTGACACCCCATAATTTCTTGCATGAATATGCAGCATGACCCAAAATTCATTCAGCACGTTCAATCTGCCCTCGACAAAGCTCGATTGTAGCCGACAGTCTCGCCTTTTCGTACCGAGTAGAAACAAGGCGTTTGTCTGTGATACGGATCACCAGCACCCAGAAAATAGAGAGCAAGAAATACCGGGTGTCAGCATTTGCCGAGTAGAAACGCACAGCATGTTTCTCAAAGTACCTTTGTATTCTGGGGGAATACAATGTACTGTACATGCCTCTCCTAATGAGCCAAATCTAAAAATAAGTGAATACACAAAGTCTACAAGTAACTGTACGGGTTCAGCATTTTGTACAATGCACGCAAGCGTGGATTCTTTTAAACATTAATTTCTTCTTATCCAGCGATGCGACGATGTACATGTTTCAGCAGATTTTTGGTCAAACTGATCTTGAGTAAAAATCAAATTAAAAATAGCAATTAGCTTTAATACGCTCTTGCTCGATACGTGTAGTCTTGTATCTTGAGCCCGAGATTACACCCATCCTTTACAAATAAGCCGCAGTGAATTTAAATAAAAGCAATTAATGGAATACTGATCTGTGCACTATTCAATCAGAATGTCAATTAGATTCAAAATGAAACTGCTTCATTCACATGTATGCTTAGGAAAAGAAGTTAGGACGTCAAAAATCCCAGGTGATTGACATTTTAAAGTTTAATTGATACAAACACAACATTTCACAATTTCTTCCCCTTCCAAAAGAAATAAAAACGGCATAAACACAGGTCATGCATTTGTGCCCCCCCCCCCTTCCGATATTAATCTCTTTTTATTGCTTTGCTTCACAACTTCAGCAACTAAATATGTACATGACTAACATCACGTATACATCTGTTAATGCCAAGGCTTTGGTTCAAGCCTTTGCACCTGCCAACTTCCAGTGTCTTCTTCTGTGCATGCCAGTTGAAATCTTGAAATGCCACGATCTGGGGCCAATTTCGTAGAGCTGCTTAAGCACCAAAATTTGCATTTAAAAGCACCAAAACAAGGCTGGAAATAAACAGAGGCCACGGAGGCCATGGCCTTCGTTGCCCTGGTTCTTGGCCTTGGTGCCCCTTCAAATGTTTCCATCTATTATGATTTTCAAATGGAAGTGTCCCTTGCAATGGAAAATTGGCCTTGCCCTCACCAAACCTTAAATGTATTTCCAGCCCTGCCAAAACTATTGGTTTATAAAAACCGAAGAATAAGATTCCAAACCAAAAAGAGCTTGAAAACGTTTTCCAAATTGTACGTTTCATTCCTTTTATTCCTAACCCCCTGGCATCAGTTTCATTTCACAACAAAAAAACCAAGATACAAGTAACAAAAAACTGCAAACAACCAAAAACAACCATAATAATGACCTCAATGCTTCTAGAGTTAGGGGGCCTGGCGTTTCAATCCTAGCAAGATTTTCCTCTGAGAAATATCCTGCTGCTAGGATCGAAACATCAGGATCAGGCCCTCCTATAAACTCTAAGCACAAAAACATCATCCCCGAGGATCATCCCCAAGGATGGATGAACATGATGATGATGATGAAGCACTAACACAAGATGGCAGAGTGTACTACTGGAGTGCAGTCTTCCTTGGGGTATATAACGTCAAAGCAGACAGCAAAAGAGCAAGTTCAAAAGGGGAAAAACAGGTAGCCAAACTTTGCCCGAGTAGCCACAAGCGTCCAAATTAAGAAGCTTCCCCCCTGGTCTAGTTAACAGGTAGCAGGATGCAGGATGACTTGGAAGGGAAGCCAGGAAAGACCTGTGCTTCCCCCCGATGCTAGGCAGATGGAAAGCTGCAACTTCCTACTACTATAGGATGGAAGGTTTGTTGAATAGGAAGAATTACTGCGGATGCTAGGTATCACACTGTGTCATCCAGGAAGCTAATGTAATGTAGGTATGGATACAGTGCTCAGCAAAGGGCAATGCTTTGTTTTTAACAGATTCTTTTCAATGTATACATGTCCATGTATACAAACAGCATCATCCCTATCCATCTACAGTAGGGTCGTGTCCCAATTGTCAGGCTGCAAGTGTGTCTTTGAACTGGATTCAGCCAGTAGAATTGGTACGCGCTTTTGGCCACACAGGCCCGCCCTCAATAGACGATACGAATCCATGTTTGAAGCATACAAACACTGAGGGTGGCCTGGCCACAGCCAAGTCACCTTCCATCGTTGCGGTCGCGGCCGCAGCCGCAGCCACAGTCAAAGCCAGACATTTGGGACGCAGTAGCAAAATGACCGCACTGCCAATTGCCTCGACCGCAAGCCAGTTAATTGGGACACGGCATAAATTACATTGTTTATGGGAGGGTAAGAGGCCATTTGGGAAATTGAATACGTGTACACATAAAATACATGTTAATTAGTCTTCATCCGTAATTACATGTATTCCTAAGCTTCAAATGTATATCACGGCCGCAGCCACAGTCAAATGTTTCAAATGTATTCTTATAATCTACAGAACTTAGGTTCGTACAAAAAGTCTGTCACGCAAGGAATCATATTTACCCACGTCTATAGGATGTACACTGTACATGTACAGTGTAATGCATGTACGTGCAGCATATTATGTACTGCTATCAAGTACAGCATAAAATGTACGTAAATGATGTGCACCAATGCTCAGGTTAATCTACATATATGTCAGATCAATTGACCCCAGGACCCATTGATGGCGTTGTACTTCTAACCAAATAATGGCAGGTGCATTTGGAATTCCGCAGTTGACGTGCCAGGCAGCAGCAGCAGCGTGGCAGGCTTCAAGGGGAGTGGAGTCACAGAGAAGGGAAGGGGGAGGGGGGAGGGGGAGGGGGGAGGGAGTCTTGCTCGCACACAAATTTATACACGCTTGCTTACATGTACCATTCACAAAGTACAAACCAGAGGCAGAGAAGGCATACAGTACATATTTATGCACAGGTACAGTAAATACATTACCACAGGAAATTCCTACAACCTGACCGCTAACAAACAAAATATTCAGGTACCCGTGCACTGTGTATACCCAGTAAACTGCAAAGGAGGAGTAGAACAGTACATTCACTGTACACAAAACTCTTTCCGTTTCTGTTTACCCTTGGCAAGCAATGATAAAGAAACCATCCAGGGTGCCCAAAACAAACCACAATGTGCATAGTGTACGTTAATATCAATCTAACTGTGAATTTCATACAAATTGTACTACAGTGTACACATATCAAGACAACCATAGTCAAAATTCAATACCGTAGGCCTACTTTGCAACCCATCTCTGTTGCCCATTGGTCAAATCAAAGAGCAAATACAGAGTCGAGGGTCACTGAGCAACTTTTGTTCCTTTATCTCCAAATTCTTGTACAGGTATCTATTAAAAATGCAGCCCAGATCTGTGCTCATTGTTCACAGGTCAACTTGGTTAAATTGTAGTTCGGTCCACACAAATTTAGGCTTATGTATAAAAACACAGACCTTTTGCATCTTGGTCACCAAACCATCATATAAGAGGCAAAACAATGATAAATCAATGACAACAACAAACACATCAACATGTAGTGCGTATAAGGCCTATAGGACGAGCCAATGAGATAGCGCCTACATGTACATGTAGAGTGCGTCTTTTGACAATTCGCCGAGGGCGCCACACTCAAATTACATCACGTGCATTAAGGTCTACACAATCATTTGCTGGAATAGAGTACTGCTCAAATTTCAATCTGCGCACAATCCACAGGGCACGTTCTTTTACACCAAGTTCAAGGCTCATCAAGCCCGTGTCTATTGTAAAACATCTTCGGAGCCCGAAGGCAACTTCACAAAGAGCTAAAATTGATTTACATGTATTAAGGGCAAATCAATCCTAATTACTAGGCAAACTCTGATATGTCACAATTGCAAATCACTATTTTGTGATCACCTTTTTATTTGTACCTTTTATTTGTAGCCTGGGGGGCTTAGGGTGCACTGGGGGCATGACGTGGGTTTTTTCATGTACGTTTTTTTTTTTTTTTTTTTTTTGTAAATTTGTAATCTGACTGTTTCTTTTATTGTTTTGTTTACATTGAAATGTTTTAGCCAATATTTAAGTATATAATTTTTGGTCTTTTGTGTGCAATGTAATTTTATTTACTTCGAAAATAATTTCATTTTTAGTGTTATTTATTTATTAAACTGTATGTATTCATGTTACTGGGACCCATGGGAGATCAGTACTTTGTAAGCACTGAATGGGACACCCAGTCTAAAGAAGAAATAAATAAATAAATAAATCATATAGACAACTCAAAAGTTTAAGATTAATTTGGATGTTTTGTGAAATCCAGCCCCGGACGTCAAATTCCCATAGCTGTCGGATTACCGTCCATAAGGAGTTGCCAATGTAATTCAGTAACTTGTATTGCACGTTGCAATTAAGATCAATCTACATTTAAAGATCAATCGTTAATTACTTAATTAGCCTTTCATGAAACCAAATGGATAGTATCTTTTAAAACCTTTTGAGTACAGTGGAACGCAACTATAACAAACACACCGGGATACACACAAACTGTCCATTATACTAGTGGTCGTTCGTTAAAGTGATCAATGTTCAGCAGGCCTATACATTGTACATAAAAATTGGGAGCCAATTGGATGATGTTCGTATAGCTAACTATTTGGTATAGCAGTGTTTGTTATATCGGCGTTCCACTTTATCTCAAAAAACATACATTTAATTTGAAAATGACACATGGAATTATGACAGAATGTGAAAACAAACAAAATTCATTGAATTATTGTTGCCTTGCAAAAAACCTGGAAATTCCATTTGTAATTATAATAAACCCCTTGCTAATTGAATATTTAATAATTCATTTACAAACTGAACATATGCTTAATTTATTCACAGGCCCTAACTACAAGCAATCAACTGTGCATAATACGATGTACATGTACATGTATACATACACACACACATTTGACAGTCCATTAGCTGATGGGATTTTGCGCGTGAAATACGTCGTACAAGATATGCGCAAATCCTATCTTATTTGAGGGCTCATCACTTTTGATAAAGAAGCCCGGACAAAGAGAAACATATTACTCCCAAATATCAGCTTATCTTCCTCCCCCCCCCCTCCCCGCCCCCCCTTGACATTTTGGAAACACTAACAAAGTGCATTATCTGTGGGCAGATATAATTTCAGAATTTTGTGCTTTTATGAATAAATATTATATGGTAGTGCATGTAAACTCAGTGAGTGGCTCTTTGGTCGATGAACTTACATGTAAATGAATGTTTCCGATTTGAAAAGTCAAAGAAAGATGCAATTTAAAATGTCTCTTGCCACAGAGAAGTGCACTTAGTGTACATGCAGGGGCAGGGCTGTAAGTACATTCATTATGGGCAGAAATTATAGTATACACAAGTCCTGCTACTTTTTCCCTGGCATGCATTTTGTGGTGTTAACTTGGGCCCAGTTTGAAAGCTACATGTATGTGAGTATGTCCACAGAATTTTCCACTTACAGTGCCAGTAACCCTCGTTCTTTGCTTACATGGTTAGTGCAGAACTTCTACACAAGCGGAGTATTAATCGAAAAATGTACATGTACATGTACATGTATATTCCAAGCACTACTGAAATGTCCCTCCAATTCCATGAAACAGGATCTTCTGAGTGCAGAATTGTCTGGTTAATACATACTGGCTCTGATGTGAATCTGTCAGTTTCTATATTGTCCACATACTCTCAAGATAACATGCAGAGCCCACTTGGGCTATCAATTTCACCACTAAGTAGGCTCAAATGATTTATTGCATGCAGCAAAGCCATTAAAACCTACATGCTGATACATATGTGCAGGTACAAAAACTGCATGCGTTGGTGAAAGCCAAGAAACTCTGGTGCTTTTTCCAGGCTATGGCTTGGGCTGTGGCTTCAGATTGGTTTCTTTTCTGACATGGATCAATCAACTGGTTTGGGGCAACCATTTTTTATGACAATGTCAAATGTTACGTTTCTACACCCTGCCCTTCCCCGTTAAATGGCCATTTTATCCTTTAAATGTTATATTAGGCAGCTGGTCTTCAAATCCAAATGAAATCAGTGAGCAAATTAAATTGGGGTATACATACAGTACATATACATTGTACATCAATGCTAGTTTAATAGGAGTTGAGGTCAAGGATAACAGATTCATGAGCTGCAAGTGTGCAGACATGAATAACAATCCTAGTCCCAACCAGATGGAATGACACACGTTTAAAATTGGCAAACCTGTAGCAAAATAAAGGATTTTCACTACGATTGTGAGTGAACAACAGGTGTGTTTGGTACGTGTAGGGTACAGGTCTACATATACCATTTTTCAATACGAAAAACTGAGCTCGCTCAAAGTCCTGATGAATTCCAGAGTATATCTCCATCGCTAAACTGAGAATCAATCGCTACTTTGCGTAGCAATTTTCTGAATTTGGGCTTTAGCGATGATCGCAAAGCGTTAGTGAAATCGGACCCTGGTATTTTCAGTCTTTTTGATGATGGGACGTGATGCCTAAGCTTGGAGCCAGATCCAAGGTTTTAGTTAGGGTACATGTACACGAGTACGTACAATCCGTACATGTAGGCCTACAACAGCACTACATCACTAGATGTAGGCCTATTAGTATTGGTTTTTAATTTATGCAGTTATGCTTATAAATGAAATAATTGTGAATTCATTTTCATTTCCCAGACTATGCGTACTTTGACCATTTGATATTTATCACTTGACCGTCGCATTGAACGATGGCATGAATCAGACTTCTACACGCGAAACTTACACAGGGCAATTAGGCCTACACGTACATGTTTACATGTACATGTAGGTATACATAATGCCAAAGACAAAAAGGAGTAACTAAACATTAATTATAAACATCAACACAATATTCTTCCCCGTGCTGTATGTACTGCACTTCCGTCACAACACAAGCCAGTTCGTTCAGTAAGGAAAAAAAAAAAAAAAAATGTTCAGTATGCATTATGCAACAGCGACAGAAAAAGGCCCTGCCAATCACCAGACAGGATGCATACCCTTAGCCCTAACGGACGCTCTGATTGGCTGCTCTGCAAACTATTAATAACTCCTGTAACCCAGTTGCAGGGTCAGCCTTCATGAATGCATGTGTGCTTGTATATGTGCGCACAGCAGACGTACACACATACACAGCTCATACAAGTTACTACTACTGCTTGCTTGAAAATGAAGGGGCCCCCTGTGACAGGGGGAAAACAAACAACTAAAGATACACAGTCTCAATCAGTCTCAATTATAGTGTACTGTAAAACCTAATTATATAATTGATGAGGTGTACTGTCTGCTACCTGTGTAAATAGATATCTTAATTACATGTATGGTACAATACATGTACATGTATGTCATAACTGAATCTGTCCGGGCATGCACTGGAACATGTAGGCCTACACATCAAACAGACTGGTGTACACATGTAGGGCCTGCATATAGGCCTACATCAATGCAAAATCTTCAAAAATATGGTATGCATAATATGTACACGTACTGTTCATGATATTGTATACACATGAACGTAAAAGGAGTTTTCTGTTTTTGCAAATAAACTCTTCATATGTGTACAACTACAAGTGTACTTGTACAAACCATCTACATGAACATACATGTACATGTGCAATGTACATGTCCACCAGGCCCATGATCTTCATTGTGCAATAAATACAGTGTACGTAAAACTACGTACTGTACATTACACTGTGCATGTTATGGAGCTACATCAGAATGTATTCATGTACTGCACATTGTATTTCTGTATAAAATATTCATGCCCAGTGCGCACCTGTACATGTTCATCCATGAACGTTCATGCCTCCATGGTTCATCATACATGTATCATGAACATAAATCTACATGTACGTACAGTAGGCCTACATGTACAATACCACAAGCATAGGCCTATACCTGTGATTGCTACCAGTGGCAGTAGCATTCAAGGTACATGTACATGTACGGTACTATCATACCGAAACAGAAACATTCACAGATTTACATGTACACGCTACATGTACATAAATTTGGTGTAGGCCCTATACATTGTACAAAATGTACGTCAGTCACTAATAGCACATCTTCGTAGCCTCCACTTCCGCCCTGCTGCAAGGCAAACTCCATATCAAAACCATGGCAGTTTTTGCATTTATACAAATCTGAAAAGATTGGCATTTGTGAAGTGTACATTATATGTACATATAAGAACAAGAACCTGTTCATAATTTATATACTGTACATAAATACATGAGCAAATGAAAAGCATGCTTGCTCTGTACCACGGCATCGTTTCCATGCTGCCGAAGCAGTGATATATCTGACCAACAGTTCCCTTTAAAGGAAGCTGCGCGTTTAAACACATGAGGGGCCAGCGATGGGTGTTGCACGGGAGGCTAATGATGCAGCACCGACATTAAACATGTTAAAGGGACATTCAATCAACAATTCATGAAAAAAAATGTACGTAACGAATTAGTGATACGTGTACATGTACACAGTACAGTACATGTAGGCCTACAGGTACATGATGTCTTCTATACATACACATGTACATGTACATGGAGATGTACACAAATGATGTGCTTCTCGCTTCAATTGTACATAATTTATGAAAAGAAAAAGTGTTTCATGTGAAAAATGTGCATCATACTACTTACAAGATTTGTGACAGTAAAGTTAAAACAGAATCAGGAGCTGTTAAGCACAAAAATATGCTTAGCACAAAATGTCATGAGCTCAATAAAACTTAAACCATCATTAAAAATTCCATTTGATATTCATGGTCAGCGAACAACAGCCAAATAACAATTACAAGTGATACACACAACACATGGAAATTTGGTTATTAATCCTGTTTTATAAAGACAGAAATTTCATGGTTAGCAAATGTTTGTGCTAAGCAGGGATGTGAAATGAGTCCATGACCACCTGTAAGCGGATTGAGAATCAGTAGAGTCCTTTACTAGCCTGCACAGCCATATCAGCCCAGACTCGTTTGATTAGTTTTGATGGAACAAAGACAAGAGGTAGACAACCAGCCCCCCTCTCTTCCCCAACATCAATCAGTCAATTAAGAATGGAATGGGCTTTCTTGTGGCTGATACTGTATGTCCATGGTGATCATGATCAGGTATCGCTATCGACTTGTGAAGACTTTTATGCAATTTTGTACGGTAACCATACATGTAAATGTATGTCTCATAAAAAAAATGTGAATGTTTCAGATTTAATAGAAGCATTGCAACAAATGAGCTTATTATTGGTCTAGTCGGTCAATTAATTGTCATTCATGTGCCTTAATTTAGTGGTAATCATGAAAATATTGCAATTGCAATTTTCTACTCTTTTTTCCCCTGAGACTTTCCTGATAGACAGTCGGTCCTATTATTTGCATGTCGGCAGATTACATGCTGCCGCATCAAATTTAAAGCTTTGGTTGAGCGAGTGACTTCTTTTGACATCATCATTGGGAACACAAGGTAGGACCAAATTGCCATGAAAATGTGGGTAGCATACATGTACATTGTACACATGTACTGTTGTTAGCAGTTATTTTAAAGTATTTGAAGAGAATAAAATTTAGTTAAAATGAAAATCAAATATTTTGAAAGTTTGCTTAAAGGCATTGCATACGTTTGGTAATGACTCTGAAAATTTATGGCAATAAAAACTTACTTGGTGAGAAGTACAGCTGCTTTGGATAGTATAATGCATATTGAGAAACGTTCAATTCGAAGTACCGCGGTTATGGAAAAATATGTCATTTTTTATCTCCAAAAATTATGAATCTTCTCAGCTATTGACTAACTGTTCTCTGGCGTGAAATAACCGCTCTAGTTTGTCGCCAAAATCTCAAAAACGCTACCACCTTTTGAATTGAAACTTTCACAGGTTAGTTTTATGGTATATACAGTATATACAATTATATTGGTTTGAAACAAACAGTAGGCTCAAATTACCAAACGTATGCAATCCCTTTACATGTAAATTGCTATGTATGTAATTGAAACATTTTACTAGACCTGAACTTTTTCCACGAGACTTGTGGCATTTATGTCCATAGGAAAACCATAATTATATGAAATCACTAAACTCGGTCCTCAGTCTAGTGGATATTTCGAGCCCTGCAATGCATGTGAAAAATATGACCAACTGCATTTTGTTTGATGTGAACTATTATATGAACAAACCATTGGAAAGCAAAAAATACTAAGTGGTTAATGGATTCCCCCAAAAATGGTTTAGCAAACAATAAATGCTGGGCAATTAGGCTACGGAAAACAAACTCCGGCCAAGTACGTGTTCAGTGGCTAGCAGTACAGTATTACTGAACATGTACATGTACTGTACACGTACATGTACCATGTCTATGGATGTATTGGCCTACATCTCTGCTTAAAGGTAATACAGTACCTTGATTTTTGCTACAGAGAATACCGATCCATGGGCAAAAATATCAAGGAAGATACAGTAACAGTCATCTGTGAAAATTTAAGTCCCATACGATGCCCATTTTCTTGAGAAAACAGCGAAAAAAACGCCCACAGTATATTTTAAATCTTTTCTCTTTTATTTTTTGATCTTTAAAAGATCAAAATTGTTTTTGGTCATTGGTTTTACTCTTTTCTGGATAAATACAGCATTTCGGGCAGAAACATTTTAACGGGTGTATTTCTACGATCACAATCTTTAAACCCTGTAAGTTATATCTGAGAAGATTTATGTTTCGGTATGCTACCAAAGTATGATAGTACCTTTAAAAGCAATACGCTGCATGTTTGTTTGTGTTCACCACTCCACTGAGAGTGTGCAATGCATCACTAGCTCTAATTGATCTGGATTGTACATTTATGGGAGAAGTGCCAGCGATCAATATAGACTCGTCTGGAAATATTCAAGATATGAATGGTTTCCCATGTTTCCATTAATAGTCTTTTTTTATATAATTTATTGATCAATACAGATAGATTTCAATTTGCATACATTTGGGTGTCATTCCAGTTGGCAGGCAAACACAATGAGCCAAGTTTTCATGTCATTTTTGCCGTTTTGTTCATGAATCATGAATACGCTGCACGTCCGCTGCTTTAAATTTAGAATTCATCAGGCTGTAGAATAGGCTGCATACAGTGTAATGCTGCCGCTGCTGGTACGTGCATTATAGGACCCGCGGCAGGCAGCACAGAACCGCAGACATAGTGCAAATAAAAATGGGGCAATGTGAGAGCATGAATTATGCACGATCAGCGTCTGCGCTTCATGCACATTGGCCCCCACCCCTCCTACCCCCCCACCCCCTTCCTTCCCCCTTCACTATCTCCATCGCCCACAGTACCAGCAATGAACTAGCACAACATTTAAGGATCTATTTATAAGGATGTGTGAGTTTAATCATTCACCATTATTATGCATCCAATTTTTTTTTTTTGATATACCTCTCTAGTTTAACAAAACACGTCCGGTGCAGCCGCCGTGACAGCAAATTTCACTACGGCTATCATGGATCACTTCCCACCTCCCCAACTCTCTCTGGTTATGTCTCCTGCTGCTCTCGTTAACAACGGCAACGTATTTCACGCTTAGTTTACATGTTATTGATTCATGTTTAATATGGATAGAAAGAAAAATTGCATCGAGCGGGGTTGGGGGTTTGGGAGATGGGGGGTTGGGGGAGGTGGAGGGGGGAGGGGTTTGTGGATTGGTAAGGAAAAAAATTACAAACTGTCGAAGTGAAAGACAGCTCTGGGCATGCTATTAAGACAGGTCGCTATTCAATGTGCATAGGGAGCTATTTTCACTCAGCAGCTTACATGTACATGTACAGTTGTAGGTAGGGAAAAAAAGCAATATCTGTACCCATGGCTGACAGGTGAGCAGCATGATCCTAGCATCACATTAAATTGATTGGATATGATTGAAGTTGCATTGCATTAAATGCGTTTATAACCCCATTCAACCTCGACGCATCCCGGCATGGTCTTCGATCCAGTTATGGGTGTCACTCTTCTCTCAGTCCCGAGATCTAGAAACACCTCCACGGATAAAGCCTTCAAAATCGCTGGTCCAAAGCTTTGGAATACAATACCATCTAGCAGTAACACTGTGATGTACATACATGTACATGTAACATGTACATCACAGAATAATAATACAATATAATCGTTTGGGAAACACTTAGTATACGGTAGTTTCATTAAATTACGTCTTGCGCAGCGTCATGATCTACATCTAGATGGAATGGTTATATACAAGTCCCGCTATTATTATTTATTAACTGCCTGAATTTAGACTGATCTGACAGAACAAGGAGTTGTACCAACTATGATTTCACATCTCGGCTGAGAAAATCTTTCCAAGCAGAATGGAAAACCTTTAACGACAAATAAAAGACCGGCCCAGAAACCTTTCTAACATTCCCTTTCAGTACTTTGGCCCAAACACAGGCAATTGAACCAAATATATTGCAATTGTTGTTGGTACTTGTCTTCAAAGTTTTTTTTTTAAATGTCAGCTAGTTTTATTTTCATTATCCTGACAAGAATAAACATTCAGAGAGAGAGTGAAACGGCTTCAAGGAGTTGAAGGACTGAAGGCTAGTTTGATCACGTCATCATCAAGATGACTTTGTGCCATCAAGCATTTTGCAGACTTTACAAAAATAGCATGAAATGTAAATAACTTGATCATCGGTGTATCAAAAAGTCTTGAAATATAACCTTTTGGCAACACGAAGCAATTCGTATCCATGGAGATGACAGAAAGTTCATCATCTTGTTACCATGGATGCAGGTACATGTACATACGGTAAGTATTTCACCAGATGAATCGCTTGTTTTTTCCCTCCCTCCACAAACCGCTCCAATTAGCCAGCCTAAAACAAAAAAACAAATTAAATTTTCCTTTATTACCCATTTTTCTTCATAATTATTACTGCACACATTTCTTTCTGCCATGTAGAAAACAACTTCCTCATTCTCTTCACAAATTGCTGATGGCTATGTACTACTTTTCAAATGCCTCGGATGCGAACACAACACAACACAATTAAAACTGAGAAGACTTTTTAATAGCTCTACAAGCAGCGTGACAGCGATCTCGTTCCAGTCTGAAGATTTTGCTCAAGAGAATTATGAGGGGTAGGTTACACTCTAACTGTACCACGGGGGAAGACACTGGCGCTGGAAACCTCATTTTCAGGCCAGTGATCTCAATATAGACTTTGGAGAGGAAACAGATACATCGTTAGATACAAGCAGACGATTGAAGTCTTATCCGCACGGACCTTGCCTTGGTTATTTTGAGCAGCGACCTTCAAAAAGTTCCGATTCAAATTTTTGGTCTTTCCGTCTTCTTTTCCCTCTTTGTCACTCTTATTGCTGGGCCGGATTACTTGTCTTCCTTAGAGAGGAATCAGGGAAAGACCGGCCAAATCTTAGACTTGCTGCTGGGTATAAGAAAAAGTCCCCCCTTCAGGTAAAGCCAGAAGGCACTCTAGGTCAAATCCGCTTCAGTAAAATCGTACAGCGTCGGCTAACTTGGAAAAAGGATTACTTGCATCCTGAAATTCAAGCATACTGTATGCATGATGTGATTATTCTCATACGCCAACGTGATGCACGGTGAACATCACTTAAAAGCTTAGCGTTAAGGCCTACATGTAGTCATGTACATGTATAGCACTCAGTATTAACCTGTACAGTCTAGACAAGTTAAATACATGTACATGTAGGCCTACGGTGTACTGTGTGCACAAATACAGTAAATTTAAAACAGCGTCCCTCACATTTTGATTCTCAAACCACCCATGCACATTATCATACTATTACAGACTTTGCTCTCCACATGATCTGGCAAGGATCCAAATTTGATTCTCCCCCCCCCCCCCTCCCTCGCCTCTTTGAGAATGATTACCCAAGTTGGAATGACTCCACGGTGGGGGGAATAATGGTTACAATCTCCTGATGTGTGATGGCTTACAGTAGTGCCACAGGTGTTTAAGGGTACAGACAAACCAATTAAGACATGCAAGCTAGCCAGTTGATCAAATCTTAGGAGGATTGAGATACGACCTCCACTGTATCCAGTTCTCCATAATTTGTTTTAAAACGTCACAAACAAAAAATTACGTCTTGCCATCCAAATTTATCAAATAAACTGCTCAAAGCTGTACAGCAAAAACGAAAAGCGATATCACAGAATTGACATGTAAATGTGCTTTATATGCCCACAAGGGTTACAGTATATAGAAGAATCTGTATTGAAGGCATACTTGTATGACAAACAAATAATGATTCCAATTACATGAATTATTAGGGAGCGTAGGGGACGTTAACTCCTTTAGTCAGTCAAAAACATCCGGAGGATACATAAAATTGCATTATCCCCTAGATGTATTGAAGGGATCGTTAAATGTCAACAGTCCCCCTTGCAAAGACTGCATTTATCTACAGGCCTAAGAAGCAGAAGTTTCTTTACATATTTCATGAACAAAGTAACAAAGTACAACCCCTCCAGCTCATTGTCTTTATATTTGGAGCAGGACAGAAACTTAAACACAAGCAACAACTTAGGCAAACTATTAACTGCTTCTGTAGCTCATTCAAGTTGACATTTTCACTTGCGTTTGATACTGAAGTGGCCTACTGAACAAGTGCATGCGCGACAAGGGAAACTTACCGGTACACTTGATTTTGTATCAGCTTGGAATAAGCGCTGACCTACAGTACTTTATGCATCGATTTACTTTTGTCAACCATTTTGCACATGGCTTCAGTAGGACGGCCCCAACAGTCTAAAATTGACAGTACATGTAAATGATCATTGTGTAATCCAACATCATTTTACAGTTTTACCACAAAACAGCGGCTTGCAATAACCCCGAACACACCTCCACACCAGTGCACCACACATCATGATTTATCCTAATCCTACATTTATAATCCTCTGAAGTAGATACCATTAACAAAATTGAAAATGAAAAAACAAATGCATTAACTACAAAATTATACAAATGGCCCCCAGGCTTGCGCAACATGTCTGGCCATACTTGGAAAGCTCTATTGTGGTTTTAGACTCAATTTGGGTTTTTTAACGGTGTCATTAACGGTTGAGCAATGTTATAGTACTACATGTGTGCAATTGGCAAAGTAAACGATCCGTATCAAATGACGTGGATATCTTCTTTCTTTTTTGTAAAATAATAGGAATTGCAAGACCACACAATGCATCATAAGTCCTTAGTAAGATTGATAGTAAGTTACGATGAGTTTGGTGAAATCGACCCCTGCTCCGATCCCCCATACATGTATATTATATACCCCTGCTAAGTTTGAAGGACCTTCAAATGCTATATCATTTTAATTTATCAAATGATTATGGAGGCTCTTCACAAATGTAACTTCACAATTGATAAAGGATTTCTGTTTTGTTGTGAGTGACCTGAAGTAATGTAGGGTATGTCAAATAAGTAAAATAATAAAGAATTTAAATTTAAATTCCTTATTAAGTGAAACAAGCCACCGCGATGCTGTTCATGACGTACATGTAGTTTCCAGAGTGTTCAGCAGTGAGTGAAAATGGTCTGGTACCCAGACTGTGTTATGGGTACCATGCTAATGACACAATACACAATACACAGTACACACACGACTCAGGACTCCCTGTGCGCATACATGTACTTTAACGATACGTATTTTACAGTCAGTGTACATCCATAAAGACAACCATGGTATCCTGGAATTCGATGACAAGACAATAGGAGACTTTTGAGAAACGGTCTTCAAGTCAACATCGCACGCGCACGCACAACAGCGCAAAACAACGCACACATGCTCACAATTGCGTGCACGTGCGCTGCTGACTTGAAGACCGGTTCTCAAAAGTCTCCCATTGAAGTTGGACTCCAATGTCCAAATTCGTCCAAAATTTGGGGTCAAGGGAAAAATGACATTAAATGAAAACTGAAGCCACGTTCAGTCAGTGGTAGTGGTACTGCTGCAACCAGTGACAATACAGGTGGGTGGCATGTTGAAGGACGGACATCAATTTTACACATTTAACTCAGGAACCTTTATAATGCTTGAGAGGTATACACAAGTGTACATGTGATGCTAATCCATGCTGCCGAATAAAACCAAGAAGTCTGCTGATCTCCGGAGTCCAGCCTGCACATTCTTATGCTAATGCGGAGATTTCTAGGTGGAGCTGGGCGCAAAAAATAATGTGGTAATGAAATCAAATATAAAATGGGCAGATTCAAAGATGCAAACACTTTATGACTTTCATTAATTAATAAGCAATAAAAAAATACACATTGCATCAGCATATGCCCTTGAAAATAACCTTGACTAAAACTCTATATGTACATGTACATGTACCTGGAACCGGCACAAATTTGGAAAAATATGCATTAGATATTTACATTTTAATACAGCACTCAGGTACTTGAAATGAAAGGTTGAGTGTATTATCATTCTACATGTAGCATTCCAAAACATAAATCTTCACAGAAACATAACTTACACAGAGCATTTAGATGGTGATGGTAGAAACATACGTTAACATGTTTTGCTTGAAATGCTATTCATGTAGGCCTATTTTTCCAGAAAAGAGTGGAAGCAGAGACCAAAATCTAATAGATTTGTTTATACCGTGATCTTTGGTCACTGTTTCCTCAAAAAGTGGACACCGTATGGGACTGGCATTTTCACAGAACTGAAACTGATATCTTCCTTGATATTTTTGCCCATGATATATCAATGCAGATATATCTGTATTTCTTTGACAAAAACCGAAGTATATAAAGTTATAATACTGTACATAAATGTAGTGAATACATACAGGCTGAGCACATGTAGTCATGTCCATGTACACCCTACACAAAATGCAGGCTTCCAAGCCAAAAGGCCTTGGGATAGGGTTTTAGAATGCATTTTTTGGTCATATGTTATGCTGGCAGATTTGATTTTTTTTTTTTGGGGGGGGATGTTCCTTTAACAGATGAACTTGTATCATAGACCAGTAACCAACTACCCAGCCCATGCTGAAACACAATTTCCTATTTCAGTGCCATGTTTCCTGCCTGAAAGACAACACCAGGTGTGCACAGGTGACAAACATTACAGCTTGGAATTTATCAAATCACACATTCTGCATACTGTACTTCCCTACAAGGAAAAGCACAAATTACCTGAAACGTTCAAAGCCAAAGGGCAGAAAATTGAATTTTACAATTCATAAATGTATTGAAAGCAATGGTGGCCATTGACTCTTCTTATTATTCACACCTAATGATTTTACAAATCAATTGATAATATGCATTATCAGACATAGATAGCACTTACCACAATAGTTGGCAAATCCAATGAAAGATCTTCCTGCAAAAAAAGAAAAAGTAAAATACAATTATATTCTGTTGAGCATAAATTTGTTGCAGATTTCAAATGACTGAGACATTACATTTTGAAAACTGAATGTCCACACATTCGTCATGAATTTATGCTAGAAATACGGGCAATTTTAAACAGTGCACCACCAAGAGTTTCCAATGTCTTGGCCAATCACAATTCGAAGAATTTGTCAATCCAATATGCGCATCTCGAAAGGAACGTCAGATTCCGCACATTGTGATTGGCCGGCGCAATCCAAACTCTTGGTGGCGCACTATTTGGAATCATCCACATTGGGTTTGAATTCTCCAATCGCCATACAAGTGTGCAGTTTCATATGTTACATGGGTACAAACACAGA
Organism: Astropecten irregularis; assembly: GCA_963971285.1. NCBI lineage: Eukaryota > Metazoa > Echinodermata > Asteroidea > Paxillosida > Astropectinidae > Astropecten > Astropecten irregularis. The sequence goes on along the minus strand of OZ020248.1, from coordinate 6,326,723 downwards.
GGCCAATTTCACAAAGCACTAAAATTGGGATTTATCTTAATTGCTAAGCAACATTTGATGTCACAATACAAATCACTATGGTGATACTGAACAACTCATCTTAAGAGTAATCTTAGTGCTTTGTGAAATCAAGCCTAGGAGTGGTACAATCATATTGTTAGACAGTATTTTCCTGAAAGTAGTTGATAATAATTATCAACAAGTACATTTTTTTTTAATCCTGTTCATGTTTATAATATATACATCCATGTACATATTGAAACAGTTGTTAGTTTTGTGGCTATTGTGCATTATGAACATGTGTACAGTGTAAATGGTTTGAATACAGTTGGAGACAAATGCCACACTGAGCGTCAACTAAGGCGTTGTTTTGACCCTTCGTGTGTACGTAACACAACGTACCAGGAAACAACCTCTGACATTTGCGCATGCACAAAATAAGTAGCTACTGCTAAAATATTTTGTCCAATTGTGCCTACAGCAGACATCTTTTAGCAAAATTACCATTCAATACTAAAATATTGCCAATATTTTGCACCCATTGCCTCAGAAGTGCCGATATCGGGAATGACAATCCATGCAGACTGATAGTAAATTTGCAAACTCTTCAGTAAATTGAATTTTCACTGGCAGACATAACTAGCTGTCCCTAGCATCTTAATCTTATACGACCTTCAATTAAAATCCTATAATGGAATATGTACAGTAGATGGCCCTTCTCAATGATGCAAATGCCTTAAGAAGGGGAAATGTTAACCAAGGTGATCTATTGAGGCAAAGAACAAGGAGGTGCTGCAAGGATGACAACTGTCTCCATTAACCTCAAGAGGTTTCTCCCTTGTGTTGAGATTCAATTTCTGATTGCATAGATCTGCAATCCTAATGACTACAAGGAAAGGTCTTTGAACGTATGTACATGTACATATGTATGTATGTAGTCATGTACGTACATACGTACATTATGTACATGTACAGTGCTGTGTAGATGAGCGCACAGTATAGGTAGGCCTACAAGTAAACAACATTGTGCAGCAGGTACGGGAACAATTGAAATAAATGTACAGTATATCTTGGGAGGGGGGAAGGACTAATTCATTACACAACCGTCACAACGGCAAGGTTTGTCTGAAGTAAGAACAGACATTTTCAAACTATAATGCACATTAATTAAAGACCTCAAATGTACTTGTACACGTAATGTACTAGTATCTTCACCTGGACAAAAACTGTTCTTTCTGAGTAATTTGATGTCCGGAATGGGCAAAAATTTAACAAAACTTGATTATTTGGTACATGTGTCATGTGTATCTTGGTATTTGAGCTGTTTCACTCAGACTAATTCCTTTTTGTGGATACAAATTTGTCATACATTGTACATGTAGGTAACATTCACTGCACTTGTGTATTAATTTTAAAAATGGATTGCCAAAGGTACCAATGCTTGCTGACCTTCATTTTTGTAATCATTTGGAACAACTTTTGGGTCCACAACATTTATAGGACACCAAGATTGCCCAAAGATCGCTGCCAACTTGCTTAAGGACTACTGTCATGGATGTCTAATTGCCACTTTCTGATATTACTTTTATTTCATGATTTAAGCCCCCAAAATACCGGTACTTATTTTTCAAAGTCATGCCATACTCTTGCACGACACACACACTGGACTTAGAGTGATGAATACAAAGAGACAAATGAAGCATTAATCAATTGATCAATACAAAACTGCACTACATCTCCATACTTAAATTTGTTAAGCTAGTGCAACTAAAAAAACCGATGTTTTTTCCTATATTTCAAAGCTCAAATCTGACTGAATATTTGTTTACGTACATTTTCTCATAGGAAGTAGAGGAACTGAGTTGGTTACTGACCTAGTTGATCTCGGACTGAATTGGTCACAGAACGATTTGGTTACGGACTGAGTTGATCATAGACCGAGTTAGTTAGTTGGCCACAGACCGGTTAGTTGGTTACTGAATGAGTTGATCATAGACCGAGTTGGTTACGGACCAAGTTGATCCAAGTAGGTCAACTAGTGCACCAACCAACTCGTATACCAACCAACTCGTACGCCAACAGACTCGAATGCCGGCAAATTAATAGACACTTCCAAATTCAGTCATTTCAGTGGAAATGGCGTAGGAATTGGTCGGCGTACAAGTTGGTCTGTGTACATGGTGTACGAGCAGGTCAACATATGAGTTGGTCAGTGTATGAGCTGGACATTGTTCGAGTTGGTTGATGTATATGTACGAGTTGGGGCGTACGAGTTGGTTGACCAGCATTCATCAGAAGAATGCAATTGAATAGGGCTCCGGGCTTGTGATGTCATATTCAGAAGTTCGGGCAAACAAGTCGCACGTTACCCCATTAACTTACACATAAATGTTGTGATGTTTGTCTGAACATAAGGGTAACTAAAGCTGTTTATAACAAAGGGCATATTCTATAAATAGCTCGAGCGCGGAGCCCTATTGACTTTTATTGTCATTAACAGTCATTGTGACAAGTTTAACAAGTTCACTCTACAGGGGGTTCCTGAGGTTTAGTCCACTCATACATTCAGCTTAGCTGGTACCCATGGCCCAATAAATGAAGAGTCGTATTTAATTTTAAGTGAGTAGAAGCTGGGTACCAGCTAACCTGAGTGAGTGTACTAAATTCCAAAGTAAACCTCAGTCCTCAGGAACCCCACTCTGCAGACTGCACTGCCCAAAACGATGTCCAAACTGTGGTGGTTTAATCCTACTACTAATTAGGCCCCTACAGCAAAAAATAACCAAGCAATTCCGTGTTAAAGATCAACTTAATTAAAGTTAAAAGTGTGCACTGCCTTAACCCGCCATTTCCTAATCCGAAGTCTTGCGTCCGGAAATTGGGCAGGGAGGCTTGTCCACCATTTAATTTTTTATTAGGCTAGCACTAGCAGCAGAATTCTTACAAAATCAGGCTCAGAACCTTCAAACATTACACATACTTACTTGTCAAAAGGGAGATGTCGGCTTTTCTCGGAGAGCCAACCGGATGGAATATAAAAAAAGACGTCTTCTGGCGAAGATATTGACTCAAATTCGCACCGGTTTTTCCAGATTTCTCCTCTGTTATACCGCCGGTGCAAAATGTCGCAGTGGACCTGTCGTACGTTTTGTACACAAACAACTTTGGTGCAAGTTGAATTTTGAGTTCTCCTTGTAAAAATGAGGTCAAATGATTACTGCGCATGCGGCAAGTGTTCCACATCGCTGGTAATCACATCTCGATAATACGTGTGCAGCATATGTCGTTAGCAAAACATTACCAGTGAGATATCTGGAGAAATTTGCATAATTGATTTATTTCTTCGACTAGACTGCGGCTGCGGTGCGTCTGATTATGGATATGTACCGCCGGTGAATTCTGACAAGTGAATTTGTTTTTATTTTGACTGAAAATGAAATTTGTAAAATAATGCTTGTAATTTTCACCAATGACTCTAGCATAAAGTAACCATGTTTATTATGCATGTATAGAAATAGTTATGGGTTGTGATAGCATGGTTTAAAAAGTGTTTCACATTATTTTTCTCCATGGATAATTGAATTAGGATAATAACATTTATCGGATGGAAACGGGATATCCGGCAAGCCTAACTCAGATCGGCACGCTTAGCTTCAGTCATCACTTCTACGCTAGGGCTGTGCGTGTGGTACTACAAGTTTTATTTGTTTGAGAAGTTGTTTTAGAGATGATAAAGATTTTTGAAATAATAATGAGGAAAATGTGTGCCTTTTTTTTTTCATTTATTTATTTTCTTTCTTGATTTCATTTATTCAGCAGGCTCTGTTTGCGCATGCGGGTGACGGTAAAATAAGGTGACCATATTAAATTTTGTTGAGATGATCCGGGGACAGTAATCCCTGTCTGGGGGGGAGGGGTGTAATTTTGAAAATAAAATTGAATCCAGATGGTGCCTACATGCAAAATGGTGGCATCTATGCATGGGTGTCGATCCCGGGGGGAAAGGGGGATATATCCCCCCAAATATTTGAGGTGGGGGGGGGGATGATGTGTATTATCATCCCCCCAATATTTCGAGGTTGAATGTCAGTTAAGTTTCTTGTGTAGAAATATTGCATGATCCTTGCTGTTTTTTGTGTCTTCGCAGTAAATTTATAGGGCCTACTATGTTTAATTCTTATGAATATTGTTTTTAAATGCTCCAAAATGCGACTTTTCGACTCTGTTTTTATTAAAAGTCCCTGGTGCGGGAGGGGGTATCCCACCTCCCACAGCCTCCCCCGCTCGGTCGCTTCGCTCCCTCGCATAGGACACCAAATCACCAATCATCCCCCCAATCATGAAAAGAAATCGACACCAGTGCATCTATGGACAATTGTCCATGATCCAGTTGACATGAGTAGGTTACATACTATACATGTTTTAGGCGGTTGTCTTCGCATACTTCTCTGAAGATTGGATCTTCTACAGCACAGCATTTGTGTTCAGTTTGTTTTTATTTATAACAATTTGAAAGTTCGGGGGCATTTCGTCGAATCGGGGACATTTTCGGGGACAATTTTTCATCGGGGACGGCACTTTCAAATCGGGGACGGCCGGGGACGTCTGGTCACCTTACGGTAAAAGTTGTCCATCCAATGGGTGTCAGACTTAGAAAACAAATCTGAATAAAATTTCAAATACTCATTTTAAGGCATGGCAGATGTGCATAGATTAAAAAGTTGCAAGCTTTCAGGTGGTACATGTAAATTGAACAGATCGAAACACCTGTCAAGAATTAATGGTATTTTATTTCACTGAAACAATTAAAGGCTGCCAATCAAAATGAAGGGTCCATTTAGAAAGAAAGGTTTCTCAAAGGCCGTGTCCCAAATCTATGGCTGCGAGTGCGACTGCAAATGACCCACAAGTCTATGGAAGCGGCGCCTCTCACCGGCTAGTGGCTGACATGGGTGCGTGTGTAATTTGCGGCCGCAACCAGAGATTTAGGACACGACCATCGGTAGTTCTTTAAATATTAGTTTAAGGGTCTTTCTACAAATTACATTTAAAAAACAAATGGTCTTTCAAAATTCGTTCGCTAGATGAAAACTGTTGCTTTTTATTTAAACTCTTTTACCGAAACAGTCTGGGCAATTACACAGAATAGACTCTCGCTGAAGAATGCCCTCAGGCGGGAGTCGTACCCAAGATCAGACGCCGCTGCCAGGTGAATTCTTATTAATGATAAATAATAAACTGCATTTATTTTATATAGCACATTATGAATCAAAAATTCTTCAAGAAGTGCGCTTTACACAATAAAACAAAACTTAACCTCAATCATTACACATTATACCTTGTTCCTCAGCTAAGTGGACTTCTTATAAGTTGTAATGAGACTGTTTTGTGTAAGGTATTTTAGTTTTTATTACCACGTCATTTCAGGTATAGTAAAAGTATATAGAGTAAAAGGCATAATAGGCCTTGTGTAGTAGGCCGGCTAAGCATCCAATCAAATTAATAGATATCGTATGCCTAAAACAAACCCGAGAAAGAAATAAAGTACCCAAATTGGTGCTCGCATTTCAGGAGAAAAATACGGATAAAGTTTGGGTTAAAAACCACTTTACTTATTTTGTGTTGAATTGGTTAATTGATTCAAATGCATACTGCAATAATCCAACTACCGTCGCATGGTGCGCGCGACTGTTGGGTTTTCCAGTGAATTTTTTTTTTTTTTCTTTTTTTTTTCGAATGTAACTGCATTTCATGAGAGGGAAATATTTTACAAAATGTTTCATGTTATTATGAACCTCCTACGTAATAAACCACCAGAATGAAACTGGACAGTATTTTCGCAAATTTTACGCCAATGAATTCTGTAATTAATATAATTTAATATCATTATACACAATAATGAAGTCTGCAGTTTTGTGGTGGCATGTGCTGAAAATATTGAAGCCCGCCCTCATAATTTTGAGAAAACCTTTTTGTCAGCCATCTTTATTTTTTTTTACCATGTTCTGCAAATGCTCATTTTGTGAATATAATTTTGTATTTTTAAGGTCAAATTAAAAAAATAAATGTAAAAAATATTTATTTGTATTCAATATAATAGTTAATCTATTGATTTAATTGTTTTTAGATGGTAAAAGATGTATACAAATTAAAACGTGCAAAATAAATTGTCATTGGTACATCATGCACCTCTAATTTGTGCTGTCGTCTGTACTGTCTGCACCGATTTCAACGCACACATTACATGATTTTGTGGATTAGTTGTTGTTTTTTATGATTTTCAACTGCTATACATAATGTCTGATTTAGATATTTGCCAGCTAGCATACGAGGGAGAGTATTTGGCCTTAAAGCAGCGAGTTGAAGCAGACAGGAGTGTTGTAAATCAGTTAGATAAGGTGAGAAAAAAAATGGGCGATTGTATTTGTAATGTAAAGTTCGGGAGCCTATGCTCTACCACACGCTGGAATGACCGTGTTGTTGTGCATGGTCTGAACTTGTGCTGAGCCCTAAGTTACAAAATGTATATCTTCGGGTATACGCCAGTATTTTTTTCCAGTGAAAACAGCGTTCATAATTCCAAAAATTAGGAAATTCTAAAGAACTTCAGAACAAATAAATATTGCTTTGTAATACTATTACTAATATTTAATAGGCCCCCTAATAGTTGTATAAAAATTAAAATAAAGTAATTTGGAAAGAATTCTACGGCGTCACACAGACTGTGACACAGCCATCACTTGTGTGCACAAACCTTACGCTTTGACTGACAACAGAGGACATTTTGAAAAAGTGGCTGCCGCTGCATTCAAAGTGTATACATGTAATTAGTAGTTGAAAATAACCCCGTAAAACACACTTTTCACATATGCTGCCCCAGTTTTACACAGCTGAGATTGAATTTTAAATTTCATCATTTAACTTGTAGACCATTACTAATGGCATTAGGGCCTATTTATTTCAGTTTAGTCAATGGGAGACTTTGGAGAACCGGTCTTCAAGTCAACAGCGCACGCGCAAAACAACGCATGCTCACAATTGCGTGCATGTGCGCTGTTGACTTGAAGACTGGTTCTCCAAAGTCCCCATTATAACTCCTTTTCTATCACTTCCGATGGTCGTAACCCTATGTCTGACATGGGGACTGGGACCTTAGGTCCTATCGTAACCCTAGGTCTGACATGGGCACTGGGACCTTAGATCCTTAGGACCTAAGATCCCAGTCCCAATGTCAGACCTGACATGGGCACTGGGACCTTAGATCCTTAGGACCTAAGGTCCCAGTCCCAATGTCAGACCCGACATGGGGACTGGGACCTTAGATCCTTAGGACCTAGGTCCCAGTCCCCATGTCAGACCTAGGGTTACGATCATCGCAACTTTTTTTTGTCATGGAATTCTTTCCCCCTTCCAATCCCTAAAAATTATGTTGCACAAATTCTGATGTATTAAATAGAATATTTCTCCCGTATGTTTGACAGAGTGACAGAACCGTGCTCCACTGGGCTGCATCTGGGAAGCGTCTTGAGATAGTACAGTATCTGCTGGAGCTCAGACCAACACCTAACGTTAATGTCAAGGATGACGTAAGTATCAGCGTTGATAAAAGCTTTTCTGTGCAGAAAATAAAATGAAATGGCTCCTGAAAATTTAGAGAGAAAAAGGAGAGTGGAAAAAAAGCTGGAAAGTTTGTAATAATTATTCTTTTTTGAAAATATAACTAGATGGTTAAATGAACAATGTTGTGTAAATCAGTTAGCCCCTAATTCAGACCAGCTTTTTTTGGTTTCGTTTTTACTGGCCTCATTATCAGCCACCATTAATCTGGCCAGTCTATGTGTGCAGGGAGCTTGACGTAAACAATACGGGCACACAATGGTTGAATACTGCCGCACAATATCCCAAATTCCAGGCGGACTGTACTCTATGCAACCAGCTGTGTTTGGAACTCACAGATTGCAGTCTGCTCGAAAATGCAAATCTATTTGAACGCAAACCAAGGGGGTACATTTGTAAATGTACCACAATGAGCAAATTTTGGGGACAATAACAGTTCATTGAACGTCTTGTTCCAGACAGTATCCCCATTAAATGTATTTTGATGGAAATAACAAAGCAATCTTGAATATTCTCACACCATGAGGCGAACTGCTATAGATGCTTCCCGGGCGGAAGGGGTTAAGGTTATTGTTGTGACTATATTGTTTTGTGTAATGCTTATATGCACTACTTAATGATATATACTCAATGTAATACACGAATGACAGGCCACAATTTTGAAGTTCTTTCTCTTTGTGTAGAGCAATTGGACACCACTGCACATCGCCTCATCAGTCGGCCAGGATGAGATAGTGACCTGTCTCATAGGTCAAGGGGCAGAGGTCAACATCCCCAATAAGACAGGTCAGACGCCTCTACACTATGCAGCATCAAGAGACCGTCAAACAGTTAGTATACCATTGTGTGGTACTGTGGCTTAGTGGTCTGGTGTGTCTAACTCAAGATCCTGTGGTCAATCTACATATTGTGGGTTCGAATCCAGCCATGGGTTAGTGGTGCTTGAGTCCTTGGGCAAGACGCTTTGTCACATATTACTCCTCTTCACCCAGGTGTAAATGGGGCAGGCGGGACACCGCAGTAATGGCGGATGGCATGTCGTGCCGTCAGATTGGTGTATAGGTCCACAGTTAGCCATTCAGGATTCCAATTAACATACTGGCAGTACACATCCAATTTTACTTTCAACATAAAGTGCACTTCAGTGATAAACTTCTGCAAACTGCTCATCAGCCAAAATAATGACCTGAAATTTATAAAATGCTTGGAGTTAGGAGGACTCTCATTTTGTGCACTATGCAGCATTTGAATCATCTTCAGTGCCAGACTACGATATACAATGAAATGACGCATTGCACTGCATTTTGAATGTATTACAGATAGCCAAGATACTGCTGGACCATGGTGCTGACGTGAATACGGGGGACCAGACCGGGGCAACCCCCATGCACCGAGCGGCCTCCAAGGGCAATCTGGAGATCGTCAAGCTGTTGCTGAGCTACAACTGCAACCTGGGCGCCCAAGATAGCGCCAAGAACACGCCTCTGTGAGTTAACGTCCGTTTCACTTTTAACCCCTTCAGGGTGGGAAACATCTATAGCAGTTCGCCTCATGGCGTGAGAATATTCATGATTGGATTGTTATTTCCATTGAAATCCATTGAATGGGGGTACTGACTGGAACAAGAGGTTCAATGAACCTTTATTGCCTTCCAAAAAGCGCTCATTGTGGTACATTTACCCCCTTGATTTGCATTTGAATAGTGCTCTGCGATTAGAAGTGCATGAAGTATGAACCGGAATGTACAGTTTGTGCCATGTCATTCATGAAATGCATAAAATGTATGTATTTGTGTATGAGAAAAAATTAATCCAATTATGAAACCACTTTTTTTTTAAAGAAAGGTTGGTTATTAAACCATATCCTTGTATGGGTCACCTGGCCTCGTTTTTTAGAAACTTTCCCTTTCACCAAGTATCCTCCGCTCATCACTCTTTGTATTTTTATCTATTCATTGTTTTCTTGTCTTTTGTTGTGATAAATGGAAACAATAGCTCAATTGTCTTTCATTGTCTGTTTGTTCAGTCACTTGGCTTGCGAAGAAGAGAGATCGGAAGAGGCCTCTCTACTTGTACAACATGGCGCTCCACTACTCGTCCAGAACAAGGTAAAGCGAGACAGAAAATTGCTTATCAGTTTTGCTTACCAGCCTTAGGTTACCAACTAAAGCTCCATGTTACATGTATGTTAAATTGCATTGTAACCAATTTCCAGCCAATACTTGCTTAATTAGCAGTATTTGCTTAGAAGTTTTGCTCTTAATTCGCAGTATTTGCTTAGCAGTTTTGCTTAGCAGCCTTAGGTTAATACCAAATGTATACCGGCAATTGCATTGTTACCGCATTGTTTTAAATAAGGCATATGAAATCAGGGCCCTGTGAAGATGTTGGTTTGACTTATTAACCTGCTTAGGGGAATATGCGATGTTCTTGTCTTCCTGTGACATTTTTTTCAAAAATGAAAAGTGGAATGCAATTTGAAATTAATACTAGACATGCTATATTGTATATGTCAATTTTGAGTAAAAACTGAACAGAAAGATAATATTTGTGATTACGTGTGTTTTTTACTTTTTTTTTCTAGGAGGAAAAAACACCTCTGGAATTGGCACCAGCAGGGCTAGCGAGGGCACTTTCCAGTCTCAAAAATTGAGCAGCATGAGAAAGAACTTATATAATGCATGAACGGAGGATAGTTTTCTTGCACAACTAAAAAGTGACAGTTGGCCGGCTAAATAGATGCAGTTTTGGGGTTTGAGGTTTTGATATTAAACCTCTGACATGTCAAACTTGGCGGACGTATCCTATTGCAACTCTCGCCCGAGTGCCACACCCATCCGACCCACGTCCTGCAACATGTTTACGATTGCCCGGATGCCATTTGAAAACTTGGGCGCCACGCCCAACCACTGGACACACCCATGCCTCTCACACCACACCCAAGGCCTGCATCAAGTTTGGGATCGCCCGTGCCAAGCCTGCTGAGGTACCATGTCCAATCTACAGGACACTTGCACCACATCTACAGACCACAATGCATAGGATTGGTAAACATATGATTGAGCGAGCAGTAAATATGCCATTGTGTCACCAGCAGAAGATGCAAAACTCCGCCCCTTGTCAGCTCGGAACAAGATTATTAGGCAACAGTAGGTAGAAAGGAAAGGGTTCATGTGGTGGATACAGATAAGGAAAAAAGGTGATCAAAGTCACTTGATGTCGTGTTGCTGGTAGCGACGTTTCGGCTGCTGGTACTCTTAGCCTTCATCAGGCAACTGATTAGAACTGGATGCTGCGGTGTCTGTTATATCCTGTAGGTCGGGGTTTTCGTTAACAATGCCGTGATCAGCTGACTGTGGACAGGCCTTTCCAGCGGACGTCGTAAGAACAGTGTGAAGTCTAATTTTGACTGTTTTAAGGCCTTTTAAAAAAACTCAGTCTACCGGTATAGGCTCTAGCATCGGTACCGGGTTCGACTCCAAGAGAGGTTCTTCTTCTTTACAAACAGCGAAAACTAGATCACATTTGAAAACAAGCTTCGCAACAAATTAAATTATCTCGACTCTTGTTTCTTTTGTCACAAATTTATTCATCCATTTTTTATTTCAAATATATTTGACTACACATTTCATGCATTCTTTCCAAACCAAAAATATTGACACTGGAAATGTTTGGAATGCTAATTGTGGTACAGTATGGTTCGAGCCGTCTCTTTTACAAGTAAGAGAGCTTGTAAAGGATTTCTCCTTTTTGTCTCAACCAATTAAAGATTTGTGTATGGTGAAATAAAACCTATTTCACAGAAAGATATTTGGTGTATAAGTTTGACTAAAAATGTAACATTTACACAAGTCAAAATAAAGGTGGTCAATAATTTTCAGCCAAACACATAATATCTTGGCCAAATGTCATAGACTCTGCCACTTATCTCGGACATTTTATGTCTACATTGCTAGAAACTGTGTTTATAATTGCTGTACAGAATAAAAAGATCTGTAATAATGCAAATAAAATATGACCAAAGTTTCAAAGCCCTTGCTTACAACTGTAACACGCTTCAGCAACAATTCCTTACTCAAATTACAAGAATCTTCTCAAGATCCGCTGAAGTTCCATTTCTGGTACGGCAGGATGTTTGTTTTTAAGGAACAAAATGACCCAAACTTTGTACAGAGCTTACTGGATCAAACTGGCCCTCATAATAAGTTTGACTGATGAACCTAAAGGGTTGCTGCTTGGTGTTGGACTTTGGCAGATCGTAGAATGCTCTTTCTTATAATTACCATGAGCCTTGGTAGTTAAGAGCCATCAAATCTGGTCGCCTTCAGCATGCTCTATTGAAATATACCCAGTAAGTGACAATAAATCAATCAAAAGAGTATTTGCAACCATCCGGGTCCAATTACAAGGCTCTGCATACCCATCGTATGTAGGATATGACGTGTTATCCTATGATCGCTTGTGGGGCTTTGTGAAATGGACCTCAGACTGCTCTGCCAAAAAACAAAAACTTGCAAGTTACTTGGTTCAAAATTTGCAAACCAAAGGAAATTTTTGTTGCCAATAACCAAGACACTATATAGTCAGAATTGTTTTGGATTTGTTTTCTCAAAAAAGCTCTTTGGTCATTTCATATTCTTATACAGTCAAAAACGTCTTTCAAGGGCACGTTAGGTAATAATTTGACTCAAACTTTTTGTATAGAATTAATCAATTGATGCTGTCAAAAGGACAAAATACACAACCCTTAAGCAGCTCACTGTAACTCTCAGCGATGACAAATACATCGCTGGTCTGAAATGATGCCACATTTTGACAATTCTTACTAAAATGGCTTTATAAAGTCTGTACACATTAAAAACAATATCTGCATTTGTACATTGTATCTCTTCAGCTTTCTAACAAAATATGTTTGCACCAGCCCATAACGCTTTGTACATTAGAATTTACTTCAGAAGCAATGTTTTTTTACTTATTGTCACAATTACCGGTATTTGTGACAAGCAGTTTTGCAGTTACATTTCTCATCAGTTCGCACTGAGGACTTCAGGACAAAGGATGTCCACATAATGTATGATCTCGGACTTGTGTGGACTTGCAAAGTACAAAGGTCCACACAATTCTTTCACAAAATAGAAAATGACAATGTTTTATACAAAGTTTTATCGGAATTAGTTAAACACTTGTGGAATATTAGGCTCAAATTCCACCATGAAAAATAATGGCTACAATTCAAATTTCATATGGTTTGGAAAATTAAATTTAGGAGTATAATGCATAAGAACAAGTTGCACAGAAAAACCTGTTGTGCATGTGTGCGAGTGTATGGACAAGTTATCTCATGTTAAAGGTATAATGCATGATTGGTAAAGGTCACAAAACAGCACTCACACTTTGTTTGATCAAACATGTACTTGAAATAATAAACCTGTGAAAATGTGAGCTCAATCGGACATCTGAGTCTTGGGAAAAAAGCGAAAACCCAATTTTTCTTATAAAACATGAAGGATTTTACCAAATCAAACTGTTTTTGGTGTTTGGTTTGGTCATGGAGGTAGAAATCTATTTCTACCTCCATGGTTTGGTTCACCTCTTTCTGGATAAATACAACATTTCATGCGGATATATTTTAACAGTATGTTTCTACCAGCACCATCTTCCTGAAAGTTATATAATTTCTGTTTGGGTATGTTACCAATCCTGTGCTGTACCTTTAAAAAGCTTTATATACTATCATCCTGGTTGCTTATTGAAACATTACCATGGGCACATACTAAATTTGGTTCATTTTCAAATTCAAGTGCAATTTCTACGTACTGTGCTGTGCCAGACCATATCAATGACCACAAAATACAAAATTGTCAGGAAAATTTCTGTGGGAAGTCCTTGAACTTGAGTGAATAATCCCTGTATATTATCAGTACTGACACTGACTGAGTTGGCGGTGTCGACCATGGGTGGAACTTTACAACTCCCCGCCCATCTAGATTCAGGGCGCAATATTATGGCTCTGCTTGCCATAAGAGAACATGGAATAGCCCGGATCGATTGGCAATGTCCTCGGCATATCAGGGGCCTTTCTCAAAGCTCGGCTCCGGCTTTGTCTCAGTCATCAATATGCTGAAATTACAGGCTGAAGCTCTGTTTTCTTTCTCAAACCAGAGAATCTACATCTAAACTGCAGCCAAAAGCCTCTATTTTGATATCCATTATTTAAGAATGGATTCAAGAAATGGAGCCGGAGCCGGAGCCGGAGCCAAAACTTGAGCCTCAGCCTGAGCCGGAGACGAGGTTTGGGAAAGGCCCTATTATGTGAACTGGAGATCAACTCTCGCATAGATACTCGACTTAAACATGCAGTCCACAACTATAACACAAATAGCCCAATTGTGGCATTAGACTAATCTCGAAGCACACGCTAAGCTAAGTTAAAAAACAAAACTGCTTAGCGACCTTTTAAACTGTCTTGTTGGTAAATAATGAAAGTTGAAAATTAGACTTCCACCTAGTCCCCTGGGAGTCTAGTTCCAACCGAGGAAGACATCACTATCATCACTGCAGCACAAATGTGTACACAAAACATATGGAATAGAATTGCAATAAGTAATATATTCCATTCGTGTTTAAAATATGACTCCTAGGTATACATTTATCATACAAATATAAGTGATGTGTTTTTAATTAAGTTACAAATTGCATTTGGTTTGTATTTATATCAAGGTGGTATGTGTATGTAAAACAATCAATTTTAATTTAGTTTGATGCCTTTTCATATTTGCGACGAGCTGCTCAGTCACTTTTCCTTAAAGGTAATATCATACTTTGGTTTTTGTCAAAGAAATACAGATTCATGGGCAAAAATATCAAAGAAAAACAGTAACAGTAATCTGTGAGTATTTCAGTCCAACACGGTACCCCCTTTTTGAGAAAACAATGAAAAATGGCCACTGTTTTTTTATAATCTTTTCACTTTTATTTTTGATCTTGATCAAAATTGTTTTTGGTCAATGGTTTTTAATACTCTTTTCTGGATAAATACAGCATATCAGGCAGAAAAACTTTAACGGTATGTTTCTACCACCACCATCTTTATACCCTGTAAGTTATTAAATCTGTGATGATTTCTGTTTTGGTATGCTACCAAAGTATGACACTACCTTTAAGCTGGCAAATTAGACTTGCAAGGCCTCATTCTGAGAAATCGGCCTACTAGTAAAACAGTCCACTTTTTGGACACAATAAAGGCGCCTTTCCATATGCGCGTTTTTTTTCATCCGCTGCATATACGTTGCGTGTCCGTAGCGTTGCAAAAAAATCGATCATTATAAAAAAACAAGCGACCCTTTCCATTATGTGCGCGTGCCTTTGAAAAGGTCGCGTGCGTCTTTTTAATGGGCAATTTTAACGCACACGCAACGTACACGCAGCGTATACGCAGCGGATGAAAAAACGCACTTATGGAAAGGCGCCTTAATGGGAATGTAAATGTAATAGAAATAATAATCACATTATTTCTGTGTATGAAATATCGCATAAACAATATCGAATTTCACTAGCTCATATTGCCTTTGCGCAAATTGTTGTTGTTTTTTATTTTGTAGCAAGACACCCATAATGATTTTGAGTGACATATCGTGAAAACAGCACCAGTGAAACTGACTTAAATTTTATGTTTGTGTGTAAAATCACATTTTCTTGGAAAAAATCCCTGAAAATTATTTTTTTTAAATGGAAAGTAGAAAAATGAAGTGTAAAATGAACACATAATTGTGACGTTTTCTGTCCAATTGTAAAGTACTACCAACACTTCACTAAATGCTTCGTTCTAAATCTGTTTCTCGTGGCAACTGGCTTCATAACCTATCATTATATAAGATAACAATTTTTTTAAACAAGAGTTGTAAATAATTTCTGCTTTAATACATATAAACATGTTTATAACATTACATAATTAAGAAAAAATCTGAGATAAAACTAAGGAATATACATTTATTTTTCTTGCTATTTCGATGTCCCTATATGAGGTTGCAGCATTGCCTATGCTGTGTGTATCTTAAATGATCCTTGGTATTTCCTGGTTTCACAGCTTCTGAATGCCAAACGGACAAAGATAATTGACTATTGGGGAACACCGCTAACATAGGGCTGGATAGCTCGGTTGGTAGAGTGCCGGTACGGTGTTCCGAAAGTTGCAGGTTCGAATCCCACTTCAGTTAATTTTTCTTTGTTCACTTTCAAATGACTTAAAATTAATCCAGTCAGTTTGCCTTTGATAAATATATATTAGAATTTTAGAATTTGTCAAATTTTAGAATTAGTCAAATGTCTTTGTTATTTTGCCAGCCAGAAGCCATGAAACCACTCACATACCGCAATTTCCCAAGGATTATTGAAGATACATTCAGCATTAGCAATGCTTCAACCTGAGAAACGGTACATGGGGATCACTCAAAGAGGACACGCCAAGTATCAAGACCCATTTAACCAAAGACATGGGTTCATCTGAAATTGTGTTACTGATAATTCATTCTGCTGAAACAGCCTGAAATTAATTAATTAATAGTCAAAGAAAGATTGATAGGTCAAAAATGTAATAATATCGACGGAAAAAAGGAAGTAAAATAGAAAGTCACTGGCACAACTATCCAAAGTCAACATTGAAACTACCATAGCTACAGTAGATTTCACACTGATTTACATTTCATATCTAAGATGAGTTTGTTAATATCGCATATCGTTTAGAAGTTGAAATTAGTGGCGCATTTTTAGCGCTTGCCCCGGGCGCCGTTTTCACTAGATACGTCGCTGAAAGGACAATAGATGGTGTGAGTTCACTGATGTAACAGGGACACTGTCAGAAATCCGAGCCCCAACTTTGTAAAATGACCCCTTTTGTGGAATTCAGCCCAGATATGTCTGAAGTTTCACAACACAGCAAGCAAGGAAGAGAATGCCCAAATTGACATTAGTCCTCTTTCAGCTCATCTCAGTAAGTCTTGTGTTCTAATCCACCATTAATCTCAACTATTTACACACTGCATCGTCATTAATCTTTCACCAATGCACCATTACCTATCAATAAACCAAATAATATCAAGACAGGGCTCGATTTCACAAAAGGCTAAGACAGATCGTAACATGCATATCAATCTTAATTGCTAAGCAAAGTGTGATGTCACAATACTAATTACTATGGAAACTGGTATAACTCACGTAAAAGATGAAGCGAAAATCTTTGTGAAATCGACCACAGGTTTATATAAACTGTTGCAAAATGCTCATTAACCAAAATAATGACCTGAAACATTTAATGCTTTAGAGTTAGGAGGACGTTTCAATCATAGCAGGATCTTTCTCAAAGGCTAAAAAGCCTTTTTGAACATTTTTAGCCTTTGACAAAGATCCTGCTAGGATTGAAATGTTAGGCCCTCCTGACTCTCAGCAAAACTAATGATAATGACAAATGTTTTCAAAAGAGGAAAAATGAATGTATGTACAACAATGCAATACTTACACAAATCTGCTAACTGTCCAACTCAATCCCACAATTCCCTGATATGTAATTCACAAAAAATGGCAGTCAGACAAAAGTTGAGTTGTGTTCAAATGACCTAGCCACAGCCTGTAATTATACACGAGTCTATGTGAAATAATTACAGCCGCAAACTATAGACACATAGCCATAGCCAGTGAATCTAGGCATATATAAGTAATGTACCATACCCTGAATAATATAAGTATGCTCATTTTTTTTATAGAAATCCCATGATATAGAAAAGTATTCTTTGGATCAACTTTTTCAATGCAGCTTTGATTTTTGCTGTCATTTAAATCAATTCTATTAAATGCATAAGACAGGATTGGTAATGTGACAGAACAGCTGCAGACTGTTCATAATCTGATTTGTCATGGAATAAAAACAAAATTTGAATTTTTCAGCTCATATCATCATCGGAAACTGAAGAAAACAGTGAAAAAATCTCATTTCACCCCAAGATCAAAAAGCTTTTGGTCTTTGTTTTATCAATTTCTGGATAACTAAAGCATTTCAGCCAGGAATATTTTACAATGGTATGTTTTTACCAGCACCATCTTTATATCCTGAAAGTTATACATAAAATCTGTGAACATTTCTGTTTGGGAATTTTATCAATCCTGTACTGTACCTTTAAGAAAAGAAACCCAGGTAAAAGCACCTTTAAACCGATATACCCAAAGCATTCCTGATTTCCTCTTATTTCTTTCTTTTTAATTAGCTAGATTGTTTTTCAAACAGATGATCATAAGATAAAATGCTCATTTTCAAAATATATCAGTTTTTGTCTTTTTGCTTTCAAAGCTATGTTTACCTAAAAGGCAGCCTCAAACTGCCCCAGACTACCCAAGGCAGCCTCAAACCGCCCAAGACTGCCCCAGACTACCCAAGGCAGCCTCAAACTGCCCAAGACTGCCCCAGACTACCCAAGGCATTCTCAAACCGCCCAAGACCGCCCCAGACTACACAAGGCAGCCTCAAACCGCCCCAGACCGCCCCAGACTGCCCAAGGCAGCCTCAAACCACCCAAGACCGCCCCAGACAGCCTCAAACTGCCCCAGCTGCCCAAGACCGTCCCAGACAGCCCCTGATAGCCTAAGACCAACCCAGACTGCACCTGGCGGCCTCAGCCTGCCCCCGACTGCCCAAGACCGCCCAGACAGCCCAAGCAGCCTCAAACTGCCTAGCTGCACAAGGCTGCAGAAGAACGTCCCAGATCTCTGGAATGGAGTTATAGGTCAATAGCACTCTAGCCTGCTATTACTATTTCATACATAAACCACTGCACCACATTCAAACTGCAGTTGTTGATAGTTTTTAGTTGAATTCCCACGATAATTTGGAGTGTATTCCGCCAATCAAAGGATAAAAAACCTGTGAATGACTTTCAAAAAACACAATTTACCATTTTGGCATTTGTATGCAAAATGTGATGTTTCAATTAATTGGTGAAACACTATCACAAAATATATCGTAACAAGTCTAAAATGTAACACTAAAACAAAACAACTGGCCATTTCAAAAGATGAACTAGCACAGAAATGCTCAAATTACGTTCCTCTAAACTAATCCTGTGTCATATCTTTAACCATCTATGCATACTGACAATTATGGCGTTCCAGGAGTGACGTTCCACTTATCCAGAAGTCGAATTGTTAGATTCAGTACGTTGACTTGTCTGGTAAAATTATGAGGATTTAAAGTTGACGCTCACGTTTGTTAAAGTGTCTTGTTGAAACACTCATCGAAAAAGACGACTTTTGCCCCTAAAATATGACTTGGCAATTAACACTTGTCGTGGAGCACTGTAAAACAATATTGGTGACAAAAATGTGTCAATATTTATGCTCTAATTTCTTTCTTAGCTACGTTTTCAGCTTAAAACACAAAACCATTTTCATGTCGTATAAACAGACAGGCATTCTATCCATAAAATATTGCACATTATCATTGGTGGTATATACAAAAATATATATAAAACGTGAACTACACGGGCAAAATGTTCCGAGATGGCAACTTGGTATTTTACAGAATTACAACAACAAATAGTTGCATATCATGTTGAATCTTATAAGTAAAATAAGACAAAAGAAAGAACTGTACAAGCTGGTGTTTTGTGAGTCTTTTTTGTGAAGAGTGATAAAAGTTACTTATTTAACTGTAGGTTCTGAACATTTCGTGTCTGTGGATGTGAGTTTGTAGTGGTATTAAATCCATAGACTAAATAACGAAAGGGAAAAAAAGGGTCACGATTGGAAAGTATGTACAAGACCAATGGAGCTGCACCGTGACCGTCACATGGGAATAGTAGGCAGTACATGACTACAGGCATTTTATAAACTTGTACACACTTACATGTAGAAATGTGTGTTTGTGAGTTCTAAACTTTAAGATAAGATTTACGTATGTGGATCGGTTTGCGGAAACCATCTAATAATCGTTCATACTTTCGCACTTCTATATCGTTCGCACTTCTACAGTATATCGTTTGCACTTCTATATCGCACTTCTCGCAATTAGGTCTCAAGGTTTCAACTAGTCTGCTCTAGTCCTCATCAGGAGATTTACATACTAGTCTGGCTATGTAGCCTCATCGTAATTAAGTTGAGAAACCTTGAAGAAAAAAACAACCCAATCCACCCAAAACAATCTTCACACTTGGAATGGAAACTGGAAATGATTTCGAAGTAACCCTGGCAACAATCCACCATCTTTGGAGGCCCAACGAGAGCTCCGGCTCTGGCTCAGGCTCCATTTGGTGAATCCATTCTAAAATAATGGGCATCAAAATAGAGACTTTTGACTGTGGTTCGGAGGTAGATACTCTGGTTTGAAAAGGGAAACAGAGCTTCAGCTCCAATGAAAAACCACAACCTATATTTTCACCATGTGGATGACAGAGATGAAGCCAGAGTCTGAGCCATGAGTTTTTGGAAAAGGCCCCTGAACTCTAAGAATACAAGTGGTATCAAAATGCCAAAACATCCATTAACTCAACTGAGAATTTTTTAAATGATATTGTTACATTACTCAATTAAAAGTATATACATGGAATTCTGGGTGTTATTTTTTAAAGACGAAAAACTCCAAAAGATTAGCGCTTGACCAATAACAAGGTCTTTTTCAGCTGGGTCGAACTCCGGTATTCATATAAACATCGGAAGCAAATTTGTACAAGAGATTTTTTCTACTAAGGAGCCACGCACCAAGTGGTAAATACCCCTGAAAATTAGTTATTAACAGAGACGTTATCGGCAGTTTTTGAAAATCATAATGGCACCAGTTTTCCTGAGAAATCAATTAAATCTGAAAACATCTTCTTTTTTTTATACTCTGATCCGATGGAGCGAACATGGAGGTAAAAAACACCCATCGTTACTGGACGTCCCCTAATCATAGGACATACACCCTGTAATTATAGACTGCGGCGGATGTAAATTCTTTTGTTGCCGGACAAAATATGGGCGGGGACACTCCAGGAATGGCGGGTGCTTTTTACCTCCATGGCTGCGCCCTCGGATCGGTGTATAGGGTGTGATTAGTGGAGAATATGCCACACCTATTGAGCCTCATCCAATTAGGGAAAATTAAAACAATACTCTTCAGTACTGCCGTCATTTTGACAAAATCAAGCTCCAAAGTTCCAAAGGATTATTAAGCTCAACAGTCTTTGATGCCTCTCCAGGAAGTGGCATCATGGTGCTTAAGCAAATGTTGGTGCTAAGCAGCTCTATGAATTTGCCCCATGGTTGGACATGGACTAAGCTACGGTTGCTAGCACTGGCAGTCAAATCAGAACAGCAATTCAAAACAAACCTATCTTGCATTTTCCACCTAAAGTACTTCAATTCCAAAAATCGCTCTTAGTGTTTCTACTGCATAGGTAGCCCTGCCCCTCCCCATCCCTACATATTTTCTAGAAATATATCTCCTTTTTATTCATACTTCAGTATTATGACAATAGCTATATGAATTGAAAAGAATCGTCAACATTCCTTCGTGGAAAAATTTGCACCCAAACAATAGGACTCATGGATTCAACCACTGACGACCCGGACGTATTTAACCTTTCTGAGTTTTGAATTCTTCCAAAGGGGGTGTTTTTACGAGTGAGAAAAACTCCCAAACGATCATAAGATAAAAATGCTCAATAAAATCACGAGAAAAAAAACCCAAAAATATCTTTTTACGAAAATTCAGAGCTCATCCTTTTTCCTCCTCTTGGCATTGCCGGACTTGCTGGCCGATTTCGTCTTCCCGTTGCTGCGAATCTTCTTTCCTTTGCCCCGTTTGCCGGCCTTGACTTTCTTCCTGCTCCGCGTCTTCTTGACGGTCGGCTTGGCTTTGGTTGGCTTGGGGGCAGGGTTTGTGGGCACTGTGCTCGTGGCCGCGCCGGCTGTATCATCTGGTTCCTCGTCACCCTTAGACGGTGATTCACTGTCAATTTTTTCGGTGCCTGTCCAAACCTCATCCAGACAAGCTAAGAGAGAATTACAAAGAAAATCATTATTTTTTCTATTGAAATATGGACAATAAAAACATGTCATCGAAATGTTTCCCTATTTTTAAAATTTTTTATTGAAGCTGAATCTCTGTTTTCTTGTTAAAAAATGGAGTAGACCAATACCAAACCATAGCCAAAAGTCTCTATTTTGATACCCATTATTTTAGAATGGATTCACCAAATGGATCCGGAGACGGAGCCAGAGCCAAGGTTTGGGAAAGGGCCTAGGTATTCAGCACTAATAAATAAGAGACTACTGGGGTTATACATGTAGATAGACTCTATACATGTACCATGAATTAAATAAACGCAGTACAATAGCACTGAAGATACAGGCTTTCTCTTACCATTTTCATCTTTGCCCAGTACTCTTTGAACGCACAGATAGTCGACCAGACTGGTGTCCTGCTCGGTCTTGAAGAACCAATTACTGATGGTGTCTTCCTGCTCCTCGATTAGCTTCTCACACTAAGGCAGACAAGCCAAAAGGAAAACATCAACAACAACAACAACAACAAAGGGGGAGAGGAGAGAAATTGACATTATGTTTTTTAAATAATCAAATGAAAGTGATCATCAAATAACCACAAGAGAAACTGACTGGATTAATTTGAATCATTTAAAGGTGAAAAACAAAAGACAAATTGACTGGAGCAGGATATACCGTTATAGTGGCATTCCACTGTACTTTCCCAGCCCTGATGGATAATAAAACTCACATATTGCTTCATCTTGGTGACCGGCGCCGAGGGTTTGTCCCACATATCGTCCGGAATGCCGAGGTCCACCTTGACCCCTTTGGCCTGAAGACCTCGTAGAGTATGCATGGTCTCCGACTGACCCTTAGCAAACCTGTAGAGGGGGGAGAAAGGATGAAATATATGCAAAAAGTAAATAATTAATAATTTTTCATTTAAATTATGTGGACCAAGCCGGACTTGAATCCGGTCCATAGATGTGAAAGGTGAGGAAAGAACCCCTACGCCAACCTGACTCCCTACTGTTCACTGATTTGGCATGATCGACCTAAAAATTGAATTTCTACTCCTTGGAACATTTCCTGGATAAGCCGGACGTGTACAGTGAAGCTACATGGAAACATTTTCTTTAAACATTCTGCTCTTCGTCAGTTGGTAGATACAGTTTAAAGTTTGCTATTTTATAGATTATGTTTATAAATATACACAAACCCAGAAAATTCCTTGTTAGATCATATGTACTGCCTAATTCCAAATCACAATCATAATAAATTAATGGTAAGAATCCAATAATAGCAATAATGGTAAGAATATTTGCTACTTAAAATAAAAAATGCCTGCAATGTCACCTAAAACAATGACCTGACATACACAATAGAGTTAGAAGGGCCTGAGGTTTAAAGTTGATATCATACTTTGGTTTTTGTCAAAGAAATGCAGATTCATGGGCAAAAATATCAAGGAAGATACAGTTATAGTCATCTGTGAAAATTTCAGTCCCATACAGTGCCTACTTTTGGACAAAAATAGTGAAAACGGCCACAGTATTTCCTAAGTCTTTTCTCTTTTATTTTTGATCTTTAAAAGATTAAAAATAATTTTGGTCACAGGTTTTACTCTTTTCTAGATAAATACAGCATTTCAGGCAGAACAATTTTAACAGTGTGTTTCTATCATTACCATCTTCATACCCTGTAAGTAACATGTAAATCTGAGAACATTTTTGTTTCAGTTTGCTACCAAAGTATGATACTACCTTAAACTCTAAACATTTAACTATTTAAATCCACAAAATTTAAACAAAACAAGGAAAATGGTATTTAACAATTACACAGCAAGAAACACTGATACAATGTCCATTTCAGTCCCTGCCATACAAGATTCAACACAATTTTCTCTCCCAATCCCACAAAAACGATGCCCTAGGGTTAAGGACACAACATGATAGGGGTAGGCACACAATCGACTGTCACTGTAAACATACTCATGCTCACAATACGACTGAAACCAATGCATAATACAGGCTTGGTGAAGGTGGCAAAACAGCTGCAGACTGTTCATAATTTGATTCGTCGTGGAATGAAAACAAACCTGTGAAATTTTCACCTCATATCATCATCGGAAACTGTAGAAAACAGTGAAAAAACGCTCACGGTATTTTCAAATCTATTCACAGGAGTTTTGATCTTACCCAGTGCTGTTCAAGTCTCCACAAGGTTTTCACAAAACTGATATTTGGAATTACATTAACTCCAAAAGGAGGAATTTCCAAGGTATTTTTACCAAATTACTCATAGCAAAGACAAGCATTTTATTTCAACCCAGGAAAGTGATTCTGGTTCAAATGGGAGCAATTTCAATTCTGCTTTTCAGAGAGTGTTCATTAATTAGTACACAAGAACAAACAAAGCCATGTCTCCAGATTGGATACAAATTTGGCATGGGCGGGGACAATGGGAAATTGTGACGGAAGTGGGAGGAGGGACACTAGCATCTAGAGGAAATACATCCGGCGCATCAAACATCAGATCTCGTGGATAATTATGAAGAGGCTTAGGTCTGATTGAGGCTTCGGTCCGATCGAGCCTCCGATATTAAACTGGGATGCATGCTTTGGCAACCTTGAGCATAGACGCTCTGCGACAAATTGCTTCTTGATCTCCATCGGAGAAGAAAATGAGTTTTGCAAGACAGTAAATTGGCTAAAGTGTACGTGTATACTGTATGTACAGTGAGTGTGTATAGTCTTTAGTCACTCAGAACTGCACCACTGTATGCTCTTACCATTGAGGCACATGTAGTATGCTTCTTATTCTCTCCTAGTCAATTCAAATTGTAAAATGAACAAAGCCACATTTCAGACTTCAATTCATTCTGTAATTGCTTTAAATGCCGTACAAAGATATACGTACATGTACAATGCAGTCTATTTATATGTACCTAAACTTGTATAATTTCAATTTTAAAGGTATAAAATACATGGTTGGTCACTTCACAGAACAGCACTCACACTTTGTCTAATCCAGCATGTACGTGAAATAATGAGCCTATCAACATTTGAGCTCAATCGGACATCTGAGTCCTGAGAAATTGGCAAAAAAACTACTGAATTTTTCTTTAAACAAATGGTTTTGATCTTACCCCGAGATCAAAACTGTTTCCGGTGTTTGTTTGACTAATTTATAGATAAATACACAATTTCTGGCAGAAATAATTTAACTGTATGTTTCTACCAGCATATCCTGAAAGTTATACGTAAATCTGTGAACATTTATGTTTGGGTATGTTACCAATCCTGTGCTGTACAATTAAAAAAAAATATAAAATGATTTCTGCGCACCTACATTCTGTCTGAATATAATCTACCTTGGGTGCTTAATTTTCAAGGTGAAAAAAAAATAGAAAAAAAAATAAAAATTACAAAAATCGCAAAAAACACAACGGGTTTTTGCTTGTAAATTGTGCATGTAAATTTGTATGTATGCATGTATATGTAGCTTAAAAATTGAACACAAGCCAGCGTGCTTGCATGCTTGATTGACAAGCAAATCTTTTAATTTAGAAATTTCTAAGTGCCTGGATGAAGGGGGCGGGGTAAAGGGGGGGGGGGGGGGTTGTCAGTTTATGGCCATGCATCGTTAGATGTCCATATACCGATGATGCATTTCATGTACATGTCACGCATCTTGAATCCATTGTCAGAGCCACACACAGGAGCACGGAGGGTTTATTATCCCGTCGCTATGGCAACACAATGCCTATTGTGTACTCCTCTGTGTCAGCGATCATCTATAGAGCCATCGTCATCAGGGAAACGCTTTTAATACAATCATCCAATATCCTTCTAATTTATGGTTTTCATATTATTTTGGTGATTATGTTTTTTGTCTTGTCAATGTTGATTTCTCCCATCACTTAAAAACTACGCGCCGATAAGTTGAGTGATTTTTCACATTTCTATAAAAAATTCCATGAATTTTGCTTTTTTTACACCCATTATAGTCGAAATGCATTATTAAATTTTCTATTCTATTTCTGACACTTGAAAAACATACATGTAAGCTTGCAAAAAAATGTTTTCTTGAAAACAAATTTGTCTGTAAATACAATAGTACATGTACATTGTCGGCGTTTTTTCAACAAATTTCAGACAGTACATTTGAAATGGTTTGCCTCAAGAAGAACTGCAAAATAATGATGACATAATGGAATTAACGGTGGCTTTTTCCATCTGTATACCATATGATAGATTTTTTAGTGGACAAATGTCTTTTAGCTTACATGTATGAAATGGCGTACAGCACGAAAAGAAATTTCCACAAACTCTTTTCAAGATTGCGTAGTAAACAACTCAACCTGCACTGAAAATTGCATTATACAGCCCATAGACCATTTCGTGTACAGCCGGCCAGATGCAAATGTTGTTATTATTATTATTTATTCGGCCAGAATCACACAGCAAATGAATACAGTATTAAACAAGTACAAAATTGTAGCGCAAACCGTCTCACAATTAAGCATTTTACTGCACACGTCTGGCCTAACTACGGAAGGGACTAGCTATGGTGCAGCTGCAATGCACTTGATAATAGAAGAATACATCAAAAGATGGTACATGTACATGTATCTCTTGCAGACTATGTACATGTATGTATTTGGCTTCATTCATCATACCCCCAGTATACATGTCAATCGAAGTAATTCTATATTAGTCAATGGAGACTTGCATCGTGTCACATTTTATGAACTTGTCAAAGAAGGCCTATGAGTATGAATTGCTGGATGCTCAGTGCTATACCAAAATGCATGTAGTTTCTGCACAGAGCACACCCATACAGCCATACCGGAATTTGGATCATTATGGACACATGGCTTTGTTCTTGTGTACTAATGAACACTCTCCAAAGAGCAGAATTGAAATCGCTCCCATTTGAACCAGAATCATTTTCCTGGGTTGAAAATTCTAGTGAACGACCATGTATATAAAATACTTCTGTTTGTGACAGATAAGCATACCTTGGAAATTTCTCCTTTGTGAGTTAATTCCAAATATCAGTTTCATGAAAACCTTGTGGAGACCTATACACCTTTAGAATTTCCCTGTGGAGAAATACCTATTATGCTCGGTCTCCACAAGGCACCAGGGCCCAATTTCATGGAATCTGTTACCGTTAGCAAAAATTATTTTTTTGCTTCTTTTTTTGGTTACAGTTTTTCAAGGGAGAGTTTTCTTTTTGGTAATGGTACACGTAAGCAATGTTTTTCTGTGGAATGCATGACAGCACAGAAAATAATCACGGTTACCCTAGAAATTCTTTGCTAACCAAAAATCTTTCCAAAAAGGTTGCCTGGTTTTAAGTTTTCTTCTTATTTCATCTCATTTCATCATTAGACCATGCCATTAAAAATGTCCGATGAGGTCAAATTAAGCGAAGGTACGTGTCATTTACCAGCACACAAGAGAGAATGACCCATAATGCACTGCCTCATATATTCATAGGATGCTTAACAACCAATTGCCCATAGATAAAATGGCTCCCAAGAGTGCCATTCTAATCACCATGCCAACAGTGCCATTCAGTTGCGGACACACTAATTTGCATGGAAATCTTGACCTATCGATGTAAGGAAATGCAACTTGCAAATATACGTATACAAGCTGTATCTAGACTGCTCAAAACATTACTTAATTTGAAGGTACTATCATACTTCTGTAGCATACTGAAACAGAAATCTTCACAGATTGACTTATAACTTACAGGGTATGAAGGTGGAAATGGTAGAAACATACCATTAACATCTGTCTGCCTGAAATGCTGTATTTATCCAGCTAAAAGAGTATATTAACACCAAAGACCAAAAACAGTTTTGATCTCAGGGTGATATAAAAACTCCTGTGAATAGATTTGAAAATAGCGTTTGCGTTTTTCACTGGTTTCTCAAAAAGCGGGCAATGTATGGGACTGGAAATTTCACAGATGATTGTTACTGTCTTTCTTGATATTTTTGCCCATGAATTTGCCTTTCTTTGACAAAAACCAACTACTGTATGATATTACCTTTAAGGCTTGTCTTTTCAAGGATTGAGTTTGTGCATTTTATAATATGTTTGGACTTTCATAAACTGGAAGAATCTAAAGTAATATAAATTCATCCAAATGAGGAATGTACCCAGGTAGAAATCCTGTTTATAGTTGAATGAACAATGCACAGCGTGAGCACATCAACGAGCTTTAATCTAATTTAATATAAATTGAATATATACTACGTGTAGCAATTACTATCTGTGAATATGAGACGTACATATTGCACAGTAACAGTGCTTCACTATTATTGTCCACGGTAAATGAAATTCCAAAAAGGAAATAAGATGGTATATTACATATTGGTCTGCACAGTTGTTGTTACTGCTTTGTGAGTTGAATACAGATTTTGTACAATAGCGCTCCGCACTTGTATGACGTCACAAAATCCCCTGATGTCAGACAAACATTGTCTCACACACGTAGTGTACATGTATGCACGCGCACACGCACCCACGTATGCATGGTTGCAATGTTTGTCTGAGATCGGGTGCTATTTTTAGCGCAAGTGCGGAGCGCTATTCATTCATTTTCAAAACCTTGTTAAATACTCAGATAGAACGTGTTTATTGAAACTGCAATATGTTAAAATCGCTTGCAAGCTCTAGGCCAAACCAGAAACAAGCTCCAAGACTGAATATTGTATGTTAGACCTACATAGTGTACATACATGTAGCACCAATGATTGGAAGTGAAATACAGTCATTACAGTGTATTAGAAAGCATGCCTTGAACGGTTCTTCATCTAGGCTATGGCTTGATGTTTCCTTCAGGCTTCATCTAAGGCTTGGTGAACACCCTCCCCTCCCCCCCCCCACTCACTAAATGCAAAAGAGTGAAAAATACCACTCGTTTAAAATTGAGTTGTCCTTCATATGGCTCTTGGAAAAGAGTGGTGGACATTTCACTCTTTTGGAGTGGTTGTCACTCTGGGCCAAAGTGAAAAATCAAAATGATGCAAACTTCACTCTAAAACTGAGTGGAAGACAACTCGATAAAGAGTTGTCCCTCACATGGCTCTTAGAAGAGTGGCTTTTCACTCTTTTGCTTTTAGAGAGCAAAGAGAGACAATGAAATCCAATGACTGGAGGAAAACTTTGACGAAAAAATTATCCAAATGTTGGTTTTTACCCTTGAATCAAATCAACCTTAATATGAGTGGAATGGAATTTCTTCATCTTTCCAAAACAGCTACCCCCAGCGTGATCCGACTCTGGGTTCTCAAGATACGATGAGATAAACAACCAAAGGTCTGTTTATAAAAATGGCCATTTTTCATTCCACTCCATATATGTGCAATTGCCTCATACCCATGATGTTTCAGTGGGTTTTCTATTTCCCTGACATACATGTAATTTATATGAACTTAAAGCCAGACGAATGAATTTTCATAATCTGAAACCTCCAGATTTATACGACTTTCTGTTCTGAAGATACAAGTGATTTAGTGTAAAAATTGGCTGTTTTGGGGGTCATTTCCCCACGTTAAACTTGTGTGGAATTTCCAGTGGAGCAGATAGATGCGCAGTTAGTTTTCATTAATAAATGCCAAACTGATGCTAAATTCACAAATAATTTGAGCTAAACGATAAAGATCCTGCTAGGATTGAAATGCGTCTTGCCCTCCTAACTCCAAGCATTTCATCAATTTCAGGTCATTATTTTGGCTGATGAGCATTTTGCAGCAGTTTATTACTTATATTAATTAATAAACAATGAATAGAGCAATATAACCTAATATTTAAACATGCCGTGTGAAAAAGATGTACATGTACAGATCTATGTGTTTGAAAAAAATATTAAACTTTGTGCAGAAACGAACCCTTGCAAATACTTAAACTATTGAATTTTAAACACATGTAGCAAAGATGTGTGTGTAAATTTACTGTAGTGGTATTTGCATACATGTATTTCATGGACAACACAAATGAACAAAGTGCACATCACACAACAATATTTAGTTTCAGTAACTTCCCAGAATAATCTGGGGAACGTTTTCATGGATTACGTATTCGCTCACGGCCGCGAGGGGAGTTCAGAACATCGGGGACGATTAACTGCTTTGAATGAAAGCCTCGCTCACGGTTAAGAGGCAGGCAGCGCATGGTACAACGGTGAACAAAAAACACACAAGTACCCGCAAAATGCTTGGGGCGAACGAAACAGAGTCAGCGTGCTTGCATCATGAGCCGCGGTCATGGAATCTCCAAGCAGCGGTGCACGATTGCCATCAGTTTTGAAAAAAATATTAAAAATACGGCGAGGCAAAATTAGAAACCTCTCAAGCCATCTAAACAAAAAAATGTGTTTATCATTTTTTTATTCTTTAAAAAAAATCAGAGAAAAAGTTATGTTCATTTCAACAAAAGCAAAACAAAAAGCATGAACAGAATTTAAAAACAAAATGTACAGTTTACATGTAGCAATGTATTTAAAGAAATGTGTTTTGCTTATTAATTCAGTGAATTCGCTTAATACATGTATCTGAAAAAAAATGCTTTCAAGTACTTCATATGTAGCTTAGATTTTTGGGGTTTTTTTTGGCCAAAAGTTTCATTGAAATATTTCTTAAGGTTATCAATAAATTTATTAATTATTGGTTTAGAGATCTTCAATCTTACTGGTGGTGTAATTTTTTTACCAAACCATTTCTGTAGGTCATGTTGGCCTCTTCATTTTTTATGTTTTTTCATTATATTTTTGCTGTTGGTTCCCTACATGAGTATGCGTGAAAATCACCCGTTTTACAAAACCATTCAAAGGAAAACCAATTGCTGATTTGAAACCAAAATAAGACTTGCCATTCATTATTTGTCAGTATATTTTCTGTATGAAGGCAATAAAATAACCTGACTGAAAAAAGCATTGCATTAACCCTTTAATTGTGTATTAATTAAGAAAGTTACGACATTTTCAATAACAATGTAGAACTCACTAATATAAACCTTACAAAAAGACAATGACTATATATGCTCTTGTTAAATTGTACAAGATGTAAATTAACCAGGCAACAATTGGGGGCACCAATGAGGTAATTAAAAACTTATTGTCTACACAAGTGCATCTACAGTGTAACAATAAAATTACTAAATACTTCAAAAACACAGGAATTACTCAAACAACAAAAACAAAGTCGGGCAACTACAGAGGGTGTACAGCTGTAAGTACTGGTGGACAGTACACTCACGTATACCGTGCAGGTGTGCACAGGTTTGTTCATAGTGCTGCCAAACATTCAACTTGTTGGTAAAACTACGGTAACTACCGGTATAATAAGTCTCATATCATTCACTGCACTATAAACAAACCAATGCATGACCAGACATTCCCACAATATACATGTACAACGTGTACATTGAAACAAGCAACTTGTAATGTGTGTACTTACGGTGGGCTTTTATTTTTGAAAGCACAGAGTATATGACCACAAAAAGAAATTAAAGAAAGAATGAGAATTGAAACACACACACATACACATTATTTAGTAATTAAAAATACTGAAGTGTACATAAAAAAGCACAGTGGTCGATATCACCATGAACTCATCGTAACTTACTATCAATTGTAGGACTTACACGTATGTTGCATTGCAACCCTACGTCAGATACGATGTGTTATCCTTCGTAAGTTTACGATTGATAGTAGGACTTCTTCGTGAAATCGACCCCTGGTTGGTTAAAACCTCTATAAGAAGGTTTAGAAACTTTACGGGAACCAAGTTTCTGTCTTAATAAAAACAGGATTAACAACCAAATTTCCATGTGTTGCGTATCACTTGCAATGGCAGACTTTGGAGAACCGGTCTTCAAGTCAACAGCGCACATGCACGCAAATGTGAGCATGTGCGCATTGTTTTGCACCTGCGCTGTTGTGTGTGCGCGTGCGCTGTTGACTTGAAGACCAGTTCTCCAAAGTCTCCCATTGTTCTTTGGCTGTTGTTTGCTGAATATGAATATCAAATGGAATTTTTAATATTGGTTTGTCTTATTGAGCAAGACATTTTGTGCTAAGCAATTTGTTTTGGTGCTTAACAGCTTCATGAAATTGGCCCATGGTGAGACTCCTTCAGTGTCAAGGAATGTTCTGACAGCTCAGAGAATAAATACAATTAGATTATTTCGTTCTTACCTTCGCGATGAAGTTCTCTCTGCGTGAATGTTGTACTGAAGAATTCTCTCACATACTTCGTCCAAGGCCTCAATGAGTCGAAGCTCCCTTTCAGAAATTTGAAAGAAAAACCAAGATGAGTGGAGATGTTGAAACAAAATTAGCAGACTAGGCATGCTGGCTGGGGTCAATTTCACCAAACTCATCATAACTTACACGTTATCAATCGTAGGATGTAGGATGCAATATAGCACAATGTAGGATATGATGGGTTAGTTACAATTGATCGTAGGGCTTTGTGAAATCGACTCCTGATTGGTTAAAACCTCTACAAGAAGGTTTAGAAACTGTATAAATTGTATGCAGGGTGCATATCTGGTCCTTGTGGAGACCGAGTACAATAGGTTGAATATATGTCTCCACAGGGAAATTATTATGGTTTCACGAAACTGATATTTGGAACTCCCATTTGAACCAGATGAAATTTCTTGCGAACATCCCTTAAAAATATTTCTCAGTGCGACAGATAAGTATACCTTGAGAAATCTTCACCACTTTAGGTAATTTGCTGTGTCTACCCTAAAAAGAAAAAATCTGTGTCACTTTATAATTATGTGCATCTGCTTTAAACATATCCCTTTGTGTCAGAATACATCAATTCCTCACAGACATGATTACTGCACCAGTAAGTGTTGTTATGGTAACTTATGAGTGCATTCTTCTTTCCCCTTCTAACAAACACTCAGCCCCAAACGTAAAATGTCTAAATTAATTGCTAGTGATTCATTGTCATGATCCTTTTGCCAAGGAAAGCTACAAAATGATAAAAGCACGGCGACATCATACAGATGAGAGATGACAAATTTAGACTTGTCATTTATTTGTCACTTTAGTTTATTTGGTAATTTCATACTTTGGTAGTATTTCGAAACAGAAATCTTCATAGATTTACTTATAACTTACAGGGTATGAATATGGTGATGGTAAGAACATACTGTTAAAATTTGTCTGTCCGAAATGCAGAATTTATCCAGAAAAGAGTCAAACCAATGACCAAAAACAATTTTGATCTTCAGAAGATCAAAAATAACAGTGAAAAGATTTTTAAAATACCGTGAGTGTTTTTCTCTGTTTCCTCAAAAAGTGGCCACCGTATGGGACTGGGAATTTCACAGATGACTGTTACTGTATCTTCCGTGATTATTTTTGCCCTGGATGAATCTGTATTTCTTTGACAAAAACCAAAGTATGATATTACCTTTAACAAGCCAAGTGCTGAAAAAAAAAAAAAATATTAGGTGATACAGTTTTAAAATGTCAAGGCAATTTTGGTTGTCAGCAAATTGCAAGGTGGATTAGTGACAAGGTCGGATGAGGTTAGGGAGGGGGGAGGGGGGGTTGGCGGAAGCAGGGACGAGAGAGAGACATCTACAATGTACGTGTACGTGAGGCGCTAATACCGAGCCTCTCTGCACTATATTGATTGAATTGCTCCGGGGCAAGCTAGGCAGACGTGTTAAGCAACAAGGAAGGCAGCTGACCGATGAAATACCAATCTCGACGGCAGATTCTGTTGATCAATAGGCACATGCCTTAAAGGGCAATTTTCAGCAAAGAAACCTTATTTTTATCACAAATTTAAAACAAAATGTCATGGTTCTGTAAACCAGTGTTCCCCCTTAAATTTAGGGCTGTCTCAAACATATTTGAATATATGATTATCACTTGATCATTCGAATAGCATTTTGCCAGTTTGAATATTTGAAAAAGAAAAATAGTTCTACGTGTACATTTACATCGTGTACATATACAATGATACATGTACTTCAAAATACATACTCTGGAAGTAACATAAGGTCCCAAAAGGCCACTCAAAGTGAAGGGTAAAAAGTAACTACATGTAAATCTTGAGAAGAACTTAAAGAGCATTGATCAATAAGATTTTAGGAGGAAGAAAGATGAGTGTTTATGTTGCATTTCCACTGGGACAATTGTCATAGGTAAGGGGGAAACAGGTTGCAGGTAAAGAGTTCCATAGTGCAGCAATGCGCGGGAAAAAAGCTGGACGAGTACCGCACAGTATTGGCTTTAGGTACCGTAACTGCATAATGGATGCATACATGTATGAATAGAACAACATCTGATGAAAGCCTTAGAACAATCTTGAGGATAAACAGAAAATGCCATGGGGATAATCGTTCATTGCTCTAAATGCTCTGAATTGAAAAAGTCTAGACAACAGAATTTAAAGGTAGTATCATACTTTGGTTTTTGTCAAAGAAGTACAGATTCATGGGCAAAAATATCAAGACAGATACAGTCACAGTCATCTGTGAACATTTCAGTCCCATATGTTGCCCACTTTTTAAGAAAATTGTGA
The DNA here is from genome assembly GCA_963971285.1 of Astropecten irregularis. Lineage (NCBI taxonomy): Eukaryota > Metazoa > Echinodermata > Asteroidea > Paxillosida > Astropectinidae > Astropecten > Astropecten irregularis. Next base: position 6,292,520 of record OZ020248.1, on the reverse strand, counting down.
AAAACGGCCACAGTATTTCTTAAGTCTTTTCTCTTTTTTTTTTGATCTTTTAATTTAAAAGATCAAAAAGATTTTCGGTCATTGTTTGACTAATTTCTGGATAAATACGCCATTTCAGGCAGAACAAATTTAACGGTAGGTTTCTACCAGCACCATCTTCATACCCTGTAAGTTATACGTAAATCTGCGAACATTTCTGTTTTTGTTTCTGACCAAAGTATGATACTACCTTTAAATGAGGGTTGCAAATTTCCAGTCACATATGGTGAGCACTCTTTGAGAAAACATTGAAAAGCGCTCGCAGTACTTTCAAGACTATTCAGTTAGAAGTCTCTCTAAGATCTAAACTGTTTTGGGGTCTTTGAATTTACTTTTTTTCAGGATAATACAGCATTTCAGGCAGAGGAATTTTAACAGTATGTTTCTACCATCACCATCTTTATACCCAGTAAGTTATATGTAAATCTGTATAAAGATTTCTGTTCCAGTATGCTACCAAAGTATGATAGTACCGGTAGCTAATATTATCATAAATATAAGGCAATAGGGCCTAAGAAATATTCTGATATCTTTTTTTCCTGACACTAAGCTTATTTTGAGGCATACATTGTACTGTAAGGCCAAGGGACGAAAATGGGGGCGGTTTGAAATGTCAAGTGATCTGTTGCAAAGATCATTTACAAATATTCATACTCCTACGCTTCAAAGTGCATCCTGTGTACATATATATCTATTCATACATATGTACATGTACGAGTAGAAGTGTAGTAAGTAGTAACACTGTCTGAAAAAGAATTTTAAACAAATTAACTTTGTTTCCGTGAATACAGTATGCAGTCAATGTATAATTCAATAATTCATACATATCAAAGAACAGATGACTTCTTAGCTGCAAAAGTAACGCCAGATGGAAGAGAAAGATTTGAAAGTAAATATGGTGCACAAAAAGACATGTATGTTTAATGAAATGGTTTTTTAATAGTAAGTAATAAACTGCTGAATACCACAAACTTCTCATCAAGCATGATAATGACTTGAAATAAAATGCTTGGAGTTAGGAGAGTCTGACGTTTTGATCCTTTTTAGCGGGAGGCTAGGCAGCTTTAGCCCCCCCCCCCCCAAAAAAAAAAAAACATGCTGGAAAATAGGCCTACTGCCTGGATCTTTCCAGTTCTTATGTGCCAATTACTTGAAATAAACGCTGTGTAGGCTATATGTTGCTTTTCTACCAGTCTAGTTGTTATATGACACAGGAGAAGTGAATGTTAGAAGATGAAATCACGTGCAAAGGGTCTAGTCCCTCCCCCCCCCCCCCAACAAAAAATACCTCAAATTGGCTTTAATAGCCCTCACAACCCCCCCCCCCCCCCCCCCCAAAAAAAAAAAAAAAGAATACCATATTGGCTCTTCTAGCCCCCCAAAATATTGCCTGGCCCCCAAACCAAAGGTCATGTGAATGATGTACAATATGTACATGTATCTATTTCGTTCACATGGTAATTAGGTGCTCCAATTTGACCCAAGAAAAACCAGAGGAGACTTTACCCAAATGGAACCCTGGCCTAGTTTGATCGGTAAGCATTGCAAAATAAGTGAAATACACGTACACATACCATGAGGTAAATTGCACATCTGTGCTATGCCAGATATCAATCAGTTTCACTTTCATTACTGGGTCATGTCTTGATCACTTCGCCAATCAAGCCTTAGATTCTAGACGAAGAGTACTACTGTACTCGTGACAGCTCATTTAAAGGTACAGTACAGGATTGATAAATAACATACCCAAACAAAAATGTTCACAGATTTACAAGTAACGTTCATGATATGAAGATGGTGCTGGTAGAAACATGACATGTGTGTACCGTTAAAATATTTCTGCCTGAAATGGTGTACATTTATCCATAAATTAGCAATTTTACAAAGACTGAAAACAGTTTTGATCTCTGGGTAAGATCAAAACCATTCTTTATGTTTCATATTGAGGTGGGTTTTGCTATTTTCTCCTGACTTACATTTTGTAGATGTCTGATTGAGCTCAAATTTTCACAGGTGCGTTATATATGTAGCCCTGGCGTACTTTGTATGTTAAATTAGACAAAGTGTGAGTGCTGTTCTGTGACCTTTACCAATCATGTATTATACCTTTAAGCTCAAGTGCATCTGACATAGGCATTTCATTGCACATGGGCCTAGACTGTATCACTTCAAATATCTAACGGTATCCTGCAGAAATTTAGCGGTGAAATTACAACTTGACTGCAGGGCCCCTAGGTCATCCAGGGACGTATAAATTGATGGGGATGGGAAGATATTGAAAAAAGCGCTGATGCAGAAACAACGGTCGTAACCATGAATGACAACTGACACGTACATGTATGCAATTGTACCGGTTCAATAATCAATGCGGGCTACTGATTATTCATCTAGGTTTCTGTTATAACATCTTAAAAGCAAGGGAAATGCTGACTACATTATGTACACGCCATAGAGCTACATGTATTTTTAATTACTAGAGTACTACAGTGTGTACATAGCTCCATTTTCTCGAGTGAGGAGATGCTTTGAAGCCGTCCTGGGCGCAGTCATTTTCAATTTTTGTGCGTGTCTGTGGAACAATAAAAGTTCACCTGGAATGCCTTTCTAAGAATGTACTCTAAATGCAACGTGCAAGTGCGTCCGAATTTGGGCATATTGGGCTTCAATAAACCACAGTATAGAAAACACAAATGCAGATCAAATCGACTTGAAACATACAAAAGACGTACAAATTACAAAATGGGATGTTTTTCATAGGTTTGTGTACAAGCATGGATGCGCCCAGCAGGCATCACTCTGTACACAAGTCAGCGCTCTAAAATAAAATTAATATAGCTCTATGGTACACACATTCTTCATTTAATTAGAGATTACCGGTAATCAGAAATTCTATAATTATGATTATTTCTTGTTAAGGAGACAGACCCTGTACAGGCTCTGGATTCTTGTCTGACCTCATCATACTAAAATTTCTAGTTTGAAATGATTATTATAATATCCTGAAACCTGTCTATGACTGTCTTAATGTAACTTTATACTTTGTTTTTCCCCAAGAAATGCAGATTCAGAATGCAGAAGAAAAGTGTTTTTGGTCTTTGGTTCCATTTACCAAAACAGAAATCTTCACAGATTTACTTATAAAATTACTTACAGGCTATAAAGATGGTGATGGTAGAAACATACAGTTCAAATTATTCTGCCTGAACATATTTTTCTTATCCAGAAAAGAGTAAAACCAAAGACCAAAAACACTTTTGATCTCAGGGAGATCAAAACTAGTACTACTATATATGAGCATTTTTCGCTGTTATCTAAAAAAGCGGGCACCATATGGGACTGGACACTTCACAGATGACTGTTTTCTTGATATTTTTGCCCATGAAAAATGTATGCATTTCTTTGGCAAAACAGAAGTCTCCACAGATTAATTTACAGGGTATAAAGATTTATGATGGTAGAAACACATTGTTATACTTTTTCGGCCTGTACTGTATTTATCCAGGAAAGAGTAAAACCAAGTGTAAAGTTACATTCATTTAAAGTAAATGGAACATTTCATCAAAATCGTAAGTTATACATCAAATTTCCTCCAAGACTGCACAGGTGCAGTCAGATACTTACGATTTCTGATATTTGATGGTCTTTTTCTGCTTGTCAAATTGATGTCCGATCTGTAGGACTTCTCTTTTCTTGCCCGTTTCAGTCATGGATTCTTGCAGTTCTTGGGCCACAAACTTGCAAACTGAATTAGAAAACACAAGTTAATCAATTAATTAATTGCCAAGCATAAAGTACACGGCTCGAGGCAAACTGCCTTACTGTCCCAAGTTACTTATTTGCCTCGGTGCCCCTGGATATTGCCTAGTATCCCTGGTCTTTGCCTTGGTGCCTCTGGTCATTGCCTTGGTGCCTCTGGTCATTGCCTCGGTTCCCCTGGTCATTTGCCTTGGTGTCCTTAGTCATTGCCTTGGTGCCCCTGGTCATTGACTCGGTGCCTCTGGTCATTGCCTTGGTGCCTCTGGTCATTGCCTCGGTTCCCCTGGTCATTGCCTTGGTGCCCCTGGTCATTGCCTCGGTGCCCCTTGTCATTGCCTCTGTGCCCCTAGTCATTGTCTTGGTGCCCCTGGTCATTGCCTCGGTGCCCCTGGTCATTGCCACGGTGCCCCTTGTCATTGCCTCCATGCCCCTGGTCATTGCCTTGGTGCCCCTGGTCATGCCTTGGTGCCCCTGACCATTGCATTGGTGCCCCTGACCATTGCTTTGGTTCCCCTGGTCATTGCCTTGGTGCCCCTGGTCATTGCCTTGGTGCCCCAGGTCATTGCCTTGGTATCCCTGGTCATTGCCTTGGTACCCGTGGTCAAAATATATAAAGAATGCTGCAATATACCCCAAAGTGGGTTGTGTGCAATTAAGCATGGTTTACGATCCAGTTCCTATTTGGAGACTGTGGTTAATGGTATAAATGCGTGGCAAGCAGCATCTGTCTTCAGTGTCTTGTGTGGAAAGTGTAACTACTAGAGGGCTAGGGTTGAATGTAATCAAAGAGGTCTTTATCTTGGAAATACTGTCTTTTTAACCTGACCACGAATATCTCTGAATGCAGTTCAACGAATTTAGTAAATACGTCAACGAAACTGGGATTCTAGAGTTTTATCGCACCAGATTTGTAATTCCAACAGTTGGTGAATGTGGCCACAATTTACACATTAGGAGGAATTCCTCCATTTACAGATGTAGGTCACTAGGAAACTCTATGCTCCAGCGCACAAATTTGAGCCAGCACTCTTTTAGATGCTAGATAATTTGCAATAGCACTTGCACAGTGAGCAGGTGCTGTGCACACTACAGTACATGATTACACAGATAACGGATGCGGAACTTGCCTTCGCATTTGGACGGATCACGATGAGGATTGCTCTCGTCCGGCTGTTCATCAGTCTCCCCACAGTATCCAACCATAACCCAACACAGCACCAGGAAAACCGTCAAGTAATATCTCCTTGTTCCCATCTTATAGGAGCCTCAACCAGCAGCGATAAAAACTCAGATCAGAGACATATGGCGATTATAACGGCCCTGATTTCCGGGTACATCTGAGAGCCCTTTCGACCCACTTCAGAAGACAGCGGATTACTCCAATTAATGCATGTGTAGGATGTTTTTGTAAACAGACCGCGATCAATTTAGTCTGAAACCCTGACAGTGATTAATACAACATCACATCATGGTTGAAAGTGTTACCAGACTACTCTTCAGAAACTTCTACCGGTAGAGGGCAGTATTCTGTTTGCACTGCGCCACAAAAAGCAAAATACTGAACTTTTGGCTCACTGTGGTATGACATAAAAATAATACTCGGTATAAAAATGCATTCATCCGCACTAGACTGTGATAATTACTGATAAATGATTAATATAAACTGATTATTAGCCATAAGGAGATATTTTTTTCGTTTGAGATGAAGTCGATGTTCAGCCGTGTCTTATTCAAAACCGATGGGGCCAAGTTGATACTTGTAGGCCTAACTAAAAAAAAAATGTGTGTTGGAGCCAAATAGCAGAAGTCCAAAAGTAGAAAAAAGGCGAAACTTTTTGACAGTTTCATCAAGTAAACGCAAGGGAAAGTGACTGGTTAATTTTTAAGTTATTGAAAAGTGAACAAAGAAAAAATGACTGGAGCGGGATTCGAACTAGCGACTTCCGGAATACCATTCCGGCGCTCTTATACCAATGCAACTGAACTGGTGTGTCCTAATAATCAATTTATTATCCTTGTTCGTTTGACAGTCAGGAACTTGCCATCCCAAGGATAATTTTTTGTTATTTGAAATAAATATAATTTTTGTTGGCAGTGTTGCAGTTTAAAATGAAAATGTGTTCAGTCCTGCCCAAAAGTTTATAGTAGAAAAAAAGAACATGCTGATGATAAACTTTTCAGTTATTTTGCACCAATTACTTGGGGAAAAAAAGGACATGCTATCGATTGCTTTTCTACCGACTCCTAAAAATAAAATTAATAGCATCAGCAAAATCGGGAGGTGGGCAGCGAGTGCAGTAATCCGTGTTGAAAATTTCGACATGTGTTGAAAGCAGAAGTGTGAATTACCGCCATTTTGAGGCCGGCTCCAAGCGAGAGTGAATGAATAGATTGGAAGGCACATAACAAGTCGACAAAAATGCCCCAGCTTAATTTGCCATGTTTATTTGATATTTTCAAGCCCTCGTAAATAAAATGCCTTTCTTTTCGCACTACATTTTACCCCGAGATTTGCTGCCCCAGGATGTTGTTGTTGCTGCTACTTCTGCCGCCACATGTGGATGTGGATGATGCTGATGATGATGTTGATATAGATAATATGGATGTGGATGTTGCTAATGAGTGATGATGTTGTTGTATTTTTCTGAATTGCATAATAGGGAGACGTGTTAGCATCTGAAAGTTAACATTTGGGAGACACCGGTCAATATATAGGGAGACATTTTGTTGTCTCCCCAAAAATATTTCTACATCTTAAAGACATATTTTTACCGTCCATATTTTGATAGAAGACAGAGAATGCTCTCAATATGAACATTATTTCAATTTCAAGTTCAGTGGTTTGGAGGATGTTTAGAAAAAGGTAAGTAAAGTCGTGTGCACGTCCCTACGGGAATGTCTCCCTAAGTACCCATTATGTCTCATTTATTTCTGGTAATGACACCAAGGATTCCTCAAAAGTGCCCAAGGCACTATAGCTCGCAAGCCTGATGAAACCTGTTATGGAAAGATGATGAGAAGAAGATACAGTTTTAGAGGTGGGAGTAAAACCCCAGAGTAATATTCTGGGTAAAAACCAACAGACTCATGCAGGCAGGGACTGAAAACCCAATCCACTTGTGGACCGAGCCGGATTTGAAATGCAAGGAAAGAACCGCTACTGCTGCTGCTGTTATATATGCTAGTGCTGCTTAAAACAGTGCTTATAAACTGTGATTCTGTACCGCGTGCTCTGCTTCCGTTTGTTTCTAAAGTTCAAGCATGGAGGAATAATAATCGCTCAAGTTACTCGGTTGACAACCGTGGCAGTCATGTGACGTTACAGACCATGTGCAGACGATCACGAAGAGCCTACACGTGCACACGTGCAGGGCTAAAATAGTCTGGTACCCATAAAAAGTTTGCTGACGCTTCATTTACATACAAACCTTCGATATGCGGGGTGTGGGATGTGTGGAACCCGCACCACTGACTTGGTATACCATGCGCATAACGATCTAAAGTGAGGTAAGATTGTCAGGTTCAGTTGTTTATTTTAGTTCATACATTTCCTGAAATGAGTCTTGGTTTGTGCTCTGGAAACTCGACATTCACGCATTTTTGTCTGACGCGAAAGTAAGAACACAACTGTGTATAAATACTAGGCCTACACTTTAAAACACTGTTTCTTTACTGGCTATTTTATTATTTTCTTGTAAAGTTATACCAGGATAAGGCATTATACTTACATGGAGGAAGACCTCCATGCTTATATAAGTACTACTAATACTATAGTACTAGGCCCTACTACTACTAAGTACTAGGCTATCACAGGGTGATGACATGCAAGTACATGGTGTACCTCTCCTTGCAATTTGTTGAACCATGGAGGAAGGGGTTGAACCTACAGTGCCGACGTTGTGCTTGTTAACGAAGTTACGAAGTTAATTAATATTATCTGGAATTTCTCTGGTTATTTGTTGCATTGCTGTTGCCATGCAGTCTGCTTCATTAAGTTCATACTTTATAGTCTAGCTCTAGGAAGTAAGATGTGTCACAAGAGTGAGAGGAATTTGTACATTGGTGTGTGAATATTGTTTATGGGTAATGACTACCCTGTCACATTACCTATTAAGAGTTCTAATTTGTTTTTACTAAAAATTACTTTTAAACAATTAAACACATTGTTCTGTCAGAATTTCCCAGTTTTTTAAAATTTTGAATGCCGTGTTATCTCCTTTGCAGTGAGTCGGCAATAAGCCATTTGCGAGATAAATCTGAATAGTATCTGGTACACAGGCTTCTTTCATTGCGTAGAAACACTTCAGTTCGAATTTCCCAGACTAAAGACTCTGTTGCTAATGCTATATCACATGATTCAGGGCAAGCTTTTGCTTAGTTACATAACAGACGTCTTGCACCAGTGCACTGTTCATAATGGATAATAATGGCACAAAGGAACCAGTCCATTCCAGAGATGGGTATCACTATGCAAAAGCTTGCCCCGATTCACGTGATATAGCAACAGTCTGTAGTCTGGGAAATTCAAATTAGGGTGTTAATATGCAATGAAAGAAGTCTGTGTACCAGATACTATTCAGATTTAACTCGCAAATGGCTTATTAGGCTAAATGTGTGTTTTATCTGTTTACTTGACATTGCATGTGTATTGAGTGTTCTTTGTGTCACCGATTTTCCTCATTTCTTTTCAAATGAATGAATAATGACTTTTCAAACTTGTTCGCCTTTAAAGCTATTTGGTACTGCTCTGTGCTGAGTATTGGAACTTTTAAATTTCAGCTTTTTCCTTTTTCCTTTCTTTTCAGCTTTTTTTTTTTAGTGGCCACTCACATCCCTGATTTGGATTATCGATAGTTAATGTAATATGTAATGGACTATTACTTTGATAATGAAGACATGAAGGCTTGAGCTTCAAGTTTGCTTTTGCCAATAAACATTTGTGTGTGGCTGCCCTTGTGCAATTTAAAGCTATAACACATGATTGGTAAATGTCACAGGACAGCACTCATATACTTTGTCTGATCCAGCATGTACATGAAATGATAAACCTATGAAAATTTGAGCTCAATCAGACATCTGAGTCACAAGAAAATAGCGAAAACCCGACTCAATTTTTCTTTCTTATAAAACATGAAGAATGGTTTTGATCTTACCCCGAGATCAAAACTGTTTTTGGTCTTTGTTTTACTAATTTCTGGATAAATACAGCATTTCAGGTGGAAATAATATAAACGGTATGTTTCTACCAGCACCATCTTTATACCTTGAGTGAAAGGGGATAACAAAAAACAACTCAAGTGAGGGTGTCCTACTGTCCTTTATGTTTGTTCCTAAAAACATTTGGACGAACGATCTTGGGAAAAGACACTCAATCTTGATTTCCTTGAAAAACCCAGCATCTGATGAACCATTTCCCATGGTGACTGTTTGCACTGTTTACGAACTGCTGAGTCCATTTTCTGTCTCAAACTCAATGATTTTTTTTTTGGACTGATGCCTTGCACATCCTTTATGCTCCCTTTTTAATGGTGTAGACTGTAGAGTTGTCTGAAAGAGTTAACAGATGGTCCACATCTTGCTAGGCCATGCACAAAACCTGAGTTGGCAATCATGCACATTATTTGCATAGCACTGCAGAACAAATCTTAGCCCTAACATGGTTTTTCCAGTGGCATGTTTTTCTCAATACCACAATACACCACAGTGTTTTTTTTGTGGTAATGCATGGTTTATGAACCAGTCCCCTTGTGGAGACTGTGGTAATTTCTTAGTTAAAATTCATTTTCTTTTCTCTGTACAACAAATCCATAAGAGCTGACTGTCATTTGTTTGCATTTTGGTTTCTTGCAGTTTCAGATTAGTGATCTAGAATCTTGTAGTGGAAAGACCTGAGGCAACTAACAATGCCTTTTTATGGAAAGCGGGTAGGTTTTTTTGGCAGAAAGTGTCAGTTTTGTTATTACATAATCATGTTGCTTTATGCAGGCTTGGGATTTTGTTCTGTAAAGGAGCAAGGCATCTCCATGGAAAAAAAATAAAACAAATATGGCTTGTGGCTTAAGAAATTATAAAATAATGTAGGCACGACAGCAAAGATCAGCACAATATGCTTTAAATTTGCTAAGTGAAAAATCTGAATCTGAATATGACAGCATTATATATTATTATTTCAAATTTAAGTCATTGAAAGTGAACACAGAAAAATTGACTGGAGCGGGATTTGAACCTGTGACCTCCAGAATACCATCGCTCACCAAGTCAGTTTCCCTTGTGGTTATTTGCTGGTTATATTAATTATATAATTATGTGCGTGGTTTCATGGCTTCTGACTGCCAACCGAACAATGATAATTGACTATTAGGAACACATTTATTAGGGTGTGGTATTCTGGAGGTCGCTGGTTCGAATCCCGCTCCAGTCAATTATTTTTTGTTTTCTTTTCATTGACTCAAAATTCATTCAGTTTCTCTTATGGTTATTTGAAATTTAATCAGATGTACAAACAAAGAAACTTTCCAATTTCAAATTGTCTGTTTTTTTGTTCGTTTTCGATTTTAGCACTTGCCCCGTATATATCATATGAGTCAATGCCAACTACAAAAAATCATTTATAAGTGGACAATCACTATAATGTGCATTATGTTTCCTAAATATGTACAAACAGTATTGAATTGGCTGGAAAGAAAATCATGAATAATAATGGGATGTGTAATTTGTATATTGCTGGAAAATTTCCCGATATATGCTGGATTATTAGGCCTATAGCAAAACATCTGTCAAGATTAAGAACATGACGGTATGCATGAAGGGTTAGGCCATAAAAAAAAAATTGTTGTATTGGCGTAACCCGCCCGACCCAAAAATATGCCCCGACCGTAAACATTTTAATCCCCCCCAAAAAAAAAAAAATAAATAAATAAAAATCGGAAAAGAAAATCTATACAAAAAAAATTCGCAAATTTCTATGCAGATTTAAAGCTTAAAAGGAGCAAAAGATGGAAACCAGACTGGTTAAAGTTGTTATGTCATTTCCTGTCTTTATTTGACACGTCAAATACTGTGATATACAGGGGAAAAGCATTAAATACCCCAGGAAAAATTAAATAAAAAAAAAAAAATCCGCCCGCCCTACCCTATTTTCCAAACCTCCGTTACGCCAATACAACAATTTTTTTTTTATGGCCTTAGGGTTATTTTGCATAATTGTTTTGGTTGTAGTAGGTAATTCATAGTCACATGTGTCCATCTTTTGTTGCATTCTGTCCAACAGACCCTTATAAGGCTGTACCCCTCTTGGAACGCCTCCAAGAAAAAGCACATTGATCGCTACATCAAGGTGGCCTATGGGAATGACTTCCTTCTGAAACTCAAGGTAGGAAACATCCAGCCGGTTCAATACAGACGATTCACAATAGTGCGCCTCTAAGAGTTTGCAAAGCGTTGGCCAATCCCAATGCGCGGAATCGGTCAACCTTTCCAGATGCGCATTAGGTCGACGAATTCCGCGCATTGTAATTTTTTGGTTTATTTATTTATTTATTTTTCTAAACATCACTCAAAATAACAAGTAAAGTTGCAATTTCATTTTGGCCAACGCTTCGCAAACTCTTGCAGTCGCACTATTTTGAATCGCCCGTTTTGTAGGCTTCCTTAGAAATGGAAGAAAGGGTCATTGTTTTGTGTTTCAAGAAGGAAATTCAAACATGCCTGATTATCTTTTGATGCAATTTTTCTCAAAAACTTAAAAGATATGGAACATCCACTTCATCTAGGCATCCCAAATAATGTGAGAAAGATTGTTTTATTTGAAAGAGTAAGAACAAGAAATAAAGAAATAAAAATTTTAATTGTATAGACCTTTCTTTTGCAACGTCACAGCCCAAGTTTTTGCCAACCAACATGGTGGAAACTATGGCGAGCCATCAAAGCCAGGCATAAAAAATAACCACAATATAAACACAACGTTTCATAAACATTGAAAGATGATGCTGAATGTAATGGAAACAACACAAGCAATAATGATGGTATGTATTTTGTATGCTATGGAAAGTTGGTAAAAATGTTGAATTTGGTCACGCCGTCTGTCAAGAAGATAAAATGATTTGCAACATTTTGAAGCCCATACCAAGTAATGAAGTATTGCCAACCAATTGTCAGTGTTTGTAAACAAAAGAAAGGTCTCATATACTGCTTAAAAAGTAGACTGAAAAGTAGACTGGAAACCACTGAGTTTACTGAGTATTTTATTACTTCACCAAAATTTGCTCTGCATTGCAATTCCGAGGAAGTACGATTAATAATAATAGTGATAATAAGTCTTTTTTATAGAGCGCATTTCATAACAGAAAGTAATCTCAGTGCGCTTTACAGATAAAGTTATAAAATAAAAAAAAAAGTAAAACTATTATTTCATTTACTGAGCTTAAGGCCATTTTGTAATGTTCAATTCCATAGAAATTCATTGGGAAATATTTTACGCGGCATAAAAGCTAATGCCATGGCAAGCCTTGAATTTAACGGAGGCCGCAGAGACCATGGCCTTCGTTGCCCTGGTTCTTGGCCATCGTGCCCCCTTCAAATGCTTCCATAGACATTATGATTTTCCAATGGAAGTGCCCCTTGCACTGGAAAAGTGGCCTTGACCTTATCAGAACCAAATTCAAGGCCTGCCATGGCAACTATAAATTAAAAGGCCACGGCCTCGATCCAGGGCCTCCGTGAAATTCATCGTCCTTAATGTTTACTGTTTTTGTTTCTCCCAGCAAAATTGTCTAATTTTTCAATTTTGTTCTATTACTAATGCATTAGAGTTCCTGCAATAGGAAAAAGCAAGGGAAAGCAGTTCCAAAGAAGGACGAGAGTGAAGAGACATCCCCTAGAAGGACGTCTTCTCTGGACTGTACAGATGAGAATAAAGACCTGCATCAAGACATGCCTCCTGAGGCAGCACCAGATGACAGTCCAGGATCGCGGCACCAGCCTAAGAGCAGTGAAGACTCAGTCAGCGGTCCTTCCAGTTCCAAAAACAGAAGCAGGTTCGTCATGACCAGAAGCCGGAGGAGGAGAGTCTGTGATGGTGTGTCATCGTCCTCATCGGGAGTGAAACAGGAATCGCGATCGACTTCACAGATTGTGGAAGGAGAGGAAGAGGCTTGGAGGATACCAGGCGGATCTGCACCCACTAGTGTCGATACTAGGTCGGGGTCCTCTAGTAATGTGGCAAAGGCGTGTGAGGATCGCAGCGTCAAGGAGGACGACGACCTGAAATTGGCGGCATCTCATACATGTCCAAGCTTGGACCTTGGGGAGAGAGGTGAAACTGATCAGGTAGATGAATCTCCTATGTCAGCACACAGGCATCGTAAAGAGGGGCCATCCCTTAGATCAGCAGCCAAACAGGCCAAAGAAGAAAAAAGCAGGCCTCCGGCAGGTGATGAGGTGACCGTTCGCAGACAGAAACAGAAGATGGTTGAAGACAAACAATACAGAGCAACTCGTCCAGACTCCAAGGAATCAGGGGTTACAGCTGAAAGGGGATCGGAGCAGTCGGCGATGGCAGAGGATCGGATGAAAGAGGATGATGCTGCATTGAAGGAAGCAAAAGGGAATTCAATCAAAGATGCTATCTCCAAGACTTCGTCAGCTCCGACAGAGAAGCAAGATCCAGTACGGCAGCAACAGAGGTCTTCAGCTGGCAAAAAGAAGAAGCGTCCCAAAGGTAGACACATCGAGGAGGAAGACAGTAGCTCCACAGCGGGTGGAGAGTGTATTAACCCAAGTGTTGAATCGGAGCAAAACAGAAAGGATGCTGCAAAGTTTCAGAAACCTCAACATCTAAATGTTGAAATTGAAGTATCAGCAGAATCGGGTAGCAGCACGTCGTCTAAACAGGGTCCTGTCGATTTGGAACAGGGACGTACGTATCCTGGGAAGAGAAGAAGATTTACCCGTGGTCCTAGGACAAGAGCCCGTGATCAGAGAGCCTCTCGAAGAAATGCCTTGGGTTTGAGGGGTCAGGTTTCTTCTGCAGATTCTGAAACGGACGACATTTCTTTGAAGCAGACAAGCACCGCTGTAGGAGCTGAGAAGCAAAGGATCTCCATTGAATGTGGCACAGAAGAGCCAGATGAAGGTGGTAAGTCTAGCACCTCAAGAGCTGTTGCTCCACCTAAGATACCGAGACTACGAAAGACGAGAAGAAAGTCCTGCCCTCGGACTAGCAGAAGCTTAGAAGATGCAGCTGTCTTTATGATCAGCCGTCTTGGACTGCACCCAGTGGCCTCATCGCCAACCGCCGAGCCGACAAGGCAGTCAGATTCGTCGGAGCGATGCACTTCTGTCAGAATCCTCAAGACGGATGAAGGGAAGGTAAGAAAGGAGAAAGAAGCTGGTGATGGAAATGCCAAAGCAGCCTCAATGCAAGGAGACTTTGGTGGCTTGCAGAACACCAGAGAGGCTCGTGATGAAGACAGAGAGGGGTTTCAAAAGAGCAGCATCCAACTTGGACCAGAAACCCCCGAGCAGGAAGAAATGACCGCCGCAAGTGATTGCAGAGAAATCCAAGAAAGTGAAATGACTTCTGTGAAAAGTTGTTCCAATATTTGGAACCCGAATAAAGAAGTTGGTCATTCAGAGCAGCAAGGATCATCAGCTTGTGACAGAGGCTTCCCGTTCGGCATCACTGGAGAAAGTCAGTCACCCATCGAAGAGTTTGTTGGGGAGTCTTACAAGATGCACTCTCACAATGGCCAAGATGTGGACACCACTTGTCAAGACCAGGAATCCAGCCTCGTCAATGCCACGTGTTCCTCGCCTGCCAATCGCAAGTCTTCTCCAGGAAGAAGCTCTTGGAGGGAAGAAAGTAGCAGGGTCATTAAGGCAAGATGCAGGGAGCAGTATGATCTGTACCACGGGAATCTGAGAGTTGTAGCACACATTGAGGACGTGCCTCTTCTTGAGGACGATGACAAGGAGACAGATCAGTCTAATCCCGCAGCTCCAGAATCACAAGATGTATCAACATCGACATCGACAGCACATATCAACAAGGAGGCAAGCGATGCAGATGAATCAGTCGTCAATGAGTCAGTGGGAGATGACAGTGGCATCCCACCCCTGGGCAGCCCAATTCCTGGACTTTCGCAGCTTAAACGGAACCCAGTGATGATGACTGGTGAATCTCCCATCTTTGGTGTACTCCCCAAAATGACCAGGGAACAAATACCTAGGAGGACAAAGATGGCATCAAGGCAGGAGAATCCAGAAAGCGCTGCTGGCACAAAAAATCCTTCAGAAGACATCCTCCAGGAAACTCACCAAAGAACCCACCTAGAGTCAAGAAAGATCAAGGGCAGCATTCCAAGACTCAGACACCAAAATACCGCCACCATCACCAAGAAAGCCCAACCAGAAGCAAGATACGAACAGCACCAGTCTACCGCAGGCAAGAAAATGACAGAAACAATGTGTGCGGCACCACTGGTTCCGGATGATGCATCTAGCAGTTCAGGCACCGAGCCAGTGGAGAAAGGAGACATTGCCGCGGAGAAGGCATCTGTTGCTAAGGAAGCCGTAGTAGCTCTCAGGAAAGTCAGGACCGCTGCGGAGAAGAAACAGGGATGGTTCAATTCGGAGTGTCAGAACAATCGCCCACCTAGACCTTTCCCTGGAGAGGACATCAAAGAAGCATATCAGGACAAAGATGATGGCAAGGGGAGGATGACCTGTGACCAACCAGCCACCGGAATCACTGATGGTAATTGTTAGTTTTCAAACTTTTGTAGGAATCTTTTTCAAATGTAATTTTCAAGTTGGTCTAGAAAACAAATAGTCACGTAGATAACTATTTATAGTGGGTAATACCGTGGCAGCTATATCGTTCTATATTG
This sequence comes from Astropecten irregularis, assembly GCA_963971285.1. Classification (NCBI taxonomy): domain Eukaryota; kingdom Metazoa; phylum Echinodermata; class Asteroidea; order Paxillosida; family Astropectinidae; genus Astropecten; species Astropecten irregularis. The sequence continues at coordinate 6,276,837 of OZ020248.1, read as the reverse complement.
TCATCTGCATGAGAAGATTTCCCCTCTAAAAATCCAGACTTTTCCAAACCAGGATTTGGATCTTTACCTTAGAATCATCCTACAGTAACATTATCTGGTTTAATCTCTTGAGGCATTTATCCCAACCACAAGAGCCCAACGTCTCTGGACTAGACAGCCTTGCTTACTTCCTGCCAGATCTATAATAATAAATATTGTCTTCTTGCAGCGGCAAAAGAAGCGCATCCATTGAACAAAATGACAAGTCAGGGTTCCAGGAAAAGACGAAGGAACGAATCTTCGCAGGTAAGTGCAACAGCTTGTTTTTAAAATTAATTGAGTTGTTTGTTTTTGCAAGATGATGCTGTGTTTTAAAGTCTTACAATTAATTTGTTGGTCATTTCCAGAGTCAGTGCATCTGAATTGTGCTGGCCGTCTATGCACAAATAATATTAATATTATTAGCTTTTTGTGGGCAATTTTCTGTATAAGTTGTTTGATGCAGGGACGGGATAATTTCCCCTTTAGCTCAGGAATTTTTTTGTTTGTTTTGTTATTACTGGCTTCATTATCGGTGATTTGTCACATTGAAGTCATCTGGCTGGACCATGTGTGTAGGGAGCTCAGCGTAAACAATGCGGGCACACAATGGTTGAATACCGCCGGACAATATCCCAAATTCCCAGTGGACATTATCGGTGTTGCTGCATCTGTGTTTGCCGGGGCTCACAGATTGCAGTCTGTTCAAAAATGCCGTTCTGTTCAAATGCAAATCAAGAGGGTAAATGACAATAAAGTTGCCTTAAAAGAACATCTAGTTCCATCAGACAATGTATTACAATGGAAATAACAATGAAAGCAATTTGTGTGTGTTTGACTGGAACCAGGAAAGAGTCAGAGGTCTGATGAGCGGATGGGAAGAAAGCCTCAGGCAGAGGCCGGCAACTGTCAGCAAATTCCAGGCAGGAGATTCCAACCCCAAGCCCTCCTCCTCATCAGGCAACCCGGAGACTACCCTCAAGAAAGCACGATGGCAGGTATGCTGAATCTCAACTTTTCTTCGGCTGCACGGTTGCAGGAATGGAACCCAGGGTCGATTTCACAAAGCAATACGATCGATCGTAACTCGAGTTACGAAGGATAACCCATCGTATCCTACGTAGGGCTGCAATGCGTCATAAGTCCTACGATAAGTTACGATGAGTTTGGTGAAATCGACCCCAGGTACCGCACGTTAATTACAGTACATGTGTAGAAATCTTGGACCTAGCTAGCTTATAAACCTTTCGGCCTCTAGACTTTTTACAAACAGCGAGGTTTTAAGACGTCTGCAAGATGGTGTCCAAGCTAGGCTGACCTCATCTTAGAACCATCAAACAGAAATTCCATTTTCAGGCAGAAATGTCTCTTTATTTAGACTTGTCAGAGTTGGCCAGTAAAAGTTATAGTGAAAGTCGTGAAAGTAAAAGTTGTGAAGTGCTATTAAAAGTAGTTTCATGGAAGAGTAATTGCCAAATTTATAGTCTATTAGTTTCCAATTCGAGACCTAGTTTGAGCTTAAAAGGTATTTCAATATTTTATCTTTATTTTTTTTTCTTTATGCTGAGCATAAAAAGATTTTGTTTTGCAACGAAAGGTTATCTGAAGCTACCAGTAATTCATATAATATACAGTAGATGTGACTGGTGCCCGGCTGGTTTTTTAACTTTATTTCACCGTGAAGGAAAAGGGAATGCTTCTTCCAACTACGAAATTGAAATTGGCCAATCAGCTTTATTGAGGTTGTAAATTTTCCTTTTTCTTTTGGGGTGGACTTGTGCAGTCTCCTGTGAAAGCCGGATCCTCTGCTGGGACCAGATTCATACCAAGCCCTCCAGCTCATCAGCAACGCCCATCAGACAAGGTCATGCCATTCAGACAAGTTATGAAGGTCAGTTGAAAATCTAAAGATTCGATCAGCTTTTATTCAGGGGTGTGAGATCTCCTCGCATTTTAGCGGTTTTCCGCTTTTTTGATGAATTTGCCGCAATTCCTCCGTGTGCTATACGCTACAACCCCCAAAAACAATTAAAAAGTTAAGAAAAGAAAATGATGACGTCATCGCGATGGGGATTTCCGATTTTGTCCGCTATTTTTTCAAACTTGCTCTCACACCCCTGTTTATTAAAAGGTATTTTCTTCATTCTTTGGTTTTTGCCAGAGAAATGCGGATTCATGGGCACAAATATCAAGGAAGATGCAGTAACAGTCATCTGTGAAAATGTCCAGTCCCACACAGTGCCCACTTTTTTAGAAAACAGTGCAGTGAAAAACGCTATTTTCAAATTTTATTGACAGGAGTTTTCTATTTCACCCCAAAATTAAAAATCAAACTAAATGACTGCAAATTTTGTTTGTTTTTCTGCGTAACAGCCTCCGCCTGCTAAGAAACTCAAGTTGAGTGACAGTTCAGCAGAACGGACAGAGCTGAAGGAAGTACAAGAATCTAGTGCATTGCCAAGCAGTGAGGTATCAAAGTCTTAGGAAGATTAGTCTTGATCTTGATGAGTTTCCCGTCAGTCTTTACTTCTTGTCATGGAATAAAAACAATTAAACCTGAAATTTTCAGCTCACATTTTCATTGGAATCTGTAGAAAACAGTGGAAAACGCTTCACTGGAGTTTTTGCCTCACCCCGAGATCAAAACTGTTTTCGGTCTTAATTTGTTTTACTTATTTCTGGATAAATACAGCATTTCAGTCAGAAATATTTTAACGGTATGTTTATACCAGCACCATCTTCATATCCTTTAAAACATACTTATTTTTAAATGTTCAAGTATTGAAGTTGTTGAAATTTTCACTTTAAAGGGGAAAACCCACATCATTATAATTAAAATAATTGTCGAGAATCAGTACGTTTGGAAGACATTCCATTGTGTCATGCACAAACGTTTACTTACCAAATTCTAAACATCCTCCAAACCAGCTTAAAATTGACATAATGTTCATATATATATATAGAGCATTCTTTGTCTTATATTAAAATATGGACAAAAAATGTCTTTAAAAGGTGGCTGGTACCTTAGGGAGACATCGAAATGTCTCCTTAATTACCGATGTCTCCCAAATGTTCACTTTCAGACGCTAAACTGTCTCCCTAATACACAAATTTTGGTGGTAGTATTAATTCTCTGTGTGAATGTAATTCTTCCCTTTCAAAAGAGTTCCACCCAAGAACCTTCTCAAGTTCTCCAAGACAAGTTCCGCTTCGGGGAGATTGTCTGGGGTAAGATGAGGGGATTCAACTGGTGGCCAGCCAGGGTGGTCCACCATCACTCCTGCGGTAGGGAGGCTGCCCACGGCGATGCATGCTGGTTGCATTGGTTCGGCGACAAGAAATACTCCAAGGTGAGAGAGAGGGAGAGTTGAGGAAGTTTGTTGACTACGAATTCTGAAAATTGCAAAATTTGTTGAACCAAGTAAAATGAATTATCGTGACAATAGACAGGTATAACTCATAGGTAATATCATGCTTTGGTTATTGTCAAAGAAATGCAGATTCATGGGCAAAAATATCAAGAAAGATACAGTAACAGTCATCTGTGAAATTCCCAGTCCCATTCTGTGCCCACTTTTTGAGGAAGACAGTGGAAAACGCTCACGGTATTGTTGAATCTTTTCACCGTTATTTCTTTCGCAGGATTTTCAATCTTCCAAAGATCAAAATTGTTTTTGGTCAATTGGTTTAACTCTTTACTGGATAAATTACAGCATTTCAGTTTGAAAATGTATGTTTCTACCATCACCATCTTTATACCCTGTAAGTCATGGGTAAACTAGATTTCTGTTTCGGTATGCTACCAAAGTATTATATTTATTAAATGGAAAATTGGACGACTATGTCATCAACCTTTCTTGAAGAATTAATTTGTTTCTAAGAATATCAATTTTTGTCTGACTTTTCATTCCCTCGCCCAGAATTATTTTGCATCAAGAAATTTTAATTTGGTTTTCTTAAGAGTTCCATTATTTGGATGAATTTGAGAAATCTCTGTATATATTTGTCCGTAGGTATTCTGTGATTTTTGTATGGAACCTAAAGCAACGTATTTTGATGCGGTTTCTTTTGTCTTCCACAGCTGTGTCTGAGCCAGGTCACACCCTTTTTCCAGTTCTCCGCCCACTTTTCTCAGTCATGCTTCTTGCACACAGCTTTGTACAGGAAGGCCGTCTTCCAGGCGCTACATGTAAGCATAGGGAGATCTGTTCTTGGCATATACTGTTGAAATTCTGGCCTCAGATTTTTATTATTTTACATCGGTTACTCTCGAGCATTGGTGTCCTTTCACATGGTGACATTTCTGTCGGAATTCTCAACCATGAGATTGACTTGCAAGCCTTGCAAGTTTTTTTTAGCATTATGTGAAAAGGTAAAGAACCAAATTTGGCAAGCAGTGCTTTATTAACATGACTAAGTCATTGAATAGTGAACAAATGATATGAAACCCCGGAATACCACACAAGCACTCTACCAACTGAGCTATCCAACCCTATGTTGGCAGTGTCCCTAATTGTCAATCAGCTTTGTTCGTTGGGCAGTCAGAAGCCATTTTCTAAGGCCATAAAAAAAAATTGTTGTATTGGCGTAACCCGCCCGACCCAAAAATATGCCCCGACCGTAAAAATTTTAAACCCAAAAAAAAATAAAAATAAAAAATAAATAAATAAAAATCGGGAAAAAAATTTAATAAAATAAAAAAATCGCAAATTTGTATGCAGATTAAAAGCTTAAAAGGAGATGGAAACCAGACTGGTTAAAGTTGTTATGTAATTTCTTGTCTTTATTTGACACGTCAAATACTGTGATATACAGGGGAAAAAGCATTTAATACCCCAGGAAAAAATTAAATAAAAAAAAAAAAAATCCGCCCGCCCTACCCTATTTTCCAAACCTCCGTTACGCCAATACAACAATTCTTTTTTAATGGCCTAAGGATCATAAGCAATGCTGCAAACCTGAGAGATGATAGGAATCCCTCTTTTAATCATTCTGTGGGTCGCTGGTTCAAATCCCGCTCCACTAAATATTTTTTTGTTCACTTTGCAATGACTTAAAAATTAATCCAGTCAGTTTCCCTTGTGGTTATTTGATGATAAACAATTAGTGTAAGATATGTTTTTGTTTGTTCGTTTCTGAAAGCATTTGTTTTGGAGCTTTTAAGATAAATATTAAAATCAACTTCATTGTCCGACCAGGGAAAAACTTGTTAGGTCTTGAGACACGCATTCACAACATTACATCATGATCACACCTTTAACTTTCCGTTTCCGTTTGTGTTTGAATTAAAGCTGGCCTCCACACGAGCTGGCAAGACCTTTGACAGCAGCCCGTCGGATTACAGCTCTGAACTGCCCAAGCACAGCAAACGGTCAGATCCGGCATGGCTCAAGTTCTTGGATCTGTGCAAGGAGATGGTCAGTTGGGCCAAGGCCGGGTTCCAGCCAAGCGGTCAAGAGTCCATCATGCCAAGTGCCGGTCAGTATGGCGTCCATTTTGATTCGGAATTAACTGTCATTTTTGCAGACATGAAATCTTAATCTCTCCAAGATTTGAATTGATCTGTCATTTTCAAGTATGTCATTGAAAAGTGAGCAAAGAAAAATTGACTGGAGTTGGATTGGAACCAGCGAGTGGGAGTAGAACCACTATTTGTGATAGTTGAAATATCTGTAGCATTTATAACTTTGTTGGTTTTTGTTGTCTGACAGAGGAGCAAGAATTGCCACCGAGGCCCCAACCTCCTCCCTCCCCGCCCACCAGCCCCACGGTGTCCACGCCCACAAAGAAGACGACTCGCACTTCAACTAAGGGCTCTAGCGCTTGGAAGGATACCAGAGGTGAGGGGTGGAGCTTAGCTGACAATATTGGAGGAGGGCCAGGGCTGGCCTTAATTATTAAGCCTGGGTTCATACCTTCGGAAGATAACAAATCCTGTGAAAAGATTTGAAAATACCATGAGTTTTCTCAAAAAGTTGTCATCGTATGAGACTGGGTATTTCACAGATGACCGTTACTGTATCTTTCTTGATATTTTTTGCCCATGAATCTGCTTTTCTTCGACAAAAACCAAGGTTTGATATTACATAAGCAAGTACTGTCAGATTGGTCACCTGGTTCCAGCAAGTCAGCTTAATAGTCAGTGGCTAAATTTGTGGCTGTGGCTTCCACTGTTTCTAAGAGTATTTCTAAGGACTTCCTGTGCCAAATTGACACGATGATCCAGCCACAGCTTTAGCCTTAGCCTTAATAGCCACCAGCTTTGGGCACGGCTCTCATCTACATATTTTTGTTTTCCATAGATACAGCCATGGCAGAGATTCGTAATGGGATCAGAGACATTGAAGGTAATTTGTCCATCCGTTGAGTTGTTTGCCTGTTTGTATGTATGTGATTTCCATGCTTTTTAACGGATACAATTTTTATTGGCAAGTTCTCCTGAAAAACAAGAAACGGGACTCTGTCAAATTTCATTGAAACACAAAGAAACCAACATTTCTTACTAAAAATTTTGAAATAACCACAAGGGAAACTGACTGGGTTAATTTTAAGTCATTAAAAAGTGAGAAAAAAAAATTGACTGGAACGCAGGATTCTAACCAGCTACTGTACCTCTGGAATACCTTACCAGCACTCTTACCAACTGAGTATCCAGCCCTTTGTTGGCAGTGGTGTCCCTAACAGTCAGTTATATTTGTTCGTTTGACAGTCAGAAGCCATGAAACCACTCACCAATGTGTCTCTGGTTCAGTTTTTCTTTGTTCACTTTTCAATGACTGAAAATTTCCTATAGTTTGAAATTAACTCTTTTTTTTTTGTCGCAAAAGTTTTAAGCTTTCCCTTTTCTTCCTTTTCCTTCACTTTTTCTTATTTCAGTGCATTGTATTGTGTGTTGTGTCATGCGCCAGTTTGTCTAAGAAAAAAAATGATTGATGGTTCCCATTGTTTTTCTGATTGTCAGATATGTGTATTGGTTGCGGGAGTTTTGACGTTACCGCAGAACATCCATTCTTTGTAGGAGGACTGTGTGAGGTGTGCCGGGTAAGATAGTCATTCTGCAGTTACTAAAGTGACAATGTATTCTTTGTCGAAGTGGACTGGACATGTTGTGGGGTATAGGGTTAGATATAAGAACAGAGACACAGAGCTGGCATTCTAGAGTCACTGCAGAGCATCCAGGTTTTCAGCTGATGCAGAACAGCGTTGATTGAAACAGGTTTATTCTTGATGTTTTACAAGTTTTTAGTATTAAAATTAAGTTGGAGACTGAACGGTCTTTTGAGCTGTTTCATTTTTTCACCAGTGATAGCTTACAATAGCACTGAAATTAATTTTCCGTGTGTTGAATACGGTGTACGTAAACTATGTAAGCCTAAGGATAATTGAATCTCCAATTATAGGAGCTCACTCGATCTTGTGTCTTTCAATTTTCATTGGTAGATTGAATTCATGGAGGTAACTTATATATTTGATGAAGACGGGTACCAGGTATGTGACATCTCACATGTGACTTAATTTATTCATTAATGTAATAATTAATGCACAGTTTATGTAAATGAGGTCAAACCGTAGAATGTAACCTATAGTAGTTTGGTGATTCTACAAAGTTGGGGATCAAATTGATATAAAGTTAGAAGTTAGATGTGTGTCTATCTCCCTGTTCAAGGAGAAACTCTTTTCTAGAAGTGTGGTTCTGAAAAGAACTGGTGAAAAGTTTTTTCGAGAGGTACTCTGGCCGTCCTCCTACTGGCCAGAATGTCGAGAAAAACTTCTCACCGGTTCTTTTCAGAACCACACTTCTAGAGAAGAGTTTATACACGGTGTCTCCCATTCCCGCAAACTTTACTTTCTAATGTTACTTCCACCATGAAAAGCTTCAAATCTTACTTTACTTCATTCTCATTTGGAGAGCAAAGAATGGGCACCATCAAGTGCGGTGAGAGGTTCACTGATGAGGGACACTGTCAGAAAACCTGTCTCCAATTTGGTAGGATATATGAACCATAGTAGATTGCTGGAGGCAGCATTCATAATTCCTTGCATCCATGGAACAAAACAGCCATTCTGATGAAGCGTTTGCCCAGAGAAATGGGGCCAATTTCAAAGCCCTGCTTAGCACACAAATTAATTGCTAACCTATTAAATTAATAAAAACAGGATTAAAAGCCAAATTCCCATGTGTTGTATAACACTTATGATTGTTCCTTGGCCATTGTTCGCTGACCATGAATATCAAATGGAATTTTTAATGGCGGTTTGTTTTATTGAGCACGACTTTTTTTGCTAAGCAATTTTTTTGCTAAGCAATGAAATTGGCCTCAGGTCTTGTTAACCACCCAGCATCTCTAGGTCATTACGGAATTTGTTCACTTATAACCAGCAAAAGTGTGTTGTCCTCCTTGACACTTTTTTTCACATTGGTTGGTTGCAGTGTTTCTGTTGTATCTGTGCTGAAGGGAAGGAGATAGTCCTATGTGACCAGACTGAATGTTACCGGTCATTCTGCTATGACTGTATAGACTACTTGGTCGGACACGGCACGGTACAGAAGGTGAGTTGTGTTCAACAATGATTAACACATCATGTGGCCTGGTGCACACAAATACTGGCCCTTATAATTTGAATATATCCCATTTTTTTACAGGCTTCACAGAAGTGGTATTGGATTTGTTTGGAAGTGTTGCTGAAAAACATGAGCATTTAAGGCATATCTGATGCCTAATTATGGAGACCGAGGACAATAGGCTGAATATGTCCCCACAAAAGTGGGCACCGTATGGGACTGAAAATTTCACAGATGACTGTTACTGTATCTTCCTTGATATTTTTGCCCAGGAATCTTTCTTTGACAATTTCTTTGACAAAAACCAAAGTATATACCTTTGAATATATCGTCTTTATATTGCAGGTTCTTGCCACCGAGAAGTGGAAGTGCTACATGTGTGACCCGGAGCCTACCTCGGGCTTGCTGAGTCGCCGGGCCGACTGGCCCCAGAAGCTGCTGTTGTTTTTCCAGCAGGACTGCAGCCAGGATGTTGCGTTGAAGCCAGTGCAGACCTACCTCCCTGTGGAGATGGAACGGCGCAAACCCATCAGGGTCCTGTCCTTATTTGATGGCATTGGAACAGGTAAACCGCCCCCCCCCCCCCAAAAAAAAAAAGAAGAAAATGTGAGTGGTTTCATGGCTCCTGACTGCCAAACGAATAAAGATAATTGACTATATAGGGACACCGCCAACAGTAGGGCGGGATAGCTCAGTTGGTAAGAGTCCCGACACAGGGTGGTTCCGGAGGTTGCTGGTTCGAATCCCGCTCCTTTTCTGCCTGAAATGCTGTATTTTTCCAGAAATTAGTAATAAAAAAAAATACCAAAAACAAAACCTCATTATTACAATTACCTCACAATTTGGCGTAACAATTGCAATGTTATTTGGCTGTTTTCTACTGCTTCCAATTGATCAATTCAGCTGAAAAATTCACAGGTTTGTTTTTATACAATGGCAAAGCAGACTGCAGAAACATGTTAACGGTATGTTTCTACCATCACCATCTTTATACCCTGTAAGTTATAGGTAAATATGTGAAGATTTCTGTTCTTAACAAATTTGAAAATGTATTCATCTTAGTGGTGGATATCTAATAAAATAAAATTGCACTTATCTGTACTTATCTGCAGTCATGTCGGTTTCCAACAAAAGTATGATATTTTATTTTGTCTCTGTTGTAGGCATGCTTGTCTTGAAGGAGCTAGGAGTGAAGGTGGAATGTTACTATGCCTCTGAGATCAATGAAGAAGCTATCCAGGTTTCCTCAGTACGTCATGATGGCGTCATACAGCAGCTTGATGATGTAACACGTATCACTGTACCGGAGGTAATCATATAAGTGTAAAGGCTGATCAAGTCGTTTTAAATAATAAGCCTTTTGCAAATTAAAATTGAACAATGCCTGGGACCATTTTCACGGCAAAATCATGAGCCATAGCAACAGCGTCCTTAGTCTGGGAAATTCAATCTTGGGTGTTTATGTGCAATGAAAGTAGTCTGTGTACCAGATACTATTCAGATTTTATAACTCGCAAATGGCTTATTGGGCAGAAGTTTGGACACTGAACCATGATTGGATTTGTTTTGCGATTATAATTGAATACTTTTGTTGTCTTTGTTGTTTTGTGCGATTATCAAGATCCAATCTTTGGGACCATTTGACCTTGTGATTGGTGGTAGTCCGTGCAATGACCTGTCCATTGCAAACCCAGCACGCAAAGGACTATTTGGTGAGTGAACAAACTAATATAAAAGTATACCATGAAGTTTCATTTGATACTTGATGTTTTCAAAATGGATTACAAATTGGTTTGAAAAAAACAAAAAAACTAGAGATCTGTGTCTGTCTGCAACAGAACATAGGGCTTTTCCTCAGCATGCTTTTAAAATGAAATTTTGTATCTGCAACATTTTATACTAATAAATGTGTCACTTTTAAATGAGGAGCTACTTCCTGTTTGACCAGAAGTAGAGGTCACAGAGGTCAACCAACGTGTCACTAAGAAACACCTTGCCTATTAAACATTGACATTTAGCGAAAGAATCATGATCATAGCTCTTACCACTCCGTATGAATGAGGAAACCAAACCAAACAGCAGCGAATTCATGACAAAAATGTGAGAGTAACCGGAGCGACCTCGTGTGGCATTGTTTTGTTCCCTGCAGAGGGCACGGGTCGGCTCTTCTTTGACTTCTTCCGCATCCTGACGGCGTGCCGTCCGCAGGCCGGAGACGAGGGCCACCGGCCATTTTTCTGGCTCTTTGAGAACGTGGTCGGGATGAAGCACCAGGACAAAATGGACATCTCCAGATTTCTGCAGGTACAGGAAGAGACCGCATTGGGGTTTGGGGAAGATATACCGGTACACTGATGGGAGAGGAGGTTTAACCGATGGAAGGGAGAACTTAAAGAATGGAATGGGATCGGTATAGGCCTAGCGGTCGTTTTCACCAAACGTAATTTACTATCAGTTGTTGGAATTATGATGCATATTGCAGCCCTACGTAGGATACGATGGGTTATCCTTCGCTACTCGAGGTACGATCGCTCGTAGGGCTTTGTGAAATCGAGCCTAGGAATCTCACTAGAGTCCTGATTCACCTAAAAATGCCCATTGGATGGTTGGATCATGTCCTTATTGATTTAACCGTTGGTTAAGGGCAGTTTTTAATCCTTTTAGTAGTCTGTAGTGGGCCTTACACGGCAGCCTGTCTTTATCTTGTTCTGTCTCTCACAGCTTGCATCTTTTCTGTTTCTTTAAAATATATGTTCTTAGTTACAGCCTATTATTGTAATTAGCGCTTTTGATCACTTTTATGTATAAAAGAGTGCAGTATAAATTTTGAATTATTATTAATTGTGGTCAGTTTGTGCATGGCTTGTTGAAAGATTCTTGACTGTTACTGTCGTTCATTTTTTGCAGTGTCACCCGGTGATAGTGGATGCCAAGGATGTCTCTCCAGCCCACAGGGCCCGCTACTTCTGGGGAAACCTACCTGGGATGAATAGGTCAGTATTAACCAATATTTCTTATCTTAATCAGGGGTTTGACTTCACGAAGCCCCTACGATCGATAATAACTTAGTTACGATGGGTATTGATTGGGTTTCCGTATTAATATAATAAGAGCACAATATATACAGTAAATCTATATTATCATTATTATTGAATGAAGTTGAATTGATTGTTCTCTCATTGTTTTGATGTCCAGACCAAACGTTGCCACGGAAAACAACTCATTGTCCCTACAAGATTGCCTGGAACCCAATTGCAATCGACAGGCACAGGTAAGCTGCTTGTAACAACCCAACTGCCATACATTACATCGGCCTATTTTCTGTTTTAGGCTCCTTTTGTTTTAACATATTCAATAACCCTTTTGGATTTTAAGTAATTGAAAGGTGAACAAAACAAATTGTTGAGTCTATCTATCAACTGATAGTTGCCCCCAGGTTTGAGCGGGGGGAATTGCTGTTATATGAATTAAATATGGAAATTGTATTTGTGTCATATTGACTATGTTTGTTAATAGCTTGAGTTTTTTACTTCCAATTGATACAACATGACTTCTTCTGTTTTTTTGCGGGGTCAGTTCTCAAAGGTTCGGACGGTCACTTCCAAACTGAACTCCATCAAGCAGAAGAATGAACAGGTCCTCCCCGTGCTGATGAACGGCCAGGAGGACACCCTCTGGTGTACAGAGATGGAAAGGTTAGTGGATCGTTGTCGGTTCATTGCTACAATCGTTGCTAGGTTTTTTATTCCAGCTGATGTTTCTGATGGATAACCCTTTGAAGTCAGGATGTATGAATGAATATGGAGAGATACTATTTTACTGAGATAACATTTTTTTTCAGAGTAGAGTAAAAATTTGCTACTTGTTCATCTTTTGGGTATTTTTTGTCAGTTAGGAGGGCCTGATGTTCTGATCCTAGCAGGATCTTTCTAAAATGTTTTTTTTTGTTTTTTTGTGGCAGGATTTTTGGCTTTCCGGAGCACTACACCGACATCGCCAACATGAGCCGAAGTTCACGGCACAAGCTGATCGGTCAAGCGTGGAGTGTGCCGGTCATCAAACACCTCCTGGCTCCTCTCAAGGAGTACTTTGCCTGCGAGACACAGAAGTAGACTCACGAGAGAAGCCAGGTCCTCCCAAACACATACCGGTAACAAGCTCATTTCAGTTTAATTTGTTTCCTTTTAGAGAGGGACAAGCAACCTGGGCACCGTAGAGGGCGGTAGACAGGTATGCCCATTGAATCTTTTCAAGTGATCAGGTTTTAGTTGAAGGGTGTGCCATGACAAGCTTGACTGCTTCTGCTTATTATTGTCTGCGAAAATTTGGCACTGTACATGGTGGCATTCCGACGACATTCCGATGGCATTATGCGGGACTGCTTATTTGTTTTAAACAACTATGGTCCTGTTTGTTTCAGGCACGCGATCAGTGATCTTGCAGATCCACATCCCATGCAGCATATGCTTCAATGGGATCTGGAGCAGCAGGATCACTGATCTCGTGCCTGAAACAAACAGACCCTAGCAATAAGAGTTTGGAAGTTGACACAGTTTGGAAGTTTGGTAACCGCAGCAATGAACCTGCCACTGTTTCAAGGTTATAGAACATTTTTCATTCTCAGGGAAGGGCGTGGTGAGGGGAAGCTGGAGGGGCCTTGGGTGTTTCATATCATAGTAGAGGCCACATTTGTTATTTTTCAACGTTTTTGAGTTGACACTTTCGAAAGCTTTATCGTTATATTTCAAATTGTTTTTTTTTTTTCCAAACTGCACAATTTGTTCTGATCTGTGTTAAAAAACGAACAAAATCCAGCTGTGCAAAATATCACGCTTTAATTATTTCAGATTTCTTTCTTTGTCTTCAAATCTCAGTTACTGCATGGCAAATCATAAGTCACAATTAAATACATAGCAACAAACGTTGTTTATTACTTTCATTCCAAAAAACAAATCTTCAATGATTTTTTGTTTTTTATTTCTGAAGTAGACAAAAATGGTAGTACATTTTACAGTTCAGTATTAAAAATCCACTGGAAAGAACCGCTTTTTAGAAATCATTTCAGAATTAGGCATATTGCATTTGATCATGATGTTATCCATTTTGCACTTTGTCAATCATAGTTTATTCAAAAGTTCCTGTTTGTTGTTGTTGCCAAATATTTTTTTAAGAGTTGTATTTACAAAGAGAAGTTTGTTGTTTTGAAACCAAAGTGTATTACATATATATCTATATTTATATTTAACCAGTATTTTATCCGAAAAATTCTTTTATTTTGCAGCAAAAATTAGTATATATTTTTTTTTTCAAGATGAAAACTGAAATCAAGTTGTTTTGTGTGTAATTTAAAGTAAAATTGTTAAAACTAATTTTGCAATACCTGCACCATGTTACTTTCCATTGCTACACTGCACATCCCAAGTTTGACTTAATAAGGACATACAGTATATGTATTTGATACAGATCATGGCTGTGATTGGTTAGAACACCAAAGGGGGCGGAGCTTGATGGGTCGGTCTAGTCCACTGTGAATATTAAGCCATTTGCACTTTAAATCTGAATAGTATCTGGTACACAGGCTTCTTTCATTGCATATAAACACCCCAGTTTGATTTCCCAGAGTAAAGACACTGTTGCTATATCACATGATTCAGGGCAAGCTTTTGCTTAATAGTTACATAACAGATGTCTTGCACAAATGCACTGTTCATAATGGATAAGAATGGCACAAAGGAACCAGTCCATTCCAGAGATAGGTATCACTATGCAAAAGCTCGCCCCAAAATCATGTCTGGGAAATTCAAATTAGGGTGTTAATATGCAATAAAAGAAGAGTCTGTGTACCAGATACATGTACTATTCAGATTTATCTCATTTTATTATTTCATGCACAGCCTAACCCGTCATGGATGACAGGTATCCTTGCCAACCATTGTTAACGAACAATGTACACTGAATCATGTATAGCTGGTAACCAGTTCTTATATTTTTGTGCTCAGCCGAAACACTGACCAAACTGATGCATCTGTGCCTCAACAAAATCTGAAATTTCCTTGGTCAAACCAGTCTCAAATATCACTAAAATCACAAAAGATACCACAAACAAAATTTCTTTTAAGAGAAAATGCAAATTCTCTGCTTCATGACAAAAAAGTTTGCGAAAAAAAAAAGCAAACTCTGGCTTCCACCAGAAGCAACTTCTGGCTATTTTTGAAAAAACAAAACAGGATTGTACTTAGGCCCATAAGAGTTGTTCTAATTATTGGATCTTTGCCAAAATCAGAGGAATTACAAAGAAGCCTGTTGGTATTAAAATATGAACAATTGTAGAAAAAATAAAACACGAAAATTAAGTACCTTTTTTCTTAGAGAAGAAAAAAACTTAATAGTCCGATTGCGCATCCATTGTTTATATGCCATCACGTGACCTATAGTGGGTATTTTGTCATCTCATTGGTGCAAAACTGCACTGAGTGGAAACGAGCAAAAGGAGACCATTATATCGCCCACATTCTTCTCTGCATGTTTCCACCGCTGCTCTGTGCCAAATGAGAGGTAAAATAGCCACTATAGGTCACGTGATGGCATATATAAACAATGGTCACATAATCGGTCCATTTCCACTAAAAGCAGTTAAAGAAATTTTAATAACTCAATTTCTTCTTCTTTTTGATATTATGTGTTTGTAAGCCAATTCCTTAGATATTGTTTTACAATGGAAAAGTTGATCCATCAAAATCCCACACATTACTTGAGTGCAACAAATTGCACCTGTAGAATATGCAGGATTTGCTCACTTCTCCCATGCACAACAGGGGCCAATTTCTTGGAGCTGTTAAGCAAAACAACAATTGCTTAGCACAAAATGTCTTGCTCAATTAACAAACCACTATTAAAAATTTCATTTGATATTCACGGTCAGCGAACAACAGCCAAAGAACAATCACAAGTGATACACAACACATGGAAATTTTGTTGTTAATCCTGTTTCTATTAAAGATAGAAATTTCATGGTTAGCAACATTTTTTGTGCTAAGCAGGACCATGAAATTGGCCCCAGTATATTTGATGGGTTTTGTCAGATTTTGACAGGCTGGGTTATTTCTATGCTTATTATGTCTTTTCACTGATACTCCGTCCAAAAAGAAAAAGTGCACGCATTTTGGCTGCTACATATTGTTGTGTTTTTACCATGTTTTAAACTGCAATATTTGTTGTTGTTTACACAAAGTTCATGTGTTGAAAAGTTCTCATTTTATGATGTTTGTTCAGTATTAAAAAAGAAAAACAAATGTTTTCCGAACACACAGAAGGAGTTCCTGTGCTCATTTGTCTTTACTATTACCCGCTGTGGTGGTCTCAGCTGTCTCCCAGTCTCAGCTGTCCCCCTAACTTAAACAGATGACTTTCCCGTTGTGCGCAGAGATGATGATATGCCGTATTTTACCATATATGGTAAGGGGGACTGCTGAGACCAGGATACAGATGAGACCGCCACACCGGTACACAATATTGGGCTCCAAACTGTCCTATAGAGGTTATTCATTGGTTGTGTACATTCCTCCATGGTTACGCGTACAACACTAGCACTGGCCGTACTGACTACACTGTTTAATACATGTGAAAAAATTAGTTTGATCAATGATCCCTGCACGTTGCATGTTCACGGAGGCTTATTCATTACACGTGTGCAATCGAAGCTGATTCTACAAAGCTGATGACATCACGTGAATAACCTCTATAAATTATACAACTTGCCAACAATTTTACTCTTCTTTGAAAATACATGTATGGTCGGATGAAAAGGAAAATACATTAGACCGTTTGACGGACAGAAATTGAAAGAGAGTTTCAGTGAGCGTTAAACATTTATCTAATATATATATATATATATCTAGCATGATTCTAATGTCAGATTTAAAAAGGATTTCATATTTTTCTTTTCTTTTTTTTCTTTAAAGGTACAGTACAGGATTGGTAACATACCCAACCAGAAATGTTCACAGATTTATGTATAACTTTCAGGTTATGAAGATGGTGCTGCTAGAAACATACCGTTTAAAATATTTCCACCTGAAACGGTGTATTTATCCAGAAATGTGTTTTCTAGATATTTCAGACAAAATCAAGTAAATTTATCCAATTTCTGAGAAAATAAAAACTGAATTCTGGATAAAACTTGAAAAGTGGCATCTCAGCCTCTAACTAACCTCTGACCTGTAACCTTTGACCTATACTACAGTGTTTTCCTCATTTTAGCTCTCCTCTGTGTCCTGAGTTGCCTCTTGGCATATTTGGGCAAGTCCCA
Organism: Astropecten irregularis; assembly: GCA_963971285.1. Classification (NCBI taxonomy): domain Eukaryota; kingdom Metazoa; phylum Echinodermata; class Asteroidea; order Paxillosida; family Astropectinidae; genus Astropecten; species Astropecten irregularis. The sequence goes on along the minus strand of OZ020248.1, from coordinate 6,259,948 downwards.
GCTCTGTCCCTTGATGTACGACTCCAGGCTCTCTAGCGAGACTGGCGGGAGATAGCTACCTATGTACTTCCTCGTCCACCAAGCGCCCTCTTGTGCCTCCTTGCTGCCAATCTTGGTGAACTGGTAGCGGTAGTGCAAAGCTCGGACGTACCTGGGGCATAAAATTATTGGACATCAGTTCTATTCACTTCAAAAAGCTTAAATTTATGAATCACGGTAAATGGCTGAATTGAACAAATGAAGACCGTAATTTACCGTTGACATTCTTTAAAAACTTTGGTTTCAGAAACTTTCGGGGTAAGTATCACAAAATGGATGAAATTCACAGAAAAATTGATTGAAATTCACAGAGCAGTAGAGATTCTAATTACTTCGTCTGAGCAATACTTGTCCATCTCTTTGTGGTTTCCCAGCCTTATTATTGCATGCTTTCCCTGTTTCCCTGGTCACTCTGTCCCCCTTTGTTCAACTTACTATCAATCATAGGACTTATGACGCATTGCAGCCCTATGAAGGATACGATGGGTCATCCTTCATAACTCAAATGAAATCAACCCCAGATTTTAATTACCTCGGTGGCTCCTTGTCCTTGAATGGGTTGTGTGCAATCAGTGAGGTAACTCCTGGGTCATTGTACAGGAACTTGCCAGCAAGATGAACCAACCAAGGATTGGATTCGTATCTCTGAGGAAGAAATCAAACAATCATCAAATAACCACGAGAGAAATTGACTATTCAGCCATTAAAAACAAAGATAAGTGACTTTTGGGACATCGCCACCATATAGCTTGATAGCTCAGGGCCCAATTTGATAGAATCCGTTACTGTTAGCAAAAATTCTTCGCTTAAGGTAGCAGACTTTTTTGGTTACGGTTAGCGTATTTCACTTGCGAGTTTTCTTTTTGGTAACAGTAAGCAAGGACTTTGTGCAGAATTTATATTACAGCGCGTTAGCAGAAAATGGTCACGGTTACCCTAGAAATTCTTCGCTAACCTAAAGTCTAGCTTACAGATTCCATGAAATAGATATCACGGTTACCCTAGAAATTCTTCGCTAACCTAAAGTCTAGCTTACAGATTCCATGAAATAGATATCACGGTTACCCTAGAAATTCTTCGCTAACCTAAAGTCTAGCTTACAGATTCCATGAAATAGATATCACGCGTAGCAGTGCCCGTAAGCACAAAAATATGCAAAACTGTTTGCGGTCTTTGTTTTACTAATTTCTGGATAAATACAGCATTTCAGGTGGAAATATTTTAAAGGCATGTTTCTACCAACACCATCTTCATACCTTGAGTGAAAGGGGATAACTAAAACAACTCGAGTGAGGGTGTCCTTTATGTTTGTTCCAAAAAACGTTCAGACGAACGATCTTTGGAAAAGACACAAAATCTTTATTTCCTTGAAAAACCCAGCATCTGATGAGCCAAGATTTTACATAGTGACTGTTTGCACTGTTTACGAACTGTTGAGTCCATTTTCTGTCTCAAACTCAATAATTTGTTTTGGAGGCCTTGAAAATCCTATATGCTCCCTTTAAAGCCGATCAACTCCCTCTTACCTGGAAGGCTGCAAACCACATCAGCCAGTCTAGTCGGTAGTGGTAGGGTGAGATCAGACAGGGTCTCCGAGTCACGTTCCCTGGTTTACATTTGAACTCATACTCCATCCACAGAGTACTTGGGGCATTGGGTGTGGCACTGTAGGTCCCTTCAAAGACCACCTCGGTCCTCTCTTTGGTGATGCTGGAATATTTTCAATAAGAGGTTCAGGATGATTCTGGAGGTTTGTCTGTCTCAAAAGCTCATTTTGGCTCCCTCATCAGAAGTCACTCTTTTGAACTTTGACTCTTTTGAACTTGTTCGTTTATAGAACAAGTCATTTTTGAAACAGGCTGGGTTTAGAACGGGCTATGATGGTTGGAACAGGCTGGGTTTAGAATAGGCTTTGTTAGGAACAAGATAGGCTTAGAGGTGGCAATATATGAAACAGGGATCCATCTGTGACGAGCTCTACTGAGAATGAGCTCTATTGGGAATGGTCTCTCTGGGTTCTTTCAAAAAAGCTCATTCTGAATCCTGCTCTACAATATATCAAAAAGCCTTCGATTGGAATAGATTCACAGCTCAACACATACAGAATAATCCGGCATATCATGTTGAATCTCACATAGAGAACCCACCTTCCAAAAGCTCCGTAAGTGTTGACCAGCCGCAGGGGGTCGAAAGATGTGTTCATGGCTTGCCTCGTTGACAAGAGATTGGACACCACAGGAAGACTAAGATAGCCGATGAATAAGGCTAGGGTGATATTCGCCACCCTACGAACGTAAACTCCTGATGGAAAGATAGAAAGCCAGAGGAAAGACATACTTCAAGGGCTGTAACTAAACTGTGTCGAACTGTTGATACAGATATTGAAAATCCAGTTTTGTTTCGCTTTGATTTTATCTGCGACAATTTTCAAGATTCATATTTGGGTTTTTTTGTGAAAGAATTGCAGATTCGTGGGTAACAATATCAGGTATCTGGTTCTATTCTACCCATATATACTGACCGTAAGTAGCCTTTGGCCCCGTCCCATCCTTGTCTTCTCTTTGAATCTGTCTTAGGGTTGCCTTGGCATTGCTGGCCCAGTCAGGGAAGAGCCAGGCTAGGCTCCTATCATCAAAGCAGCATATATTGGGCAGGATGGTCAGCCAGTTGAGAAAGCTCAGGTTACCACTGATGATGAGTACCACCTATTATAAACATCGAGGTCAAGAGGTCGAGAGATGTTATGTTTTCTAACAAACACTTCTTTCACAATGAAAGAAAACATCACAGATTGATTATTTCGTCACCAAAATTCTCTTTGCATCACGATAGCGGCGATTGGCTTGAAGTAAGAACCAGGCTTTACTTGCTGTTCGTTGTAGGTGTACTGACTGGACTGTCAAGTGAAAAATTGGGTTCTTTGAGAGAACCAGTTCTTGTCTCCCCAACATGCAAAAGACTCTAAACTTAAAGGTTAATAATACTTTCACCGCGTTCAGACGAGGTCCCGATTAATGGGACTTTCCCTGGCAAACCCATAATGTGGACGCTTGGACTTGTTCCGTTGCTCCATGTTTGGTTCGGGACAATTTTGCAGTTTAGAGACTTGTAATTGATATTGCACAGCTGTTTTCATCATAAGTGCACATGTGCTATAGTGTCAGGCTCGCTGGCCTAGCATGTGGCCGAAACCACTTTGGCCGTGAATTGTTTTTAAAAAATGGGGGTATTCAAAATCAATGTGGACGGTCGGTTTTAAAAAAGAAAAGCCAAGTCGCCAAACTACCCTCGATAATCGGGACCTAGTCTGAATGCAGGGAAAATTTCTGTTTTTACTCCCTGGAAGAATGATCTTGGAGAAGGTGCAACCGAGGATCAGTTACCTGGAAAAAGATCTGAATCCCTCCGGCGAGCATCATGGTTGGTCGCCACGGAATCAGGAGAAAGATGGGCACCACCAGCTCCACAAAGTGATTGGACAACGTCTCAAACTTGTGCATGGCCTCGGGAGACTGATGTAAGTAGTAGCTGTTGGGATTCGGTACTGGCTGGGTCTGAGAGGTGAAACAAAGTTGGGTGGTGAGGGAAGAAGACAATGATCAAGGAGGAATCCTTCATCAACACTCACCAGATTGAAGTCCAGTGATGTGAGCACTCTGTCATCAGTCTAATCCCTCAAGATAAGTGACTCTCTCAGACAGTAAAACATTCATAATGTTAACATGCTAGACTTGAAATCCTTCTTTTTCTTTTTAATCCGGCCGACTGTAGATTCTAAAATAACTGCAATTTCAATGTTGCCCCCATTTTTTTTTTTTGGAGGGTGATTGCTGGGGTTTTCTTATTTTGTAAACAGACTTGCAAAATGTCTACAAGCCCAATGGGTCTTGCAGGACAGCATTGAAAACATAATTTTTGGTTCACCCCCAAAATAACCTGAGAACACTTTTCAATACTAGATGGAGTGTTATTATTTTTGTTTTATATTATTAAAGAAGACCCATCATACAAATTGTGGACTGTCCTGGATAAGAATGATGTATTTTGGTTTGACTGATCAGCAATGCAGTTCATCTACAAGTTGGGGAGGGTATTGGGGTATACGAAACGAAGCTCAGGCTCAGACTCCGGCACGGTCATCTATATGCTGAAAATATAGGTTTTGGCTTTTCATTGAAGCTGATGCTCTGTTGTCCTTTTCAAACCAGAGAATCTACTTCCGAACTGCAGCCAAAAGCCTCTATTTTGATACCAGTTTCTTAAGATTGTATTGACATAATGGAGCTGGAACCGGAACCTGAGACTCTGTGTCGTGAACCCCCTAAGTTTCAAGGGAACTTGTAAGTACCTCATAATGGTAATTCATGCAGGTCAGGTCTCGCCAACATTGGTCCCCTCGAATCTTAATCAAGCCCTGGAAAGCAAGCAGAACGGGGCAGAAATGGTGTCAGATATACATACAAGCTCTTCATCTCCAAGAGACAAATTATAAGATGTCTGTGTGTGAAAAGTTGCAGTTTATGCATATGTTTGTGATTGAAGTTGTCCACAGCAGCAAAAGAGGGTGTCTGATAAACTCCAAAGACTTAGACATCCCTCGAGTTAAAGCATCTCACTTGTTTGATGGAAAATTTGGAATTATTGTCGGTGACTTACAGCTCCTATCATGATCCTGAAGATGAGCCATCTGTAACCCCACAGGGTAACCCAGGGGGTCGGGGTGCGTCGGGGGAACTGTCGCAGGCTGAGCAACGGGCACATGAAGATGGCCAGAAAGCCGGTCTCCAGAAGTTGCGACTCCCAGCCTGACGGAAACATACATTCCAAAAAGGTAAATTCATTTCATATAAGTAATAAACTCCTGCAGGCTGCTCATCAACTACTAAAAAAAAAGACCTGAAATATATCAAATGCTTAGAGTTAGGAGGGCCTTTGAGAAAGATCCTGTTGAGGATCGAAACGTCAGGGCCTCCTAACTCTGAAAATCAGAGAAACACTAAAATAATGAGTGGCTTCAGAAATAAATTCCCATTATACATGTATGACAATTGGTAGTGTTTATGAAGTCAAGCTTTTTTTACCAATGATCCCAAGATAAGACACCAGGACATCTTACCAAATGAATACCTGAAAAAAAATAAGGAAGAGAATGAGAAATGAATTAAATACATGTACAAGAATCAAAATGAGACCATGAAATATATCAAATGCTCTGAGTTTAGGAGGGCATGACTTTTCGATCTTAATGAATGGCAGGATCTTTCTCAAAGGCTAAAAGTCTAACTGATGTACTAGTGCACAGCACAGATTATGATTCAAAAGTTTAATTATTGGGTGGAGCCACCACTTGACCATTCAAAATGCTGAGAATAGCCCATTCACTCCACCTGTCGGTGATAACTAATACATTGTACATATGTAAAACTCCAAAGTAACTGATTTTTGTTTTAGATTTAGTAGGACCAAATTCTAAGTGCCTAACTATGTGTAGTATGAGGTGGAAGTTTAAATACTTGACACTGAGAAAGTCCAATGGCTTAACATTTTGAAAAGTGAACAAAGAAAAGTTGACTGGATCAGGATTCGTATCAGCAAATGATCCTTGGGATATGGCGGTATGTGAGTCGTTTCATGGCTTCTGACTGCCACACGAATAAAGATAATTGACTATTAGGGACACTAACAGATCGCTGGTTCGAATCCTGCTCCAATCAATTATGCTGTGTTCACTTTTGTTAAACTGTAACTTGTTAAGAAATGTGACAAAAGATGGTTCAAGATCATTACCATTTCTGTCCAACGGCTACCAAGGAATGATAAAGAATCCACAGCGCAGTCATGATCACCATGTTGGCACTCCCAAACAACAGCACAATAGCAGACAGCAAGATGCCCACATACGCCAATGCTTCAAGCCAGTAATCAACAGCGCCCTCTAGGTCAACGTACCACAGTAGCGTGGGAGCAAAGGAGAGGGCCTGGGCGTTGACCTCTCCGCCCGCATAGTTCTTGATTTTGTCGAGGTAAAGGCGTGCCGGTAGGAGTCCATCTTGACCAATTAGAGACTTGTTTTGGTGCAAGGCAACGGCAAAAGCTGTAACTGCATGGAAAAATGATTTAAAATAAAACAAATTATAAATACATTACAAAATGTCAATTTTTGGAAAAATCTGAAATGACAATAAAAAAACATTAAAGTTACTTTCATACTTAGGTAGCAAACCAAAACAGAAATCTTCACAGATTTACATGTACCTAAATAAAGATGGTGATGGCATGGTACAAATACACCATTAGAATTTTTCAGTCTGAAATGCTGTATTTATCCAGAAAAGAGTACAACCGATGACCAAAACCAATTGATCTTCGGAAGCCATACAGTACCCAATATTTGAGAAAACAGTGAAAAAAAAAAACGACCAAGGTAACGCATTTTTCTGGAAATTTGATAGATTATTGTAATTGTGTCTTTCTTGATGTTTATGCCCATACATGTGAATTTCTTTGACAAAAAGTCTGTGAAAAGTCGCATGTTCGTTAACGGTTTTACAACATAATTTCCCTAAAAAATCAAAGCCCTGCCCTCTTTCCACAAATTTAACCTTGAAGAGGACACCACAAACGTATAGATTTTAGGAAAGTCTCTTTACAAAAAGTTGTTTTTATTCCCTTTATCGGTTTATTGGTATCGTATTCTAAAAGTACCCATTACCATGATTACCATTATTAATCTTACAGTACAACAAGTATCTTCGATGTACCTGTTTACGAGGGTGTAAGCATTTATTCAATCAAAGTAGGCCTAAAGGCGCCTTTCCATATGCGCGTTTTTTCATCCGCTGCGTATACGTTGCGTGTCCGTCGCGTTGCAAAAAAATTGATCATTATAAAAAAACAAGCGACCCTTTTCATATGTGCGCGTGCGTTTGAAAAGGTCGCGTGCGTCTTTTTAATGGGCAATTTTAACGCACACGCAACGTACACGCAGCGTATACGCAGCGGATGAAAAAACGCACATATGGAAAGGCGCCTTAAGACGAAAAGTCGCATACAGAAGTAAACTGTTGACATTGTACTAGTTTGGCTTGCGGTGGAGCACATACCATACACAAAACAAATCAACTGGTTGTGTGGTACAGGCCTGCACGTCGCTACCAGTGAATGTATGAAGGCCAACCCCCGAAAACTTGATACCTCGAAAACAGGTACACAGCCCTATCGAGTATCTTTTACTCACGATAAATAAATGCAAGTGATCGCAGAAAAACAATGCGCGTTAACCAATATGAATGCGGCTCCAAACTGCAACATTTCCCACGACCTTTAGCGACATTTGATGCATCTGACCCTACGGTGTCTCTTGGGGTAGAAGGGGTCTGTCTATCCCCTCCTTCTGATGGACCAGCAGCTTGTTTTCTTTGACGAACCCCAGATGTTTCCAAGCCACTGGCGGCTGCCATCTTGGATTGGGAATTCGTCACGAGAGGGCGGGCTGTGCACGGCTCACATCGAATTTATGGTGAATATTCTATGCCAAAGTCTTAATTAAAAATTCTATACACCATTAAAATTCATAATAGTGCCCAGAGTTATAGGCAAACCATATGGCAATTTTATCCGTATAACCATGGAGGAAAAATTCTTCTTTCCTCCATGGAATAACTAATTTATTACCAACCTCCCATTTCCATTTAGGCCCTATCGATATTCTATTTTATGTAGGTTGAGCGTACTATAATTATGCATAATGCATGATCATTAGGCTTACGCCCGCTGAAAAAATAAAATGAATGCTATGCTGCCCAAGTTAATAGAGGACTAAAACTAGAGATACAACGTTTGTCTGCAACTTACAGAACACAGGGCTTTCCGAAACATATATTTTTTTAATTGAAAACACGTCTGAACAATTATTATATATCTGCAACGTTTTTACCCAACCGGACCAATGTTCTCAACTTTACATTATAGTTGCTGGGTTCTAATTCTCGACGCGGCCTTTTGGCAAATATAATTCAAATACAATACTGAACACAAAATTCCTATTGCCGAATTTATGACAAATTCAAGTGTGCCACCTCCTGATTTAATTCACGGTTAAAATTCATAATGCCAGAGTTAAGGGCAAACCAGTATGGTAATCAACTCATTTATAAGCAATAACCATCAATAATACAACCGCTGTTTGCATTTATTTTCATTTTTATGTAGGTTGAGCTTCCTCTATGGAGGTCATTGTGGCTAGCTAAAAATAATGCCCGGTGGAAAAAAATTCGATGCAAGTTCGTCGACTAAAATTAAATCAAAATGGCTTTAAGTGACTAGAGTTTTAGTCCTCTATTAAGTGACCGAGGAAATTGATAACGAAAAAATACAGGCAACAATGGTCATGAAATCGCACTAGCAAAATTGGTGACGCGCCCGGGACCCAATGAAATCACTGATACTCTACATGTCCGTTTCTTATTGGCTGAAAGTCCGGCGCTTTTGTACAGGTTTTTTTTCCAAGGCCGTGTCCCAATTCTCTTACTTGCGACCGCAAAGAACACACAGGTCTATGGAAACGGCTGCAGTCGGTTAGTGGCTGCCATAGCTGCGTGTGTAATTTGCAGCCTAGCCAAAGATTAGGGACACGGCATATAATTTTGTGGTTTGTTTACTAGATAGTTGATAGTTTACTAGACTACTAGTTCATCTGAGCTGATTAATATTATTGTAGGTTAGAAAAAACCACAATATTAGATTTTGTTTGGAGTTAGGGGGGCCCCATGCAGTGACGTTTCGATCCTTAGCTGGATCTTTCTCTAGCAGCAGTTTGATAATTGATAATTACATTTTGTATGTTTTGTTTTATATCTTAGGGGAAAATGATTTCATTAAAAGTAAACAATCTTTTTGAGAAGAAAAAGTAATATGGGGAATGGGAGAGTAATTCGTATTCCACAGTGAAATTTCGACTATGTTTTTATTAAAAAGTCCCTGGTTTGGGAGGGGGTACTCCCTCCCACAGCCTCCCGATCCCCCACCTCGGTCGCTTCGCTCCCTCGCATAGGACACCAAATCACCAATCATCCCCCATTTCATGAAAAGAAATCGACACCTTTGGAGGGCATGACATGTGGTACATGGTAACTTAGGGGACAGCTGGACGGGAAAATGGCTCAGACCTAAAGCGCGGTTCTGTCACTTTTGGCATGACAGCATAGAGCTATATTAAAAGTAATTTTAATATAGCTCTATGCATGACAGTTATGGGCCACCGTATGCACTGACGGATGTCGTGCAACTACACACGTACGTACACACCCACACGTGAGAAGTACCGGTAAACACTGCAACTGTTTTCCTTCCTCCATTAATCAGTGATGAGATTTCTCAGATTAAAGTCTGATTTCAATGAGACAAGGCCTAACTTGTGTTACGTTTTTTTCCTAATTCTACTTCTCTGGGTTGCCGGTAGTTTTCCTACCTCATAGTTAGACAATCCCCGAGATTAAATTCAATTTATTTATTGGTAATTAGTTGGCGTTTTCACTGTTTCAGACTCGGACATCACCGGATAGCATCGTGATCAACGTATTGTCAATGTCACGTAAGTTAGTGGAATAGTGCATGATCATGATGATGCTTGCTTTTTGTTAGTTGTATACCTTCCTCGTTGGTTCAAACTAACTTAAATAGGCCCTATGCCTACTAGTACTAGGCTATAGAAATATGTTGACCAGATTCTCAGATTCAGTATTAGGCCTAGGCCTATTTTGTTTGTATTAGCAATAGCAAAATTAAATTTTGGGAAAGAGGGCAGGGCTTTGATTTTAGGCAAATTATGGGGGTCTGAAAATAATCCTTGTTGACTAAATCAGTAAATGTACACTAGGCCTAATGCCCAAACCATTCTTGTTTTATAAGAAAAACTGAGTTTTGGCTATTTTCTCGTGACTCAGCTGTTATTATTTCAATTTTCATGTACATGTTTGAGCAAACAAAGTGTGAGACTTGCTGTTCTGTGACCTTTACCAATCACGTATTTAGGCCTATCATTTGACAAAATATCTAGAGCAATGTTCCCATAAAGGTAGGACTGTTCCATGGTGGTCTTAACTCTTTTATTAAATACTTAGTTTAATTACCATGAAGCTCTATAAACGTTTATATCGCTTCAGTGTCTTGCATAAAAAGTAACTAAGTCACGTACTCACGTTGCACATTTTTTTATTTTTGTGTCATTGTCATTTTCAGCTAGCTTATAAAACTGAAGTCATAATGTCTTGTAGTGGTAGTGCCAGTGGTATTGTCACAACACTCACACTCAGTGCAACTTCGAGTTCATCTATGGCTGAGGATGATGATGCGAGAGCGACGAATCTTACTGCTAGAGTCGTTCCCAACCTTGCTGATTATGGCATCTCTCCCCAAGTTGGTTTTATGACTGAGAAGCCCTTGGTAAGTTCATTGGACGACTTCCTTCATCGGGTCTTCCTAATTAATTGCTGACAGCTACCGTCACGCGTCAGTTACCGAAAAGTCATTTTTTTTGTTGCGATGATTGTAACCCTTGGTCTGACATGGGGACAGGGACCTGAGGTCCAATAGTCCCCATGTCAGACCTAGGGTTATGATCATCACAACGATGGGAAAACCTAATTAAGTAATTTACATTTGAAAAAGCTTTCAACGGAGGCTTTGCATGGTGACAATAGGTATGTGGATCGGTTTGCGGAAACACCATGTAAGAATCTTTCGTACTTTCAAACTTCTATTTCGTTCGCACTTCTCGTAAGGTCTCAACGTTTCGACTAGCCTGCTCTAGTCTCCTGATGATGACTAGAGCAGGCTAGTTGAAATGTTGAGACCTTACGAGAAATGGGAACGAAATAGATGTGCGAAATTTGACGAGCAATTCTTACATGGTGTTTTCGCAAAGTCGCAAACCGATCCACATAATTTACATTCATTCTAGTGTTAAGTTTGCTTTTGTATTCTTTTTTTTTTTTTTTTGAAAACTCATTTTGCCGGCACCATCATTCTTCTGATTGGCCAATTTTCAATACCTCATGCTGGCCATCCAACTCTAGGCCTAGGCTTAAAATGTTATTTTGCCTGAGGTATGTTCTTGCTGGCATGACATACTGCAAATTGTCCAAACAGAGTAAGGGAACAACATAATAGCATTTGAAATTGCAGGAAGAATACCAGTGCCGGCAAAATATACCCTGCCTTTTGTTTTGTAGACGGAGGCATTAATAATTTATTCTGTACTGGTGGGACAGTATGTCAAGAGGTTTTTTTTGTGGTTGCATTTTGTTACCCCCTCACCCCTTTTGTTCGTTTTCATCTTAGCGCACCCTCTCAGAATATTTTCATCCCTGGTGGAAGATTGCCACAAGACTACCAGAACTTATCCAGAATGGAACGCTCCGAGATGAAGTTAACCAGGTATGATAACAACACAGTGGAATGCCGCTATTATGAACACCGCTATACTGAATATCATCTGTGGCTCCCAATTTTTGTGTACAATTGTACACTATAAATGAGTGACCACTATAACAGACAATTTCTGTGCATCCCAATGTGTTTGTTTACTTGGCGTTCCACTGAACCAGTAATTATTTTGCGACAGCATTTTGTGAAAAATGCTCCCGTTTATTAGAAATCAAAAGAAATCGGACAAAAAAAATTCAAAATTCCAAAAGTCTGCTAGCTGACTGTGAATAGATTTGATGATCATGATGAAAATACCATGAGCATTTGTTCACTGTTTTTCAAAAAGTCGGCACCTTTGGGACTGAAAATATAAATTGATATTTTTGCCCATGAATCTGCATTTCTTTGACAAAAGGGGCCGTCCATAAAGTACGTACGCACGAAATGCCGACTTTTTTGACCCCCCCTCCCCCTCTGTACGCATGGCGTACGCAGTGATCCCAACCCCCCCTCCCCCCCTGTACGCATACGCATTCCACATTAGGTTTTTCACTTCTCGTGGTCCCTTACTTTAGCATCATTAAAATGTCACCGTAATCTGGGCCGGTACCGTTATTGGGACGTCACTTTCAAATTCTGAAATGAATGACTAAAGTTTAGCAGGTTTTTATACATTTACAGATGGATTTTACTATTTTTTACCATGTTGAATAAGAAACAAAAGGAAAAAACAAAACAATCCCGGTGTTTTTTTCACGTTTTTTACCTCTCTTTTCGCGCGATAATGCTATGCAAATTTTTCGTTTGCGTACGGTACGCATTGGCCTTAACCCCCCCTCCCCCCCTGTTCGCATGGCGTACGCATCGGTAACAACCCCCCCTCCCCCCCTTCGTGCGTACGTACTTTATGGACGGCCCCAAACCCAAAATATCATATTACCTTTACAATGCAGTTCATTCTAATCGACCACTAGTTCAATTCAAATGAACGTTTGGGAAAACAAAAAACATAAATCTACAAAATAAAACCTTTTTGTCTTGGAGAAGGTTGCTGCCAGAAGTAAAAAGACCCATCTGTAGTATTTGACAATCAACTTGTTACCTGTATGAATCTGAACTTTTTCTTTCTCCATATTACACTGTAATTAGATGCCGTTCCTTGACTACAGGCGACTGGACGGTGAACCAGAGTGGGGGCTCGCTCACGTCGTTCTCTGCGCCATTACACAGAGCTATGTCTGGATGCTGGGAGAAAAACACATACCTCGTGTGAGTTGCACCATATGCTCTTCCTTTGAATATGGGCAAGATTGTACGCCGTGCTACTGCTGTGCCGAACTTAAATCAAATGAGTGCAGCAATAGCACGGCAGTAGCGCGGCAGTTGCGCTAAACGCCTAACTTTAATTGATAAGTGTTGTGCCACTGTCGTTCTGAATATCGATTGCGGCAGACCCTGTCAAGCCAAAGAGCTTGTCGTGCCGAACTCAATTTTGCCAAGCCAAATTGGCGCTAAACATCGTGCTATTGCCATGTCAAACTTGAAAATGTAATATAATTTGAATTTGGCATGGCAGTAGCACGCTGTATAGTGTAGGCCTATCTCAGCCCTTTTCCATTCGTGTTAAAATTGCACTTGGATGCATTATTGAGCTGTGGCATTAGACATTTCTCATGACTTGTTCAGTGTAATTTTCCGACCCAAAACAAATTTTAGATCCCTATCATAATATGAACACATCTGATAGGACTGATGAACAATAGTCACAAATGTCTCTTTTTTTCCCCCTTTTATTTCATGGTTTCTTTTATTCTTAGTCTATTCCAGAGAGCCTTGCTGTTCCCTTCTACAGTGTCTCTGAACTGCTGGGCATTACACCAAGCTTTTGCCAATTCAACAGTGTACTCAGCAATTGGAAACTTATCGATCCGGAGGGACCAATGGCTGTTGAGTGAGTATTATATTAATTCAGTTGGCGAGGCTTATTTCATGGATTGGATCAATCTCATTGATTTCTTTGATTGCAACTGATTTCATAGATTTGACAAATTTTATCAAATTCTTGGATTGTTACTGATTTCATAGATTTGACAAATTTTATTGAATTATTGGATTGTAATTGATTTTATAGACTTTATCAATTTTTATCGATTTCTTGGATTGGAACTGATTTCATAGATTTGACCTTCATTGATTTCTTTTGATTATAATTGCTTTGATTGAGATGACTAATTTCATTGATTTCTTTATTTGTAATTGATTTCATTGATTTGAACAATTCCATTGATTTCTTTGATTTTATCTGATTTCATAGATTTGAGCACTTTGACAAATCTTTCCCATTTCGCTAATTTGACTGACTTTATAGATTCCAGTCTGATTTTCTTTCTGTCAGATTTGATTGATGTAACCAATTCTGTTGATTTGAGTCGATTTTCTTTGGCTGGATTTACTGATTTCCTTGATTGGATTGATTTCAGAAACATGATCCCGATCATTAGTCTAATCGGGGGCGAGGACCAGGTGTGGTTCTTTATGCTGTCTGGACAGATGGAGATAGATTGTGCACCGGCGATATGCGGCCTTGTTCAAGCCCAACAGGTATGAGCGGTGCATTTCAAAAATTGCCATTAGACGTACAGTACAGGATCGGTATCATACCCAAACAGAAATGTTCACAGATGGTGCTGGTAGAAACATACCGTTAAAATATTTCCGCCCGAAATGTTGTATTTATCCAAAAATCAGTAAAACAAAGATCGAAAACAGTTTTGATCTTGTGTATTCTCAAAACCATTCTTTATGTTTTAGAAGAACAATTTTGAGTCGGTTTTTCGCAATTTTCTCGTGACTCAGATGTCTGTTTGAGCTCAGATTTATTTTGACATGTATGTTATTTTATGTACATGCTGGATTAGAAATAATGTGAGTGCTGTTCTGTGACCTTTACTAAGCATGTATTATACCTGTAACAGCCTATATGATTTCATAATGTACAATTGATTTGGTTTGTCTCTCCTAAAAAAAAGGCCGTGAAAGATATGGACGTAGACACCTATATCAGTGCCTTGGAGAGAGTTGAAAAAGCCGTGAGACAACTGAAAACAACTCTGGCTCGAATGAATGGTATGAAGGCTTGTGGTTTTTACTTTTTAGGGGGTTTATGAAACAGGCTCAGGCTCCGGCTCCCGCATTCCCTAAATCCATTCTAAAATAATGGGTATCAAAATAGAGGCTTTTGGCTGCGGTTCAGAAGTAGATTCTCTGGTTTGAAAAGGAAAACAGAGCCTCAGCTTCAATGAAAAACCACAATCTATATTTTCAGTGTATGGATGACAGAGCTGGAGCCTGTGCCTCCATTTCGTAAATCCCCTTAATCATTTGTAAAGGTCACCCTATCGGTGTATGTTATAATTTACAACGTGTTTTTGATGTCAAAGAAGGAAACTGTATGGGGCATTCATTTTCTGTAATCTTTAGGAAGAATAAATGGGTGATTTGTTTTAGCCTTTCGCTTTACATGGGTATACTACACACTAGTCCCTTCCCATTGTTTTTTAAATTTCACTTGCACATTCTCAAATATTGGATATATAGTGTAATAGTAGGTAATTGCTGCCTCTGAAAGAATGAGGCATATCCCCGATGCTTCCTTAATTTGCTCTGTACGCCTTATTCACGAGTCACGGCGCACCCATCTTGTCACCTTCCTTGTATACCCGTTGGAAAAGATAACACCAATTCTTAGAAGAAAACAGGTACCAGACTATTTTGAATCCAAGCCTCGGTTTGATTGCACTGCTTTTAATGTAGGATGGATGCATCGCGAATATTATTGCATGCATATTGTATATTCTTTTTCTTGTCTTACCACAGAAAGATGTCGCCCCAGCGTGTTTTACAATGTCCTGCGGCCGTATTTTGCAGGGTAAGATTGCATTTTAGGATACAAATCATCACATGGTTTGAGGGTGGACAGTCGATTCTAGCTCCCGAGGTGTTGGAAGTTGACAAATATCAGTCAGCAAATATCAACTGGCATGTGATGGTGAATTGACCAATAGGGTTTTGGCGATAGGTCATGAATATTTATGAGGTATAGTAATAAAAGATACCACATCCACATTTGATTTTTGAAAATGTTTTTGCTTTTTTGTATTTTCGATTGAAGATTCATTAATTGATATCTCTGGTATTTGTTTTGTTTGTTATGCAGTTGGGACAGTCCAGCCTTTAAAGAGAAGGGCTGGAAGGGGCTGATATACGAAGGAGTTAGCACAGAGCCATTATGTGTAAGTGATTGTCTTATTCATTGCTACTCTTAGGCCATTTACAAAATGAGGATTGAGGCTAGGCTTGGGACTTTTTCTGTTACTTCCAAATGAGGTAATTGTGGGCAAGTGGTTCCTAAAACTATAGCAACAAGCAGGTTAGAAAATTCTGCTTTTTCACTGACATATTGGAGAAATTTCATCAATCTAGGATTTTAAGGACTAGAGCACATTTTCTGAAAGTAAAAAATATCGTTTGGGAGCAGTAGAAGCTAGGAAAAGTTGCTTTTCTTTCCTATAACTTTATAGCTTTAGAAACCACTTTCTAACCCTTTCCGTTTTGTGGGCCTCAAATGTCTAATCCCAATCCTTGTCCGGCTCAAGCCTGGTTTTTCTAAAAGCCCAACGTGCACTAAGTGTCAATGAATTACTGATGGTTCCTTTACCAGACAGTACCCATATTAAATTTATTTCAATGGAAATTTCAAAGCAATCATGAATATTCTCACGCCATGAGGCGAACTGCTATAGATGCTTTTCGTCCGGGGTTAAACATTCAAAGCAGGCCCATGAGTGGATTATTAGCTACCACTTTTTCTTAGTATCAGCGGTACTATGGCAGGGGCTTTACCGAAGTCCAATCTTTACCAGCTTTCAATTTATAAAATGCTTGGAGTTAGGAGGGGCTGACGTGTTTCGATCCTAGCAGGATCTTTATTGAAGGTGCCATCAATAAAGATCCTTCTAGGATCAAAATGCATCAGGCCCTCCTAACTCGAAGCTTTTTATAAATTTCAGATCATTATTTTGGCTGATGAGCAGTTTGCAGCAGTTTCTTTATGCGTGTATTGGCTTTCAATTTAGGTATTTCTTAATTCAACAGGTGTTAACTATCAAAGTTGAATTGTATTTTCTTTTTCTTTGTCTGGTTCCTGTGCAGTATGGTGGAGCTAGTGCTGCACAGAGTTCTACATTACCATGTCTAGATGCTGCATTGGGTATCAACCACCAGCCAGCTGAAAGTATGTGTGATTATTATTGCCTTAATGGGTATGACTATGATGGGTACCGGGCATGGGAGGGGTACCATGGTGGTGTGTATACGGTGCATGGGTGGGGTAGTGGGTGTGGCAGGTATTCTGGACATGGTGGGGGTACTGGGCATACTGGGTAGGGTGGGTATGTTTTGGGTACTGTGCACTGTGGATATACTTTACATACAAGCCATGGGTGCTGGTTGTGGTGGATATGTTGACCATGGGAGGGGTATACTGGCCATGGATGTAATGGGTGCACATGAATCTGCCTATAACTCACCAAAGGTGGCCCAAATTGGGAGTGCTAGTGTACTACATCTATGGGTACTGGTATGTTTCATTATTTCATTGATCTTGTTAATATGCTATTCACATTTCACAACCTTTTTATACATATTGAACGCGGATCCACAGCCATGGCAGCTACTACTAAGGTCTGGTCAATTTGTGGTTACTGTAGTTGGCATGGTGGTTAGTGGACATGTTAGGGATATCAAGCATGATGGGTATGTCCTGCATAGGCATTGTGAGTGTATTACTTAGGCATGATGGGCACCAGGGTGCACTGTGCATGATGGATACCCTGGCATTGTGGGTGCACTGGGCATGATGGATACCCTGGCAATCCTGGCATTGTGGGTGCACTGGGCATGTCGGGTACCACGCATGAAACTTTAACCTTGGCAACCCATGGGTGAGGTGTGGGGGCAAGCAATTGCTGCTCAGCAATATTTTCTGGCCCTTAGTGTGGGTAATGGGCATGTGAGCATACACTCTGCATTGCGGTTTCGCTAGGCATCCTGGTTTTGCCAGTGACAATCCTGGGTATTGAACATTGCATGGGACATAGGATTGCCACACCAAACACTTGGTAAGCCACTTACGTATAATGCATCTCTGCTGTGTATTTGCAGATAGGGCCTGCCAGGGGTTCCAGAGGCAAATGTTACCTCGTCATCGTAGTTTCATCAAGGCACTGGCTGACGGCCCGTCAATCCGTAACTTTGGTGAGTCCATTATCACTGTGCTCTCTCTTTTTTGTTTACAGTTAGGCCAACTTCAAACATCAAACTTTTTCTGTGTCTAACGCAATACTGCACCTCTAAAACATTTTTCCAGGAATATTATCAGGCTATTAGGATCTATGGACTTGAGGTTGGGAACAAGACCAGTCTCACCACAATGAGATCCTTTCTCACCACACGAGGGGGTAAATTCTCAAACTGTACTCATCTTGTCTGTGCTACTTTTGTTTGTTTTGTACAGCGGCTACTTGTAGGAATTCCAAGGCTCTACATGCATACAATGCTTGTCTGCAGGCTGTGTCTGATTTTCGGTCCTTTCATCTCACTGTAGTTACAAGGTAAGCAAATACATTTAAAAAAAAAATTATCTCCCTCTGGCTTTGCCACTAGCCCATGGCTGGATTCGAACCCATAAGACCTTGAGTATGCCACACCAGACCACTTGGTCACAGTACCCAGTGCTACTAGTTCTGTCATCTTACTCTGTGCTTGCCCAAGAAGTTAGTACTATTACTATATTTCTGTAATAAATAATGCCTGTCCCGTTTACTGGTTCTAAGTACAACTCATACTTCCCAGCTACAGTAAGATTTAGATTCTTATGTCTGTTGTTAAAAGCCACAGTTGTTTTGTTGATTATTTCAGGTACATTATCATTCAGTCGCACCGTAATGATAGAGACCAGAAATATGAGAGGCAAGCTGCGCTAGGATCCGGAGGAACAGGTAATTCACCCCTCACCTTGTAAAATTCTAATCATTTGAAAACCAATTGCATAAAGGCTTATTAAGCACAAAGCCACCTCAACCCTCACAGGTACCCATTTACATGTACTCCTGGGTTCAAGAGGAAAAAAGTGTGATTTCAGGTTGATCCCTAAAAGGCATGTTAAAAAAAAATCTTAATGTGTGAAAGTAGGTTTACACTGATAGAAAATGCATTATTCTGAATGAAACAACTTGATGATTGACATCTTGGCAGGGTTTATGCAGTTCCTGAAGGCCATGAGGAGGTCGGTGAAGAACGCCCTCTATCAACAAGATGAGGGAACCGAGATCAATTGATTGACTATCTGTGAAGAGCGCCCTCTATCAACAGACTGAAGGAACCAAGATTAATTGATTGACAATCTGTGAAGAGAGCCCTCTATCAACAGACTGAAGGAACCAAGATTAATTGATTGACAAGTCATGAAGATCACCCTCTATCAACAGGACGAGGGAACCGAGATCAATTGATTGACAATCTGTGAAGAGCGCCCTCTATCAACAGGATGAGGAAACCGAGATCAATTGATTGACAGTCCGTGTAGAGCGCCCTTTATCAACAGGATGAGGGAACCGAGATCAATTGATTGACAATCCGTGAAGAGTGCCCTCTATGAACAGGACAAGGGAACCGAGATCAATTGATTGACAGTCCGTGTAGAGCGCCCTCTATCAACAGGATGAGGGAACCGAGATCAATTGATTGACAATCTGTGAAGAGCGCCCTCTATCAACAGGATGAGGGAACCGAGATCAATTGATTGACAGTCCGTGAAGAGCGCCCTCTATGAACAGGACAAGGGAACTGAGATCAATTGATTGACAGTCTGTGTAGAGCGCCCTCTATCAACAGGATGAGGGAACCGAGATCAATTGATTGACAGTCCGTGTAGAGCGCCCTCTATCAACAGGATGAGGGAACCGAGATCAATTGATTGACAGTCCGTGAAGAGCGCCCTCTATCAACAGGTTGGGGGAACCGAGATCAATTCATGGATAATTCTGCGTCCCTGCCCCTTGCATTTTGGTCCCATATCATGCAGTAATCATGGAAAATGTAAAAACAAGCTCTAATATAGACAAACCTAAAACACAAAGTCATACACTTTATACCATTTTGTGTGCAATAGTCTTATTTTTTTTCGAAACTCAGTCCTGTCAATAATTTATGTATGTGAAATTATCTTGAAGTGTTTGTCAAATTCTATTATAATGTACTAAGCAGCTTTTACAAAGTTTTACTTTTGATACTTAAAGTTCACTCATATTTAAACTTAATTTGGTTAACAGTCGGTTATAGGGTTTGTTAAATGGACACATTACTCTACTGTCACTTCTATGTTTGTGTTTTAAAAGCAGTTGATTTCAACAGTCAGCTGAGCATTAAGTTTACATAGGGATTTGTTTGCCTTGTGTATACATATGTGAGGTATCAATTTCTTTAATAGAAAAAAACAGTTTGTTACATTTGCGCAATTCAGTTTCGACTTTCGAGTGTAGAAACTGACGTTTGTGTACTGCAATAATTACAAGCAATATTAATAACACCATTCAATAAACCATAGGGAACCGCCATGTAATTTACGGACTGCTGCAAACTGTCCATTATAAACCAAAATGACTTAAAATATATAAAATGCCTAGAATTAAGAGGGCCTTTTGAGAAAGTCACATTAACTGTGAACCTTCAGAACTCAGTTTATAAAGGACAATACTTTTAGTGATTTTAGTGATTTGAACTAATTAGTTTATTACCTAGCTTATCAATTAAGGAGAAGACTAATTGCTGTTTGTCTTACTTACCACCAATCATTAAGGTATTATTGTAAAACACAAGTTTATTTAAAGACTTAGATTTCATCATGCGCATGCTGTGTCCGAAATTGGTTTTCATGGGCTGCATTAATGGGATACACTATTGGGGGAATTTACTGCAGAATTTTTCGCTTTCACAAACAAAGATGAGAATTTTTCTTTACAAATTGATTGATCATGGTGTCATTTAAAAAAAATCATGGTTTTAGGGTTTTAGTTGTACCTAAACACTAGTAGTTTTTGTTTAATGATGGTTTCAGGGTAGTTTTTTTTAATGATAAAGATGAATTAGTGCAAGCTCTTAACAAAGCCTGTTGATAACATATAATGAGGTTATCTTTCTCAGTACTCCAAATGTGATGAAGCCGTAGCCGCAAACATTGCTAAAAAAAATACATGCAATCAAAAGTTATAGCGCCCTCTAGCAGGAGTTTAAAAATGCACTTGACTTTTTTACTTGGTGATGTTTTTGTATGGCATTTAAACTATTTTTATTACATTGAATGTTGGAATTTTAAGCATATTTATTGTCGTACAAATTGCAAGTACTCTGTAAATTTGGGTAATTTGGAAGACATTGTCTTGTAACGGTGCTTTTAAAGCATACAATCGTGAACATGTATTTCAATTGTAATATTGAAAATTCTAATAATGATATAATAATTATTCTATGTGTGTGTTTAGAGTGTCTTTGTTTACTAGTCAGAGAGTTGATTTACCCAAAGATACTTTAGACTTTGGGAGATAAACAAAAAGGGTTATTGGACTTGCCAAGTAACATTTCAAGGTACAGCCATCAGACGTTTCTATTTAAAACAAAAAGTTAAAACTGCCCACAGGCCCATTGTCACTTTTACAAGTAAAACTCATTTGCACAGATAGAATTCCATAAAACATCATTTACCACACCCTGTTTTCCCTAGTAACCAGAATATCTAAACCCTCTGGTTTTTCAGAAACCTGGCCCCTCCCCCCCCCCCCCCCTCCCCTGAAGGATCTTCTTGACTTAACATGATGCACCACAGTATGAACATAGATCTATGCAACATAGGAAATATTTGATGACAGCTAGATGGGATAGAAAATTATCTTAAAACAAAAATTTATGAGGTTATCACAAAAAAGTTTATTGTCATATCCTTATTTATAGTTCAAAATATCCGAAATTTTGCCTTTTTACATTTTGCCGGCTTATTAAAATCATTTTTTTTTCACAAACATGTTATCAGTAATTTATTCACTCAAGAAATTATTATGTTTTTCAATCTTTTCTCCCTCAAACAGCCAATGCATCTTAAACTAAATAAGGGGACAGATAGGCCTGCACTTTCAATATTCTCCTTTGAAAAATAAATTCATCCAAAAATGGCACATAAATTTATTGGAAACAGAAAGTCGGATTTAAAATTTTCATCCAATTGCAGTATGTCTGAAATTGGATAAAAATGTACTAGATAAAAAATATAAATAACTTGATTACAGGTCAAATAAACAAACCGGAAAATGATATGGAAATATGATTTTAATTTTTTTAATGAAAAAAGAAAAGAAAAGTGTAGCCCCCCCCCCCCATGTCGTCGACAATCGACCCGCCCACGACGCGACAGCAGTCTTTACCTTCCATGTCCGTTAACCGTTAAAATAGCCTCTTTAAAAATGTGCATGGAATGTCCATTAACAAAAAACCCGCTGTCACAAGCACAAACGTACATCCGTACATTGCATTGACGAACGAGCAAGGAGAATACCGCCAGGGTTAAATGCTGTCATTCTCGGACTCCTAAAATGTGCCTGGATTTCGCCTTTTTGGGAGCAGCAAATAGCTGAAATAGCTGCATTTTTTAGACAAGGACAACAGCTGAGATCTCCTGGGCGTGAAATGGCAAGCTGTCGCCGAAGATTTAGTGAGATTTCAGGGTTGATATCTGGTTGCTAATCAAAACGATTGATGATTTGGACGGTCCGCCCAGTTTGTCGTATACAACGTGCACACTGCATACACTAAGTGCTGGTCGTCTGCTCAGCTAGCTACATCCATTCTCGTGTGCAATCAAATTTCGTTTCAAAACCAGACATAGGGCCTACTCACATTGCTAGTTGTTAGAATACATTGGATTTTATTCACAAGCCACGACAATTCTGGAGAACATAATAACCACGATTTGGACTACGAGGACAGCTAAAATGTGTGGAGAATCAGCACTTCGAAGGAGCACAATTTGACGGCATAACTCGATAAGATTTGACCTAATTTACTGTGATAACTCATTTAACCCTCAACTCATCTATAATTCAGTGATTAACAATGCATAAATCGGACCTCAATTTGGACCGGGTTATAGAGCAGTTGTTGCAAACTACAGGCAAACAGGTAGGCATATGACTTTTAATATTTCTTCATTTCTGATCGCCTTACTTAGCTTTTTATTATTATTTATTAATCATTAACGTTTTTGTTATTTTTTAGGAAGTGTATATTTTGCCGGCAATCAATGCCATTCTGATGATTCTTCTGATTAGCCAATAATTCTCAGTACGTCATGCCGGCCTTCTTACCAGCTTACTTAAGTTTTTTTGTCGGAGGTAAGTTCTAATAGGCCCTAGGCCTACATCAAATTGGACAATCAGAGTAAGGGAACGTCAATATAGCGTTTGAAGGAATTACCAGTGCTGGCAAAATATACACTGGCACTGCATATTTTTTATTGAAGATAGATAGCCTATTGATGTAGGTCGGCAACGCGTCACTAAGTATAATGTAACTTCACTCCAGTGCATTGTGCTATGCACGCTTGTTTTCACTCCAGCCACATTGTCAAGCATTGTTCAGTGACAAAAAAGTCAGGATGGCCGACCAAGAGAATAAATAAAAAATTAAACACAACAACAAACCAGTTAATCGCGACCTTCCCCTTTACTTTGCATTGTATACAAGCTGTGTGTCCTACCTTCATCATAATGTCCATGCTCTAGCTTACAATGCCTAGTCTGTCTATGATCATTTTGTTGTTGTTTGACTTTGAGACTCCGCAGCCATTGCCCATTTGCATTTTGTGAACGTAACCCCAACCTGCATATGTAGGCCTATCCAGATGTTTCCATTAAACGACAGTTGTTGACAATACCGGGATTACTATTAGCAAGCAATAGCAGAGCCAGTGGCAGTGTACGTAGCTAGACCCATTAATATTAATAATGGTTTTATACAATAATCATGTAGATTTTGTATGATTACCATGATGTTCATTTTGTGATTGTTGATTGTTGGCTTAAACCCCAAGTCGACCTAAGATGCCCAAATTAATCAAATTTTAAATTAAAATTACATGTATTGTTAACATTGATCACGACACAACATAAGTGTACAGTATGTTCCTAATACAACTACACTGTACCTTGGGCTGATTTCTTTTATTTTGTCCACTTTGGCACTTACAGTAATAAACAAATATGTTTATAAAGTGTTCCACTTCCTGTAAACATTTGTTTTTAACAGTTTTTAAGTGGACCAATGGCATCGAACATAAAAGTGTAAGGCCTACACGAAATGACGTACAAATGTATATAATGTGTGTGTACACTGTACAACGTACATGTTGTACAGGAATGGTAACATACCCAAACAGAAATGTTCACAGATTTATACATTATTACATATAACATATAAGAGGCCCTTTTGAACTTGGGCCCAACTTCTGTCTTAGGAAAAGATCTTACTTCCATGGTTGTATATAATCTGCTCTTTAAAATACAACATGGTAAGTTCACAAAATAATACGAGCAGATGGTAGTTGCACCTTGCAGTGCATCATTATTAAATTTCACTCCACAAGGATGCACGTACAGTTGTATCCTTCAGGGTAATGGGCACTGTACACAGTAAAAGCCCTGTACGTGGCTTCATAATAACATTACAAGATACTGTGTAATGTTATGAATGTTAATGAGTGCGAATGGTAAGAATATTTTCATGAGTTGAAAGATGAAATGTTCCATTCAACGAGCTGAATGGAATATTTCATCTTGTAACGAATGAAGATATTCTTTCCATTGCACGAATGAAAAACATTCATTATATGTTTTATATTATAACACCGTCGAGTAATTTGGCAATTTCCTTGTCATTCAGCAACACGAAATTCCTTCAACTCACTTCCATTCATATTACACACGCGTCCCTTCTGTTGACCAATTAAGTATTTGAAGTTCCTTCACTTCCTTGTGTGCAATGGAACAAACTGGATGAAAAAAAAAGTGCACTACGGATTGAACAAATTTCAACGTTTGTGAAATACAGTATTAAAGCCACGAATTAATAAAAAATCATGCGATCTCTAATCTCTTATCCTACACTCAAACGGCAGGGGTCTACTAAGGTGTTTTATATACAATGCATTGACCACAGAACCACACAAATAATTTTCAAAAAACATCATGTACACGGATACAGTGTACATAAAGTGTGTATCTGCCATTTTGTACATTTTGAATGTACACGGGTGTTTCACAATTTAGTGCGCCACCATGAGTTTGCAATGCGTTGACCAATTTGTCGACAAACTGTGCATCTTTCCACATAAGCGCAGTTTGTCAACAAATTAATTATGCGCATTGTGATCGGCCAACGCATTGCAAACTCATGGTGGCGCACTAAATGTGAATCGCCTATATTAACGACCTGAATAATGAATAATTTCATAGAGTAGGAATCATAATTGTAATGAGAGGCTCTTTCCAATTGAGGGGGAAAAGAGTAAAAGAGCTTGTAAACACTGTAATTTGCATTTGACTGCACTTACAGTAAGGCTACAATACAGTACGCAAGTCATCTACATGTGTACCTTTATCAGTTTTTAAAGTGTCTGTCTACTGCACTTGGATGTATACATGTAGACGTACTTGGCATACTTGTACCTGAATGTAGTCATTGATTAGCATTGCTGAAGTACATGTATCATTCTATTAAGTGGAGAATGCGCTGTATGTGCGTGTGTACTCTCATTAACGAGTGGTCTAACATCCTTTTAACATTCTAACATTAATGCCATTTCCATTAGTGTACAGTATGTGCATACATGTACATATTGTATACTGTATGTGTTATAGTCTTGGGAGTGGTACCAATGCCAAACTTACTGTATACATACAAATTACATGCTACATGGTAACATGTATTCATTTCATCCATTGCTGGCTAGTACAATACCATATATTTAAATTGTATTTTCTTAGCACCTGGGCAAAGGGAATCTACATTTCAGGAAACCATGGACAATCAATCATTATCGCCACTAACATACATAAACATAAGACTTGCAGTAATAACTCACAGTTGATAGAGTTACTGTACCAGATATTCATCTAGGCACTGCTACAGTACATGTACTTAGAATCTTCTTTCCTCCATGGTCTCAGCCAACTTAATCCCGGGCCAACCTTTTTTTTATTGTAAAAGAAAACTGTATTCAATTTGACAATTTCCTTTGGTTCCTTCAATAAAAGTACAATAACATCAATTCAAAATGGAAAATGAAAAATCAAAACTTTGTTACGCCCTTGTATAAAGTAAGTGTTATATTTTTGACTTACTATAGTTAGCCTACCAGAAGATCCGTTCAAGAGGCAATTTTTATGTATCAGTGGCCTTTCTCAAAGCTTGGCTCCGGCTCCATGTCATGATTCCATTCTAAAATAACGGGTTTCAAAATAGAGGCTTTTGGCTGCAGTTCGGAATTATGTACATGTACATAGGACTCCGATTTGAAAAAAAAAAAAACCCAGCGCTTTAGCTCCAATGAAAAACCATCAGTATTATGGTTTATGGATTACAGTGACGAAAGCCAGAGCCTTAGCCGGAGCCAAGCTTTGGGACAGCCCCCATGCCTACCCTGGGTTAATGACTATGTGTATTAAAATTCAGTCCTGGGAATGGGTAACCATATTGAGTAATTTATTGAATGAATCAACATCACCTTTGGAACACAAAATTTCTTAAAATATGGAAAATGCACAGTCAGTGCAATTTTGAAATCAAGTTGTTTATTTACTTTTCCAATGCAACATGAAGTAACATAGGCGTATAGGCCTAACACATTACATAGTTTGTGAAAACGATATTCAGTTTAATCAATCCAGACCTTAGTTTAAACTTCTACCTCCATGGTTTAAAGGCCATATTGGTTTTTGTAAAAGAGTTACAGTTCATGGGCAAAAATATCAAGGAAGATACAGTAACAGTCATCTGTGAAAATTTTAGTCCCATACTGTGCCCACTTTTTAAGAAAACAGTGACTAAAACGGCCACGGTATTTCTCAAATCTTTTCACCATTATTTTTATCTTTGAAAGATCTAAATTGTTTTGGGTCATTGATTTTACTTTGGATAAATACAAAATTTCATGCAGAACAATTCTAACAGTATGTTTCTACTGGTCACCATCTTTATAACCTGTAAGTTATAGTTTTAATCTGTAGATATTTCTGTTTCGGTACATGTATGTTTACCAAAGTATGATACAGTATATAGGTCTACATTTTAAACGCATTGTAAGATGCGTCCATAATTATACATGTATGTGCAGTCACTACAGTGTATAATGTGTCAAAATAGAGCCCTTTTTGGAGGCGATAATGTTGCAACATACTTGTATTGAGCAAGAAGAAACCATCAACGGTTTTCTGTCCCACTCCAGCGCCATTTGACTGAAAAGATTTCCTTCATTTTGATGGATAGCCCTATAGGTGGGAAGGGTTGCATTTCATTTGCATTTTACTGCATTACATGTACATGTAGATGACTTGTACATGACCGATGGCCTCAGGGAGGCAGTGGGGAAGCATCTTGCACAGTGAGTCTAGTCGACTCTGTGCTGCATTGATTCCTGCATGGTTGCATGTTTGAGCTCATGTTCATTGCTTGAATGTATAATCAATTTTCTAAACATACAACATACACATCACATCACGGCATCCTAGTCCTGCAATGTGCCATGCTTTATGAATACTGAATATATAGTATAGCCCCCGGTATGTACATGTAGACACTATGTGAAATCATCTTATTGCGCTGTACATTATGTTTAGATGCAGTTCCTCTGGAGGATTATTAAAAATGTTGTTAATGATCTGCCCTTGACTTTTATGGAGGCATGTACACATTGTAATGTACATGTACATTGAATTGTACTGTAACAATATAGGCTGGTTAATACAATTTGTATGCAACATGACAAATACACATTTTATGAGAAGTACAATGTACATGTGTATATTGTGCAAGAGAGAAACAGAACCGCTGAACTCATTGCAACCTGTTTCATGTACTGTGGCTGCCTACATGTACATGTATATTATGCACCATATTCCACTCAACAACTATGATCATCATCCCAATACCAGAAATACATGTACATGTACTAGGGGTGAAATAAATAACCAGGAATTTATTCGAGCCAGCCATAAGCCAGCGCCTCCCATCCAAGTTTCATTAATTTTTATGGCAACTTTTATGCTCAGGGCTTCACACAATGTACAGTGGAACGCCACTATAACAAACACCACTATACCGATCATTTGGCTATGCAGAACATCATCCTTGGCTCCCAATTATTATGTACGTTGACTACATTCTACAATGTATTAGGCAATGATTAACATTGTTCACTATAACAAACGAACACTATAACGAACAATTTCTGTGCATCTCGTTGTGTTTGTTATAATGGCGTTCCACAGGTACATGTACTTCAGCAGAAGTAAACATTTCAACTTTGTCTGAATTTTGTGTGAACATAATTATTGGCAATCTCCAATAATATGGTATGGTGCAGTATTGAGGTCCCAGTCTGATTGCATGTGAAGGGCCAAGTCTGTTTCCACACACATTCAAGTTATCATTGCATTGTATCCATACTGTAGGGAAATTTTGCAGACTGATTTATCGGTGCAAATTTAGATGCAGACTAGACCAGCCATGCCATTCAAATACAGTAGGCCTACTGATTGTGCATTATACCGGTTCATTTGCTTTTATTCATGTGCCAGGACAGATGCACACAGACAGACAAACTATACATGTACTCTACCATTAGTATGCTATTTGATTCTGTTTATGCATGTCTGTTTACACATCTGTGTATTATTTGAACTTGCTCATCGACTGCCTGCATTCAAACGTACAGATTTTTGTTTAATTACCAGAATTGATAACAATGCCTTGTAATGTAAATACCCAGTAGTGATATTTGTCCCATTCATATTGCACAGATAATGACAACATTGGTTAATTGTGGCTTTTTTCTGCTCCTGATATCTTATGCATCAATTTATATCACCTTTTACCAACTCGCTGCAAGTAAAATGATGATCAAACAATGTAAAATGCCCAGCTCAAATACAGTGAGTTATAATGGGCCCATGAGCTTAAATATACATTGTATACATTTCACGAAAGGCTAAGACAGATCGTAACATGCGTATCAATCTTAATTGCTAAGCAAAGTGTGATGTCACAATACTAGTTACTATGGAAACATGAACAACTCATATAAAAGATGAATCGCAAATCTTTGTTAAATCGACCACTGGTCAAATAGGCCTACCCCAATTCTGAAATGTTTCCTCTTCGAATGTTTTGAATGGTACACTTTATTTTCAAGTCTCCTTTTGATGATATTCACTTGTGACATCTTATCTTCAGCACTAGCACAAATGACTAGATCTTTTACATCTCATTTTCTGTTTTGGGGGGCATGGTCCACTTGCATCTCTGCAAGACTTCAAAACATCATGGTGTGTAAAAAGTCTTTACCTGAGATATCTCTTTACTGGTACTTTCTTTCTCATTTTGTCTATATTATGCAGGTTCAGTTACCGGAGAACCAAATCCGACAGCTATGTCAGCTTTCCCGGGAGAAATTCCTGGAAGAACCTATGCTGCTAGAGCTGGAGGCACCGGTCAATATCGTGGGCGATATACACGGCCAGTTTGGGGATCTCATCCGGCACTTTGAGACGCTTGGGTATCCACCCAAGAGCAACTACCTCTTTCTGGGTGATTACGTTGACAGGTTGGTGTTCACTCACACTTGCTGCTTCGGGTTTTGAAATTAATCACTCGCAGTCGCTATGGAACTTCAAATTACACATCATGAGTGGTGTTAAAATTGGCTGGACTGTAGATTAATTAATACATTGTCAAATGAGCTCTGCACTGTCTTGGGGTTCAAGCAAGATCCGAGCGAGGGTCGGTGAATGGAGTGTCCAAATAATGTGGCCTGACGTCAATTTCACCAAACTCAACGTAACTTACTATCAATCATAGGACTTGTGATGCCTAGCTTGCAGCCATACGTGGGATAATAGGCCCCCTATGATGGGTTATCCTTCATAACTCAAGTTACGATCGATCATAGGAAATCGTGAAATCGACCCCAGTTCTCTTTGTTGTGAAGAACATAATGCCTTAATGTACTCTTAACTATGTTTGCTGGGGTAGACAGGCTGTGTCCACAATAGTAAACAGGTTAAATCCAGAATACATGGTGCACAGGTCCGCCAGACACCCTTTTTGTTGAAACCTTGGGTGAAAGTGTGCACTTAATTAAACAAACATGCATCATCATTTTGCCATTTTCACTTTTTCCTTTTTAGCAGAAATTTGACTCTCCCCTTAATACCCTCCTCAAAAAACAAAAACAAAAATAAATTCCTACAAATAAATGAATGAATCACAGCAAATTCAGTATACAGCCCCTCCCCCATACTTGCCAACCAGTAAGATTAATGAGTTTCAGTATGATTTTTTTAATGAGATTTCTGATAAATCAGATTTTTCAACAATTATTTGTACATACATGTATGCATTTTGTATACATTTGCCTGACGTTTTGAGTGAAAGTAAGATTTTTGCTTTCATTTTGAAAGTAAAATAAGAGTAAGATTATTGCTTTCATTTTGAAAGTAAAATAAAATTTTTGCAATCCATGAGTAAGAAACTGTAAGCTACATGTATCTTGAAATGTTGGGCCTATGATGAATTGTACTGTACTTGTACGTAGGCCCTAAGCCTAAAAAATTAAAGGGTAAAATTAACATGAGGAATTTTGAAATCAAAATTTGTTCATTTGAATCAATTGTACATTCAAGTTATTTGTCACATTTTCTATTTGCATATATGTCAATGATGTACTGTACATGTACATGTATATGTATGTACATTCATACTGTCTGTATGTAGGCCACCTAATTACCAACATCAATAAAAGATTTCTCTATATTCGGAGACCAGTCCCCCAGAGCAAACCATGAATGAAATATGAATAATACATGTACATGCATGAATTGGTGCATGAGATGATCAGTGCCTCAACTACAGTGTTTTGCTATGCAGTAGTACGCCATTAAGCCAAATTCCCTGTCGGCATTATGTTAGTTTAATTCCTCTCCTCGTGCTCTGTCAGCCGACCGGGGACTGATGAGACCTTGCATAAATTATTCCGTTTATATCCCTCTCTGTCTTTTCTGTACCATTTGGAAAGACCAGCTGTAGTAATTAAATGTCTGTAATGACCAGCAATCCCTCGTCCCTGACAGATAACATCCACTAGGGGGAAGACTGTGCATTAATACGGAAATGACATTTCCGTTTTGCTACATCCATTAGATCTTCGGTATGTTTGGTTTTCATCATCAAGGAAATCACGTCGTACGTTGAACGTGAACCTTCAATTATTGATTTGTTAATGGATAATTTTTTTTATTAAAGATTATAATAAGATGAATTAGGTCCCTATTTTTTTCATTCGTCCAAGTGTACGTTTCATTACGCCTGTGGATGTATATACATTTCCTGTGAAATGTAAGAGACAAAAAACCCAAATCATTATGATCATTGACCGTAATTTATTGCAGAATCAATATGAAAAGAATATGCGCAAATACACATACATGTACAGTACATATCTGACATGTCTGAATTATGTGTACTTGTACATGTACTTCAATTATGCAGGCACAGTTGCGTACGTATACATACATGTACATGCTGGATCATCAATACTTCTTTCTTTTTCTAAAACAATTTTCATTTAAATAAAATACAGTGCAAAATAATTGTACCATTTTTCATGGGTTGCAGAATTGCTAACATTGTGTGTAATGTGTATCCTTGGGATATTACTGAGCCAGAAAAGAAATGCAAATGATGGGTCCATTCAATTCATTGTCATGTTTTATACACAATTTTGGCTGTTTTTAGAAATTAATCGAATTCAAGAAAATTATGACATCAAGAGCAACACTCAAGCCAGAAACTTTGTACCAAATTTTGTTGAATTCAATTAAATACATGTAGATCAAAACTCCTGTGAAGGCAGGCCTGGAATTTTTTGTTCTGAAGGGGGCAAGGCCTTTTTTCCTTTGCAAGGGGCACTTGCATTGGAAAATCATAATGTCTATGGAAACATTTAAAGGGGGCACGAAGGCCAACAACAAAGGCAACGATGGCCATGGCCTCTGTGGCCTCCGGAAGATTTTTAAAATACCGCAGGTGAGCCTTGTTCTCAAACATATCAAAAAGTGGACACCGTATGGGACTGAAAATTTCACAGATGAGTATTACTGTATCTTTCTTGATATTGTTGCTCATGAATCTCCATTTCTTTGGTAAAAACCAAAGTCTGAAGAACACATTTAAGGGCCTCAATTTTTAAATCCTGGATATGTAGAGTGGCCTAGCAAGGTCTTGATCATTTGGATGCAGACCCAAGACCCAAGTCCCAAGCAGAGGAGCTGATAAAACATTGGCTTAAAAGGAAAAGACACTGGGCAGCATGCATGCAGTTGGGGAAGTGCTGAAATATTACCAGGTCAAGCCTTTTACACTTCAAGTATGCAGACGCGCCGGAATCAATTTGTTCCCACTCTGGCACACAGGGCTTAGAATACAGCTGCAAGCCTTGGGTATAGTCACGTCACACGACGACGGTGTCGAGGGGTGAAAAGGTCCGAACCAACCAGCTTTAAGACATATTGAATAATGTGGTGCACGCACAGTAATCAAGGCCCCTCCCCGCCGGTCCAAATTGTGAAAGAGTATAACCTAGTTCATGTTGTTAATGCAGCCGGCTTTTAATGAAATAGGTCTCCCATGGCCGGCATGTGTAGCTAGATCGACCCCGCCTCTCACTAGGAGCTTCAAATCCTTAGTCATTAGCATTCATAAGCAGTGCAGCTGGGTTCGGTCCGTGAGTCTGCATCATAAGATCCTTCAACAGAATAACAGTTGCAGGCGGCCGGAGTCGACCAATGTTGAGAATCAAATTTGTAATGTTTCAATCAGTGGCCAATTTTCTAGAGCTGTTGAGTTGAATAATATAAACAATTTTTAAGTCCTTTTTTTTTTTAAACTTCATGTAAATGTAAGATTGCCCCTAGCTTTAACAAGGATGAAAGCCACTCTAGGTGAAGGGCGGCCCAAGAATTTGGATCTAGGGAGGCAAAATGAAAAAGAATCAATATACTCCTTAAAATTGTCAATTTAGAAGTAGAACAGTACAGTACGTAGAACAATACTTTATATGAATAATACATGTACTGTACATGCATGAATTGGTGCGTGAGAAGTATGTACACACATGTACACATATGTCTAAGAGAGGGTGCATCTAAACATACAAGTGTACTAACATGTACCGGTACATGCTGTACAAATGCCGGTATCGCATATTAAGTGCCACCTGCTTTTAAAATTCCTATGCCAATTCACCTCTGTATTCTATAGTCATGATAGTACAGGTAACGAGGTTTCATATTCACGTATATGTCTGAGTGTGCATATTTTATTGGACAAACTGACAGCTTTATGGCACACACTGTACCAGTAGTTAAAAGTATTTATAATTAAATTGGTCTTTTTTTGTGCACATTAAGTAATTGACACTTGTACATGTATGTAATTACACTGCACAGTATTCATGAATGACAGTCCTTGATTACATGTAATTAAGGTGATGACTCATCACCATTTAGTTTCAGTAGTGGGTACTTCCATTTGTAGTCAATTACAGGTAAGGAGAACATTTGAATATTGGCATGCAGGCCTTGCGCTAACTTTATTTCCTGGCTAGCCAACCGGGCCAGCTTACTTCAGATTTTACTAGCCTGTTTAGTTTTTTACTAGCCTGTACACATGATGATCCATACATTAACATGTAGGTTCTTATTTTTTTACTAGCCC
Organism: Astropecten irregularis; assembly: GCA_963971285.1. NCBI lineage: Eukaryota > Metazoa > Echinodermata > Asteroidea > Paxillosida > Astropectinidae > Astropecten > Astropecten irregularis. The sequence continues at coordinate 6,226,330 of OZ020248.1, read as the reverse complement.
ACACTGGGCAACCAAGGAAGTGAGTCTAGCTAGCCCAGAGTAGTTTTTGCTAGACATTGTATGACGGGCTAGTTCTATTTTGAGCCCTGGCATGGCCATTACATGTAAATGTTCCCAAGCCATTTAGCTTAATTGTTTAATTAATTCTTAAGCAAAAAGATATTAACATGGTGTCACCGAAAAAAATGGGGCATAGTGGCAAGTGCATCAGGCATTGTCTTGATCACGTTGTGCTTGTAGCCGCTTCCTCCCATGAAATTTAAATTCATCCATGACTTGCATCACATGCACAGGGCATGTGTCTTGTTGTATGTACAGTGCTTGCAGTACAGTGTAGGACAGCTTGGAACTTTGCAGAGGCATCCAAAGCTATTGCCTCGGTGCCCCTGGTCATTGCCTTAGTTCCCCTTGAAAATATCCGAGTGGAAAGAGGCCTATAGATGGATCTTTCATTTCCTCTTACAGAAGTCAAGTGGACCAAATTATTGCCAAGCCTCCAGGGATTGCTTCACCCTGTAAAGATGGTATAGATGAACGAGAGCCACAAGAGGACAATTTGAATAATTCTTAAATTCCTTGAGGCCGATGGCCTTGGGTCCTCGATGGCTGCCATCAATAGGGCTCCGCGCTCGTGATGTCACATTCAGAAGTTCGGACAAACAAGTCTCACATTGCCCATTTACTTACACGTAAACGTTGTGATGATTGTCGGAACATCCTGGTAACTATAGCTGTTGATAATAAAGGGCGTATTCTATTAATAGCTCAAGTGCGGAGCCCTATTCACTTATTTGATATTTTTCTGTGCAACAAGTTTAGCATATATGCATTTTACAAATTTGTATCATGTTAGTTTAAAACAAAATAATATTAATATTATAATGAAATCTTGCATTGCGCCAACTTCATCCAAGAGGTTGCTCAAGGTGCAAAATTTAAATCAAAAATCGAGAAATAATGCAAACAACCTAAGTTTAGCCAAAGTAGACCACTAATTACAAAACATTTATGAGTTAAAATTATTTTCAAATGACTTTTAAAACTTTCTACAGAATGAAATACATGCTAATTGTAATTCTTCATGTTCATGTATTTTTGGGGTTTTGTTTTTTGCCGTCACATTTTGCATTCGGTCAACGGAAAACCCTTTCTTGACATCATCCTTGTTTGTGCGTTTGAATTCTTTTCTCCTCTAGATATGGCAGTAGCATGTACATGTACATGTATAGGGGTTGATTTCACCAAACTCTTCGTAACTTACAGTACTATCAATCGTATGACTTTTGATGCATTGAAGCCCTGTACGTGGGATAGGTCCCCTATGAAGGGTTATCCTTTGTAACTCAATTTACGATCGATCGCAGGGCTTCGTGAAATCGACCCCAGTACATATTGTACAGTGTACATTGTACATGCAGTGTTAATGATGTAATACGAATACACACTGCATATAGCTGGCACACAGTGTTTTTCTGTACGCGGCGCTCAGAAAAATGTTCGCATCCAATTATAATAGTGACACATGCTGAGCTTGTGAGATCAAGGTGCCTACCAACAATTTCAGGAATTTCCTAATTTCCCTCGCACCATTTTTATCTTAAAGCTGGTGTATGTCAGAGGCCTGCATTGACTTGAGGTGTTAATACTGATTATTAGGCCTACTGTACATATGGATTGACTGCATGGTGTGACTGCTTGCCTGCATGTAGATTGACGGTCACGCTATCCTACATCCAGTCTCCCATTAGGCACGTTCACACACACCAAAAAAGTGCAAAAAATTTGGGTCGCGGCGACCCACATACATGTACATGTAGTCACTCTTATTTGTGTGTGGACACAATAATTGAGATTTTGAGCCCGAATCAAATCGCACTAATAGTGCGTCTTTTTGCAAATAATCGTGATTATTTACTGTGTGAACGGTGTACCAAAAAATACCGGTTTTTTATATCCCATCATGCAAGGCGGGCCTGCGAGTTTAGCACTGGATGCATAGCAACTTCACGTTTCATTGCGTAAAGCGCAGTTTGATAGAAATCGTGCCGGTACGATTTGGGTCGCGCTTTTTTGGCTGTGTGGACACACCAAAAAACGTGACTCATTTGGGTTAATCGCCTCCTTGTCAATCGCCTCCTTGCCAACTCTCCTTTTACCGACTTGCCCCTTACCAACTCTCCCCCTTGCCAACTCGCCCACTTGCCAACTCACCTCCTGACCGACTTGCCCCTTACCAACTCGCCTCCTCCCCGACTTTTGTGTTTTTGTCATTATGACAATGTTATTGAGTTTTTGTGACTCTGAGCTTGTGTGTATAGGCCTAATAACTAACTAGGGGGGCAAGTTGGCAAGGGGTGAGTTGACTTGTAATCATACAGTGTACATGTAAGTTGACCTAAGTTACATCCTTCTCTTCAATGAAACAAAGAAGAAGGAAATTTAAATGAAAGGACTTTCATTCAATTAAAGAATGTTGATTGACTGAGTACAATAATTTTATGTTCATAAAACCATATGTTCTGTTAAAAGCCATTCAACAATATGAAATTTACATCTACATGTACATGTACGTTGGCCGTTTGGTGTGCATTATATGAATTTGGCTCTTGCACTTGCAATTGGTCACACGCCAGTGAAGTTAATCTTCCCAATTATTACCCTTAATTGGATTTTAGACATTCGCTGGATTTGCAGGTTAGCCGTGCGTAGGAGTCGCGGGTTAGCCGTGCTTAGGAGTCTGCCGGTAGGACTCAAGGTGGGGGTTAATTGTTAAAGTTCATTTGGAACCGATGATTACCTCCACACATGGCCACATGTGTTTTTCAGTACGATGCAGTTGTTTTGCTGACATGCCCTTACAGTAGGTTACATAGCTCCATAGAAGATCCACTACCTTTAGGCTTTATTAACGACTGGACACTTTTTGTTATGTGGATCAGTTTCCGGAAACACCATGTAAGAATCGGTCGTACTTTCGCACTTCTATTTCGTTCGCACTTCTTGGAAGGTCTCAACGTTTCGACTAGCCTGCTCTAGTCATCATCAGGAGACACTTTTTGTGTGTCAAAGTACAGAAATATCCCTGTGACATTTGGCATGCATTTTATACTGCGCTGCTTATCCTTGCGCACCGAGCTCATAATTTGTAACCTTTTGATGATTTATGAGTAAATAAGTTACGGTAACCATAAAAGCGTGGTGGAGTCGGACTCGTAGGCTCTGAGGTAATTTGTCTGTGGTGTGTGAACGGTGAAACATTATGTATCCATGGACATGTACCAAGTCAGCATACATCCATGTGTATTGGTGGATTAAACGCATTTGTAGTGCATTAAGTACTAACATCAGAAACTCCATGCATTCCTCTGGGAGCCATACCGTTAATTCTATTTTAGTTTGCAACGCTATCTTCAAAAATTGCCGAGTATGAAATTGAATCCTCCCGTATACAAATAGGATAATCATATTAAATTGTAATTGCACGTGTATATGTACAGTGTAGGCAATATACATGTAGATGCAACATTCCTCATGCAATGAGTATAGATCCTCACTCAATTAAAACAACAAGCAAGAAGGACGAGTATAGGAAGCAGCCCATACAATCCAAATCCATGGACACATGGGGAGGGGGGGGGGGGGGGGGTAAGGGACACAGTCCTCTGGCCGCACAACAGGAAGGAAAGACACGCCCCCTGGTAGGCCACTCTTATAAGAACAAAACATAAATTAATTCATACAGTGAGCTTGAATCTTTGGACCTTGTGTGGATGGGGGAGGCAGGTGCTCACCATTGAAGCCCCTCAGTCTTCCTGCCCCCTGCACCCTCCCCCCTCCATCCTCCCCCTCCCCCATCATGCCTACGATTGGAACTCGGGGCCAACTTGTCAGAGGCCGTTTTCAGTACACCCTGGAGCAACGTTTCTTTCCAAAATATCAGGCTTCCGATCCTCATAACCATCTTGCATTATTTATTCTTATCCAAATAATCGCCATCAAATGTAAATTCATACGCAGTATGTACATATTATATACAGCCTGGCATTTTTCAGGTGTGTTGGTGAATATTGGTAAAGGTGTAAACGGATGCCTTGCTCGGCCAGATGGAATTTGTAGTTCCTAGTAAAAAAAAAACCCAGACGGATAGGGCTTTGATAAACAATATTAGACAAGCTGAGCGCTGCATTATCAATTATGTATAATGAAAATGTGGCTGACTTTGTCTGCAGAAATGATACTTATTCTATACATTCAGGCATATTGCTCTTTCACAGAATGGAGATGATTATAAGTAAACACAGTTTGCATTTTGCAATCGCCAGCCTCTTGTGCTGTTTAAATAACTTTTTTGTTCAATTTTGTTTATTTTTGTGCGAATAAACAGTATGACAGTGAGTGCACGTATAATTAGATAAATTGTCAAAGAGGGAACAAATTGAATGTATTTAATAAAAGACAATTGGTACATGTACATAGGCACTCGATGTAATCATATACGTACAATTCACGTTTATAGTTCTACAGTTTTAAGTTCTACAGTACATCTGTACATATGGGCCTACATGTTCAGCACATTATATGCAAGATTGACATTGAAAAATTCTCTTTGGTACGGTCGAGTTGAAAAGAGAATCATGATTTCATCAAAAATTGTGTCCGTTCGTTTCGTCCTTCATGAAATCACACAATTGAATCCAAATCAGTTCCCAGTTCAAAAAGTCAGAACAGTGACTCTCAGTACATGTACTTCCCAGAGTTTGAGAACAATTTTGAGCGGGGTGACTCTGGGGCGGTTGTGGGTAACCGACCATAAACCTGCAAGGAATAAAACGACTGGATGGAATGACTCATAAAGAGAGATTGATAATACAGTCAGTAAGCCAGCTAGATGAAATAGCCCAATACTTTATTGCAGGTTTGCAGGTCTAATATTTTCAGGGGCGTAGTCTTTTTTCCGCGGGGCACCTCTGTGCCGCAGGGCATCAAGGCATTATAAAACCATCAAGGCATTATAATTTGTTTCCAGGGGCCAATCTCACAGCCCAGCTTATTAGCACAAAAATGTGCTTGTACCATGAAATTTCATAATAATTTTTTAATAAATACGGGATTAACAACCACAATTCCATGGGTTGTGTTTTCACTTCAAATGGAATTTTTAATGGCGGTTTGTTAATGTTGGGCAAGACATTTTTTTGCTAAGCAAGTTTTTTGTGCTTAAGAGCTCCATGAAATTGTATTAACAACCAAATTTCCATGTGTTGTGTTTTCACATGTGCTTGTTCTTTGGCTGTTGTTCGCTGACCATGAATATCAAATGGAATTGTTAACATCAATGGTTTGTTTTATTGAGCAAAACATTTTTTGCTAAGCAAGTTTTTTGTGCTGAAAAGCTCCATGAAATTTGATTAACAACCAAATTTCCATGTTTTTGTATTTTTACTTGATATTGTTCTTTGGCTGTTGTTCGCTGACCATGAATATCAAATGGAATTGTTAACATTAATGGTTTGTTTTATTGAGCAAAACATTTTTTGCTAAGCTGAGTGAATAGTTCCATGAAATTTGCCCTAGGTGTATTTTTTCAGGCCTGGTAATATGCTTGAACTAGAGCTTTTTTTGCTCTGCTACATTTTGAAACTGCTCCCGTCCAATCCTGTATCTAATACCTAACATGCATTAGGGCCTACATGCATCAGTGTATAGTACCAGTATTAGTGTACATGTACATCGTGTACATGTAGCTGATGGGACCTTGAAATATAATACCGCCAGCATTGAGACAAATTATGCATTATTAATAATCAACGAGATTACATCCGCGGCCTATTCATATAGTCTCTATTTCTCATCAAGATATTTCCCCCGAGTTCCACCCCTCCCATTTTTGTTTTTCTTGACATTCAAATTCAATGAAATAGCTGTGAAGCTGTGTTCTTTTAATCATATTTTCTCAAATGTAACCGTCTATTTTTTAATTTGTTAATTTTTTTTGTGGTATTGTATTTGTGTACAGAGGCAAGCAGTCCCTGGAGACAATCTGTCTGATGCTGGCCTACAAACTCAAGTATCCCAGCAACTTCTTCTTATTGCGAGGGAACCATGAATGCGCCAGCATAAACAGGTACGTGAGTGAGTAACGTGGCAATTAATGCATGTATATCTCATGGGGCTGTGGCGTTCCAGCTTGGTTGTGCATTAAGAGTGCACTCATGCAAGCAGCCTTGTATTTTTTTAAGGGTAAATTTATAGATGGAGATGGGCCGTCTTGGCAAACTATCAGGCAGTTGTACAGTAAGTATGGGATTGTAATTTGGTTAATATTATTAAATGCAGAGATCCAAATGCCACTATGCTTGTTTATTTTTTTTTTTAATACAAGTTTGTTTTTATCGTTAAAATCTGATGGGCTTTTAATTCCATCTTCACTGACAATCTTGTCATGCAGATACGCTTGACATTATGCTTTGCATCTATAAGATTTGCCGGAAACAATCACACAATATAAAATATGCGTGGCCTTTGCTGCATGGATCCCTTATCTATGAATTTTGATGAAGGCTGCATGAATCAAAGATGATGAGGATGATATGCATATTTGTGACTCGTGTGGCCGCTTCCCCCCCCCCCCCCACTCCCCTCCCCCACCCCCTTATCTATCCATCTTTCCATCCTAGCGCTACAGCTTGCGTAGGCTCACTCTCAACTTAATACTTGTTATGCAGCAGCCATTGCACTACAGTAGACGTTGAATCCCCACCAACCTTTCTGCCCGGGTGTCATCTGGTAATACATCATAACGTTTATTAAGCCGGACCTGTGCCAACTAATTGATCGTTATTGGAAATTGGCAGGAAGATGTCACGCTATACGGCGACAGCGCCAACTCAATAATGAGCATATCTGTCAAGGAATTGTGTGATAGGCAATTTAAACGTTACTTTGCTAAATTGGACCCAATTGCGGTTCTTGGCGTTTTGTCCGTCGCGGGGATTTCATGGGGGAATGAGGGCTTCCACTCTCTAACTTACGGCACCCTACTCCCTACCCTACCCTACCCTACCCCCCCCCCCCTCTCAGTAATTACTGTCGTGGCAGGGGAACAGATTGAGTTAGCAGTCTAAGTACACTGCCATTCTTTCTGTAATTATCCCTCAAATTCCACAGTGGTGCAGTCAATTAAATATGTTGGTTTGTAATTGTAGAAAGATCAATAAATATTTTAATGAGTACTATTTTGCATATGTCCTTAAATGGTTTGGTTAATGAATTTGGCGAACAAATTATTATTATTTTATTTACAAATAATAAACATTGTATTTAAATATTTATTTTTTGTTTAAATGATTACCTGTACATTTCTCTTTGGGTTTAATAATCCACGATTCTAATTTTTGATTCTGGCCTTAGCAGGATTTGTATTAGTATGCTGTGCAACTGAAAAAGGCACCAAAGCTCCCCCTAAAAATGAAATCTAGAAATGAGAAAGATCCTGCTAGGATCGAAACGCCAGGGGCCAATTTCATAGAGCTGCTTAGCACAAAAATTCGCATGACATTTCTGTCTAAGTAATAAAAACCGGATTAACAACCAAATTCCCAAATTGTTGTGTATCACTTGCAATTGTTCTTTGGCTGTTGTTGGCGACCATGAATATCAAATCCAATTTTCAATGGTGGTTTGGGCAAGCCATTTTTGTGCTAAGCAATTTTTTGTGCTAAGCAGCTCTATGAAATTGGCCCTAGGCCCTTCTAACTTCAAGCAGTTTTATACATAAATTTCAGGTCAAAATTTTGGTTGATGAGCAGTTTTGCAGCAGTTTATTACATGCATGATTGTAAATCAGGAGTCATTTCATAATTAGCTGAGGTTTGTAGTGGAACCGGCCGGATAGAAGTTCCTCCACATCGTGTCATGTTCCTCCCTGATCTTATGATCTTTCCCACAGGGTACATGTCTGCATCTTGACGGCATAGTCCGGTAGTGTACCACAGACGATGGCTTAGTATTCTCATGTAAGGATCCCCCCTGGATCAAGATAACAATTTTACGTTGCCATTTAGACTCTTCACTTTAATAACGGATAGCGTGTAATCCAAGGCCATAAGCAACGTCACAGACTCCGGGGGTAAAGGATAGAAAAGAAAGAAAACTGTCTTTCTCGTCTTTATAATCCTGTGAATGATTTGGCAGTCACGCCGAGCATTAATTGCTACATATGGAAATGTTGGACCATTCGCTTTTAATGGTCAAAATATACTGTGTAAATGGATGTAACTGATTCATTACAGCTTCCATTTCATTTGTTAGGGTTTTCTTTTGTGGTACCGGTAATTAAACTCTGCAATACAGTATGACAATGTTAATGGTACATGTATGTTGTTAATCTCGGCTTGATGGTCTTTTTTCTCTTTTTTTTTGGCAAGTGGGAATAATTGAATCAGAAATGCCTTTTGGCTGATTTTATGGATTTGCTGCACGAAGAGTCTCAATTGCTACAATACTTGTGTATTATTAAAAGTATGATAACAGCAAAGCAGACAAATTAATTACAAGATGGGGCATAATTGCTGGTGCCCATTAGTACTAATGTAAGATTTGACATAAAAGTATAGCACAGTGTATGAAGAAAATACAGTACGTGTATTAACTTTTACCTGGTACTGTACCTCATTTATGGCCAGTTAGATTACCGTAGATACTTTGTGGGCTATTTGTGGACTATTACCTTCTTGAATTAAATTAAGCTCTTGCTGGTTGGCAAGTATTTCTTAAAGGTCATTTCAATTATTCATCAAACATTGGGACACCATGATACAAGAATTACAGGCCAATTTGTACAGTCAATGTAACCTTGGAAGAATAATGTGGCCAAATATGCATGTTCCCTGTGAGCTAGCTATTGGTAACTGAAAAGAGAAAATTACATGTACATGTACATGTATGCGAAATTACATTAACATGCCTGGTAGGTTAGTGCAAGGCCAAGATTGCTGTGGTGCAGCTCATGGCCGGGGCTCACAGAGGTGTGATGCTCGGCCACTGTGTGCCATTGCATAGAATGTTTCATGATGGTCATGAGCTATGAATGTTTTAAACTGCATGTGGCATACATACACTGTACATGCACATGTACTTAAAGGGACAGCAGGCATTACATTTCAACTACGTAGACCGCAGTAATTTGGGCCTTTCCATAGGGGCACCTTGCCCTTGCGCTAAGGCTTCTTGCTAAAAGCTGAAGGCTCAACCAATATGAAAGGCATGTACCATACAGCAGATTGGCACTGTGTGTTGAATACACGTGTATGTAGTTTGAAAAGCATATTATGCACAGAAAAAGTAACCAAAACAGAAGATCTATATCCTCTGAGTGATCCCTGATGTACCGTTCTCAGGTTGCAGCATACATGTATTGCTGCGTCAGTATGGATGAAATTACCCCTGTGATATGGTAGTGTGTGCGTAGTTTCATGGCTTCTGACTGCCAAACGAACAAAGATAATTGACTTTTGGGGTCACCACCAACGTAGGGCTGGATAGCTCAGTTGGTAGAGCGCCTGTACGGTATTCAGGAGGTTGCCGGTTCGAGTACTGCTCCAGTCAATTTTTCGTTGTTCGCTTCTCAATGACTTTAAATTCAGTCAGTTTCCCTTGTGGTTATTTGATGATCAAAGCAGATGATGGTTGACTGAAATTAATAGAAAGTCAGATGTAGATAAAATGTTTTTTAATATCCGTTGATAATCTCTTTCAAATCTTATCATGAACCAATTGTGTATGTACATGAATGCAGAGAATAGTCATCTATGGGCGTTTACGAAACGGAGGCTCATGGGTCCATCTCAGGCTCCGGCTCCATTTACGTTAATCCATTCTGGAACAAAGGCTATAAAAATAGAAGATTTTGGCGGCAATACGGAAGTAGATTTTCTGATTTGAATGCAGCTTGAATGTAATACCACAACCTACATGTATACTTTCAGCATATGGATGGCAGAGCCGGTGCCTGAGCCTGAGCCTGAGTCTGAGCCTCTGTTTCGTAAGTGCCCTACGTTTCCAAGGAGCAAGAACTAAATATAGTGTACGTCACTTGGATGAAAGTTGCTTGCCATTTAATGTAATTGCATGCGATATGATGACAGGTAATTTGAATGGCACGGCAATTTAAGCGTGAGACCCTGACAGCGATTAGTATTCCAGCCCTGTAAAGTGCAATAATGTGTACGCATGTCATTCACCCTGCATATGTATGATCACTTTCTGATGAGGTGACAAACTTGTCAAAACACCGTGTGCACCATGTGGTACTGATGAATCTGCTGTTGATCCCCGGGCCGGGCCGTAACGTTGGACTGCAAAGGGCTCATCTTCATGCAAACATTTCCACTGAGTTTTATTTTGAAGAACCTGGTGAACATTGAGTGGAATATCACGAGCTGCTTCATGTACTGTACATGTAGTTAGCAATGAATTTAAAGTGGAACATATCATTTACATGTACATACGTTTATCATTCACAGGGTCGCGTGGTTTGTAGTAGGGCTAGATATTTGTACAGTGCCTGTGTGTACTAAGATAGACGTTAATGTGTTCATATATATACTAAGTGTATAGAATCCCCCTTGTAAGACCTTTTACCTGCAGACAGATAAGAGAAGCTTTCGTGCGCACATTACACGTATACATACACTCATGCAGTGGACATTTTAATACTGGGACTTGGGCTGCATCCAAATCTCTTGTCTAGAGCTACATTTTTTGTAGGTCTAGGTCTTCGCTTCATTGGAAATACACGGAGATTATACCAAGGCAATAGACCTACATGTACATGTACATGTAACTGTAGCTCTGGAAACACATTTCGGACGCCAACCATCAATTTTTTTATCCAATGATTTCACACAGACATATACATGTATTGTACATGTTGTATGTATCTAGTTCCGTACATGTACATGTACAGTATACATGTACACTACTGCAGGCACGCGTAGATGGCAGTAGGCAGCTACTTACTGTATATATAGCACTATAAGAAGCAAGAACTATGATGTACGCATAGAGCAGTGCTAATAATGATTAAAAGGCCTATACTTGCATGTGTCTGGGTTTCCTCCTTCACTGAGAATGTGGTGTTTTTTTTCCCAGACCTTAAATCATAAAAATGCCATTTTATTGTTGTTTTCTTGGTCTACACATGTATTATGTCATGCAATCTGCAGTTTATTATAGAATCAAAAATTCATGAACGTGTGACACACACGTGTACATGTACATGTACACGCATATACAGTACATGTACACGTATTAAGTTTATGATGTAGATGCATGATATTGAAAATGAAATGTTCATTGTTGAGAAGCCCATGACTACATGTATGTATGTTGATTATTTGACAGTTGTGTAAAAATGTCCTTTTCTATCCCTTTGCAGGATTTATGGATTCTACGATGAATGCAAGCGCAGGTACAACATTAAGCTATGGAAGACGTTCACGGACTGCTTCAACTGTTTGCCAATCGGTGAGGTCAAGAGTCATCTTGTATCTCCTTATATCATACTGTGCTTGTATGTATACATGTAGCAGCCACATGATCTCGTGGCACTGCATGTATGCGTCTTTAACAGCGTGCAGCGCCATTGCTAAATAGCCACAATATTGACTTGATAGTGTGATAAGCACAGTTAATACACACTAGAGGGGAAAAATGATACAGTTTTGGTGTTAAAACTTACATATATGTACAGGTGCATATCCATGCTGTATCACCTGGCTTTAATTAAGTACTCTCAGTTTAATGTACACTGTATGTAGCACTATTAGATACAAATGCTCCAACTCTTAAAACAAAAAAAGTATATTATAAAAAGAATGGACACCTTTTATGAGCTCTTTTCATACATGTACATGTATGTTATAGATAGATGTGACAAATGTGCATGCATTTTTGTATGCATTGCAAAGCAGTTTTTACAGTATGCATGATGCATAGTTTGCGTACGTACGCGTACTGGTCACATATGTACATGTACATCAATTGTCAAACCTGTACACTAAATACAGAATCTGCTTATGGGTATTAACCCATATCTTGAAAGACTGACATGGCTGAGTGCATGGTACACTATCTATGGTTTGATGCGCATGATAGGAAGAGCTGTAAGGGAAAGCTCTCTCGAGGGATTCAAACTAAACACTGGTCATCACCCATCCATACCATCAACGGAAAATATCCAAATGATCGGATTAATGAGGGACGGGAGGGGCAGGGGGGATCTGGAATTCTGTAACCGGACCTGAGATGTACGTAACAGCAGCAGCAGCAGTTTGGCCAGGTCAAGTACTGTGCATGGCTTGCGTAAGTCAAGTACGACTGCATTAAGTGTACTGTTACTTAAACTATAAAGGTATTGCCCGTTTCATTGGCTTTATCTTAAAGACGACAAGAACCGTATAACTGACCCTCACTCACCCTATCATCACTGCTTATAGAAATGGAGAACTGGGTTTTTAATAACCTCGCGTCCCTCGAGCTTTGGCTTGTGGAACTTTAGACATGAAGCTTTCCGTCTAAGGGCCAATTTCATAGAGATGCTTAAACACAAATTTTGAAAAGTCATTTTGAAAAGTCTTCCTTGATCAAACAGGATTTCCAACCAAATTTTCATGCACGTGATGTTTACTGCTTTTGACTTGTATTCGGCCATTGTTTGCTGAGCATAACATTCACAAAGAGTTTTGGCCGGCATGCTGATTTTATTTACCAAGGTTTTTGGTGCTTTTAAAAGCAAATTTTGGTAACTCTATGAAATTGGTCCCAGTATACTGTACCTCCCAAGGAGAAAACTTTAACTGTTTGAATAATAGAACTGACAAAGGCCATTCCTGTAAATTAAGCACAATATTCAATGACTACAGGCTGGTTCATTAAAGCCGGTCACGCGATGAGGATCAACTAACTCAGGCGGTGAGATGGATGCGGGTCAAAAAGTTCAAATGAAGGATTAATGAGGGAGGTATACTCCCATATAGCGATGATGCCAGTATCCATCATCATTGTTTAAGATTGACCAAAGAGCGTGATCCAAATCCATCCCTCACATGAAGAACGGACATCAGTGCATTAATTGCTTCGTCAAAGAATACTTTGTCAAATGTGAATGTTTAGCCCTGATGACACCTGTGAAAAGGTTGGCCACATGCCATTTTCAATTTGTCTATTTTGGTTGTTTTTTTTTATGACGATTTTAGGACGTGAGGGACGGACATCAATAAAAATTACTACCTTCACCTTAGTATACAATTTCTTTTTTAATCATTTAAACTTGGAAAAATTTTCAACTTTGGTTAATTAAATAGGCCTACTGTAAGAAATTTAGATTAGATTAGAAAATATTATCCTTCCTTAGTAAAAAGAAGCAATTTTCAAGGGTGTTGAAGGAATTTAAATTGATGTTTTTGAATGTTACCTAACTGTGGATCACGCTCCAAATTGTCTTGTGGAAAACAAATCCAACAAGCCGTCAAGCCCATTGGGACTTGGTTGAATGCAGTATATAAAAAACATCATGAATGGTCAAATGATGATGTCATCATGACATCACTTCATATTTGTTTCTGCAGGTTAAAGTACCCACCATTATCCATCAAATGATTAATTTTGTGTGTGTGATGTTACGATGACCTCACAGTCAGTATTTTTGCCAACAGTAAAGAGACCTTAAAGGGAGGGTACAGAATTGGTAAGACAAAATACACTTCATAATCACAGATTCACATAAAACTTACACAGTATAATGGTGATGATAGGATAAAACATCCCATGAAATGTTTTTGACTGAAATGCCATATTCGTTGAGAAATAAATGAAACTATTTTCCGATTGGAATAAATCGCTTCGAAGCATTTTATTCATTCGTTGAAATGTGTACAGTTCTCCGTACACGGGTTTTGACTATTTTCTCGTGACCCAGATGGCTGATTGACCTAAAACTTATACAGGTTTGTCAGTTAAGGTATATGATGGATTACATAATGTGCTTTCACTGACAGCAACGGTTTTGTCGCAAACACCAGTTCTGTACCATCCCTTTAAGTACATGTAAATGTACATATGTATGTGTACATGTACAGTACACGCATGTAGAAATAAGAAATTTTAACAATTTCAGAAAGCCAAAAACAAATAAAAAATATATAAGAATTCGCTGCAGAAACCTCAAAGGCTGAGTTTTTCGATAAACATTTTCAAGTTTACGTGCCTCCAAGTGAATTCATTTTCATCTTGTTTGTTTTTTATCATCACGCAGTCATCGAGTCATGTGATCACTTATGGTTGTACGCAGTGTGTGGGATATAAGCTTGCTGAGTAGCGGGGCATATACATGTATCTGCCGAGATCGGACTAAAAAAAAGAACAAAACTGAAGCCATTTTAATTGACTTGACATTTTGTTCGCAACGTATGACATTTTGTCCACGCCATGGTATGGTCTCTCATTTGATTCAGAGCAAATATGGAAAAGACATTTTTATTTTCTTTAAATTAACAAGGAAAAATGAAAAAAGCAAGCGTAAAGCTTGAAGTGATGTATTTTGGGCACAATCTTTGTCTTGTTTTTATCGTTGTATTTTTGTACTTATAATCTGTGAATCGTACTAACCAGGGAGTCATTAACATTTATGGTGCAGAATCCTTATTGACAATATTATTTCTGTTGACTTTGGCAAGTTGGGCCAGGTATTGTACAAGTCCTTTGCATTGGTGTACAAATGAATATGCCTAGATGGCTGTATATATACCATGTATATTTACCATGTATACAGACAGGCCTTGGTCGTTCAAAATTATGGGAATCTACAAACATATGTTTGTTGTTTGGGAGGACTGGAGTTACTTTACAATTTGCTACACAAAGTAGACAATTAAATTTCTTGTTTGACAGAGGGGACTGAGAAGGTCTGGGATTTAGATAATAACCCCACTCAGATCCCAGCTACAGCTTGGTGGTCCAGTTGGTGAGCCATCTGCACTAGTAAGCAGTAGGTTGTAGGTTCGATTCCCACCCAAGCCAATATTGACGCACAGTATGATGACAGAAGGAAATAGAGGGCTTGTGATTCAAATGATTACCTCACTCAGACCCCAGCTACATGTATAGCTTGGTGGTCCAGTTGGTGGGTCATCGTTACTAGTAAGCAGTAGGTTGTAGGTTCGAATCCCAACCAAGCCAATACAATATGACAGAAGGAACCTATAAGGCTTGTGATTCAAATTATTACCCCACACATACCCCAGCTTACAGCTTGGTGGTCCAGTTTGTGAGTCATCTGCACTAGTAAGCAGTAGGTTGTAGGTTCGATTCCCACCCAAGCCAATATTGACGCACAGTATGATGACAGAAGGAAATAGAGGGCTTGTGATTCAAATGATTACCTCACTCAGACCCCAGCTACATGTATAGCTTGGTGGTCCAGTTGGTGGGTCATCGTTACTAGTAAGCAGTAGGTTGTAGGTTCGAATCCCAACCAAGCCAATACAATATGACAGAAGGAACCTATAAGGCTTGTGATTCAAATTATTACCCCACACATACCCCAGCTTACAGCTTGGTGGTCCAGTTTGTGAGTCATCTGCACTAGTAAGCAGCAGGTTCTTGGATCGAATCCCACCCAAGCCAATATTGACGCACAATATTATGACAGAAGGAACCTAGAAGGCTTGTGATTCAAACTATTACCCCACATGTAGACTCCAGCTTACAGCTTAGTGGTCCAGTTGGTGAATCATCTGTACTAGTAAGCAGGAGGTTGTAGGTTTGAATCCCACCCAAGTCAATACAATATGTACCAGAAGGAACCTAGAAGGCTTGTGATTCAAATTATTACCTTCTAATTACTTCAATCATAGTGATAAAACCTGAACAAAATGTGATTTTGTTTCTATGATTTCCACAGCTGCCTTGGTAGAAGGAACGATATTCTGTATGCACGGAGGTCTGTCTCCAGACTTATCCAACGTGGACCAGCTCCGACATATTAACCGTCCTCTAGACATTCCGGACCATGGCCTGGTGTGTGATCTACTATGGGCAGACCCTGATGATGTAAGTAACACCTAACTTCCTAGTAGAGTCAGTGTTAATTGTAACTGACTGCAGAGGCCAGGGATGTGACCATGGGCTTTCATTGGCCTGCATGGGCCCAATTTTATGGCTCCACTTACGGCAAGTGCAGAATTGACGCTTAACTATAACAGAAACAGGGAAAATCTGTGCTTACAAAAATCTTAAACCATGGATAATTAGCAAGGAATATTCAGTTGTAGACCAGTGGCCAATTTCATAGAGCTGCTTAAGCACAAAAATTTGCTTAAGCATGAAAAGTCTTCCTTCATCAAACAGGATTACCAACCAAATTTTCATGTGATGTTTTTACTGCTTTTGACTTGTATTTGGCCTTTGTTTGCTGAGCCCAACATTCAAAAGGAGTTTTGGCTGGCATACTGATTTTATTTGCCACTGAAGGGTTTTGGTGGTTAAGCAAATTTTGGTTGTTAATGTTAAGCAGCTCTATGAAATTGGCCCCTGTACAGTCTGCGTATTACAAAAGGATTTCTCGCTTAATTCTCGGCAAGCATAGAATTTTGGTACTTACTCTGTAAGCAAAGAATGAGGATCGTGATTTCAACATTCCACGGTAATTGCTGAGCCATGAAATTGGACCTAGGTCCTTGCCTTGGTTGCAAGCCTTGAATTTAACTGAAACCATGGAGGC
Source organism: Astropecten irregularis (assembly GCA_963971285.1). NCBI lineage: Eukaryota > Metazoa > Echinodermata > Asteroidea > Paxillosida > Astropectinidae > Astropecten > Astropecten irregularis. The sequence continues at coordinate 6,209,550 of OZ020248.1, read as the reverse complement.
CATGGCCTTCGTTGCCCTGGTTCTTTGCCTTCGTGCTCCCTTCAAATGTTTCCATAGACATTTTGATTTTCCAATGGAAATGCCCCTTGCAATGGAAAAGTGGCCTTTTCAGAACCAAATTCAAGGCCTGGGTTGGCCCAATTATTTAAAGCTAGACTCTTCACAATAAGAGAGAATCATTCCTGACCTGGTACGGAGTAGAGCATCTAGATCTTACTCATGATATACTGCACACGTCATACACACCAGCAATCGTCCTGAATTACTAGAAGGAATTACTCTAGCTCACTCCCTCAAAATGCTCCTAATTGTTCCTTCCACATTGTACATGTACAACCATCCGGAGAATGTACATGTATGAAGGCAGTATCCCATTTCAAAAGCTCTTAGTTTAAATTTCCAAATGGGATTCTGAAACGGAATCGCCACAATGCAAGTTCATGCAGACATTGTACATGTATTGAAATCAAGTTCTCTATACTGCATAACACACAGACAGTATCCATAGACTTATTACAGACCCAGCTACTGCTTTATGTACTGTATCATCCGATACTGTAGGCCTGTTTAATTGCCACCAAAGACATAATAATACCCTCCCTTTTCCCTAACTTGGCCTGCCCTCTATAATGAGCTATTGCTTAATAATAAAGCACACACAGATCTGTCAAAGTGTTAGCTGATGAAGAGCAGCCTTAAGCAGAGTGGCAATGATTGACAATAAATCTAAATCTGGTTGGTTTGGGAATTTGATTTTTTTTCTGGGGCAGTTCATTTGATAGATATGGCTTGTCTGTCTCAGTTTAATAAAAGAACACCAAACTTGTAACATGAGTAATTTTCTGACAGTCTCTCGGGCATGTCTGGGTATGATATTGAAATAAATGTCACTAGTACATGTACGTGCCGATATTATTATTTTGTTTTATACGTAATATCAATGTTGCCAACGGAATACATCCTTGTTATACGGTCTATCATATTTTTCTTAGCACAGCAACCTGTGAGTTGTAGTTTTAGAGCAATTGAAATATACTTGTACTGGTTTCAAGATAATTGATTTCGCAGTAACACAATGAAACATAAATTATGTTCTTTTATGAGTTGGGTGGCTCTGAAAACAGCCGGTTAACTCGACGTTTCAGCCTGTATGCTCTGGCCGTCTTCAGGAGAACTGTACTGGCCTTGCATTATCTACATGTAGATGCAATATATACCTTGCCCAATATCACAGAACATCAGTGGAGATCAACATTGTACAATATTATTCTCCTGATGATGACTAGAATAGAACAGGCTAGTTGAAATGTTGAGACTTAACGATAAGTGCGACAAAATGACAAGTGTGAAAGTACAAACGAATCATTCTTAATGTACAGTATTATCATTTGCTTTTAAGATTACAAATGTATGTACATTAATTTCCGTACTCTACATCATCCTTGCAGGACATCACTGGCTGGGGTGAGAACGATCGCGGCGTATCCTACACATTCGGCGGTGATGTAGTACGACACTTCTTGAAGCGTAATGACTTGAGTCTTATAGTACGAGCTCATCAGGTAAATATATTTTTCAACAAGGAAATGTTTGAATTCCCCTGATATGATACCCCCTTCCTATCAAGCAGAAGAAGAAACTAAGAATATTCCTACCCTGCAACCTGTATGCTTTGATCTCCATTAAAAATATATTATTATCCCTGGTCATCAGGCCATAATTTACATTCCTGAAACCATCTCAGCTCCCTGGGAAGCATACAGCTTCCTGTCTGCCCGCAAAGTGCACAAGGGTTATAAATCAAACACACAAACCCATCTGTACCCTCACAGGTACCCATTACACCTGGGTGATGAGGAGCAATATGTAACAAAGCATCTTGCCCAAGGACACAAGCACCACTAGCCCATGGCTGGATTCGAACCCACAATCTGTAGATTGACCACAAGACCTTGAGTACGACACGCCAGACTACTAGGCCATGGCACATACCCCACGTAGGCCACAGCACCCCACGCATATAGTAGCACCATCCCCGTAATAAGGGCTCATGTGATATGGTTTAAAAAACTGATCATACAGTGAACCAGTTTTTGTCAATTTGTGTGTATCTGTGTGCAGGTTGTCGAGGACGGGTACCAGTTTTTCCAGAAGAGGAACCTAGTGACCCTCTTCAGTGCCCCCAACTACTGCGGCGAGTTTGACAACGCTGCAGGGGTCATGATCGTGACTGAGGACCTGACGTGTTCCTTCTCTATATTACCGGTAAGCCTTAACTTCCAACATCAACATGGCCGGGTTAAAGAGACTGATCTCGGTAAAATTGACAGTAGTCTGATATTTGGAATCATCAAACTTTGCTTTTAAGCACAAAGAGCCTTTGTAACATGAAATCAATGTCCTGGTGTCACAAGCTTAACTTTCTGGCAGAGCTGACTGGATGAAGAAACTGGTCAGCTAAGCACACAACTAGCTCAACTGTTAAGAATGACAAATCAAATTATCTCACCTTTACCAATCATGTATAATTATACCTTTACCTAACAGCCATCTTGATTTTACAATGTTTCCCATCATTCTTTACAGAATGATCCCAGCACTATACTTTATGTAGAGATTCTTAGGTATCAAACCCCCCCCCTTTTTTTTTGGGGGGGGGGGTCTCAGAGCTGAACAATTTAATACTGAGCAGTATAAATATCCCATGAAAAGCCGAGTACACTCAGTTTTGATAAGCCTCATGTTCATTCCTCTTGGCACCCCAATCTCTCTCTCCGATGGAGTGCTGTGTATACATAACCTCAGCTGCCTCCCGCTGTGATCTTTGTTGACATCAAGTTGACAGTCCCGGACTCAAGTCATTAAGGATGGGTTCACACTTTTACGAGTCGGCGTGGCGGATTGTCTCGATGAGTGAGATTGATCTCATATTGATCTGGACTTGGCATTTTGATTTCTGCGATGCCCTGGGATTGTCCGCTAGCTTGGATCCATGTAGTCAATCATTTCCATGTGTGTGGGTGTCGTTCTCTATTTATCATCAGACAAACTGCTCTCCAGTTTCGTTTTTCTTTCTACAAGCCTTGAATTTAACGGAGGCCATGGAGGCCATGGTCTTCGTTGCCCTGGTTCTTGGCGTTTGTACCCCCTTCAATTGTTTCCAAAGACATTATGAGTTTCCAATGGAAGTGCCCCTTGCAATGGAAAATTGGCCTTGCCCTTTTCAGAACCAAATTCAAGGCCTGATGTTGCATACCGGCCAACCAGTTGGATTTTATCAGATTCAGTACAATTTTTGACATAAGAAGTTAGCAAAGTTAGATTTTCTGATTGATTGATCAGATTTTTGAAAATTATTTGTACATACATTTTATGCATGTATGTATTTCCCAAAGTTTTGAGTGAAAGAAAGATTGTTGCTTTCATTTTGAATGTGGAAAAAGATTTTTGTAATCCATGAGTATTATAAAAAGATATGTCATCTTAAAATGTTGGAGTAAAATATGTCATCTTAAAATGTTGGCCGATATGTTGTTGGGATGTTAGCAACGTATGGTAAGCTGGAGTCCTCATGCATACAAAACTGAATTTGCAGCTCTTTTGAATACATGTAGCTGGGAACATTGAGAGGCTGCCTCTTTAAAGGTACATGTAGGATCATACTTTGGTAAAGTTGATAGAACAGCTGTGGTCTGTTCATGGTTTGATTTGTCATGGAATGAAGACAACATTTTCAGCTCAATTGATCATTGGAAACAGTAGAAAACAGCGGAAAACCGTTGCAGTTGTTATGCGAAATGTAAGGTAATTGTGAGTTTTTGATCTGGGACATCAAAACTGTTTTTGGTCTGTTGTTTTATACTAATTTCTTCGTAAGTTACAATCAGTCGTAGGACTAATTGTGATGCATTGCACCCATTGTACGATGTGATGGGTTATCCTTCGTAACTCAATCAACGATCAATCATAGGACTTTGTGAAGTCAACCCCAGGTCTATTTGCATTCAGTTGATGATTTTTTGATTTTTTGTATCGTTCACAGCCCGAGACCAAGAAAGAAATAACAACCAAGAAGAAATAGTCATCAGCTGACGAACTGTGGTTACCGTGGATCGGACTGGATACCGGTGGTAGCTATAGGTCATTCCTAATATTGGTCAAGCAGGTCAGTAATTCAATGTAGATGAGGTCAGCCGGGCTTGAAACCTTTCCAGCCAATCAATCGGATACTGGACACTTCAGTCCCTCTTGGTAACCCCCCCCCCCTTTGCCCCTCCCTTCCTCCACGTCCCCAAACCTATATAATGTCCGTAGTATGATGAAATAGTCCCACATCCTGCTGTTTTCTCCTCAAGACCTCCGATCCTGAACTGAAATGTGGAGCCACTAACTAGACCTGTGCCTGCGTCATGTGATAAAGATCTAGTTTCATAGATCTGCTTGCCCATAATTAAGCAACTCAATTAATAGCCAGGGGAAAAGTATGCACTTTATAATAAGCCTATTCCACAAGTTAAACAGTTTGGACTTACAGATGTTACAGTAAGGTGCAGGATTTAGATAGAAAATGTAGATTCTTTGGTTAGCGGAGCTGTGGAAGTGGGCTGTATAAAACTCCACAGAAATATTGGAGATGTTTTGTCGCATATTGAGTGCCGATGGATATAAACTTGAAAGGACATGAAATTATCCTTTCTTTCATATCCCCTGTAATATTTGAAAGAGTCCGAGAAAATAAACACACATCTTTTGCAATTTTCAATTCTTACTGAAGAATTGTCATCAAACTCACCTAATGTACAAAAAACTCACACTCCTTGGAACTACTCACTGTTCCAAGTATAGAATTGAGAGACATGGGGCCTGTTTGTTTCGCCGTGGATTTTGGTCGCCATATTTGATCTTGCAAATCCACGTCGCAGGCAGGATACGCTAAGATGGGATCCAGAGCAGCTTTTGAGCGGCGGATCACTGATCGCGTTTTCGAAACAAACAGGCCCATGGTTATTTTACCGATCAACCCTTGGGTGTTTCAGTCAGGAATCATTCTGAATCCATCAATGTCCAAAAACACTGAGCAGAGTCCCTGTGGCACCGGCGTTCTTTGGACATAGACCCCAAGTTGGGTCGTCACCAGGCCCTATGTAAAAGATACAATGTCTCGGCCGTCAGCACAGCCCATTGTCCATCGAAACCCTATCAACATCTACAGATGGATTTTGGGAAGAACCGTAACCCTAACCCTCCTGCATACCACAGTTTACCACACATGGTTTTTCCTGTGGTAAGTGTGGTATCCTGAATACCACAACACACCACAGTGTGGTTTTGTTTGGTCAGCGTTGTTTATGATCAAGTCCCCCAGTGGAGACTGTGTGGTAATGTGTGGTAAACAGCTCTCATCTTGTGTGGTAGGTGAAGAGGGTTAGGGTTAAAGCCCTAAGCAACACTACATCAAAGAGACTCCTAGCTGCTGCTTGTCCGATAGTTAAACATATCATTGTTACAGTCCTCACTCCCTGAAAAATAAATAATAATAATAAAAATAACAATAATAATACAATTCTGACCAAATTGTGTAAATACATTTGTAGTGTTGGCCATATCAATTCATGTTCGGAATTTTCAATTTTAATCTTAATATCAAAGTGTCATTTAAAAAATATGTACATGTATTTGCTGTTGAATGCAAAACAAATCTTTAAGTGTCTAATTATTATTTTGTTTTTTCTCTCTTGAGATTTGAAAGATTGTCAAGGCATTTTCACTTTGATTTTTAAAGGGCGTGTACAACGTTGGTAAAGGTGACAGAACAGCACTCACACTTTTGTCTAATCCAGCATGTACATGAAATGATAAACCTGTGAAAATTTGAGCTCAATCGGACATCCGAGTCCCCAGAAAAAAGCGAAAACCCAGATCAATGGGCCTACTTCTTATAAAACACAAAGAAGGATTTATGATCTTGCCAAGATCAAAAATGCTTTTGGTGTTTGGTTTGACTCTTTCTGAATGAATACACCATTTTAGGCGGAAATGTTTTAACGGTGTATGTTTCTACCAGCACCATCTTCATACCCTGAAAGTTATATGTAAATCCGTGAACATTTCTGTTTTGGTTTGTTAGCAATGTTGTACATGCTCTTTAAGCAGAGATAATTGGCAATAGCCTGAATGCACTGGCAAATCCGTTTTGTAAGTAAATATTTGGAATCTACATGTATTTGAATGATTAATTTGATATATGATTCTTAGCATCGCACTTACGGTATTAATTACACGTCCAAATTATAAAAGTTTGATTAGATTCTATTTACCATTCATTTTATTTATTTTTAATCTCTGCCATTATACAAACTCAAATTATAAACTCATAATTGTACTTTTTATTTAAGAAAGCAAAAATCTTTATGAATTTTATTTTTTATCCCACCTTTGCTTCAAATTGTTAAAACAAAGCCTCACATTTTAATTGAAATTAAAACTTGTAATGAAAATAAGAAATTAGAACACTATGGGTATTGATGATGATGGTCATATCCAATTAAACGACGTGAATGTTTTGGTTTGTGCTATTATTGCCATAGGTATGTTTATTGATAAGCCGTCCGTATTTTTAGATTGGGAGCCATCTTTGTAGCGGTGCTGCAAGAATGTCTGGCTGCAAGAATAGCCCCATTAGTCCTTGGATACAACCTCTGAACCACATTCATCGATGGATTCAGTCAGACTTAAATTGCCAGAAATAAGCGCCAGAATATCCCCCTTTTTATTTTGCTCCAATTTGGAACAGGAATAGCACACAGTAAAGCACCATATGAAGTGCTGGCTACGTATACATACTGCCATAATAAACAGCCCCGGGTTATTGCAAATGCCAAACAATTTTATTCATCACGTTTAAAGCATTTGCCCTATCCAGGACAGCAGCTCTTCTGATTTGTTTTTGTTACTGTTCAGCACGATTATCTGCTGTATTAGATTCAAGAGAAAGATGGTCAGGCTTTAGAATTATTGAACGATAAGAGAACAATATGTTGGTTTGTCAAGAGGCCTGCATATATAATATTCTACTTCTAGACTTTATTTTATGTTGTTTTTGGTTACAGTGCAATAGAATCCCATATAGCCTTCACAGAGATCAGTCTTTTTTGTCTCGTTCATTTCGGTAGATTTTTATTTAATCTACAGATGATGGGATTAATTTTTTGGCTACGGAAACGAGTCTTTGCCGGGACTCGTTGTTTGGTTTTTGTTTGTTTGGGATTTGTTATTTTTTAAGTTGGACAGGTGTTTTGGTGCATGTATGTAAATTTAGTGTGCATGATGATGAAAAAAATTTGGGTTTTATTTTTGTAGTATTTTGTTTTAAAATTCTGAAATAAGTATTTGATTTTTAAGTTATCATAGAATAAAACGTCAGGTCGTTCGTTAACTAATCTGATAGATATAAATTTATCACATGTAAAAATCTGCCTGTGAAATATACACGTTATAAGCTTTCCTTGTATGTGTAATGCATATTGCTATGTAAAAACTGCCAGCATTTTTTTTTTGTCCTGTAAATTTAGACAAAACTCACTCATGTGTACAGTACAAAGAAGTTGCATAATCCACTACCTTGTTTTTATGTTTGTTGTGTTGGGCTGTTGTGCTTTGTTGATCTTTTTAAAAATATAATTACTTGATTATTCTACAGTACTAAGTAGTGTTTCTAGTTGGCCGTGACATTGTTTGTGTTCATATATTTCCAAGAAAAAAAATGTAATGTAAAGTTAGATTCAAGGACTGAATTTGTACATATATGAGATAATTTATGTGAAATGTTCACGGAGTTATTTGCAATTGAAAAAAAATGAAAAAAAAAACCCAACAAATCATTAAAATGGTAAAAAACAAAAAGAATGTGTATATATATATGACGTACGAATCTGCACAAAGGCTCTCTCATTTGAGATTTTAAATTCTAATCGGAAGAATTCTGAGTCAATAGGGCTTCGTGCTCATGATGTCATGTTCAGATGTTCGGACAAACAAGTCTTACGTCATATTTTACACAATTTACTCGTAAACATTGTGAATTTTGTCCGAACATCCAGGTAACTATATATAGCTGTCTATATAAAGGGCGTATTCTATAAATAGCTCGAGCGCGGAGCCCTATTGAATCAGAATGAATTTGAATTTAAATTGATTCAGTGGTGCGGGTTAATTGCAATCTTGCAGACAAAATGAAGCTGTAGTCGGAAACAGCTGATTACCGGTAGCCACAAGAGGGCACTATTTGGAAAGTTCAACTATCATCGGTTCACTTGATTGCAGACCAAGGGCCTGTTAATCCTGTTTGTTTCAGGCACGCGATCATTGATCTTGCAGATCCACGTCCCATGCAGGATATGCTAAAATGGGATCCGGATCAGCAGGATCACTGATCTCGTGCCTGAAACAAATAGGCCCGGAAAATTGTATGACAGGACATTGTTCCAGTCTATTTCTTTTATGGGAAATAAATTGTCACTTTGAATGGAGAATTCTTTAATTCTGAAATAGTTCTTAGGTATAAAGAAGCAATTACATTTAAGAAAAGGTGTTTAATTCATTCGTGTATTGAAAAGTTTTAATGTTGGAAATGAATTGTTAATTAATACAACTGTAATGAATTTGAAGTCATTTTGGGGAAAAAAGTGGAATTTGTTTATAATCTTAAGTGGATCGGTGTTCAGAATAAGCCAATTACTTTGTATAAAGCAAACATTTATAGACAAACAATCTGCACTTGCAAAATTGGTTCACTTTAATTTGGACTTTAAATAGTTCATTATTGTGCTTACAGCTGGGTGAAATGAGTACAGTCGATCATGACAGAAGAATGCCACTATAACTGACGACAGGACCCACAGATATTGTTCGTTATAGTGGTCATTTGTGAATAGCTATTTTAAGGCGTTCACATAAATAGGGCTTTGCGCTTGTGACGTACGTAACATTCAGAATGTTCGCACAAACAAGTCGCACGTTTGTCCGAACATCCGGGTAACTATAGCCGTCAATATAAAGGGCATATTCTATAAATAACTCAAGTGCAGAGCCCTATTGGGAGCCATGGATGATGTTCAGTATAGCAGTGAAAGTTCTTATAGTGTTGTTCTATTGTATACACGGTACATGTACATGTAACCTACCGCATATTGGCGATGAACTGCACCAGACATTCTTACCAAAAGTGGGGAATACGGTGGGCCTTGTGGGAGAATTATTTGATTGTGCTGGCTGTTTCTCAACTCCTTTGTACTCCTGTGTAATGTTCAAGCTCAGTGCAACTCTGATTTGAACACAAGTTTGAACAGGCAAATGGTGTATATTGCTCCTTACATACATGTATTTGTAGGTTTATGATGATGATGTATTGTTATGGTTAACACTGTGATTTGGACTGTTAAGGGAACTGTGCATCTTTGAAAATGGTCTTTGGATCATTTTTAATGTCGTCCGGCGGTTCCCCTCAAAAACTGCATCTGGGCTTAGCATTTTGCCACTGTGCACACTGCATTAAAAAACAGATACCGGTACTCTAAGTTTTGGACATACAGTCAGTCTGAAACAATGACTGACCTGGGGCCGATTTCACTAACGTTTTGCGGTCATCGCTAGGCCCAAATCCATCACTAAATGGGAAATTCCTATACAAAGTAGCGATCAATTTTCCGTTTAGCGATGGATTTGGGCTTAGCGATGATCGCAAAGCGTCAGTGAAATCAGCCCCAGATGTCGATTTCACAAAGCCCTACTTTGAGATCGTAACTCGTCTTACGAAGGATAACTCATCGTATCCTGCGTAGAGTTTTGTGAAATTGACCCCTGGTGTTTCTGTACTATTAAGTGGATTTACTCTACGCACTTCAGAGTTTGTAATTCTAAGACTAAAAACTGTTTGTGTATTTTGTATTGGATGATATTTGAATTCCTTGAGGCCGTACTTGCCATGTTTGACGTGTTCACAGCATACAACATAATAAATTTATAGAATTAGTTGAATGGTTTGTGTCGGAGTTTGTGTTTTCTTCTCCCCGGGCTGACCAGTGTCTCTCTAACTCGGCTTCTTCATTACAGCTTTTTCATTGAGTTCCGTTTGCTGTATGGGATTCGAACCCAGAACCTCTTGAGTGGCAGACAAGCAAAGTTCATCTCGTATAAAAGTCTTCCTTTCTTAATTGCTTTATGTTTGAAATGTATGTACCATTTCAACCCGAAAAGAATGAGGAGATAGAAATGATTGTTTAAACGTCCAGTGCTGATCAGTTTAGGTTCATAGTCCTTTGATTTCTAGACCAAAGGCTATACAGTTTGGACACTTCCCAAGGGCCTCAAAGCCTCCAATCTAGATCCACCACTGGTGTGGTTGTTGGTAACTAAACATATGAAGCCTGCGTGTGATTGATGATACGGTATGAAGCCTGTGTGTGTGATTGATGGTAGCTATACGTATGAAGCCTGTGCGAGATTGATGGTAGTTGCACGTATGAAGCCTGTGTGTGATTGATGGTAGCTATACATGAAGCTTGTATGATTGATGATAGATAAACGTATGAAGCCTGTGTGTGATTGATGGTAGCTATACGTATGAAGCCTGTGTGGATTGATGGTAGCTATACGTATGAAGCTTGTATGATTGATGGTAGCTATACATATGAAGCCTGTGTGTGATTGATGGTAGCTATACGTATGTAGCCTGTGTGTGATTGATGATACGGTATGAAGCCTGTGTGTGTGATTGATGGTAGCTATACGTATGAAGCCTGTGTGTGATTGATGGTAGCTATACGTATGAAGCCTGTGTGATTGATGGTAGCTATACGTATGAAGCCTGTGTGTGATTGATGGTAGCTATACGTATGAAGCCTGTGTGATTGATGGTAACTAAGTGGTAACGTAATTGCAATTGGATTACACACATTGAAATAACTGCATTTAAAAGCAATGTCAGATTGATAAAAATGAAAAATAAATTAAGAATTGCTTTAAGCTACTTTAAAGTCAGTCCTATACATACTGGTAATCAGACCGAGACACTGGACAGAATAGGGGCTTTTTCCAAGAGAATTTAACCATATATTTCAGTTGCATATTTTTGCCTTTATTAACTAGAAAATATGAACATTTTACATATCAACATGGTACACTTGTATGCATAATCAGTATGAAAAACGTCTTAGAAGTTATACATATTTACACAAGCAGTTTGGCTTTATGGACAATCTACAATAAAAACAGCACGTCATGGCATGATGGATGAAACTGGGATCAAATTGAATTTTTAAAAAGGAAAAGGATTGTAAAATAATGGATTGTTGTCAAGTTCTTGACCACTAGGCCTATGACTAAGGCCGGGCAAGTCTTAGAGTGCCTCACTGGATCGTATATTAAGCCAACATTTGAAATAGAGAATAAATGTTTAATAACCTGAAAACTGACATACTGGAAAATACATTATCACCAGAATATAGGCTGAAAGTATTCCCGGCAATTGAAAAGTAAATTTTAATGATAAATCGGTCAAGCTAAATGCCATACAAACAGACTCATTTGAAAATTGAAAGGGACTGGTTTCCAGTTTACGCTGAAGTTAATGGGGCCTGGCGTCGATGTCACGAAGCCCTGCGATCAATCGCAACTAGAGTTATGAAGGATAACCCATCGTAAGGGACCTATCCCACGTAGGGCTTCAATGCATCAAAAGTCCTACGATTGATAGCAAGTTACGAAGAGTTTGGTGAAATCGGCCCATGGACTCAGCACTTTAATAAACAAACTGACGATTCTGCCCTGAAATCACTCTGGCTGAGAGTGTGGATTTCAGTTCCTGAAAATATACTCAGCATTCCTAAGGAGACTAAACAGTTCAAATGAATAGACCAATCCAGTAAACCCAACCCACTGCACATGTGGGCAATGAATACGTGTTCCTCTCCAATGCTTCACTGCACGTTCCTGTCGCACATACATACGCGCGTGTACATTTGTCAGACTTAAGTGAACACATGATGGACATAAGCCACGACTGTGATTGGTCAGAAACAAATGGGGCGGGGCTTAATGGATCGGTCTATTAACCCTGTACAAGGATGTTTCATACGATATTCCATGGTAGGGTCTTCGGTTGGCCTGATCTTCTCTGTCTCAGCCAATGTCTGAATCCAGCAGCTCCATAGAATGAGGAGATTAGATTTCCAGGATGCCAGGGCTGGCTTCTCTTGGTGGATGGCCTGCTGGGGGTTTTGGGTTCGCTGGACAGGTTCATTGGTCACGTCGTCACAGTCTGTATGAAGCTGTCAATAGTTCGCTCAATGCCCAACCTCTGCAGCATCAACTCAAACTTCTCCGGCGCTGACGTCAACACCTTGTGCTCGTCTAACTGACGCACTGCAGGAGGGAGAAAGAGCAAGGTACAAGAAGGTTGTAGTCTTAACAAGTTTCAGCATGGCAGATCAGTGTTTGTATTACAGTGGAATGCTGTTATAATGGCTATAATATTGGGTGCTGTGGCCTAGTGGTCTGGCGTGAAGTACTCAAGAACTTGTGGTCAATCTACGGATTTTGGGAACGAATCCAGCCATGGGCTAGTGGTGCTTGCATCCTTTGGCAAGATGCTTTGTCACATATTGCTCCTCTTCACCCAGGTGTAAATGGGTACCTGCGAGGATAGAGATGGCTTTGTGTGCTTGATTAGCCTTTGGGCACTTTACAGTAGCCGGGGCTCCCCAGGGAGTTGAGATTGTTTCAGGAATGTAAATATATCCCCAATTTCATGGAGCTTTTAAGCACAAAAAACTGCCTAGCACAAAAATATCTTGCTCAACAAAACAAACAATTATTAAAAATTTCATTTGATATTCATGGTCAGTGAACAACATCCAAAGATCAATTGCAAGCCATACACAACACATGGAAATTTGGTTGTTAATCCTATGTTTATTAAGACAGAAATGTCATGGTTAGCAAATTTGTGTTCTAAGCAGGGCCGTGAAAGGGGACAATGATTAACTAATCTACTGCATCGTACTTTGTTTGGATGACATAACGTGCAGTGCAATATGCTGATCAGCCCGTCCGATACTAGACACTCGGATGTCCCATGTGATCATGTACACAACACTGCAACCAAAAATAAGACAAAACAGTTCATGCAGAAATGTTTCTTCAACAGTACACACTCGAAAGTTGGATGCCGCAATGTGTCTGAGGATTTGCTTGGAACTTCTGGGGTTGAGCAACAAATGTTGTAATTGAACTATGTCTAAAGACTCACAGATGCCAGTTGCTCTGCCGTGTGAAATGTAATGTGGCTTCTCTCTAGCAATTGGTTCATACTTGACAACCAGTAAGATTTTGATCAGATTCAGTAAGTTTTGTTTTACCTAAAAAACCCCAAACTTCCAAACCTCTGTGTTGTTCGTCCGGAGCTGCCGGGATTTCACAAAACACCAAGATTAGTCTGAATCGTGAATCGATCCCAGATGCAAAGTATGATGTCACAACTCACAATATACAAGTCACTATTAGGGTTAGGTAATATTGACTCAAATGTTGAGATTATCTTAATAGTGTTTTGTGACATCGGAACACGAAATCAAAAGAAACGAAGGCAGCGGGGTTCGTACTCTTCCCTCATGCCTTATTGTTTTAGGATTTGATGCGTCGTACCTTTTGTTGGACTGTCTGGAGAAGGTCATACTGGCACCACTGGACCCTTGGGGTAACATCACTGCCTCAGGGTACTGCCTCTGTGCATTGGAAGGTACAATACAATCATCATTCATTAGACCATAATCTGTGGCTACGACTTGAATCTACACACCAGGCTATGGTTAGTTGCTGTAGCCGCTTCCTATAGCTGTAGCCATTCGTTTGGACATGGCCGAAGTACGGACATGTATGTCTCTACAGGGGGGGCCATGACTGGAATCCACTGCATCAAGGCTCCACTGCGTGTTGGTGTGGGCCCTCGAAGACATAGGCTGCATCTGAATCTATTGTCTAGAGCTAGGTCTAGTATAGGTCTTTGCTTCATTGGAAATACACGCAGATACCAAGGCAATAGACCTAGCCGTAGCTCTGGATGCATCCGAATCTGTTGTCTAGAGCTAGGTCTAGGTCTTTGCTGGAAATACATGGAGATACCAAGACAATAGACCTAGCCGTAGCTCTGGAAGCTCGTTTCGGACACGGCCTTACAAAATGTTGCCTAGGGACTCCACTCAACTACACGTGCTTGTATCTTTCTTGAATAAAGAAAATTACTCTCCAATTGCTGGACTTCATCCTGTGATCTGTTGGTTGTTTTGGACCTGAGGATTGTTTGTGACGTAGAGAAGTGCCAACTCTACTGGTGTCAAGGGATAGACTGTCCACGTGCTGAGCGATTTCACTGCATGTGGTGGACCAATAAGGTCCTGATATGTAACACCATGCATGCGCACAGCATGACGAAAATTGCTCCATTTTATTGGTGTGTTGAGTTGTTTATGTCCATACCGGTCACTCCGATCGCGTATCGCGTACCGCGGAATGTACATATGGTTTGTCACGCCAGACAGTTGAGCTCGTGTCCTTTTGCGTGCCTAGATGGCCGGTTTCGTCATCCGGTCAGCTCAGCACACCAGACAGTTGAGCTCGTTTTCGTTGCGTGCCTAGCTGGTTGGGTGGTTTCGTCATCCGGTCAGTTCGGCACGCCAGACAGTTGAGCTTGTGTTTGTTGCATGCCTAGCTGTTTTGTTTCGTCATCCGGTCAGTTCGGCATGCCAGACAGTTGAGCTTGTGTTTGTTGCATGCCTAGCTGTTTGGTTTCGTCATCTGGTCAGTTCGGCACGCCAGACAGTTGAGCTTGTGTTTGTTGCGTGCCTAGCTGTTTGGTTTCGTCATCCGGTCAGTTCGGCATGCCAGACAGTTGAGCTTGTGTTTGTTGCATGCCTAGCTGTTTCGTTTCGTCATCCGGTCAGTTCGGCACGCCAGACAGTTGAGCTTGTGTTTGTTGCGTGCCTAGCTGTTTTGTTTCGTCATCCGGTCAGTTCGGCATGCCAGACAGTTGAGCTTGTGTTTGTTGCATGCCTAGCTGTTTGGTTTCGTCATCCGATCAGTTCGGCACGCCAGACAGTTGAGCTTGTGTTTGTTGCGTGCCTAGCTGTTTGGTTTCGTCATCCGGTCAGTTCGGCACGCCAGACAGTTGAGCTTGTGACACTGGTTCCATCACTGGATCTGCTCAATATGCACCAGTGTTGCCTGGCTTAAAGTAGTGTGACTGCGACATAAAAATCTCCCGCTTATAGAAAAACGAAGCTGCTATACCCCTTCTCTCTAAATAAACTCTTAGTAGATGTACCTTGAAATGTTCCAGTGCCTTCTGTCGACCCATGAACCTCTGTGCATACTGCCCGTAGCCCCTCAGGAACGGCTGCAAGTCTCGGCGATTCTCAGCCTCTCGAATAAACTCCTCCAGCTCCTGCCAGGACCTGTCATCAACCCGGACGGACAGCGATGTGATGCGGGACTTGGTTTCTCGCTCGCTCCCGGGCCCATGTTTCTTCTTCTCTGAATCAGTAAGCTGTAGTGGTAACAAGACACGTTATAATGTGAGACATTCATTCAATGCTAAGTGGCGGAAAATCGATAAGTGATTACTGTAATTTACTCAATGGAAGCTCAACGATGGCAGTTGATGCAGATGGAGACAGATTTTAACGATCAGGGATGAGATTGACCAATGATAAAAATGTCTGAAAACAGCTGACAGGGAGCATAAAAAGTCTGAAATCTGAAAATCTCTTTTACTTTTGTACACAGCCTGTGAGGAAAAAAATCTGAAATCCAAAACAAAAAAATCAGAAATCAGATTTTAATCTGAGAAATCTCATCCCTGTAACGATGCAAAAAGGTAAGACTCTTTCAATATGATAAACCATAAGACAAGACCCTTTCAAATGACAATTTAAAGACGGATGTCATTTCTTCTTGGAGATTGCATGGAAAAGGTTGCCTATAGACCGATCCGACGGTACGACATACCATCCGCCATTACTGCGGTGTCCCCGTCTGCCTTTTTGTGCCCACTGAATGGCAACAAAAGAATTTCTGCACCGTCGCACTCTGTACTGCAGGATGTATGTCCCCTGATACACCGCAGGGCCAATTACATGAATCGCAAGATGGATTTGGATATTACACACAAAAGGCGGGCGGGGACACCGCAGTAATGGCGGATGGTATTTTGTGCCGTCGTATCACATTTGTTACTATAGCAGAAACATAACTCAAATCCTTGGATTAACCAAGTTTGGGTCCTGGTATGATGAAAAAAGGCTGCATGATTCGGTATGATTAGGAATGACAAAAAAAAAGACCAGTGAAGGTCGGAAGGCTGCGGTACCGTTCTTTCTTCCACCTGGAAATCCGCTTGAAAGCTAAGACCGGAGCAATGACCCTGGAGGCAATGACGCCTGGTAGTCTGCTCAGCATCCTGCTTAACTATGGTCACTGTAGCATCGTTGAAGTGGATACCGGTGAAGGACCCCTGTAGCTTCAACTGAAACAAAAGAAGACAATTGACAGATGATGAAGACTTAATATCAAGAGAAATTAATGAGCTACCGGTACTCTGTGTCCAAATCTGATCAGGGATCACCAAACTCATTGTAACTTACTGTGGATGCATTGCAGCCCTAAGAAGGGTGCGATGGGTTATCCTTTGTAACTTGAGCTACGAGAGACCCCTTGACTTGACTTGAGCATGAGAAGTTGAAGAACTTATAAAAATAAACACAATTAATGCATAGCGATTGTTAAGTATTTATTTTTTCAGTCGACGCGAAAGGGTTACTCGTGAAATAACCACAAGGGAAATGGACTGGATTAGTTTTAAGTCGCTGAACAGTCAACAACAAAACCGGAGCAGGATTCAAGCCATCCACCCCCAGAATACTGTACCGGTGCTTTACCAACTGAGCTACATGTATCTAGCCCTACATGTATGATAGTGATGCCCAAAATTGTTGTTTGCCAGCCTGACTATCTGAAAGTTAATTGACTTTTTGTGACAATGCCAATAATAGGGCTGGATAGCTCAATTGGTAAAGTACTAGTATGGTATTTTGGAGGTTGCTGGTTGAAATCCTGCTCCAGTCAATTTGTTGTTGTTCCCCTTTTAATCAATGATAACTGATGAATGAAAAGGTATTTCTTTCCAACAAAACCAATTAGAAGAGAAAATTCATCCCAACTGCTGAAAACTTCTCTCAAGTCTCAACTAGAAAGAATTTCTCCTGTTAAGAGTGATTTTTTTAGTCCTGAAATGTAAGGGATTCCCCTGATTATTCATTTGATATTTACTTACGTGATCTAGAGTGGCTTGGTCGGTACCACTGCTCAAGGAATGCTGGCCAGGCTGAAGAGACGACCTTCAAAAATGAACAAATAATGTTTTAAAAGTTATCAACGAACAGTAATGATCATTTGAAGAATGGTGAAATCATGATTTGTATGAGATTTATAGGTAGGTACTATCATACTTTAGTAGAGTTGATAGAACAGTCTATCATAAACAGTCTGTTCATAATTTGATTTGTCATGAAATAAAAACAAACCTGTGAAATTATCACCTCAATTGATCAATGCAAACAGTAGAAAACAGTGAAAAACTGTTGCAATTGTTATGCAAAATTGTAAGGTAATTCTAATTATGAGGTTTTGATCTCGAAGATCGAAACTGTTTTCAGTCTTTTGTTTTACTAATTTCTGGATAAATACAGCATTTCAGGCGGAAATCAAGTGCAGAGAGTTAGGGTTACCGGGTAATCAAACTAGTAAAAAGTACTGCTCAAGGTTTAAAGAAATTCCGGAAAATCTTCAAAATCTTCATAACTAATGGTTGATACTCAGGCTCTCCTTTGCAGAAAAAGAAATCACCTAAGAAACTTTATCCTGGTTTAAGAGTGCACAGAAGACGAAACTTTAACATGTGTTGCCATAATGCTTACTGTATCCTGTTCAACGATGCCATTTTGATCTGGAGCAGTTTCTGTTCATCAGCTTCAACTTGCTCTTCCAACGATGTGACTTTCTCCCTCAGGCGTTCAATCTCTGCAGTGTAGCGCTCTTTGGATTCCATGACCATTGTCATGGTTGCTAGGCAATCGTCAAGCTGCTCGCTGTGGTCCACGTCGCAGTCCTCATTGTTGAAGCTATGTCACAAACAAACAAATTGCCAGAGGAATTTGTTAAAACAAGCACAAGACTACGCTGAATACAGCCTACAGGCAGCCTTCATTCTTCAGAAATTCATTTACCACTATAGCCAGCATACAGTTCAAGATTTATTTCCCCTTCAGGAAATTAAACAAAAACTGGCATTAGGCCTAGTGTCTTTTACGCCACCCATATTATTTTCAGTATTTATTTGGGTAAGAAACTGTTTTATTCTCACTGAAATATTGCCGAAATATGTTGATTTTAGGGTTTACAAGACCCATGAATAAATTTGCTTTAACTTAAGGCCACATAAAAAAAAAATTGTTTAGCGTCCACCTCTTTCAAATTTTCTAGGTAGGGAGGGAGGTTTTTATTTTTATTTTTTATTTTAAGGATAGAATGGCAACATGCCTGTGGAAGAAAAGATACATGGTATTCGTGGTCAGAAAACATGTTAGGAAGATACTGAAGACCATAGAAGCTTTCAAGCTATTATATGACCATTGGAAATTTCAGTAGACTAGAGAAACCTAGTATGTAGACTTGACTCAAGTCGGGTTATGGTAATTCTAGTCATGCGCTCGGCTGATATTCAGTGGCGTCGCCAAGGGGGGGCCAGGGGGGGCACGTGCCCCCCCTGGAAAACCTCGTGCCCCCCCGCGTGCCCCCCCATTTGAGATTTGGGTTGGTGAAAAAAAATATAATATATATTATTGTAGTGCCCCCCCAACAATTGCTTGTGCCCCCCTTGTGCCCCCCCAGACTCAAAAGTCTGGTGACGCCACTGCTGATATTCCTTCAGTCCGCCACATCGGTACAAATTTCCGGAACGTTGATTATCAAATGTCCCTTCCGCTTAAATGTGTACATTTTTCGCATGCTGCGGCTTCTACCCCAGGTGGCCTTCATGATGTTTAATCCGAAAATTACGGTAGATATTAGCGCACACTGCTTTTACAGACAAAAAATAATTGTTTCCCCCAATATTTATTTTTTTGGAGACAAATAAAAAATAGAAAAAATAATACAGGTCGGGCTCATATCGGAGGTCGGGCGGGGACGCTAAACATGTAATTTTTTTTATGTGGCCTAACTTTATTAGGCCTAACTAAGCAGGGCCTAACAAATTTCATTTTGGAACAGAAGACCTAAACATGCTAAATAAATACTTAATTAATTTGGGTGGCGTAAAAGACACTAAACCTCCAAAAACTTGTCCTAATCCTTGTCTTGTATTTTGACAAGAATCGGCAACCTGCAGGATTACTGACTTGAAAAACATGGAGGTAGAAAAAGAATGTAGGCCCCTATGACTCCATTCAACCCATTTCGTGAAAATATGCATTTATTGTCACGTAGTTTGTTTGTATTT
This sequence comes from Astropecten irregularis, assembly GCA_963971285.1. Lineage (NCBI taxonomy): Eukaryota > Metazoa > Echinodermata > Asteroidea > Paxillosida > Astropectinidae > Astropecten > Astropecten irregularis. The sequence goes on along the minus strand of OZ020248.1, from coordinate 6,189,941 downwards.
TTACGAAGGACCCGGCCCCGCAATCTCACAAGTTGTGCTCTTATTCGTTTCGTTTCCTGCCTGTGGGAACAATTCACATTACATTGTATACTGGGGACTAATTGCTGCTAAGAACATTAAATACTAATTAATCATTCAAGGACAAGTTTGCAAAAAACAAAACGCGAGATGTTTTGGCAGCTAACGTTAGAGTTGGCAAAAGTACGTGACAATAGCTACAGCCAAAAAATACATCTAAACCTAGAGACACTCACCCCTGAAGAGCTCTATTCGCCTCCTCGATTATATCAGCATCAGATGAAGCTGCCATGTTGATGTGTATTTCCTTAATTAAACCAGAAAACGCAATGAAAATGTTCAAAACATTGAACACTGTGAAATTAAAATTGTTTTGGAAATGACCGCTGTAAAACAACTATATAATTCTGACCACTTGAGGGCGCTATATCGAGTCACCGCTTCACGCCAGCAAAGCTGGAGTGGGCCTTTACAAAAATGATTCTTGAGGCTATACTAGGCTTAGGATTTATTTGTCTTCCCCCATTTCGGGTTCTCGCTAGGCCTTCATAAAAATAATGAACGACGGCTTGAGATACATGGTGAAGCCGGAGCCTTTCTTTGGCTTCGTCGTGAAGCCCTATCCTGGGGTGGATTTCACCAAACTCTTCGTAACTCACCTTAACTTACGATGTGTTACCGGGGAATTTACGATGAGTTCAACTCATCGTACGTTTCGTGAAATCGAACTTAATATAAGACCCATCGTGGGATACGATGGGTTATCCTTCGTAACTCGAGATACGATTGATCGTAGAGTTTGGTGAAATCGACCCCAGGACTCATTTCCTTTTTGGACATCTAATGGTGGTAGCAAAATAAATCCAAAGCCTATCGCCTTCGCAAAAGGACCTTTGGCTTATGTAACACTTTTAATGAAGAGGATTAAGGGTTTTTGTTTTGCTTGGAAAATTTTGTTTGGAAAATTCTCAAAATGAAACCGTATTGCCGAAAAACGATAACTTAATAAAGTGCAACTATGGCATGCATGCTCAAGTCGTTTAAAAGTAGGTCTATACTCTATATCATACTTTGGAAGCATAATACCCGAAACAGAAATCTTCACAGATTCACCTATAACTTACAGGGTATAACGTTTGTGATGGTAGAAACATACCGTTAAAATCGTAATGCCGAAAATGCAGCATTTTTTCGAGAAAAGAGTGAAACTAATGACAAAAACAATATCAACAATAACAGTGAAAAGACTTAAGAAATATACTGTGTGCATTTTCAATGTTTTCTAAAAAAAAAAAAAATGGGCACCGTATGGGACTGACATTTTCACAGATGACTGTTACTGTATCTTCCTTGATTTGCCCATGAATCTGCATTTCTTTGACAAAAACCAAAGTATGATATTACCTTTAATGAGACAGTAATGCAGGGCACAAGTAACTAGATCTAGCTCACGCTCCCTTATGTTGCAAGCAAGACTTTTCTAGTAAAATGTCCAGGCCTACATGTCATTTCTTGGAACAATTTGGCAAGAATTAACCGGAGGCTGCAAGTTATATCAGTTCCGAGGTAACAGAGCACCACGGTCAGGTGTGTGATTCAGTCCGGACCGCAGGATTAAATGTCAGTTTCTTGCAAAACTCAGGCCGTGACGAATCGCCACGCTTAAAGGTAAAATCATACTTCGGGTTTTGTCAAAGAAATGCAGATTCATGGGCCAAAATATCAAGGAACTTAAGGAAGATACATGCAGTAACAGTCATCTGTGAAAATTTCAGTCCCATACGGTGCCCACTTTTTTGAGAAAACAGCGAAAAACGCCCACAATATTTTTAAAAATCTGTTCACCGTTATTTATGATCTTTAAAAGATCAAAATTGTTTTTATTGGTTTTACATTTTTTTTCTGGATAGATCATTTCGGGGTATATCTAACTGTATGTTTCTACCATCATCTTCATACCCTGTAAGTTACTAGGTAACTGTTTCGGTATGCTACCAAAGCATGATATATAGTACCTTTAAATCAAAGGTTTCATTACTGAAGGTAGTATCATACTTTGGTAAGAGACCAAAACAGAAATGTTCACAGATTTACGTATAACTTCTAGGGTATGAAGAAGATGCTGTCCGCCTGAAATGCTGTATTTATCCAGAAATGAGTAAAACAACGACCGAAAATCTGTTTGATCTTTCAAAAGATCAAAAATAAAAGAGAAAAGGCTTAAGAAATACTGTGGCCGATTTTCACGATTTCTTCAAAAAGTTGGCACCGTATGGAATTGAAATTTTCACAGATGACTGTGACTGTATCTTCCTTGATATTTCTGCCAATGAATCTGTACTTCTTTGACAAAAACCAAAGTATGATACTACCTTTAAGTTTCTACGGCAACCTATCCACATTGATACCGCCGTATATCGTTCCATGGTCCACCTAGCTAACCTTCTCAGTCGCCGTTAACCGTTTGCTTAAGTTTCCTGTGATTTCAGCCGCCAAATTTCTTGCTGTTTATTTATTGTGGTTGAAGCCCTAATGGCCAATAGTGAATATCGTTGACTAACGCAGGACTGATTCATGGCCCGTCATGGCCTAGACAACCACCCCCTCCCCCACCCTCTAAAAAGAAAAGAAATGAAATTGTGAAAAAGTCTAATCTTTTCTTTTTCGGCACAAATTGTTTTGAAATGTGACGGGGTTAACCGCCCTGTGTAAATACAGCGGAGTGTTGAGCGTTAGTTGTAAACGGCGGTCGTTCTTTTCTTCTCATTTTTCTTTTCAACAACTTCATTAAATCAGAAAGTCTTTGAAGTGGCAAAATCTTTACGTGAGGAAAAATAAATACGAAGCGAGAGTGAAAAAAAATTAACGACGAGCAAGGAAAGAAGCTGGTGACATGAGTAGGTATTTTGGTAATGCTCAGATGAGCCTGTTGAACCATGGACTGGAGGAATGTCGGAGGTTGAATAGATATAGGTCGGGTTGAAAAAGTCCTATATTTTCGACCACTAATCAAGTGCAAAATTGTAACGACAACAATCTTTATTCGACGACTTTCAGTTTCACGAGTGACGAAAATGGCAACAAAAGAGCAGATAATGTAAACATTTTGAAGACGTGATGTAATGCTTGTATACAAACTACTCAAGGAAAACGTATGTCCTATATTGAATATAACTATAGGGCCTACAAGGGTTTTCAAGAAACTTAACGAGGTGACAATACTCAGTAATGGAGCCAAGCAGTTTGTCCTTCTTCCAAAATCACACCTATCTATCGACCCACCAAAACCAGGGCCCGATTTCATGGATTTCAAGTCTTTCTTAAACAAAGAGGATTGCCAACCAAATGTTCATGTGATGTTTATAAACATCTGTTTTTGACTTGTTTGCTGAGCACAACATTCACAAGGAGTTTGGGCTGGCATGACTGATTTCATTTACCAAGGTTTTTGCTGCTTAAGCAAATGTTTGTGCTTAAGCAGCTCTATGAAATTGGCCCTATGCAGGCTTTGCAGGAAAATACATTTATCTTTCAATTCCTAGGCCTAGTGTTGCTTCGATAAAGATCCTGGTAGGATCGAAACGCGTAGGGCTCTCCGAACTCCAAGCATTTTATAAAATTCAGGTCATTATTTTGGCTAATGAGCAGTTTGCAGCAGTTTATTACTTGTCTTATATCAATTATAACAGTATTATTGCTTTCTTTGCAATAATTATGCTAAGAAATAAATGAGTATATTTTCTGCCTGCTGAGCAGTTTTGGTTTTCATAAAGCTAGTCTCGAGTCAAAGACTACTAGTCAATGTATTGGGTGTGGGACGTTGAAAGGCTCTTAGGCCTATAGGCAGGACGTCTTGATGCCGAGTTTTTAACTGGCACATCCACGTGGGGCTTGCCCACATTTCACTGTCATCAAGCCCAAGTATTCCTGACACGGTATCTGCTGGAATGATCTCATCCTTAATCAATAATTTCCTGCTCAAGTTCCAATGACATCCGCTCAGGAAACATTGTGACACGGTCTGGCACAGAAACCGTGTCGGGGAATTTCCACCAGGTTTGAGGGGAGGGGGTGGTATAGGGGGGTGGGGGAGGGAATGCCGGGGTCTCCCTTCGGGCTAAGAATGATGTCATCTTCCCCGAGATGTTTAGATTAGGGGGGAGTCCAAACTCGGGGAGGATTTAGCGCAGGGGAGCCCCAAGGGCCTCCACTTCAACACCGCCGTACTTGAATCAACAGCCGTCCACGGTTCTTGAAGAGTAGAGGGGGACGTTCTCGGGGGCCGGTAGCGCTTATAACCGCGGTCCATGATCCAGCACGGGCCGGTGTATGCATGCCACTCCACCGCACGCAGCTAAATATCCACGGCCAGCGTGGAGGTTTCATCTCCCAAGCGGGTTACCAAGCTCACGTTTCCCCAGTAATTTCTGCCGATTTCCTGGCAGAGGCCTATGTTAGTGAGTGATACCTCTCCCTCCTTGTCATCACCTCTCTGACTCTCGCTCTAAACTTGACTCCGCGAACACATTCTACTCTCCAATTTTTGTTCTATAAAAAGGGAGAAACCGTGCATGAAAAAAAATCATAATCCTATAAGATTTGGCCCCAAAGAGGGGCAGATTTGGAAAGTAAGGAGGGCAATCCTGGATAAAGAGTTGATAAATGTTTCTGAATCCTCTGGATTTGTCCAGCTTTTCTAGGACTGGTCAAAGATGTCGAAATACGCGGATTACAACCACTCATCCTGTGGGTCACTGCAAAGACCTATGCATGCATGGCGCATAGTCTGCAATTTAAGATAAAGATTTAACATACAAGAAACAAAAACAAAAGCCCTGCCAATAGTTCTCGCTATGTCCACATTTTACAACGTGCTTCCCGTTTATATTTGCCGTCTTTTGTGCAGTGCAAATAATTCTATTCACAAAGAAAGGCAGATCCATGGGCAAAAATATCAAGGAAGGTACAGTAACAGTCATCTGTGAAATTTCCAGTCCTATACTGTGCCCACTTTTTGAGAAAACGGTGAAAACGCTTACAGTATTTTCAAATCTTTCCACATGAGTTGTTTTTAATCTTTGGTTTAACTATTTTCTGAATGAATACAGCATTTCAAGCAGAAACATTTGAAAGGTTTGTTTCTACCATCACCATCTTTATACCCTGTAAGTTAGGCCTATAGTATAGGTAAATCTGTGAACGTTTCTGTTTGGGTAAGCGACCAAAGTATGATGTTACCTTTAAAGTTACCAGCTTAAGTTAACATCTTTCTATACAGACGAAAAGGAAATACATATTCACATGATTATCTATCTTGCATCGTGACGATATGCATCAAGAATCCTTGACCAGGTAAGGTGCTAGGAAGCTTGAAAGAAGACTACTTCGTACAACTATATGCTAAATCGTTTTGCTTCATTGTATGCTGAAAATGAAGACGTTCTTGGCACAAAATTGGAAGGACACGCGTAGACTTGTCTCCGGTCGCATCACACACACTCACTCAAATTCGACAAATTGAGGACAGAAATAATACCACCCAAATGAAAGAGCTGATGACGTCATCATTGCGTCTATACACGGAGGAAATGTAGGGGAGGGGGAGGGGCGTGGCATTAAACCTGAAAGATTCCTCACAAGACACCAAATATCCGTTCTATAATGTCCAACATGCGACATCGGTTAAGGAAAAATTGACGTGAAGTCGTGCCATAGCATCGATGACATATATGAGTATATATAGCTTATATCTTTATACTGATGGTTAAGATAGTGTTGTAGCAATTGTCAGTTCAGTGGACGACGTGGGCAGTTCAGAAGGTCTTTTTTTATGGGGCGAACCGATTACTCTTCCAAACTATGTGACTTTAGGCATCAACTCTCATAAATTAACTTCTGCGATATGAGCTTCGTCTACCCAGCAGGTGTTCGTGGTGAAATTGGAGGGAAAAAAATTAACGGAGGGAAGAACAGGGACATCTGTTTGAGTCATCTGTCATTCATTCGACCACGCACGAATCGATTCAAATTATGCTATAGCGCCCTCTTGTGATTGGGCCAATTACAAAAGATGCCCGACGGTGATTTCGCATATCAAAATTCTCTATTCCTGAATAATTTCCAAGGGATTTTCGGTTACCAAACAACCGTTTGGATGATCTGGATATACCTTACATGATAGTCCGAAGAGGAGGGGGGGGGGTGTAGTATAAAACTACACTCAATCGTAGAAAGGTAGAAGTAAGAATCAGCCTTCAGTCTTCACGTCAAAATTATGACGTGTATGACAATGTATATGCAATGTATGACAAAGCGTCTTGCACAAGAACGTAAGCACCACTAACTCATGGCTGGATTCGAACCCACAATTTGTAAGTTGACCACAGGATCTTGAGTACAACACGCCAGACCACTAGGCCACAGCACCCAACTATAATGTCTGGGGACTGGGGAGCGGGGAGCATGATAACTTTGGGACAATATTACTTTCTGCATGGTATAAGTCGATGGGCCATCTCTATTCACCGACCCCAAAATGCATACCATCATGGACCTCTCCACTTATCCAATATTTATACTCAGTTCACTGGGCGATGATTTATTTAAGATATTAACTACTTAACTATACCAGTATTTATGGATCTTAAGTGTTCTCATTCCTCAAAATAATGACCCTTTCTCGTCTCAGTATTTATATAAAAGAAACTCCAGGGAAAACACAACAAATCACCCACAATTGTGGTCGTGAATATAAAGATTACTGGTTATAAATTATGACCCTATGGTTTCTTTCTTTGGGTGGTCTGTATTATGCGCATAAACGACATGACGATGAGTAATTACAGATATTATTTCGTGAATGTTCTGGCATGATAGTCATACCGTAGTCTGTCTTGTTCACTCGGTACGCGCCATCAGCCCGACTCGGTGCGACCTCGTGGCCGCAGTTATTTGACCAACGATGTTTTGATAGGCGATGTTCAAACGTGCGGTAGGAGCAGGTGCATGTGGGTGATGAATATAGTCCAGCTTGCCCCTTCGCTCTGTCAGGGCATAAAACAGACCCCCCCCCCCCCTCTCCCTCCCCCTCCCGTCAAACACCCTGGACTTGACCCACATAAAAAAGCATCCATCAACTTCTGAATGGGTTTTGTTTTAACAGCACGTCTTTAAGAAACCACTCCTCTTTTTAAAACAAAGATAATATGACGAAGAAAAAATATCTGTACACTCCGGACGGCGTTCTAAAGTGGCGTTGACAGAGCGAAAGCACTGGCCGCGTCCAGAGCGGTGCGGCCCCACGAGTTAATGGAAACAAATCTGGGTGGCGAGATGGAGTCTTCGGAGTTTGAAATGTTTGGAGGGGGAGGGAAAAGGAGGACTTTTTGGAAGGCAGGGTAACAGAATATCATAGCTGTCGAGAAGTTGATATTCAGTAGATCTCGGTTAAAGTGTCACTGGATAGCGTATCATTAGCAGTGTGAGCCTGACGCTTTGGACGCAAACTTTAGCGGGGCAAATTCACTCGACCGCAACGGAGAGGACCTGCCCTAAGCTCGGCGGACCACACATGAAAAGGACAGGGTAGAAAAAGCGCTGGAATTACAACCGATCCTGAAGGATACCCACCAACAAGTCGTGTGGCAGGCATTTCGTGGGGGGAAACACTTGTCAGAATCATTTAGCACCCGTCAAAATTGAAAGAAGAAGCCGACATTATATTGTAAGAAAAGGAAAAAAAAGAGTGAAAAAGAAAGGATTTTTTTTATGATTATTGAAACAGCTTATACAGGGTGGGCTAGGGCTCATCACAGCGTGAGATACACACCATAATGATTAGGTAACAGAAACAATGTTTCAAGGTTGTGAAATCGACGGGCTGCTATCATGCAGGGCCTGATAACTCCCCGCTGCATGCATGCAATTACATCCTTACATGGTGAGTCAAAACTTGACCGGGATTGGTGATGTTTTCCAAAAGAAAAGAATGGCACTCAAAAGTTCAGTAAAACATATATTTAACAGGCATTTCTCCTGCTTATTGAAAACAAAGAATGAAACAAATTGATCTTTCCTTAGAGGAGTTATGCCTAATTTTAATGAAGGTACTAATTGTGCAAGCTGTCCATAGAATGTTTATTAAACATCTGAAAGGGTATTGTTATTTTACCTAACCTACGTACACTGCTAGCTACAATGCGTACTTAACATTGGTTTTGTCAAGTATTCCATGGACAGCTTGCAAAATTAGTACCTTCATTAAAATAGACATAAGACATAAGTCCTCTTAGGAATGATTAATTTGTTTCATTCTTTTTTTCCTTTAAGCAGGAGAGAATGCTTGTTGAATTTATGCTTTACTAAACGTTTGAGTGTCATTTGTTTGTTTTGAAAAACATATCCCGTTCAAGTTCTTTTTTCACCCTGTATGCATGCACCAATCTCAAAACATGCATAGACATACACGCGATAGATCGAGGCAGTATAAGATAAACGCAGGGAACTCGGGCGGGAATCGAACCTAGGACTTGACGGGCCCATGTCACACGGAGCAATTAATGCAATTTACAGACAAGTCTGATCTCCATGCACGAAAAAACAACGTCGACTTTTCAATTTTCACATACCGGTAATTTTCTCGAGGTTGATTTTTAAAACCATTTTTTTTCTTCAAAAAGTCTGTTGGCGATTGTAGGGGAAAATCTACAAAATTTATTGCTGAAATCTTAAGATGATGAAGTTAATTCGAAGTGAACTCTATACACACAGAACTGGACACCCCGACACACAAGACCACAGACGGCCCATCATCTCACCGCAACTCTGGCAAACTTCCAAGAAACAACCAACCCGTAAAAAAAAATCAATTCGCGAAAATCAAATTACAGTCTTAAAAGAAAAGGGACTTATGACTAGAGAAAAGGGATTGGTTTCATGACGATACGACAGGGAGGCCCCTTGCCGATGTCTGAGAGTGTAAATCATGGGGCACGCCACTCACGACTGCGGCGCGACGGCGAGCGAGCTTACCGGGGTACCCAGGCGCAGCTGACCTGGCACCGAGACGGTTTCTTCCCCCGTGCCGCACCCTCGCAGCCCGCTCTGCTAACTCCCCGCGGTGCCATTAAAAACGTACCGGGTTTCAAATTACAAAACCATTATTTCAACTGTAAAAATGTGTATGCATCCTTTGGAGTTGTGGTACGTGTACCGCTGGTCAGTTTGGATATTGCAGAAGTAGCTGCCTATAGCCTACCTACTTCCGCTTTGTGATATTTTATAAAGAAAATGATGAAATAATGGGTGATTAATGATGGAGTGATACAGCTTACAAAAATGTTATGCGGTTAGTGATATGGGTGGCCCGGAGAAAGGGGCGTGTCTGGGGAGCCATTTATGGAGGGGGACACTTTGGTAGCATACCGAACAGACATTATCACAGATTTACCTATAACTTATAAGGTATAACGATGGTGATGGTAGAAACATACCGTTAAATCTTTTCTACCTGAAATGCTGTATTTATCCAGAAAAGAGTAAAACCAATTACCTAAAACAATTTTGATCTTTGGAAGATAAAAAATCTAGGCCCTAGTGAAAAGATTTAAAACATGGCAAAACGTGGGCATCGTGGGTAGCTCCCACACCTACCCCCACCCGCCCTCGCAGTGCCTGGCTAGAAAAATTCACTCTGGGTAAACCCCCCCCTTACCAAAAAGCTAGATCCGCCACTGGTATGGGACTGGGAATTACAGATGACTGTTACTGTATCTTGCTTGATATTTTTGCCCATGAATCTGCATTTCTTTGACAAAAACCAAAGTATGAAATTGCCTTTAACAAGTTTTAAAAGTGAGGGAATGGCGCCCTCTATGCGTCCAAGTTCCAGGTCAGGAATTTCATCATATTATGAAATGTGATTCTCACACTTCCGGAATATATTGTTTCTTTCACAAGTTTGTTTCCATGCGTGCTTGCAGGGCAATATAGAGGGCGGATGTGTTAGGGGTTACCTCGGCACAAACTGTGAAATCGTCGGATAGTTTGAGGCAAAAGATACGACCGGTGACATCAACACGGTATAATGCAAATCGCAAGCAGGTCCCAGATGAACTTCAATGTGTATACAAACCAGGTAAATGAATCCCTTTTCAACGGAATACGATTCCATGGAACGGCGAATTATATAGTTTACAAACGGATAACGTTACTTGTTATTGCAAAATGGACGTGGCGCTCCCAGACGTATTATACCGGGGGAAAGTCACCGAAGAGCCCGGTGTATTTTAACCCACGACACGGTGACTTTGTTCCGTCCACGGAAAGGCGATCGCATCCAACTCACCATTCGTCACGCATTTTCTAGGGGTGAATAATGATTTCAATTCTTCCGTTTCTTTTTATTAATGCATTTTGAGACAAAAGGAAGAAAATATCGGAGGTTTTTACGGTTGAAATCGAAGTAATGGGAGGAAGCGGAAGTTTCTTTTGTCTTTAAGGGGTTATGCGGTCAAAGTCCACAGTCAGCGTGTCTCCATTGGTGAAGATGTACCGTAAACATACACCTGAGGTGTATTTCACCCACAAATAATTCTACCAATTGTTGGAATTGTCTTTAGGAGTTTCGGTAAATTTGCCGTTCAATGCCCTCACGGTAAAGGTTGTACTCACACAGTGGTGCAACTATAGGGAAAACGGCACCGGGGCAAGCGCTAAAATTGCGCCCCCAATTCCAACTTCTAATGCTTATGAAAAAAGAAAATCAGAAATTCAAAAGTGAAATATTTGTCTTTTGTTCAAACTTCATCGGATTAGATTTATAATGACTTCAAAAATAGCTCTTTTTTTGCCTATGCATTTGTTGCGCCCCCTAAAAAGTGGCGCCCGGGGCATGTGCCCCTGTTGTCCCATCATAGTTACGTCAAACGCAGGTTATAACAGTTGGGGTATATTTTATAAGCGTTTCAAACTGAGGTAATTTTGAGTAGGCCCAAGTTTTCAACTTTCGCTTCTGCATTATCAATTCATAATCATACAATTTGCATACAAATTAATATTAATCAAACGACGAATAACCGACCAATCAAACAGTTATATACTTTTGAGACGCTAGGGGGCGGTAGACATTTTCTTCAGATAAGGTGCACAACATGAGCACGCAAAGGCCAGTAGGTAAATTATGTGGAAAATATACATCAGTGCCAGCCCTCGCAACAATTTTACCCAGAATGCTTTGCATCATAACCCGTTTTGGGCTATCCTCATAAGGTCCATGCGCATAAAAAGCGCGTGCGCATTCTCACGTTATATTTTTTACAAAGAAAACATATCCCATTATCCCAGAGCTTACGTTTCAAAACATATCTAGAAAAACCAGGTCTTTTGAAAACACCGATCTTATAATTGGTGCAATTTTAAGGGATTCGAGGTGAAATCCTCCCCAATTCCCGCCAGTAATTGTGTCTTTCAGCGGGGCTGTGATCGGGAGCCCGTACGGGGAACGCACGCTGGGGAACCCGCTGAATAACTGCGCCAATTACCGCTAACTCCCAACAATCTTCCACATAATTCCACCCCGGCCTTTCACTAAAATAATCCATAGGCCTGATTTATTCTCGAATGTTACTTCTGCCCTTTAAAACAAGAAGAAAGTATGCAAGACAACCGGTATACCTATATTTAAATCGTAATCATTATTTTCAGATTAGGATTATTAATAACTTCCTGGCCGAAAGAACTTGGGAAGCGAATCAAATTGTATGCACGTGGACACGTAACTGGTATTTTCTTTGCGAATTGGAGCAGACAAACTATAGGCCTACCGATTCAGTAAATTGGAGAATTGAAAAATGTGAAAGTCAACATTTTGGGAGAAGAAAACGTCTGAGACTGGAGCCTAGGGAGACGAAAGACGTCATAATAAGACAGTTGTAGTTGTGGTATATACGAACAAGAGAACGATATCAGTGATAGGTGTATAATTGAGCTACGCATTATCTCGTACAATAATGGTAAACGTACAAAAAAAAACCCGCATTTACACGGCTGTGGCCATGTATACCAGTTGCCCGGGACACTTTTACCTGCATGGGTAATTCTTTCCCCGGACACAATTATAGAGGGAACAGATTTAACTTTTACATACGCCATAGTCTTGTCTTCCACTTTTTCAATGAGGATAAGCATAATTAAGGGGCTTACTTTTTTTCAGACATCTTAATTTCCATACAAAATTTGTTGTAAAAAGTTGGTGAATTTAAAAGTATATAGGCCTACACGTTGGCACATCTATATCATCATTGTAGTTTAGGAAAGCGAAGAACTCAATATTATTCTAATAAAAATGGCATTCTCGTGATTAAGCTGATAGAGAATTAAGAGGGCAAGCTTATCTAGGTCACGGGAGGGTATATTGAGGTTCACCTTCCCACATGCTCCCCAAGAGAACACGAGATGGGTAGAGGGTAGGGTCAGGGTGGCTGGAGTGAGAAACAAACCAAATAATGACCGCAGCTTCTCCCATAAGAGAGTGGTGCTTGCTTGCGTTCTACCACTATTTCGTTTTATTAACATAAGTAATAAACTGCGAACTGCTCATCAACCAAAAACAATGGCCTGCAATATACACAATGACACAGTTGGAAAGACCTGACGTTTCGATCAACGACAAGAGGACAATCTCGTGTCAATTTATGGCCTTTAAGAAAGATCCTGCTATATGATCGAAACGTCAGGCCCTCCTATATACACTGAGCATAGAATAGGAAACAGGCATGTTCACAAAGTTTACGTGTAACTTACAGTGTATAAAGGTGGGCCTGCTGCAAACAAACAGTTCATGTTTCGCCTGAAATGCTGTTTTTATCCAGAAATGAGTAAAACTAAAGACCGAAACAGTTTTGCCTCGGAGATCAAAACTCACACTTTACAATCATCTTACGATTAGCAATTGCAACGGTTTTTTGCAATTTCACAGGTTTGTTTTCTTTCCATGACAAATCAAATCATGAACAGACCGCAGCTGTTCTATAAACTTTACCAAGGTACTACATTTAACACGTCTAAGTTGGCAGTCCAGAGCAAGCAAAACGATGCTCTCTTTACTCTTAAGGTAAATTGTGGTATATAGCATTGCCACGGGTTCACACACAGCCCAACCCAACACATGAATCATGCACAGACCCTCAATGCCAATGCAGAGAACTCGTCAACGATCCTGCCGACGTCTCAGACGGCTAAGTATCGATTACAATCGATTCATAATAATATCATTTCATAAATCTTCAAGTCCGGAGACGGAAGACATCACGATATTATTATACCAGCCACGCGCAGCTGGATGTCTATACGGGGTCCAGTCACCACGCGTCCCCCATGAGAAACCACCTGTTGCACGCAAGACAGAGTTCAGCAGAAGAAATATGAATCAAGCACCAAAAACAAGGCTTCAATGAATGCTGACATATTGATAGACATAAATTAACGTTTCATATTTTGAAGGAAACATAAAGGGATAAAACATACCAACAGCAACAGCAGCAGCAGTAGCAGCAGCAACAACGGCAATAGCAATACCAGAAGCAGCAACAACAACAGTAGCAGTAGTAGTAGAAACAGCAGTAGCAACAGCAGCAGTAGCAGTAGCAGCATCAGTAGCAGTAGCAGTGGTGAGTAGCAACAGCAGCAGTAGCAGCATCAGTAGCAGTAGCAGCAGCAGTAGCAGCAGCAACAACAGCAGTAGCACTGAGCAGCAGCAGCAACTGCAACAGTAGCAGCAGCATTAGCAAGAGCAGCAGCAGCGACAGCAGCAGTAGCAGAAGCAGCAGCAGCAGTGGCACTGAGCAACTGCAGCAGTGGCAGCAATAGCAGAAGAAGTGGTGGCAGTAGAAGCAACAACAGCAGCAGCAACAACAGCAGCGAGAGTATAAAAATGCAGCATGAGTGAAACTCAATAGGCCTAACTGCATAACAACAAATAGCAACAGCAACAAGATAAGCAGAAGCAAGACCAAAGAAAACACCAGCAGCAGCAGCAGAACCATGCAGCAGCAACAGCAACAAAGATTACAGCAGTAACATTAACATCAACAGCACCAACCCCAACATGGCAATACCAACACCAGCCACAACAGCAGATCAACGATACCAAGAACAATATACATAAAGCAGCACTAAAAACAAAGCAACAAAACCAACTAGATTTCCTTTCCTAAAGACAAAAGTCATATCATTGCTCATAAGTCATAACGTATACACGGCATTGATAAATGTTCCAAAGATCCTACATTTACAAAATGACACTAACCAGACGTCATAAATTTGATAGCCCATTTTATTCTGTACCAAACAGAAAAATCACATAGGCCTATCAATAATTCTAACGACAAATAAATTATGCTCAAAAAAAGTAAGAAAGATGGAGTGAAATGCACTAGAAAAAAAGATATTGTGACAGAGGTCAAACGTGGTGGCTGGTTGCAAGCGACGACAGAAATATACAAGCCCGCCATTTTCCTTGATTTCCCCATGTAGTCTTGATTCAACATGTACCACCGGACTCACATACATAAAGTGTTGGAATTGACGCCAGTGTCAATCATCACATCATAATCTAATACACTATGAAATAAATTCAGCAATTGGACTCCGAGGCGAGTATTGGTGCTGAACGAGACGGCAGTTATATGCAGCTTGTCCGGTGTAAGAAAAGTGACTCCATGTCTTGATCTAAGGGGGTTATACTCGAAGACATCTGAAACAGGTTGTGTCTGACCGATTTATTTTATTGTATTGTCGCGCCGTTAGGAAGTAGGTTGGCTACTAGGTATGATGAAACATGCTCTCTTCCTGGAAAGAAAATTTGGGAGAGGGGAGGGATGGGGATGTACGAGTAGATCTAGAAAGACCAACAGGAGAGGGGAATAAGATGAAATAGGGTGTAAGGTTTGCATCTTAACCTCCTCAGTGGGACTAACATTCGGTGAATTCTCGTAGTACCAAGTTAATGTCCTTTCATGGCCCGGGGACTGGGAGGGGGAATCAAGCCTATATGGGAGCGGGGATTGCAGCACGTTTGCCAGGGGCCACGTCGACCAATATTCAAGGGTGGTTCCGTGGTCCATTGCGACCAATAAGGCATACACCAAGGAGCTAGGAACTCTTCTTAGCTCCATAGTCCTACCGATGGACATTGAGCCAACTGACTGTAGAAAAAGGGGAGTCTGAAGAAATTAAACACCATCCTCAGTTTAACGACACCACCAATATGAATAATCCACGAGGAAAACAGACTAAATCTATAGCGGAATTCGAACCTAAGACCCTGAATACGGTTACCGTACCATTGCGCTCAACCATAATCTTAACTCATGCTTATCACATACAGGGCTTATCCTTGGTAGAGATTCATTTTTATCTGGTGATAGTCAGAAGCCATAGAAATGTGTTGCTGGCTCATACAATTGTGTATAATTTCTAAAAAGTTACAAAGTCGAAATAAATATATCTTGAGAAAAACGATGTCTGAGCTCAACAACAGAGGGCGCACTACTTCCTTATTTGAATCCAATTTCGCTTATGAGGTGACTATATTTTGGTGTCAAGGATGCCCGAACTTACAACTGCACTGCACCCAATTACCCCATCACTACCACGCGAGATATAAAATGGGGACACTGCACTTCCCTGGCAAAATCCAAACGAACCGAAATAAAAGTGCAGGAATCTCCCCGAGTTGCTAGAGTTTTCTCTACGGGCCACCAGGGGCACTTCCACCGTGACGAGCCCAGGAAATGTACCGAGAGATCCTCCGGCAATACGGTGTCCACAGATCCACACCGCCCGCTGCATGATGATACAGTAGGCAAGATCTCACGGCCTTGGACCCCATCCATCACGCAGTTTAAACCCGGTCTTTGTGAAGACCGTAAAACCGCCAAAACCCCAATTTCAGGAATAATAGTGAGGAATATTGGAATTATTTTCAGAGTTAAAGGTACAGAACAGGATTGGTGACAAACCTAGACAGAAATGTTCACAGATTTAGGTATAACTTTCAGGATATGAAGATGGTGGTGGTAGAAACATACCGTTAAAATATTTCCGCCTGAAATGGTGTAATTATCCAGAAATTAGTCAAACAAAGCCCGATCTCCCGTTTTGATCTCGGGGTAAGATCAAAACCATTCTGTATGTTTTATACGAAAACTTGATTCGTGTTTTAGCTATTTTCTCGTGACTCAGATGTCCGATTGAGCTCAATTTTTTCACAGATCTATTTCATGCACATATTGGATCAGACAAAGTATGAGTGTTGTTCTGTGACCTTTACCAATCATGTATTATACCTTTAAAAAGGCACTTGGTATAAATAATTTGGTAGCAACGTGCTGGTTCGGAATACCCCCAGGGTGGGGATGAGGAAAGAGATCTCGTTTTTAAACACCCAACTGAAAAGTCCTATCAAGATGGGACCTGTAGTCGGCTGACACACTTTGATATGGTTTAATGCTGATCAGACCGCAGAGAATTATGGGATAAGAAGGGGTGGTGAGATGATACCAGGTCAAAGGTCAGACTTCCGCATACATTGCTGATAGATGCATTCAGTCTGTGATAAAACATAAGTGAAGTCACACGAAATTTGAATATGCTTTGAATATGGAAATTAAACACACGCCGTTCTCAATGACTTAACGTGACGGCAATTAGATGTCAACTATTGACGTGGTTCTAGAATATATCCTTGCCTGTCAGCTACCGTCTGAAGTCAATAGAGGGCGTGTAAGGTCGAAGTCAAATATCCCTTTATTGCAAGACAACGGCAATACAAGGGATCCCAAATTGGTACAAAATGGCCGACTGTGCATCAGTGCAAAAAGAGCTTTTCTTAAGTAAATCACAGGGAAAACGTCAGCAGTTATTCATTCTGTCTCATGTAGAAAGTAATTCTCCACCGGCCGAAACAAATCTGATCTGGATATCCATTTCTCTTTTTCCTGCGCAATAAATTAGGCCCATTATACCTCCCCAGCCGACTGCACCACTCCAAAACTTCCTCTGCAGTTTACCCCAAACCCTAGCAATCAGTAAAGTCAAAAACCGTTTAATAAACACACAACAATGACCAAACCAGCCAGACTATGTAGATTTTATATAATAAATTCTGTTTTACAGAAGTCATAACACAGTTTGATGCCAAACGATTCCACACACACAAAAACCCCTAACCAGGCAACTAGAGGTTAATGGGGATAACAAATGGGTCCGAGGTACAAATCCAGGGGAGGGGTTTGAATATGAAGGGGAGGGGGTTAGTTCAAATCCCTAGGTTCGAGTTCTATTTTTTTTATGAACCATTATTATGTCCGGTCATGCTGCTCAGAAATTACGCTTAACGCAGCACCCCACTGGTTCACTCCTACACTCCGCTTATTTTTGCCGACTTTAAAACTAAGTGAAATTACTTTGACCGAACCTGTTTTGTATTTATTTAATTTTCTACAGAATGATTTGTGTGAGTTGCTTAACACTCATGCTGTGCTGTGAATGACAAGAGAGAAATACAATTGTTACCAAGGAACAGGGAACCATTTGTCCCAAAAAAGAAATCATTTTTTGTTCACAATGCTTCTTGATGCATTTCCCAGCCTCTTCATTATAGTAAAACTTTCAGTTACGTTTTTTTACTTCGAAAAGAGAAATTTGTAAAAACAGAAAGTGAAAAATTGTTCTGCAGATGTAGAAACAGAGCGATGTACCGAGCCGTCCATTCATTTTTTTTTTTTTTGGCGGATGGGGCAAAACTAGCGCCAAACTCTTGTTGCAGGCTTAATGATGTCAGTTTTGAAGAGGAACACTGAAGTCAAATGGATTTGTTTTTACGTCATAGCTTTTCTTCTTTGAAATCTTAGATAAAAATGAGAACACACCGGATGAGGGGACATAGGCACATCGCAATAGTGCGTCTCCAAGAGTTTTCAACGTGTTGGCCAATCACAATGCGCGAATTCGGTAGACCCTATAAAGATGAATATTAATATTCTGTGAAATCCAACACTGTCACCAATGGAGTGAAATGACGAGTCATCTTACAGAATTGATAAAATCATTAATATATACCAACATTTCTATCGGAAGGAAATTAAAAAGAAGGTAAAACAATTTTAGCAATTTACTCAGGTACGATATCTGAATAAAATGTTTCATGGAGATGGACAATAGTCATTTTAAATGGAACACTTTCTGGACATGGGGAAGTTCTTGAGAATTTAAAACAGGAAAAAGGTAACCAAAAGTTCAATTTGAAGCCAATAGTTTGAGGGCTGGAGGGTTTATTTCAAAAACCTTTAGGGGGTTCAAATAATTATAACAAAATATCGTGTCCTAGGGCGTGGATATTGCCTCAGATTCCATTCTGATCTCGTGGCCTTTGGATGTTGCATAAAATCCCGATTAGTGGGCCTCACTGACATTCCGACTGAAAAATTGGTCAAATAATTCACGGGGAACGTTCACTCCCCGGCCTGGGGGAGAGACTAGGCCCACGAACACCTCCTCATCATGAAAAAAATTCAAGGAGGGAAAAAATGATTAAGACATAATTTCTCGCAAGGAGATAGAACACAAACAAGGGACTGGGATATCATATATGTCATCGGGAGTCGATTAATCGCAATCATTTCGGCTCGATTCCTGCCAGGGACTAATGATTGCGACCGTCAGGCCGGGCCCGTGACTCGGGGGTAGCTCCTGGGGCTTTGCCGATGAAACGATTATGATTGACGCTTCCTCCCTTAAGGGAATCGATCCTATCACTAGAGTAATTACTCCGGCTGCTGCTGGGGGCTAGGGCTATGCACTAGCTAGCTAGTTAGAGCTTGAGGGTTTGGAAGAACTGCATGAATACAACAGCACACATCGAGTACAGCTGTGAATTTATGCATATGATTATGATCCAGATCTATAAAGTTTTTGCAGTCTGTCTCGATTGTCAATGTTTCTAAGAGCTGTGTAGCCTCCTGCACATTGAGCACTGTACTCAGGGGCCAATTTCTTGTTAAGCACAAAAATTTGCTTAGCACAAAAATGTCTCGCCCAATAAAACAAACCACCATTGAAAATTCCATATGATATTCATGGTCAGCAAACAACAGCCAAAGAACAATCACAAGTGATACACAACAGGTGGAAATTTGGTTGTTAGCCCTGTTTTGCTTAGGAAATGTTCGTGCTATGCAGCGCCGTGAAATTGGCCCCAGGATGTAGTTGGCGCATTATAAGATTTCATTATTACATCGAGCGCCATCTTTTGGGTCGGCGAGTAACATAGAAATCCTACGAACATTAGGGCAATAATGAATAAATTTACTAAATAAAACCCCATTTAATATTTTTTACAATCACACAATGATTACACATCAATGTATTATTTTGACATTGTAGGCTCAGTGCTATGCGTATCGCCCTCAAAGATGGTCGCCATAAAGCGCCCTCATTAGACAAAATAGAAGATAGAAGTTGATCAAGGATGATGTGGCGAGAAGTACGGGGGTAGTGGGGTGACATCCATCTCGACTGGGGGACGAAAGTCTCGAATTTAACGAGAATGTGTAAAATTGTAATATAAGGTTTGCAGAAATATGTCAGATGGACTCATGAAAAACAAAAATATGCTTCGATACCATCAGCTATGCACACTCGGTACCATAAATAGTATGTGGCTGCTATACGAATGGGAGTTAGCACGCGGCGTTATACACTTCAAAGGTAAAGAAAAACCCTTACAGTTTAAACGACGGATGCAAAATTGAACCAATAAGACGAAAGTTCTCACTCTGTGGCAATATAATAGCTGAGATTTGAAGAGATGGTATCACTGTTAAAACGTTGGGCAAAAAAATGTTGGGTAAATTTGTTTACCCAACAATTGGTATGTCATTAATAGAAATGTTGGGATTTTCTGTTTAATTTTGACCAACAACATTGAACAAAAATTGGTCAATGCGAACTCCCAACATAATGGTAATTTTGTGTTGTTTTATTGGTTAAAAATGTTTGACCAATACAGTTGGTTAATATTTTATACTCGAAATGAGTAATAAAAAATGCATAAAGCATATTTATTGAGTAAACCCGAAATAGATGCCCAATGCTGTATAAAAATAACCATTTATATTGAGCAATATCGAGAAGTCCATTTTGTTTGGTAAAAATTTATTCTGAAAATGGTAAACATTTATTCTGAAAATGGTAAAAAATAAAAATAATGGCATTAAGAAAAAAATAGCTGTGACTAAATGTAACTCGTGGGTGGCTGATTAACCAACAGTGGTGATAGAAATTATCCACAAGTTGGGTAATGAAAATAATTATACACCCACCGCAATCATTAATTTTGTTTGAAAGGTTAAGCAAAGTTATTTGTACAAAACGTGGTCTTTTCAACCGCAAAGATATCGGGTTGCAAGTTCCGTTAAACCAAAGTTTATTTGGCCTAATGTTAGTTTTATTAATATTTTTTTCTTATTATGATAGAGAACATATTCATTTCAATAACTGCATCTAAAATCACACATTGCCCTACTGGATGAATATCGTTAATGCCTGGTTAATAATTATTCAGCAGATTATAGGTTCAGTTTAGGCCTAATGACCTCTGTAGCCCTAGGTTGAAGTGAATCATGTTTCCGCACGTCCTGCATGCCCCTTTCATACCGATACAATCGCGCGGTTGTCATTATTTGAACTTGGAATTCATCCAAGAATTCATCGAGTTGACCAAATTACTGGATAACTATACGTTGTATTACCTTGCGAAAGTGGTAATTTTTTAACAATTAATTAGCATAGTCTGGGCGGCATTCGCGCCATTTTTGCACAAATATATACACATGGCTACGTGACGCGCGCGTGGGGGTGTATGTGTACAGTATAGTAGGTACGTACGTGCGTCGCGTGTACATTACATGTACAGTCTTCTACGTTCAGTATAATCAGTCAGTCTCGAAAATCATGGCGCCCGGTGGAGAAGATGACGACATTCGTTATTATCTTCTGAAATGGGATGTGCTTGAACTAGCCGATCACCTCCAAGGTAAGAAGAGTTTAGGACATAAAGAAACTACCAGGGTTAATCTAAATTCTTGTTTTTGACACGGATAAATCGCCGTCAAGTTACGCTGTCGGTCCGCTGTGCATGCACAGCACACGACCCAACGTTAGCTGTGAGCGGCAGTACAACTACAAAAAAAAGCTAGCCTAATGTAGGCCTAACGTTAGGCCTATTACTATTGATAAATAATGATGCCTTGACAGTGCTTACGCCGCGGCCCTCTTTGCATGCCTTCAAATAGCCCTAATGCAAAGAGGGTCGCGGCGCAAGCACTATCAAGACATCATTAATTATATTGATCATTAACTCGACCCCCTGGCGCGGCCCCTGGCTAGACCTCTTGACTGATTTTTGGCCAAATCTCATTTAGCCTAAGTACGCCTAGGCCCTAGGGCTAGCCCTAATAATATAATAATGGGAGTAGCCTAGGCTAGGCCTAGCCCATAGGTCTAGCCTACGTGTTTCATAGTACTAATAGTTACTAAGTTAGTAGTAGGGGGCCTACTATTGTATTTATAGTCCACCGTAAAATATTGTCTGATGCATCATTTAATTTCTAATGAATCATTCAGTAATTTTTGTTTTGAATGAAAACAAAGGCCAAAGCTTCTCCCTTCATGCTAATTTGGTTGCATGATAATTTTCTTTAAAACCGTGAAAGTACAGCATGTTGGTTAACAATTGATTATAACTTAGCCTTTGTTTTTACAATGTTGTACTTATACAGAGCAAGGAGTGGACACAGCATGTTTGGAGCTGCTTGATGAAACTGCAATTGCTGAGATGATACCCAAGATTGGTGTCAGATTGAAATTTCTGCATGGTTGGAGGAAAGAAGTGAGTTACATCATGCTTGCCAGTCTTTGAATTTACAAAGAACACAAAGTCACAATGGGTTTCACTTGTTTCAGGTGTTTCTCTTCTATTAATGGAGGTATTAAGCAGTTATTTCGCCATCTGAAATATGTCCATAATATAACATCTGGAACTGCAACCAAGATTATTTGCCATCAAAATGGATGTTTGGAGAAATTTTCATACTGCTCCTCTTTTAAACGACACCTTATTTCAACACATTGTGGAGAAACCTTACACTCCAAGGATGAAGCACTTGCCTGCGAAGAGGAAGAGTTTGAGAACAGTACTTTAGGTGAGAATGAAGAGTCTGAACACAGTGATTCACCTCTAGATGAAAGACTGATCCAAGAAGATCCACGAGAACACATTGAAATGTTCATTAGAAGAATGATGTCATCTGCTGTTCCATCCTCATTCATCCAAAATGTTCTTTCAGAAGTTGAAGAATTACTGTTCACGGTTTTGGACAGTGTTGGGAGCAGTGTGACTTCCATGTTAAACAGTAAAACAGTAAAAGACAATGATGCTTGTTTCGATGACTTCAGGCAAAAAGTTCAAGCCATCAAATCATCCTTCAATGGGCTTAGGACACAATACCAGCGGAACTCCTTCTTCAAAAAGGAAGGTCTTCTGATCCCCCCAGAGGAAAAGCTTGTTGGGAGGACCTTTGGTTCACAAATTGCCTCAGGCACAGGAGAAATTATGCAAATTGAGAAAGGAGACACCTACCAATATGTTCCCATTGAAAACAATTTCAGGTTTTTTCTTCAGCAGCCAGGGGTTCTAAGTTCAATTCTAAATGAAGAAAAATCAGCAGATGCGAATGTTCTCAGATCTTTCCGTGATGGGGATTTTGTGGGAGAACGAATTAAAGCAAAGGATGAAGGGAGCATAGTTTTACCAATTCTCCTGTACAATGATGCATTCGAAACAGCCAATCCTCTAGGATCACGTAGAGGTGTGCATAAGCTAAGTGGATTTTATGCTAGTATCCTTAGCTTGCCTGCAAAAAACCAAGCAGCTCTCAGAAATATTCTTTTGGTTGCCTGCGCAAAATGTTCTCTTGTGTCCAAGTATGGAATTGACTGCATATTGTCAACCATTGTGAAAGATCTGAATAGGCTTTCTAAGGATGGCATAGAAATTTCATGTAGAGAGTTTTCAGGAATAGTAAAGCCATACTTGTACCAAGTGATTGGTGACAACCTGGGACTCCACGAAATGTTGGGCTATGTAGGGAGTTTTGTTGCCAACTATCCATGCAGATTCTGCAGAGCACACAGGGATACTGCCAGATGTCAACTTGTTGAAGATCCCAAGTTGATCAGGACAAGGGGCAATTATGAAAAGGATGCTGCACAAAACAATGTGAGTAATACCGGCATCAAGCGATGTTCTGCTTTGAACGATGTAGTTGGGTATCATGTCACAGATAACATTGTGCCTGATGTAATGCACGACTTGATGGAAGGTGTACTACCTTTAGAGATCCACCTTACTCTCGAAGCTTTGATTCAAGAGAAACTGTTAACACTTGAATGTGTTAATGGCAGAATCAATGCTTTTAGCTATGGTCGAGTGGACAAAAAAAATAAACCAAGTTCAATTCGATCATCAGCAATTAACAATCCAGGTGGTCCAAGTGGACAAAAGGCGGCTCAGACAATGTGTCTTGCACTTCATCTTCCACTGATAATTGGAGATTTAGTGCCAGAGAGATCTGATGTGTGGGATGTCTTTCTTCTACTACTAGACATTTACAAATGTGTGATGTGTGACACAATAAGCAGAGGAGCAACATACTCACTAAAGCACATGATTCAAGATCATCATCAGCTTTTTCTTCAAGTTCATTCACCTCGTCATCTAATTCCAAAGCAGCATCACATGGTGCACTATCCAAGGGCAATAAGGGAAGTTGGTCCACTTCATCAATTCTCTTGTATGAGGTATGAAGCTAAACATAAGCAGTTTAAAAGATGGGCTACAGCATGTAATAACTACCGAAATATTGCCAAAACAGTAGCCATGAGGCATCAACAGCAGCAGTGTTGCATGGCTTCTGATGAGGATGATGTACTTCAATACAAAGTTGATGTTAAAAATCAAGTTCCTGTATCTGTGAATTCTTTGGAAGAGGCAGATTTCATCTGTGCTACACTGAAGATTCCACATGATTCAGAAATTACAATTGCAAGTATGGTAGAACTTCATGGATACCAGCTACGACCAAACAGCATGGTACTTACAGGATGGACAGATGAGGGACCACAGTTCGGTGAAGTTCAGCATATTCTTGTGAACCTGAGTGGTGTATTTTTAACAGTTAAACCATGGAATGTGATTGTCTTCAATAGACACTACCATGCATTCAGTGTGCAGGAGACAAATGAAAGCATCATGATAAAAAAACCAGAGGATCTTTTTGATTATCGGCCACATCATGTTACTCGCTGCCACGATGACGAAGATGATTCACTGTACATTGTCACCCGTTTCAATGTTATATAAGGTAAGACAATGTTATTAAAGGTATGATTTAGATTGGTTTGTTTTGGAGAAAACTTCAAGTAGCAATTTTGTACCATGCAGTTCGATTATTTTGTGCATAATTATGTGCATAATGGATTATGATATCACCATTGCATACCACATGCAGTAAGCTTCCAGACTGAATTAAATCTGCATCATACCTTTAATTTACAAATTGGTTTATGAAATGGTCTGCCTTTCAATAATATCAAAAATAAAACGTATTATTAATTGTACTGTACATGTGTGTATGTTCAGTTTCAGAAGCACCAGGAACCGGGCCCTTCCATACCTCTCCCAAGCAGCAGCCCTTCTACTAGTACATGCATGGACACAGATGACACACTTGATGCATTCTCTGACTCGTCCCAGGCTGATTCACATTTTGAACCTTCCCAGAAAAAGAAGAAGCTGTCGTCTCACTTTGTAAGCCTTTTTATTTCACTTTCTGCAAGATTTTTTCAGATCTTAAAAATCAAAACATTTACTAGTCATCTGAGCTCATCTATCTTTGTTTATAGCAAAGCATTATTTACACCATCAGTACAGGAGTCTGTGCCATACTTGGGGGTTTGCCTACAAATGCACGTACAGGTGTACATGCCTTAGAATTTTGAGATTGTGAGTACAAGGTTATCTGTGGCAAATGGCTTAGATAATATAATTAAGGAAATGAGTGCAAATTTCTCGTTATTTTCGACAGCATGTGAAAACCATTCTTAAGGCAGATTTGAGAGGAGCAAGTGTTGTTGATCGCCTAGAGAACAAATCTCAGCCTGTATTAACAAAGAAGGACAGGTGCACCATGACAGCATTATTGGTTGGACATCTTATTCAATATCACGGTTTGAAGTAAGTACAAATTAATGTCAACACTCAGGAAATATTTGGATTGTATGTTTAAATGTATGATGACCATAAACTCTCAGTACAATCCAGTGCTCTCTTTCAGTTAATCCAGTTTCCACACAACCTAACTGAAAATGCTGTGGATTTGCTTATGCAATCAATTTTTCCTGCAGCCTTATTTGTTGACTACTTTGTTGGGTACAATACTCTGCTAATACTGAGCTGTCAATTTTGCAGTGCAACACATAAAAACCGAATCTGTGGTGCTAATATAAGCAGAGTTTTTCTGTTCCATGCCATATAATTAAGGTTTTAACATTGATTTTTCCATCTTACAATCTTAGACCAAGTTCATATGTGAAGCAGTTACTTGCCGAGAGCATCATTACACAGTTTCCACATCTCAAGGATCCAGAGGGAAATGGCTTTGTAAGTATACTGTTTTAGATTTACAATTTTGTCATTCTTCAAGAGAGAAAATTTTATAAAATTTGGAGAAAAATGTTTCTGTATATCTAATTAAATTGAAATAATGCCCCTAAATACTTATGGGTTGCAATCACGGTGAGCTTGATTCCAAATTTAAATCAATTTTTCAACAATGAAAATTGCGAATTTAGTGGGTTTTGATTTGTTTCAGCTTACAACAGAGTAATTTTTTTCAATTTTTAAAAAGAAAGTCTAAGTAGACGAAAATGTTGTTTGCACTTGAATTAACTTGTTTCATGTTTAGGAAGCATGGTATATGAAAGGAGCTAGTGGACGGCCAGCAACAGGATATTTAGAAGAACGCCTCAGGTATATCAGGAAGACCATGCTTGACAGAAATGAAAAGAGCAACAACAGACAGCAACCATCCTCTGAAGGTATTTATTTGGCATACATTATATTGGCACCCAGCTCTAGTTGGCAAATATCTGCTTTCCTTAATTAGATGTAGGACAACACTGGCAAATGCGAATGTGTGTTAACTTGGTGCTTTCTGTGAGTTTCAATGCACACAAAACGTGAATCAAAAGGATGTGGTTTTTTATGTATGTGACCTTGACTGTCAAAAGCTAAGTATGCTTTAAGGCACCCGTGTTCATTTCCAAACCTTATTCCAACTTGTAAGATGGACATAAATGCCATTGCGATTTCTCTGTACACTTGATTGCTACAGAGTCATCATCAGATGAAGAGGATCGCTCCCCAGAAAGCGAAGCAGAGATGGTTGCTTGGATGAAGGAGAATATGGAGCCAGTCACCAAGGTGAAAGAATACATGAAATTAACCACAAAGCATCGTAAGCAGTTCATTGCCGAGAAGCACTCACTGGCTGACATCCTGGAGAAGTATCCACGTTTACTGGACAAAGACATGGTAAAAAGTATTCCTAATTTCAAGAGGTTGTGGTGTGTACAGGTAGAAAGGTCACGTCAAAGTAATTTTGATCTATTGAAACACAGCTTTCTTGTTTTTTTTCCTCCTCCCCCACAACTGTTTGTTTGCATTTGTCAAAGAGGCCATTCGAGCCAAATTTGAGGGGAAATTTGTTTGTGTGTTATTCCCTGTTGACTCTTTATTGTGGATTTAAACTACAAGTATAACTCACTTAATTGGTCTTGCCACATTGCATGATTCCACAGAGATATCCTTAAATGTTACACATGTCTTGTATGATCTTGCCATGAATTTGTAACAGCTTAAATTGTTGTCTTATTACAGATCGCACAGGACTTTAACATCCATCATGCAGGCATCGCAGATAAATTGTCCTACAAGTGGGAGTTAGTTTGTGAGCCAGTTATAACATATGCCAATGTCATGGCCCCAACGTGGAAGCAGACCCTTCACCTGCAAGATGTAAAAGAGGACACTCTCTCTACAGGTAAACTGTTATAAATTCTTACTGGTTTTGAATTATTCCTATTAAGTCAGAGGTTGAGGAGCTTTTTCTCCTCACTTGCTAGGCTATGTGATGTTCCCATGCATGTGATGTTCAGACACAGTAGGCCTATGTGGTTTGTTTCTCTGGCTTATCAGCAGATAAAATCCACTCACTGAATATAGAGTTAATGCACACTTGAGCTGAAACCAAACGTGGAACGATGTGATTGTGTTTTTCACGTAGCGGCCCGCACGGAAACTGCAGTATTTTCTCCTTGTGATCAAGCTGCAGTCCATTTAAAAAAAAAATTGGAGAACTGCAACATTGGCATATTATGGTCGCCACCTGAGGTTGCTGATTGCCCTTTTAGATTCATATAATACCTGTTGTCTGTGCAGTATGCTTGACAAATGTCTTGGCCAGGGCTATAAGAACTATATTAATAACAAGGTGAATGAGACTTATGGTCAGAATGTTGACAGGGAATAGTCTTTACCTTTGGTTTCCTTCTTTTTTTTACATTTCAGATGAGAAGAAAAACCTGGCGTTCATGCTACTACCGGTCATTCTAGGAGGACGAAGTAAGGGGAAGGGTGGTGGCCGATGCACTGTCAAGGACAGCGTTGATGCTTTCATTGACTTAAAACCAGTAAGCTGTTCATGATTTATCTTAGCCCAAAGTCCATACTTTTATAAAAACAAACAGGTTTAATTGAAAAGATTACATGTCAATTTAATTCAAATGCGACTTGAATTTGAATCCAGTAATTATTCTTTTTGTTTGGTCAAAATTGTTAGAAAGTATTGACATGATCAAGAAAGACATAAGAAAGACATTGCAAGTTGCAAATGAATAATCCTACTTCTCTTCATACTTTGATGAATAATATCAAGTCTATTTTGTATTTTCTCTTTGCAACTTGAGCATCTTACTTAAATGAAATTTGCGCATTGTACATCATCTGTGGTGTTATCATTATGTATTTGACAAAAATCTAATCAGCATTATTGACTGCATTATGGCTTGTAGCATTTTGCTGTGTTTCAGTAAATTGCATCTTATTGTCTGCCTTCATCACTAATGCCATTTTCAACCGATTAAACCATTTCAGATCAATTAAGTTTTAATGGCTTACCATTTTCTCTTCGAAACTAATTTTCACCTTTCCTTTTTCAGTCCATCACGAATGTGGAAGACTACCTGCATAGTATTGACAGCTCTGAGAGGCCACAGCCATTCATACTGGCACTGTATGCTACAGACCGCCTAAAGCCAACTCAGCACTTCCTCGTTGCAGAGAGACGAGCTGTGTCCTACCCAAGTTTGTTGAACACCATTGACGTTGCATTCAAGGCACACTTTGTGCTCGACATTATGTATCAACCCCAAGTGAAAACAGTGTGGGAATTCTTACAGGTCTTTATATACGAGCTGCCTACAGCCATTCCTCCCACTGTGAGGGACTTCAGGGCATATCTGACCAAACATCTCAAGTAAACTTGATGTTTTAGTTTGTTTATCAGCAGCACATGATAATACAGGAATTATTAACTGTTGTTTGTTGTTAGTTTTGCCTCAAAATTGAGTTGCAATATGTAATGAAGAAAAATAGGATTTTAAAAATGCAACTCAAAATACGCCACACAAAGGATTACTGAGAAACATCTGGATAGAGACCTTTTTCATTGTCTGTTAAAAGGTAAATCTTTTGAGGATTTGGTTTGATAAATTTGTTTATAATATTCCTTTTTGCAAGAGAAGTTAACTCTTCCGTTTGTTTTGCACATTGAACATTGAACAAGATTGAATCTGCAGGGTTCTGTATCAAATAACTGAGAATTCGGTTTGATTGCCTGTATTCCTTGAGAGAGAAGATACTCTGTTTGTTTGTTTGTTTTTTGTATACAATTAAGTAAATCACATGCAACAATATATTTACTATAATATTCATGGTGTAATATCTAGCAGCTGAAAAGATGGTTGGATTGATTGATTGATTTTTTTTTTGAGAGAGAAGTCACTCTTTGGTTTTTTTTGTATAAAATTAAGTAAATCACATGCAACAATATCTTTACTGTATAGTATTAATGGTGTAATATCTAGCAGCTGAAAAGATGGTTGGATTGATTGATTTATTCATTTGTATTCCTTTATGAGAGAGAAGCCACTCTTTTGGGTTTTTTTGTTACATAAAAATCAAGTAAATCACATGCATCAATATCTTCACTGCAGTAGTCGTGGTCTAGTATAGCTCAGTAGCTTGGTTTATATATTTGTATTCCCTTTTAAAAGAGAAGTCTCGTTTTGAGATCAGTTGCATAAAAGTAATATGCCATAGTTGCAACTGACTCAACTTATACCGGAAGGAGTGATACAGTTGATAAAAGTACTGTTCTTTATTAGTTTTGAAATAAAGTTTTGTGTTAACTTGTACAATTATAGTGAAATCAGTTTCATTTGCGTTACCTTCCTTGTACAGTATATAGGCAAACTAAGAAACAAAGTGTGGAAACTATAGATTTGACTATTGCAAGTGAGGTTCATCATTCCAAAGGGGATGCAAGTGTTTTTAGCCAACTACCAGAAAGTTTTAATACACAACTTCTATTTTGCAAGTTTGACCAACTGTGAAGCTCATTTCAACCAATAACATGTGAAAAAGCAACCAACTGCTGGGATAGTTGAAATTGACCAATTATTGTGCAAAATGATTTGACCAACTTGGAAGTTAATATTAACCAACAATGAGACAAACAAAAAACAACTACTTGGAATGAAATTGACCAACTATTGTGCAAAAATATTTGACCAACTGGGAAGTTCAGGTTAACCAACAAAGGAGACAAAGAAATAACCAACTACTTGCAATGAAGTGACCAATTATTGTGCAAAACGATTTGACCAATTAATGGGAAATTCAGATTAACCAACAAAATCGCAATCTTATTTGACCAACTGCTGGGATAACTATTAACCAACAGATGAGGCAAATGCAAAATAGCAATGGTTGGGTAAAAGCAAAAGCCCAACTTGTTGGCAAAGATAATTAACCAATTAATAGGGAAAGTTACTACCCAACACCAGTTGGGTTATTATTGACCAATTATGTTACCAGTTGATATGTAGACCAATGTTGGTTAAAATATTGGTTAAAAAATGCCCAACATTTTTTACAGATAGAGAGTACCTGAAGTTCTTTAAAACTTTTCCTCAGCTCAATTGATTAAACTAATCTTCGGATTAGTGAACCTTCACCTATTTCAATGGTGTCAGCTCATGATTAAAGAAAAATACCCAACCTCCACGGGACTGCTTGTCTTATCTTTTATGGTTTTCATTGACCAAGGGTGTCAATCTGGTTATAAGACAAGTGCAGATTAAGTGCAGAGAACGGCGACTGACAAGCAAGGCTAACAAATGATTGACAAGTAGAAGGGGGAGGGGAGGGGGTGTGGAGCTCTTCTTGGTTTTGTGGGCGTCTGGAACTAAACTGAGACAATGGGAAACTTTTATCATCGGAAGGAAATGATGCACGGATGATTATACCAGTTCGTGAAGCCCTACGGGCGTCTTGGCTATAGATGGGTGGGGACCGTAGACTGTCCACGGGTCTGGCCGCAGTTTGAGTGTGTCGACTGAAGCGACAGTCGATTTACACAGATTCATCTTTTATATGAGTTTTTCCTGTTTCTGTAGTAACTATAGTAATGTGACATCGCACTTTACTTAGCAATTAAAATTAACATGCATATTGTTACGATCTGTCTTGGCCTTTCATGAAATTTTGGCAAATAGAAACATGAAATGGCATAGCTATGTGTATGTGGCGAGTATCTTTTGGTGCTTGTGTCTCTAAGCAAGATACTTTACCCAGTTATTCATTCCTATATTGTGTGGCAACATGAAGTTACAACGGAGAAGGTAAATTAAAATGCCAGACTGAAAGTGTGAAATAAACAATTATGCATATACAAAGCTTCAATTATATAGAATGTTAACCGGTAATATTCGATCATTTGGCAAAGTGCCAAGATGTCAAATATTGTTTCGTTATATAGCATGCACCACATGATAAAGTCAAACCGAGGTCCTTTATACCAGAGATATTTCAAAATGAGCGAAATTGGGAGGAGAAAGGTTGGATTTCAGTTCAACGGCCGAAAGGACAAAAACCAAAACTACGACATATTACTGTCAGTTCGACCATCAACTTGACTCCAATACGGCGGGGACCGGGCCGGGGGATAAGCCCCGGCCGGCCCCCTCGTACAAATCCAAGGCAACTCGGACTACAATCCCCCGGTATAAATAAAACAAAAATTCATTAAAAAAATGGCCCAGAATAATTTGGTGAGGAAAGCCATTTTAATTATCGGTACTTAAACCCAGGGTTTTAAGAGGAGGGTTATTGGATGTGGATTTGTATCTTATTTATTATTATTTTGGGGGTTGATGGCAGTGTTTTATGACGGACCTTCGCCCGTCATGGATTGGGTGCTGATTAACAGACGTATGTTCTTGAACCGATCAAGGCGCCAGGCTACCTGCGGTGTAGAGACTGGGCAGGACCCCTCCACTCCGCTCTACTATAATACCAAGTTTTTAATTCCAAAAAGCGGCGGATTTTTGGCTCCGAATACCGATTTATGAGCTGGCGATGTTATAGAATCTTGTTGAGGAGTGGTTCGGTTGATGTTAGCTTTTAAATTATCGGTGACTATACCGAGGCACTCGATGACCTCTCCCCCTTGGTCGAACCCGACTCGGCCCGCCTAAAGCGTGCGGATTGACAGGATTAACCATCAGGGGTCTATTTTATGGACCTGTTAAGCACAAAAAATAATGCTTAGCACAAAATGTCTTGCTCAATACAAACCACCATTAAAATTTCCATTCGATATTCATGGACAGCAAACGACAGCTTTAGAGGAACAATCACAAGTGATATACATCACATGAAAATTTGGTCGTTAATCTCGTTTTTTATTAAGACAGAAATTTCATGGTTAGCACATTTTTGTGCTAAGCAGGGCCGTGAAATTGGCCCCTGGTTGAATTGTCATTGCCGTGACTCCTGTACTGAATAAAGTTTCGCAGTGTTTTTGACGTCAGCAGAAAATTGAAATTCAAAATTTCAGGGAGAGGCCAAAACTCGACGGAGTGACAATGTTATTATCACGTGCATGCACAAAGAAATGAGAAGTATCGCACGTTTTGCCACATAACTATAAATATTAATAAACACGTATATCTTAGGCCTAATTTTATAGCCCATAATCATATTTCAAAGTCATTGGGTCAACTGATTGGCTAAACGTATTACACGTTTTTGATGAAAATGACAGTTACTACCATCCACCTTTTTGTGACAACACAACCAAAAAGTCATACGAATGCACCACCGTAACATCAAGTTACGTTGACGTCACATGTCACGCCAATTCGTTACCGGCACATCGTCCACGGTGCTGTGGCCGTGGCGTGACCGTGACACGATCACGCGTGAATTTAACCAGTAAAATAAGTGACCTATTAACGGGCGACCCCATGTAGGTCCCAGGATCACGTTCACGCACCCAAGACGTCAATCACGTAACAAGTGGGCAGTCCTGGGCGCAATTAATGGATGGAAAGGCGACCGTGGTGACGTCACAGATGCCATATACGAATATCCTTCAACTTATCTTAAAGATACCGCCAACCGATTGCGTGCAGAAAGGAGTTATTGGTGAAAAGTATTCACATGATCTTTAACATTATTTTCTGTTGTGTGCTAAGCAGGGCCGTGAAATTGGCCCCAGATGGAGAAGCGCCCCCAGCGACCCATGGCAGGCAACTACGCCACTACCGTCGATCGACTCTACATCATACCCAGCTGTTTGCTACTGTTGGTACCCATTTAATATCATATTTCATAAATGTGAAATGAATACATCGTGGCTGGTGTCATATTGACGCGTCGACTACCGAGAAGGAAACACCAAAAGTCACGGCTGTCACGTAACCACGTCGCTTACCGTGAATCACACTGCCAGAAAAAAAATCTGTGTCACGAGACCAAGAGTTCAATATTTTCAGATAGATGACGACATACCACAAAAGGGCGGGAGTTGCTATGCATCCGTAAATTGTGTCACTTTTGCGTCTACTGTAATACAGAGGCTCTGTCGCTGCATGTCCTATATAAATCATAGTGATTTCAGATGAACTTTAAACACGTTTTATTCGTTGGAATTCGAATGTTGTTGGCAAAGTCGGAAAGTCCTCGTGCACGCCGAGACGTGTAGTCAGACACAATCCATTTGGCAAAGTTTCACGCGCTGTGTTGATATATGCAAACATGCGGGACATTTGGCATGTTAAATATCGCCACTATCATCATAACACGAGACACGCTGATAATAAAAAGATGGAAGGTGCAGGAACAACTGAGGAAAGATTGATCAGAAGAAGAATCTTAAGAAGAAGACGAACAAGAAGAAGAAGAAGACAACAACAACAAACAACAATCATTTTCTACACAGGACTGACTGTTATAGATCAGTGACAAACATGTAAATGGCGTTTCTGAGCAACTTGGGTTTGAGGTGGTGTACACAATAAGGGGCGGTTCTCTGGCTCCTTAAATAGATGGATTCACAGAGACATGCACCTTTAAGAAGAAAGTAAGTTAGCATCTGAAATGCCAGAACAAAATGACCAAAAAAATGTGGTGTGAAAACAGAAGTGGTGGACAGTTGGTCCAATGACCGATATTAGCCTCCAGTGTCCGCATATTGGGCCAAAAATCAAAATAATAAAGATTTCATCAAGGTTCTCCAAAGATAGCCTATGCAATGTGAGGAGTTTTGAAGTGCATGCGATGTATAAGGCGCGCTACGCTTTCCGTCCCAATATCACTAACCTACGGGGAACTTTATGACGAAAACGCGCTTATTTCAAAACATGAAATACAAATAATTCAGATCACTGCGACAGAAATATTATCATGACCGCTGAATTCAACAATATCGGATATCCATATTTGAGATGGGCTTGAAGTTGAAGGCCCATACGGTTATTTGGATATCCTTTTTAATTACAAACTCCTACCGAGAAGTGCGTTTGTACTCGGCCGACGGTCAGGCAATAAATCCATCACTTCTCCGCGTTTTACTTGAAAGGCCGCGGTAACCGTGGACTAGCCTGATCGACCGACCGAGCCAGCAGGCCAGGGTCCGCTACCAGGGTCCTGGAATGGGAATCACCGATGGTCGATCGGCCAAACCCCGGCAGGGAGTTGATGGGGGAGAGACTGACTAGACTCCAGGCGGCTTGTTCCTCTGATCCTACGACCGCAAATCTGTCAGGTCCTCGCGAGCTCACGCCTAGCTACCAACTCCCCTAGAATATTCCTCCTTCTGTCTGAGCGGACTAGGGAGGGTTATAAACCTGTCTGGCCAAATTAATGCACCCCCACCCTCTTACTCTCTTATTTTTAATCCGTATGCATAAAACGGGAGCCATGGGTGTATCAAGAGTTACAGAATTATTTTTGACTGCCAGGTATGACCTTCCTTAGTTCCAGAAACGTCGTTTGGCATCAAGGGCGACCTGCAATGAAGGTTACTGACCGGGGGATTATAGGCCTCCAACCCCAGGTGAGAGCAATCTCCCCCACCATTAGGAACGTACGCGGAGGATAATTTGCTCCTCATCTGCTGGCTGTCACCCACCCGCAGAGGGCGCTCTCATTGTTCCTGTCATGTCACAGGTCAAGCCGCGACCAGTGTCTCAAGCTATCAAATCGGACAAATTGCAGGCTTCATACAAAACTACATCGCTGCTATAACTTAAAAGTATACACAACATCCGAGTATACCTATGTCGATAAACTTGCGGTTGCAGTAACCTCAGGATGACATAAATACAGTGTAGGCCTATGCATTAAAAAAAAAAGGAACCTTAGTTAACAAAATGTTGGACTATATCTAAAGAAAGGTTCAGATGAATTGCGATAATCACTTCATCTTCAGAATTTCCAAAATCCTTGCATAACATTGCTTAAAGGTAGTATCATACTTTGGGAAGAAACCAAAACAGAAATGTTCACAGATTTACGTATAACTTACAGGGTATGAAGATGGTGCTGGTAGAAACCTACCGTTAAACTTTTTCCGCCTGAAATGGTGTATTTATCCAGAAATTAGTAAAACAACGACCGAAAATCATGATCTTTTAAAAGATCAAAAATAAAAGAGAAAAGACTTAAAAAATACTGTGGCCGTTTTCACTGTTTTCTCAAAAAGTGGGCACCGTATGGGACTGAAATTTTCACAGATGACTGTGACTGTAATCATCCTTGATATTGTTGCCAAGGAATCTGTACTTCTTTGACAAAAACCAACTACAGTAGTATGATATTACCTTTAAAAGCAGCGACCAAGTTCTTCTACCCATCATCCCTCTTTTACCCTTTTAGTGGTAATAAGAAAAGAGAGGACAAATCGAGAATAGGTGCAGAGGTCACATTTGTACCCGGAAGCGAGTTGATTTTCCACAATTTAAGACGGAAAAAGACTCAGGTGAAACTTCAAAGGGGGGAAAAATAGCCCCCGGCCTCGAAACATTCACAGAGACATCAAAGTCACCAAGTTTCCGACCGACTCCATGCGATGAGTGAAAGAAGGGATTCCAGGTTTTCCTTTTTATTCGGTTGAGCTGTAGGAGGCCTGAAGATTTTGACTTGTAGTGTAGTGCGTGTAGTACGAATGCGCCTGAATCAGAGTTGCAGTATACTCCTACTCATACTCGTACTTGAGTAAGTGTACTCACAAGGTAAACAGCCCTATACCGTTCAACTCGTACTCGATCATACTCATGACAAAGTACGCGTACTCATACCCGTACTCATGGAAAAAGTACTCATGACAAGAAACTCATACTCGTACTCTTAATTACTCATGAAAAAAAGTACTCATACTCGAACTCATCAACTATAACACTGGCCTGAACACTGACCAAACTCATCGTAACTTACTATCAATGATCATAGGGCTTATGATGCATTGCAGCCTTACGTGGGATACGATGAGTTACGATCGATCGAAGGGACGGTGAAATCAACCCCTGGTCCTCCTGGTTTTAAGAACCCCGATAGGATCGTGCATTTTGACAGTATCACAGTGGTGCAACATGATAGCCCTGGTCTGTGGTTCTTACGTATTGGGTGGGATGGAGTGCCCAGTACACAAATCTGGTTAGTCACATTAGTGCCTATTAGTGCCAATAAGTACCTATCAATCACACTTTACTCAAAAGCGAAACAAACTTTAGGTGGGCAAAACAAGAAAAACACACCGGTCTGTTATGGACGCACCCACCCAACATGGTTGATATCATCGCGTCATCGAAGCTGCGATAAATATGGGATGGATATCAAAGTAAAACGCCGGTACGAAGGGAACCCGATGAGGCGTACCGAGGTGACAGACTTGGTGTCTCTGGTACAAGGGCTTGGTGGTCGGTCGCGCGGTGGCGGCGGTCCCCATCAAAAACTCGCCGATTCACGCTCCGGGTGTCACACTACCACACCGTGCGAGTAAGCGGAGTTTGGGCCGTGGTCCGATGGAGAAACACGGCTGTGATTTCGGCCAATATTACTCACTCCGATATGCGTCATACCTCGACCCACGTCACCAAAAAAACCAAAGATTGAATAAGCTTGACAATTTACCTAATCATCAAGGTTGTCACTTATCGTTATTTCATAAAATACACTTTATAATTATCCTGAGACATTAAAACAATTGGTAGTCCCAATATTATAAAGTATAAAACCGAAAGGCTTCCGCAGATTGCAACATGGACACCGGAAAAGAGCGAGAAAATAATTATACATTTCAAATAATGATAATTATGATGGACAAACAACTGCATAACATTGCTGAAGAATATTGAAAATGAACCTTAAAGATACTATCAATGATGGTATCATATAACTGCATGGTATAGCAAACCGAAGTTGAAATCTCCACAGATTTACATATAGCCTACTTTACAGGGTATAAAGATGGTGATGGTACTGTAAAAACTGTTCTGCCTCCAGAAAAGAGTAAAAACCAATAAACAAAAACAATTTTGATCTTCTGAAGGTGAACATTGTTTGGAAATACCGTGGGCGTTTATCCCTGTTT
Source organism: Astropecten irregularis (assembly GCA_963971285.1). Taxonomy (NCBI): domain Eukaryota; kingdom Metazoa; phylum Echinodermata; class Asteroidea; order Paxillosida; family Astropectinidae; genus Astropecten; species Astropecten irregularis. Next base: position 6,152,526 of record OZ020248.1, on the reverse strand, counting down.
TCTCAAAAAGTGGGCACCGTATGGGATTGGAAATTTCACAGAAAGTGATGACTGTTTTACCGTAATATCTTGATACATTTACTCACGAATCAAGTATAAAAATAACCTTAAAGGCAATCAAATAAAAATTCGCCAAAGCAAAAAAATAAAGTCTGATGCAAAATGAAGAATTGCATTTCCCTTGTAGTACGGGGAAAGTGCTGCCAAAGGGATAGGCCTAGGGCTAGGAGCCTGAGACGAATGGAAGTGCGTCACGATGACCGGTGGAAGTGGAGACAGGGTATAGACCCCATACAGCATTTTTGAATGACAGACCATGGAGGAAGAAATAGACTTATCTATTTCTTCCTCCATGGACAGGCCGACATTCGATTTGAGGAGAAAGACTTCAACGGGGATATTCCTCACTAGGCTAACAACCAAGGTCCAATCACAATCGGACGATTCTGATTATGAAGGAACTAATTTCTGGTTTATATTCGATTATGTAGATTAGTTGTTGGAAATTACATGTCACTGGCGGCCATCTTGTTTCTATCCCATCATGCCTCATTTATAATAATATGCAACATTATAGTTGGCGTGATCCCGTTACAAAACGGACATCACAGTATAACTGCCAACGAAGCAATGTGATCACTCTCTGAAACACAGCGCTATCCAAAAGTGATGCATGTCGTTACACAATATACAACATGTTAGAAATGATGACGAATAACTGATGATGCTAGAAACGTCGGCTATGCTGTAAGGCTCTTTTCATAATGTCCCCTTCCACCTTTGCAAGCAAGCCCCTTTAAACGCCACCCCAAGGTCACGTGCCCTGTTGCCATGGAGTCGGGTGGATTGCCCGATGTGTTCAGCGAAGATGTCACTAGTCACTAACACGAGAGATGTACACCAAACGGACCGACCGAGAAAAATAGAAAAAGAAAATATAACATCTGTTCAAAAACTTGGAGTATTAAACCAGACCTAAACAAAAAAAGCACTGCGAGGAGAAATATAATGCAGACACCAGACGCGTCGTCTTCCTTTACTAGATTCCCGCGTAACATAATTACGTTTTCCAGTGGCCTTAGAAAAAGCGCGGCAATTAAATCACTGCAAAGTATCGTCTGTCAGTTGATTGTGAATTTTGAGCCGTGTTTTGGGCGCGCTAATCGCCCGTGACACCGCTGTTTGTTTTTACTTCTTTCGTCGCGATGCGTAGACTCGGTTCCAGTCTGAGCATCTGCGTGTGGCTGGCTGCCTGGGGCCAATTTCATAAAAAAGGCCTACATGTACTTTGGTAGGAAACAAACAGAAATGGTCACATATTTACCTATAACGTACAGGGTATAAAGATGGTGATACATTCAGTGATAGTAGAAACATAGGCCTACCTTTACAATTTTCCGCATGAAATGCTTTAGGCCCTATTTATCAAGAAATTAGTAACTGAAATCAACAACCGAAAACAATTTTGATCTTTTAAAGATAAACAATTACGGTGAAAAGACAGTCAGAAATACTGAGGCCGTTTTTCACTGTTTTCTCAAAAAGTGGGCACCGTATGGGACTGAAATTTTCACAGATGACTGTTCCAGTATCTTCCTTTATTATTTTTGCCCATGAAACTGCATACATCAAAATATAATACTACATTAAGCATGAAAATAATGTGAAAAGTCTTCCTTGATCAAACAGGATTTACCAACCAAATTTTCATACTATGTTTACTGCTTTTGACTTGTATTCAGCCATTGTTTGCTGAGCATAACATTCAAAAGGAGTTTGGCTGGCATACTGATTTTGTACCAAGGATTTGGGTGCTTAAGCAAATTTTGGTGCTTAGAATTGGCCCCAGGCCGTTCACCCTCAGGCTAGTGGTTGACTCGTGATGGACACAAGCAAGCAGCCAAGTCCCACTAAACGAAATACAATTTCCGACGAACCGAGTCCATTTTGTTCTAGAATAATTATAATATCTAGGACTAGGAGAAAGTGTCAGGATGTAATCGCATTAAGCCCACATAGCCACAATAATGAAGTTAACAGACTTTACAGACTGGATTCAAGCCTAGACCAAGAGTGGCAACACACACGACCAGTCGTATAATAATGATTGGCCAAGGTTATGGCGGTTTCAGCGGCGATTAAACTTCCGGCGCATGGTTTTCCTGTTTGGCGCCCAAAACTTTTTTTAGAGGGTGGCAAGGTTTTTCGTCCGTGGAATTAAACGAATAAACGACGTTATTATTTATCATTATTCAGTTCCAGACGTAACTGTATAGATTTAATTTCGTCGAAAGAGTTTCGTTGTTTTTCGTCGTCTCGACTGAAATTGTAATCAATTTTCTTTTTTTAGGCTGATGGGCTTTGCCAATTCTCAATTACAATTTGATTTTTTTGGGGGAAATGATTATTGAATATTGCGGTGAGTGTGGTTGTCTGGTTGACCATCGTGTCGTCAGCTAATCATCTGATCTTTATCGGCAGGCCATACATCAACATAATCGGATAAAAAAGGGAGCTATAATGGGAGAAAAATCATCGGAAACTAATCTGAATTATGTCATTTCCGACCCAAACTTGGAAACCACGAAAGCCATCTGGGTCCAAGGGAGAAGGTCGGTCGCTTCGCCCGTTGACGCGCCGTTTCGCGCCCGGGCCGTCAGCCCCGGAGTCGCATGAAAACATCTGCGTTTAACACTGACATGTGGAATATGTATACATGGCGAGTTATGATAATTAAAGTGACGGAATGTCTATCACACATCTTTTCGTGTAAAAAAAACCCTGATCGTCATTCTGGGAGGGGGAGGGGTGGGGGGGGGGGGGGGGGTCGGGGGACTTCTTAAAGTTATCTTCAGATTGACAAACCAAACATTAATTGCGCTTAAAATCATGCCACCGTGATAATTATTTGGATGTCTGAATCTCTGGTGATTTGGAGTTGGTATGCTATCGTACAAAGGGTGGATGTTTAGTGTTGTTTTACAGGACTGCTGCTCGAACTTAAACTTAACAAAGGTACAGTGCAGGATTGGTAACATACACAAACAGAAATGTTCACATATTTACCTATAACTTTCAGGGTATGAAGATGGTGCTGGTAGAAACGAAACATGCTATTAAAATATTTTTGTTAAATAAATAAATGTTGCATTTATCCAGAAATTAGAAAATAGTTTTGATTTCGGGGTAAGATCAAAACCATTCTTTATGTTTTATAATGATAACTGTTAACGGTAACGTCGTACTTTGGTTTTGCCAAAGAAATGCAGATTCAATGGCTTACTATCAAGAAAGATACAGCAGTCATCTGTGAAATTCCCAGTCCCATACGGTGCCCACTTTTTTAGAAAAAAATGAAAAGAAAAACAACACGGCCGTGACAGTATTTTAAACATCTATTCATATTTTTATCTCACTGAGATAAGAAATGTTTTGGTCAATTGTTTGACTTTTCTTCTGAATAAATACTGCATTTCCACAAAAAAAATAAATTTGAATGATATGTTTCTAGCATCCAGTGGGGACACGTTCCCCCACCCCTCCCACCCCACCCCACCCCACCCCACCCATAGCCTGTCACTGATATAGTGAGTGAAGATGACTCTACGATTCAGAATTAATGATCCAACTTTGTTCAATTCTTCTTTCATTCTTTTGTCATTTACTCCAATAGTTGCGCGGGTTGAAGCATGCCAACTCTCCAATAACATGAGGAGTTTTGGACGGATCACTTAGGAAATTCTCAATTTTCAAGATGCAGGAAAACCTCATAATTAAGTTCCAATAACCGAAGAGGAAAATGCGATCAGTGTAAAAGGGACTGACAGTCATCACATCAGCCACGCTCGCACCAGGGTCCCCGGCTGGGAGTCGAACCGGGAACCCCTGGAGGTGACGGGTGAGGACAGATTATCGAAGCTATAGGTTATAACTGATCCCACTACTGACATTTTCTTCAAAATGTAGGTCTAGGAGCCTCCGGCTCAAATGTTTGGCACATTTCCAATGATCCCTCACACGACATTTCACATTATTATAAAGTGAGTTAGGGCATGGAGGTAGGCCTATCCTTTTTATACCTCTATGGTTAGGGCCATGCTGAACAAGGCAATTTGTACACGGCCAACAAAGAGGTCTGTTTGTTTTGTTCCATCTTCCACACGCGAAACGACCGGACGCCGAAGTTCGTCAGTGCACAAAATGGACCAAACTCACCAAACATTGCTAATTGCACCTACATTATATTAATTCAAACCAATTACTATGGCAACTAGCTGCTTTCTGTAAAATAAAAAAAAACCCGACTGACAACCTAGAGGAGAAATAGATATTAGGTCTATGTTGTGTGGTCACTGTGACCAAATCTGTAGAATGGTTTCTGTGGTCAGGGAGTGGCAACCTCCTCGTTAGTGTCGGAAACCACTGACCATTAAAACTTTCTTTTAACTGTCAGTTTTGGGCAGCAATCATATCGTCGGGTTCCCGCCTCTTTGTCTTTGCTTCATCTAGTATGGGGCACTATGGGCTATCTCGCAAGTCAGCCCAAAACTGCGACTGGCTCCAAACACAAAGTCTACCAATAAACACAATCCTTAGAGGAGGAGGCCGTTAGTCACAACACAAAACATTCAAGAGACCTGCAGTAGTAGCATACCTAGCCATACCGAAACAGAAATCTTCATAGCTTTACCTACAACTTACAGGGTATAAAGATGGTGGTGGTAGAAACATACCGTTACCATTTTTCCGCCTGAAATGCTGTATTTATCCAGACAAGAGTAAAAGCTGTATTTTTATCTAGAAAGAAGAGTGAAACCAAAGACCAAAAATAACAAACTGTATTGATCTCGGGGTGAGATCAGAACTTCTCAGTGAATAGATTTCAAAATACCGTGGGCGTTTTCACTGTTTTCCCATCAAAAATTGGTCACCGTATGGGACTGAAATTTCACAGATGACTGTTGCTGTATTTTTCTGCCCACGAATCTGGATTTCTTTGACAAAAAAAGAAAACTATGAAATTACCTTTAACAATTTTGTTCTCGCCACCATGCATGTGCCGCAATTCCCCGTAATCTTTTCAATGTTGGCGTTCGCTTGAAAGGCTTTTTGGTATTACCGTAGTTAATAATAATCTTTGCCTAGTGGTTCGGCGTCTCATGATCGTAACGGCGTAACGATACGACGGCGCCACCGGGCAAAAGACCGTTACGCCCCGTATCACTCTGGCGGAACAACCGCCTCAAAACGCCGTAGTGGGAATTGCCAGCCGCCGCTAGCTGTCTCGGACCACTGAGATGTTTGACAAGAAACAATCCGTGTTGGAAGTCCGATCTTTTTATACATCATACACAATCATTCGGTTTGTGAGTTCAGATATCGTTGTAGGCTCAATATTGTTTTTAGGGTTACGCAGTCATAACTGTCGTGAGGGAGTGGGTATCGGTATTAATGGTCAACACAGCTTTGTGTCTCTCCATGGTTTCAGTTTATAGGAGTTTTATTTGATTTGTGTGGAGATTTAGAAGTCTCGTGTGGTTAACGGGTCCGGAAGTTGGGCATTATCGACCGGGGACGCGAGGTTCCAATTCTCGCGAGGATTGCCGAGGCTTGGCTTGGTTTAGCATGATTTGGTATTTATCAAAGAAATACAGATTCATGACCGCAAAATCGAGAAAGATACAGTAACAGTCATCTGTGAAATGTACGGTGCCCACCTTTTGAGAAAAAGTGAAAACGCCCCCGGTATTTTAAATATCTTTACACCGTTATTTTCGTTCTTGTGAAAAAGTTTTTGGTCATTGGTTTTAATCTTTTCTTGATAAATACAGCATTTCAGGCGGAAAAACTCGGAACGATAAGTTTCTACCATCACCATATTTATACCTTGTAACTTACATGTACAGATTTTTCTTTCAGTATGCTACAAAAGTATGATGATACTACCTTTAAAATGATGTCCCGCCAAGTCCAAATTGTGGTACGGGAAATCATGGGGTTTGGCGAGAAGACGGTAGACGGGTAAAGAAGTGCGCCAAACATGTTCAGTGCAGCATTCTCTGTAATTGACATGGTGCAATGCCGTACAAAAAGGCCAACGATATCACCGTGGCATGGTCTAGACTCTAGAAGCCTGAGGGGAAAGGCAGACCAAGAAATATTTCAACTGATTCCACCAAACTCATCGTAACTTACTATATTATCATAATTATGCGTAGCGTAGGATACGATCTAGAGTAATCATGGAACGGTTATCCTTCGTAACTCGAGTTACGATAGATCGTAGGGCTTCGTGCAATCGACCACTGGTGGCATATCAGTTTTGCCAATTCCGACAACTGCTCTAGCAGAAACAAAAATTTCAAGACGCCTACAACTATACACTTGTTTCGCTTCGTACACTAAACCTATACTAACGCATTGTATACAAAACGTGTTGACACCTTGTCTAGACTGGCATTATCAATAATACAACAACTTGAAAAAAGGCTAGTCAGCTCCAGTTCCAAAAACCCTAAAATGTGTTGTTCTATTCAGGTTCTAACTCCTGTACTTGAAGCATTCAAAAAAAGTCAACGACCAATATATCACGACTGTGCGTGAATGTAATGGGAGGAAGAAAACGTGCGAAATCGTTTGGTAATACTTTGGGGGAAATTAGAACAATTTCCGGTTTTGGTAATAACATCAAATTTGCACACGAAGGAAAAAGGACGAAGAGTGAGAAGGAAAAAATGTCTCGGTAGTGTTCAAGTTTCAAACCATTACCACCTGTTCACCTGGATCAGCGGTATGAGTAGGGATAACATTTGGTAGGAGAAGTTACTTACTTCAGCAAATTATTCATCGGCAGCCCTACCGTTCCTTTATTCTGTTTTCTAGGTGAGTTGATGTATCTAGCAATGGAGTCATTCCTCCATGGTCTAGCATAATCAAGATCATGTCAGCAAGCTAGCTATAGCTAGCTAGAGAGGCTCTGGGACCAATTTCATGGCCCTGCTTAGCACACAAATTTGCTAACCATGAAATATCTGTGATATCCATGATAAAAACAGGATTAAAGGTACAGTATGCACTATGCAGGATTGGTAACATCCATATACCCAAACAGATGCTCACGTGTATAACTTTCAGGGTATGAAGATTGTGCTGGTAGAAAATATTTCCACCTGAAATGATGTATTTATCCATAAATTAGTCAAACAAAGACCGAAAACAGTTTTGATCTTGGGTACGATCAAAACCATTCTTTATGTTTTATAAGAGTCGGGTTTTCGCTGTTTCCTCGTGACCCAGAGCTCAGATTTTCACAGGTTTATTATGGAATTTTTAATGGTGGTTTGTTTTATTAGGCAACACTTTTGTGCTAAGCAATTTTTTGTGTGCTTAGCAGCTAAATGACACTGGCCCTTGGTTTTCAAAGGCACTGTAATCGATTCGCGTTTGGAGTGAGAGCAAAATCTAGAATGACAAAATAGGGGTCTGGTCGCTCCACGGAGAGGTCACACAACCACAGATAAATTTTAAAATGAAAATGGAAACATGAATAATTTCGCCTTTCCCTTTTTTATTTCCACAGGCCAGATGGCATTTTAAGGCAAAAGGGAGCAACTTTCTCCCATCATGTTCATCAAAAGGCTCGTCACACCACTCCCAATTTTGAGGAGATATTTGCATCACTTTCTTGAAGACCTGGCAATAAATTGATGAGCTCGTGAACGGATTGTTTGACCTATATACTGGGCCGCACCTTCGTGGCTGTATCACGGTGGAAATATGTAGACGGAAGGCTGTCTTTGTGAATTTACATGTAAACCTACGGGGAACACCTGCGTGCCGCGTTTGACTTAAAAGTGCGCGGGAAAAATTACACAGGAGTGGGGCACTAAACACATCATAATGGGGAGGGAATACAGAAATATTCTCATCTGATTAGCTCAGGTAAAATCTCCGTTGTGGCGGTTTCAGCTGTCTCCCGCGGTCTCAGCTGTCCCCCTTACCAAATAATGGTAAAATACGTTATGCCATCTCTGCGCACTAACACCGGCAAAGTCGTCTGTTTAAGTGGTGTGCCATGTCCCATGTCAGGGGGACAGCTGAGACCAGGGGACAGCTGAGATCGCTACACCGTAACGTGGCAAACTGGAGTTCACACGCGACAGCTAATCTTGTTTCGAGTTTCTATGACAACTCGACACACTAAGACAATGTAATAGCAAAATGGGCAAGGTATTTTCTGTGAACTTTCACACAAAATCATGAGGCCTACAAGTCGTAGACATCATTACCGAATCAGATACACCACTTTTTGAGCTGGCACTTTAGACCTAAAGAGTGACGTGCATGGTGGACATGCAGAACTTGGTTGCACGACAAACATTAGCAATTGCTTTGGAGATCTGAACTCTGGGTGATACACAAGTGACACGCTCCGAGTGCTTCTCTTGTAACCTCGTCTCCCAAACCCCACCACCATCAACCTTCTGCAGCAAGTAGGATATCCGGTAGACTTCAAGCAACCGACAAAAAGCCCCGGTCCCCGGATTCCCCTTACGCCAGCCAGCCCTCGTTCCCAATTGGCCCTAAAACCAGGTCGTGAACTTGGCATCAATATTTTGTCTCATGAGGAGGGACCCGTCGCCTGAAGCCGTGGGGGCCACAAGGCCGTCTATGAAGGGCGCGGGATTGTGAACTTATAAAGGGGGTCCCCTAGTCTTGACTCCAACCCACCCTAGTCATATCAAATCATGACACGGTACATTATGTACTTTCCTTCCCTCGTATAAAGCAGAGCGCTGAGCAACAAGAAAATGCATCAAAATACGAATCACTACGTTCAACCAGAATGAGAATGTTTGGAGTTAGGGCCTGACACATTTCAATCCTAGCAGCATCTTTTTCGAAGGCTAAATTACAAGAGGACAAGAAAATGCAGGTAAAGATACACACAAATGGATGAGAGGATCAGGACAAAAGGGAGGGGTTTGAAACTAAGTGTGGTCCAGAATGGAAATGTTATAGATAAATAAATCTATACAATTAATAAACTGCTGCTACCTTCTTTGTTTAGCCCTTGAGAAAGATCCTGCTATAGGACCGAAACATCGGCCCGTCTCTTTCCTAATTTCTGAGCACAAAATTATTAAAATTTAAATCTCATTTACCTGATGCTGTGATGTGTGATGTCTGGATGAGTATAGAACACGTAGAAAACCATAAACATCAGACTGTTTCTTGGCACCGCTGCTGTTATAATGTACTCGCTATGAAAACAAAAATACAAAAGAAATCGAAAACATGAAAATGATATTATATATTTAATAAAAGTCGATGTGAACAAAATGTCGGCCTATAACTGTTCACGTTGATTCGTAATTAGAATTCATGGGTCAAGTTCTCGTCAATTTTGACCAAAAAAAGAAGGCATTTTCAATCAATATTTACCAACTTTGTTATCAGTTGATATTTAGATCAGAGTTGGGGAAAAACATTTTACAGCGTGAAAATAAACGTCCTTACTTCCAAACAATCTTAACGAATAAACGGTGAAAACACAGAATGAATTCCTATAAATGTAGCAAATAAAACATATTTAGGACTACGTAGGATACGATGGGTTATCCGTCATAACTCGAGTTACGATCGATGGAGCTAGGAACAGATCGACCACGGGTCGTGTAAAATCCACCAACTGACCCGTCTGAAGCACGACGTAAAAAAAACTTTGAGGAAGATTCTGACACATGCAACAGGTGTGATTTTTCACCACTCCTAAAAAAGTTCCCCCATTCTCTGAACCGTGAAACCACGTGGGTGGGAACCAGGGAACCAGGGGCCCAGGCTGCGACAGTCCAAACTTGAATGATTGATGCCAACCAACTCGACTCGTCTGGTACCCTATATACTGTGCCTATAAATACACAGCGGAGCTTACTACAACTTGACCCCCCTTCCACTTGAAAACGTCTTCAGTTTGTTTCAATGTCAACAGTAGTTTGAAACGTTTGGCCATTAGTCGGGGTGTGTAAAGTGACACTGTGCATCTGGGACTGAGGGCTTTATATAAATGTACAAAATACATCGTAAGAGCCGTATAGTGTAGAAAACTTTCTTTTTTGGTTCGCAATATAATACTTCCGAGGACTAGCCCCTGTCCTCACAGCAATTCTACCCCTCCCACCCCACAATACGTGTGTGCCTGTGGTAATTGGCAATTGATGCAAGTGTAAGACTATTTCACCATGGAGGAATAAAAACATGAAACCCTCGATTGTAACTCGACGAGTAACGAAGGATAACCCATCGTAGGTGGCTTATCCTATCTGGGTCCGATTTCACCAAACTCAATGTAACTTACTATCAATCGTAATTGTAGCCCAAGGTAGGATAAGATGGGTTACCATTCGAAACTCGAGTTACGATCGATCGTAGGACTTCGTGCAATCGATCCCTGGGACTGCAATGCATCATACGTTCTACGATTTGTAGTTATACGTTAGGATGGGTTTCGTGAAATCGACCCCTGATTAAACATGTTTCAAACGAGTCATCTGTTTCGGATTTCATCGTGGGCATCAAAAGTTTCTACGACTATCAATTCCACGAGAGGGCGCTCCGACGACCCACGAAGCAAATAATGACGTCTTCACCTAGTTCCCACTGTGTAGTATTGTTTACCTTAGCAATGTACAAACAAGAAAACAACTTCCTAGTTTCGATGGGATTTAAATCACACACACAGCCAAAGAGACACACTCGAGTTAGCATCAGGCGAGAATTAAAACACAAAAACGGCGATAAAATGATTTACAGTTGTTTATATCCTTGCAAACATGAACCGGTGAAAACAAAAATCTGCCTAATGTCAAGCCAATCGATGAATTATTATTCCCCAATCAGATCGTGTTTATAATATCGTTATCACTTGTGATATACGACTAGGGCCTCGGATTCTGCAGAATGTTTCGAGAGAGAATTTATTTACATCAATCAATGCCAAGCATGAGCTATTATTGTGTCTCAAGATGAAATGATACACAAAGCCTATAGATTTATTGGTATAATTTTTATATAATGAGAACAATAATTTTCAGTTCACTGTGGCGTGTAAAACGTTAGTAAAGGTCGCAGAACAGCACTCACACTTTGTCTATAGTCCAGCATGTACATGAAATGATAAACCTGTGACAATTTGAGCTCAATCGGACATCTGAGTCACGAGAAAATAGCGAAAATCAGACTCAAGTTTTCTTATAAATTATTATGAAGATGAAATTTTGTTTTGGTGATCACTAGTTTTGCTCTTTTTGGATAAACACACCATTTCAGGCAGAAATATTTTAACGGCATATTTCTACCAGCACCCAAGTTCATGCAGTGGCGTCACCAGACTTTTGAGTCGGGGGGGGGGGGGGGGGGCACAAGGGGGGCACTAGCAATTGTTGGGGGGCACTACAATAATATATATTATTTTTTTTTTCGCCAACCCAAATCTCAAATGGGGGGGCACGAGGTTTTCCAGGGGGGGCACGTGCCCCCCCCCCCCCCCCCCCTGGCCCCCCCTTGGCGACGCCACTGAGTTCATGCCCTGAAAGTTATTCGTAAATCTGTGACAATTTGTTTTGGTTTGTTTAATACCAATGTGGCATGCTCTTTAAGGTGGATCATTTAGGGGCCTACACATTATCTCTCCGCTGAGCCTGTGACGGACAGGTAATACTCCGTGATCTGTGATTCTTCAAACTCGCTCGCAATTTCGGTTTGGTTTCCGTTCCAGCTTTGGCAACCGAGTCTTATCTTAGTCTAGGACTAGGAGATCTTGGGCATAATTTTTGGGAGGTAACTAATTGCACCTCTACTTCTATAACTTAGGAGAAGAGGAAGTAGACATTATGAGAGGGGATATGGTCGGCATTATAGTTTGAAAGGCTTTACGAAAAACAAACAAAGGAAAACAGGTCTGGGTTCGATTTCATGAAGCCCTACGATCGATCGTAACTCGAGTTACGGAGGATATCCTACGTAGGGCTGCGATGCATCACAAGTCCTAAGATTGATAGTAAGTTACGATGAGTTTGGTGAAATGTGAAATCAACATCTGGGACGGTAATGAGAGGGTTTCGGAGGTGATAACATTGTCGCGTCTGCCTCAACAAAATGTTCCATCTTGCTGTCCCACAACCTATTCAAAGACAAAAACCCTAACCCTAACCTTCCTACCTCCATGCCCTAACCCCCATCCCCAGTTAAAGTTCCCTAGCAACATTCAGGAGTAAGGAATATCATCCAAGATGTAAGATCCCCACCAGAGCGGGAATCTTGATCACAAGCAAACCAGCTCAATGCCCCTCAAACTAAAACCAGTCTCCATCATTTCCGGTGAATAATTAAAGCTCATGAATTGATGTAATCTCTCCCCCCCCCCTCCCCTCAGTAATAAAAACCCTCCCCGTGATTGCTCGCGTGTGTTCCTTATTGCTGGTGATCCCGACTAGACTGGTCCCGTCCTTGAATCTATGGCAGGACTTCTTGGTGGGATTTCTGTCACTTTGGGGTAATTATCACAAACCTGACACGCCACGTGTGCTTTAGTGTTTTTCCTTAAAGGCAGTAACTAGTATCACACTTTGGTAACATACCGAAACAGAAATGTTCACAGATTTACGTATAACTTACAGGGTATAAAGATGGGGATGGTAGAGACATGCTGTAAAAAGTTTTCTGCCTGAAATGCTGTATTTTTACAGAAAAGAGTCAAACCAGTGACCAAAAATAGTTTTTGACATTTTAAAGATCAAAGATCAAAGAGAAAAGACTGTGGCTGTATTTCACTGTTTTCTCAAAAAGTGGGCACCGAATGGGGCTGAAATTTTCACAGATGACTGTTAGTGTTACTGTATCTGTCTTGATATTTTTGCCCATGAATCTCAGTATTTCTTTGACAAAAACGATAGTATGATATTACCTTTAAAATTTCCCAAAACCAAGCTCCATGATTACACTAACCAAGGTCATATATAGATTTAAGTATAGCTTCGTGCTGCAAAACCTGGTTTATTTTTAGAGAGCGTGAGTCATCCAGGCCCACTGCTTGGCCAACTATTACCAGATTTGTAGCCTAAGGGCAGGAGCAGCGTGGAGCTTGGCCAGGCACTGCCGATGAAGATCGGCCTGGGGCCTGGGCCTGGACAGTGCCGCACGGTATTAACTTAAGGGGTGGCCGTTTCCCTATAATTTGATGGTCCTCATTTGTGGCCAACGGGTCAATTAGTCTTAAACAAATTTGGTAGCAATTGCGACCAATTGGACAGGTGCCTTGATGTGGAAAGTAAAATTCGCAGGAAAGCGGCTGAAGGTCAGCCCACAAGAAGTGGCAAAAGCGCGGCGCGCCCACGCTGACCATTCAAGCTCGACGATGGTCAACAACTGGGACCAAAATTTGCTTAAGCTTATAAGATCGTAAAACCTTGGTAAATAAAATAAGTATACCAGCCAAAACTCCTTGTGAATGTTATGCTCAGCAAATAATGGCCGAATAGGGGCCTACAAGTCCAAAGCAGTGAAAATCACATGGAAATTTGACCGTAATCCTGTTTGATCAAAGAAGACATTTCATGCTTAAGCACAATTTGTGCTAAGCAGCTCTTTGAAATTGGCCCCTGTAATCTTAATAAAAGAATGTATAAACTGTTGGAAGTGAAATTGCACCAATACAATGAAATCTTCATACCATGTCAGAACTTCAGAACATTTCACTGCTTGAAAATGAACTTGGTCAAAATTGTACAGAAACTACAACTAGTAGCATAAATAGTTTAATCATCAAATAACCACAAGGGAAACTGAGTGAATTTAAAGTCATTGAAAATTGAACACTTTGACTGATGCGGTATTGGAAGTGGAACCGGAGACCTCCTGAATACCATCTGAGCAACTGAGCTCAGTTGGTAGAGCGCCTGTACGGTGTTCAGGAGGTCGCCGGTTCGAGCATAAATAATTGTTCCTATTAAGCCTACAGCCTCAGGCAAACATCAAACCTCAAATCGAAGAATAATTGGGGCAGAAACATCGCTACACATTGAGGAATATTGTCACTTGCGACGTCTGCACGGCCAAATCGACCCGGTGTGCCTGTAATTGTATCGGCCCATCCCGATACAGAGATCTCGCCCCCAAATCCCAAGGGACTAAACAAGGAGGAGAAATCGCGAAACTGTAACCAAGTTTATCTTAGCCCTATGACCCACGTGAACTTGCGACTTGCAATAGACCTCGCATTAACCCAGTTTCCTCCGACACTTGGATACATGTATACATGGTATGGATTGATCATGGGAATATCGTACTGTAGTGGAACTTTATAGTATAATTTTTGTGCACCTGCAACTTTGCCTTCCATTTCCAATGGCGTTTATGCTGTGACAACGATCTGAACTCGATTTCACAAAACACATCGTAACTTACTACCAATCGTATAACTTATGATGCGCTGCAGCAGTATGTAGGATACGAGGGGCTATTCTTTGTAACTCGATATTTACGATCGATCGTAGGACTTCATTTCAGGAGCTATAAGTCCACGCAAAGTCAATTGCCGTTAATTGTCTTAACTTATGCCACAATGTAATAATCCCAATTAAGCAGTAGCGCGCACAGACCGCACGGTATAAGTGCACATTTTTAATTTCTCCACCCTGAAGCAAAAAGAAACAAAATTTTCAATTTTATTCACAAGTGACGACTGAGAAATGGCACTCCCATAACCACTTCCATTGCACACATCGACCAAAAGTCTAAAGGGTCTGTGCAATAGGAATATTATGGCTTGAACGTGTGCAAAAAAACAACTGTTTTACTATAGTGGGGCCTGTGATTTCCACAACTGTTTCAGTGTTAACAGCATGTTTTTGGTTTGTATATGCTAATTAGAATGTCCATATTCATGAGCAAAACTGTGACGTCATCTAGGTCACTAAGAGCAGTAACCCAATTGAATTTATTAATGATTAATGGATTTGCATTGTGGAATTACAATTCGCTTAATAGCAATAAAGATAAATTCACACAATGGAACTATAGGAAGCTTCCTAGCACATGTTCACGATCAACTCCGTAGTGTTTCGTGAATCTTACATTTCCATCAATATTTCCATGAAAATTGAAAACCTAACAAACAAAAATAAGAATCCCAAAACCGAAGTTCTTTCCCAGCACAGCAGATGTTTCTATTCGCAATCAACACTACGGGAATTTCTGTTACTGGTCTTATCTTTCACCCCTAAATCGGAAGTTTCGAAGCCGCGGCGACGGAAACCCGGTCAAGTTGGTTTTGCAGGCGCCAAATGCGTGTCCACGCTATGGAGTGTTTGCCATAAACCATGCAACGAAAACGAGGTAGGATATTACGACCGCTGACAGAGGTAACTCAGGAATCCTTCCAGGCGAGGTAGCGAGGTCCTAGGCAGGGACTTGGTGATGCCCGTGTATGCATTTATAAAGATTTAATATGAAGATTTACTAGTGCGCCTTTTCCACATCATTGATCAAAGGCGCATTACAAAAAAACCCTTAAGAAAGTCAATGAAAGTTAAACAAATTAAGTTTGCCCTTGACCGACGTGGATGACCACAGCATTATTCAGTGGTTTTTGATTGGACATGAACAAATCATGCCGTTGACCCAGGTGGGATTCGAACCCACGACCTCCTGCTTACAAGTGCAGATGCCATGTCGCATCCCCACAAAAATCAATCATATTCATGGCAAATGACAGTACGCTTAATAATGCAAGTTAAAGCCTTTTGTTTCCCGACTTAAAGTTGTATTGTCAATTTGTCATTATTATAAAAGGTGGACATTTTAAACCTAGACCCGTAAATGGTCATACATGTTCCACAAACCTTTGTCTATACTTGTATCCAGGTGAGTTTAAACCAGTTATGATTGGCAAGAAGTTTGTTCAGTGGTTACACGATCACTCACATTCATACGCCTGTTTGGAATGTTCAATTGCCACAGACGTAATAATTTGTAGAAATCATACTCTGCATGTCAAATAAGACGAGTGTTTGCCGCAACATTTTTTGAAGTCTCGTCGGTTCGTTTCTAGTGGTCGGCCAAGGGGGGCTGACCGTGCCGAACGCCGGCATTATAACCGGCTGTTTAAAACAGATCACCGGCCGCTAATGAAAACACGGCCCGGTGAGAGGGCACGGGCGGCCCGCTGTATTATGACAGCACATCGGTCAAGTTAATCCAGTCCGTGGAAGATGTATTTTGGTATAAAAGACGGCAAAAATCAAAAACATGACATCGAAATGTTTTTCATTAAAGGGCCTTTCCACCCCATGCTTTCAGTCCTATTATTGCTCCATTGAGCACACCTATGGCCTTTTTACAACTGATAAGGAATTAAAGGTATAATACATGATTGGTAAACGTCATAGAGAAGCACTCACATTTTGTCTGATGCAGAATGTACATGAAAATTAATAATAAACCTGTGAAATTTTGAGCTCGATTGGACATCTGAGTCACGAGAAAATAGCGAAAACCCGACTCAATTATTCTTTTAAATCATAAAGCCTGAATGGTTTTGATCTTACCTCGAGATCAAAACTGTTTTCGGTCTTTGTTTTATTCATTTCTGGATAAATACACCATTTCATGCGGAAATATTATATTTATTTAAAATATTTACTACTTTAAACTGTTTGTCCGTTTGTTTGTTATTTAATTTGTTTGCTTGTCTGTTTTGTTTTTAGAAGTTCAGTGCTCATTCCAAAATCGAGTCAGAGCGCACCTTTAACCAAACCATCCTACCCCAGGCTGCATCATAGTTCAAAACTTTTGGGTTCCCTTATTGGTGTATTGCACGCGCGGCTGGGGCCCAGACGCCAACACCTGCCTAAGCTTAGCGCAGCAGCTGGCGATCATACCCCTGACATTCACACACATCGCCCCGTGCACCGTTACCGTGCACCGCTCGCTGAGGGGCGTGGGGCGGCCGGCACACCTTGATCCCGGCCCTCCGTCCCGGGCGGCGGCCTTTGAAGGCAGCACCGGTGATCATTGTAAAATCTGCTCCTCATTTTCCGACGAAATCAAAGTCCGATTGCTTTCATCCTGCTCGGCCCGACTGCGTTTTCTTTGGGTTAAACTCTTTTGGAAGTTAAAAATTTTTTTGACAGATTGTCGGTCTGTAAGTGAAATTATTATATCACGCGACGGGGCGTCGGTAATAGGAGGTAATTGGCAACCTGGTAGCGCGCTGGGTAAGCTGCGTGATCGGTAGAGTGACAAATTTGCCAGCCAATGTGCACGGTGGTAGATACTTGGTATAAGACATATCACAGCGCCCACGTTCAAGCTAATTCACACAGCGAGTGAATTGAGTTCTTGGAAGTCACTACAGGATTTTGACCCAGAAATAGAATCTGTTTACATAGGCTGACGATGCGATACTTTCGAAGCATTGTTTCAAAGGTGGAGAAAATGATTGCTTATATCATTTTGGATGATAACGGATCCTATACGGATTACGGAACGCTTGGGACTATTTCGTCGATGTTATGAATTCGACAGATGAGCCTCCCGTGGTAACCGGTCTCTGTGAGCAGAAAAGTCACCAAGAGGTATAGCGGGTACCAGTCTTAACCAAATTAACGCTGGTGGTATGCATCACTGAGTAAACGCCCAAATAGACAACGATGGAAATGACCGAATCGTCCCAATAGCTACACCGTCGTGAAGGTCTCGAAATATTGCCGGAAATACGCAGGACATTGTAGGCATATACATCTCAGCTTCGACAACTCACCTCTTTTTTATTTTATTGAAAGGTGAACAAAGAAAAATTTACTGGAGTGGGATTCGAACCGGCGAAATATCGTACAGGCGCTCTACCAACTGAGCTCAGTTGGTAGAGCGCCTGAGCATGGATTGGAAACAATATAATTAATTTCTCTAAATTTCTGCCCCCAGTGTCTTTATTCCACAGTGTTCATCGTAAATTCACAAAAAGGTAATGAGGGATACTGTAATGAGACCTTGTTATGACGTCATCATGCTGCCATCTTAGAAAATTAAAAATTAGGAAAATCTCAGCTCTGGCCGAAGACGCAGTGTATTTGTGCAAATAAACTAACACCTTCTTTTGATTTCTCACAGAGGGCGCCCTACTTTGATGACGTCATCGAGTGTATAGCCAGCGGCCCCCTCCCCACCACACCCCACCCACACAAGCGGCATCCAAAAGAGATTGCTACGTGTCATCACGAAATGAAAGTCACCAGGTGTCTTTAAGTTCACGCAGCTACGAGCGTAATTTTATTAACCTATTTCTATTTTTATACAAAAATCGTGAAAATTTCCGGTTGAACCGAGGGTTGAACGATAGATTTTCGCCGGGCTTCTTATTACCAAAGTGATTACTATTATCGTGCTAAATATAGCAAAACAAAACGAAACACGACTAAAAATGTTGCATACACAAACAGATCTGTACCACTGAGGAATTAAGGCTCAATGGCACGGTGGACATACTGGTATCAACCTTTTGTTCTTAGGGCCTTTAGAGCCTATAGGCTTGAGGCTTATTAAGTTTCACTACCGCCATTGTGGAAGGGATTGGGAAACATGACGAATCCGAAGAAAGGCTCCAGCTTCGTCATGTATCTCAAGCACTTCATTTCATTTAGGATACAAAATGGCAGTATAGCAAATATAAATCTCAAGCCTAGCCCCAACCCTCATTTCGTAAAGGCCATTCGATGATAGTTTTCAACGACCATGGATGTGGTTTGGCTTAACATGCATGGCCCCCAACTATGGCGGCCTTGAAGGGGGAGGGGCAGATCAAATAAACGGGAGGATGTACAGGAAGTCTGTGATTAGACTGTGCGCGCTTTGCGAAGTGTTAATTTACTCAAAAGATTTGCACGGTTTTTGATTGACATTAATTATTGACTTCTCGCCTGTATCAATACAAAGCAACAAAGCTGCTTGGTTAACGGGCTTTTTTATTGCTTCTGGTTAGCCACGAGAATGGACCCAAGCCTCCACACTTTTATTTTTATCACCAGTTTCACCAAAGACCAAAATGTTTATTATGAAAACAGTTCTTTATTCCTTTGCCACGGATAGGCCTCTGTAAGTGAAGACATTTTGATGGAACAACGTGGGATTGAATGATACTGAGCAGAGTTTTTTTTGTTACAGTTCGTTGATGAGGGACATATCGCAGAAGGTAGCATGTTACCGATAAAAGTTTCAAAATAAAACAGGTAGGCTACAAGTCAAAGAACATTCGCCACGAAGCAGCCCAATTGGAAACCGACCGAAGACCTTAACCTTAAAAGAAATCTCCCATCAAAAAACTACAACAAACGCCTCCGATATTTTGGTAGCATATACACAGAAATTCGTTCGCGGATTTACCTATATAACTGGTATAAAGATGGTGGTGGTAGAAACATACCGTTAAAATATGTCTGTCTGAAATGCTGTATTTATCCGGAAAAGAGTAAAATCAACGACCAAAGCTTATTTTGATCTTCGGAAGATAAAAAATAACGGTGAAAAGATTTTAGATTCCCGTGGATGTTTTTTCAATGATTAGTCTCGCAAACGTCGGCACCGTGTGGGACTGGGAATTTCAACGATGACAGTTACTGCATCTTTCAAGATATTTCTGCTCATGAATCTGCATTTTCTTTTACAAAGTATGAATGTGAAAATACCTTTAAATTGGCCGTTCCCATTGTACCCAACGTCCTAAAGGTGCACGCGTATGTAATATAAATATTATTACACATTTAGGCCCAAGGACTGAGCTGCGTGGAAAAGCATTTTCAGAAACATTTTGATTTATATTAAATTAAAAACAATACAAATCCACAATTTTGGTAATATTGACAGCTAAAAGTTAAGGTTAATCTTAAGTTTCGTGAAATTGGCCCCTGGACTGGAGCATAATTCCAACTTGAAGTTGAAGGCGAGTTGGACCTTAAACTTCCATGGCTGGACAAAACATTGTCAGGCTAATACAGATCTGATGAAGACGACTGCCAATAGAGAACTATGACCATGGAGATATGAAGATTCTTCCTCCATGCTATGACATAATAATAAGATGATCCTCTACGTCAAGAAATGATGCCACCATGAGGAGAACGAGATAATAAGTGATGCAATATACATGTTAGTATAATTCACGATCTCACGTCTGTCCACCGGATCATGTCTGAGGAATGCCACCGGGGAAAGAGCATACATCCCCCGGGGCCCAGAGGCACCTGCCCCTGCTGTCCCTGGTATAACGACTAGTGAAGATTCACAGCCTACCACGGAGGTATAGATGCATACGAGGTGAACATCGTTTGCCACCGTTGCATTCAGTCATAAAAGAAAATCCCCGACCCTCAGACAAAATGAAAACAACAAGTCGCTAAATCCTTATCAATATGGTATCAAAAGATTTAGGCCTGATTTGTGCATGGGGAAGTTGGGGATTATAAATATGTCACCCTGCCCTAACAGACGTCGACCGGATGTTTTCTGCCCCCCTCCCCTCCCACCATTAAAACCAGGAGCACCCATCATCGTTATCATCTTGAAAATCTTTTAAATACGGGGGCCGTCTGGCCCACTGGCCACACACGTGCGTTACAAGCCACCTTGCAACACCCCACACCCACCCCCCACAAAAAACATCATCGCATCATGATGATAATACGTGTATACGGTTAAAAACAAAATTTACGAGACTGTCCTGTGTGTATTTTACTGCGTAACATAAACCACTTGTCCAATGTTATTAAACAAGATTGAAGCCGAATATAAAAAAGGGAAGCCCAAACGTGGCATGCACCTGAATATTGGGAAGTGAAAGTTGTTTAAGGAGCGAGATCTGGTGAATGTAGGGAGGCCTGGGTGGTCCGGTGCTTTTTTCGGGATGAAAATGTGTCTGTTGAAATCAAAGTTGATTTAGGGATAAGTTGGTTAGGACAGCCGGTCAGGATGACTGCAGGATAAGAACCAAATCATTTCAATATGTCCTGATATACTTAAGCATTTGGATGCATTATACTAAACTATTAGGGTTTGCCCTTTTATTCTAGCCAGAAATGTCCCTTCATTATTTGATGATAGGATGGCCCGACGCGTTTCGATCCTAGCAGGATCTTTATCAAAGGCTAAATGATAAAGATCCTGCTAGGATCGAAACGCATCAGTCCTCTTAACTCCAAACATTTGAAACATTCCAGGTTGTCTTTTTGGCTGATGAGCTGGTGCCATTTTCAAAGAGCTGCTTACAAGTGCTTAGCACAAAAAAATTGCTCAGCACAAAAATAGCTTGCCCAATAAAACAAACAAACATTGAAAATACCATTTGATATCAATTATCAGTCATGGTCAGCAAACAACAGCCAAAGGACAATTGCAAGTGATGCACAACACACGGAAATTTGGTTGTTAATCCTGTTTTTACAAAGACAGAAATGTCATGCTTAGCAACGTTTTGTGCTAAGCAGCTCTATGAAATTGGCCCCAGTTTGTAGCAGTGTGCCTTATATCTTCACATTTGAGTTAAACTTGCATTGCCATGGAAATCGACTTGCATAATTAATTGCTCTACCTTGACTGGTATCTCAATCAAACCACACTAGGCTTGACCACCATGAAATCTTCTGTAAACGGCCACAAGTCGGCACCAAAACGGCATTGTTAAGCACACGCGCAATCACGCTCCTGGTTACGCTAACACAAAAGCCCATTCATCGCACTTTCCACAAAATCTAGTAATTCCATACCTTTTTAAAACCTCAAATAATGGTAATTGAACGATACCTTGTTTCTTGATTTCAAAAGAGCTCGTGGCGAGCACGCGCTGCTAATTAGACCTATTGTTTTCTGTCTCTCTGTTTTGTTCTGTCTGTATGAAAGCTTTCGTTTGTGTCTTTGACTTTGGAGCATGATGTAATTCCAGCACGTGGGCGTTTGAGCACGGGAGTAGGGAGGTAATACCGCACGCAGAAGTTACACGATAGTCCCAGATGACAAATTTGATACGGCCACAAAATATAGCGTGCTCTGGTTACACTATTGTGTACTTGGGGTGGGGTATTGGAAAAAGAGAAAGAATCGCTTTGAAAATAAGTACAATTTTGGAGGAATTAGTCAATGTGAAGCCATAACGAGGCATTGCGTAGACTTTTAGGCATAAAATCAATTCAAATTTTTCTCATTAACGAAATGCGTACATTTTATGCTTTCATTCTGATAGTACCTGGACAGAAAATATTGGACACGAAATGACAGATAATTTGAGTGCCCAATTTTAGTACATTAATTACAACCTGCTTAGGCCTAAATATTTAGTTCAAACATTACACGTCTATAATACTGCTAAGTATTTTTTTGAATTTGTTTAACCATGTTCACTCAAAACAAGGCTTAAAGGTAGTATCATACTTTGGTAAGAAACCAAAACAGAAATGTTCACAGATTTACCTATAACTTTCAGGGTATGAAGATGGTGCTGGTAGAAACCTACCGTTAAAATATTTCCGCCTGAAATGGTGTATTTATCCAGAAATTAGTAAAACAACAACCGAAAATCTATTTGATATTTTAAAAGATCAAAAATAAAAGAGAAAAGACTTAAGAAATACTGTGGCCGTATTTCACGATTTTCTCAAAAAGAGGGCACCGTATGGGACTGAAATTTTCACAGATGACTGTGACTGTATCTTCCTTGATATTTCTGCCCATGAATCTGTACTTCTTTGACAAAAACCAAAGTATGATATTACCTTTAAGTTCAGTCGAAACTCTCCAAACTTTACCCAAATAACTGACC
The DNA here is from genome assembly GCA_963971285.1 of Astropecten irregularis. Classification (NCBI taxonomy): domain Eukaryota; kingdom Metazoa; phylum Echinodermata; class Asteroidea; order Paxillosida; family Astropectinidae; genus Astropecten; species Astropecten irregularis. Next base: position 6,129,665 of record OZ020248.1, on the reverse strand, counting down.
AATTGCAAAGACAGTTGCTATGTTTCATTAACCAACAATTTTAAAAGCAACGTAGTAGATTTATTCCAATCAGGTATAGGGCCTATTTTTATTTTTACCAGGAATTTGCCAATTCGCAGTGCGGGCAAAATAGCAGTAAATCTTGGCCAGTAGTTTATCACCATCATCCAACATGTAGGCCTATAAAGATGGGGAACGTTGGAAAAATCTCTCATTTTTCTTTCTAGTGCGAAATATCTACTTAGCTGGCAATAACACGATTATCATCGATTTTAATTAGCTCAAGGGGGTACTTGTCGCTTGGTGCAAAATAAACACCGTTAACGCTTGAAACCATGTGTGTGTGTAATTACCAATATTATTACAACCTGTTAATAAACACACAGGCAGGTCGACGGAGCGGAAAGTGTCATTTTTTTCGGAAGGGAAAAGAAACAAAACAAATTGTTGAGCCTCAAGTCAAACTTGTTGGGTGTTCTCGGCGGAGTTGAGTTGACTAATCGCTATAATAACTGTTTTGGCGGATTGGTGTGGTGAGAAGGGGGTTGAGTGGGTGGGGGTGGTGGGGGATTTTTCGCAGTACGGGTACCACCTCCGGCTGATGTTTCACGGCTGGGCGAACCGAGTCAAGCCAAGGGGAACAAGGAGGTTATGGACCAACCACTGATCTTTCACACCTCGGGGTGGTACTACTACTAGGGCCGGCCAGTTAAGTCGTTGGAGTAGGTACCTTCTCTTCACCAACGCAGATGAGCACAGCATATTTATTGCTTGTTGATCTGAGTGTACATACAAAAATAGACGCGCTGGCTCATGAGGTCGTGGGTTCGAATCCCACCTGAGACAGCACATTAATGTTTTCAGTACGCAGTGCTGAAAACTACGTCGGGGAAGTGCAAGCCTTTTGTACCTGTGGACTCTTAGGTTTATTTTAGCTGGGAAGGGTAGCCATGTGTGACAAGAGAGTTTGAAATAATTTATACTCGGGTCGGAATATTCTTCTCTCTAGCGATGTTCACAAATCCGGCATACTGAATAAAGGACAGCAACGATGATGTACAATAAGGAACGTCAATTAGGCGTGTCATACTAAACGGATAGGCCTACCCGCTTGGCTTTTTCGGGAAAATCGTGAATGATCCCACTTCTCCCGCCTAAAACGTGGACCAGGTTAAAATAATACAAATGAGCAAAGGTACTTCCACATAAAACAAAGTGCCAAGGATTATCAATCATTGTTTTCAACATTGAGGGATGACAAAAATGAGAACTTCAGTGCGTAAAGTGTAGCCATAACCCTAAGAAATCATTGATAATGAGCCAAGTACATGATTGAGTTTGCAAGGCCTTCTGTTGAAGAATGTTAAGAGACACCTTTACCTATGATCTGGGGGCCGATTTCATCAAGCTGCTTAAGACGGAAAATTTGCTTAAGTAGGAAAAGTCTTCCTTGATCAAACATGATTATCAACCAAATGTTCATTTTAATGTTTTCTACTTAGTTGACTTGTATTCGGCCATTGTTTGATGAGCATAACATTCACAATGAGTTTGGGCTGGCATATACTGATGTCATTTACCTTTTGGTGCTTATGTCGGTGCCTAAGCAGTTCTATGAAACTGGCCCCAGCTTGAGCACAGGGCGACATCTGTCATCATAGGGAGAGGTTTGAAACCAATTCCATGTCATACCATTGAGGAACTCCATGGTCCCACATATTATAGAGCTTGTCACGGTCACGTCAACTTAAATTGGAATCTCCAAGGATAATTTCAAGCCAGAATTGATAACAAAATTCTCCACACACTCACAGACATTTAAAAACTCCTTTAAACCCAATGCAACCGCATGCACTAAATCCCCCATCAGCCGGAAGTTAAAGCTGATGTATGTTTGTCCTTGGTTGTCCCAATGAGTCCGGACTTTAGCCGATAATTACACAATGAAACGTGCCGTAATTTACGTCGGATCGCCCCGGCCCCGGTGTCACGAGCTCAGGTGACCGGCGTGCCGAGCTGCCCCACTGCGTGCGGAAGACCAATAAGGAGCTGAAACGTCACACCATGCTTGCGCAAAACCGAGACGAAAATTGGTCCATTTTATTGGTGTGCTGAGTCTGGTGTGCCCTGGCCTTGGGCCGCTGGAGCAGGAGCATTGGCCAAACTGACCACTTGTGACCTTGTGGTCAATTATCTGATCTGATTGTTGATAGAAAAGATAGTAAGGGGTCTGTAAGCAGCGACAAGCCCTTAATTATGCTTTATATCCTAGTGTGGTGGTAAAAATATTTTAAGTGGTGATCGTCTTCATTCGCTCAGTTTAGAATATCAAAAAGGGATGGATTATGAATAGCTTTAAAAGACAATAGGGCAAAGGCAATTGAAAGTAAACATCAAAGTTTGAATTTCCAAATTACAATGGAAATTATATTGGAATTAGGTTCACGGAATCAACTGTATAATAAAATCACAGCAAAATAATGCATGGAACACCGAAGGGTCTCGATCTACTTAATTGGCTGACATATGCCTAGGAGATCGAGGTTTTTCTTGACAGAGAAAAACATCCCTTGCTCAACTACATCTCCTTATGTAAACAATTCATGGACCAATATGATAAAAGCACCAGGGGCGTGGATCACGGGGTGGGGTGTTGAATTTTCTTTTTGTAAATCTTAGCGCAAACGTATAATGAACGTACGACACCCCTCCCACCCGCAGGTCTGAGGACTTGTCTAAACTGCTGTACAGAACACTGCAGTAGGAAAGACATAATGACTAGGAAACGATGTCCTCTTTTCCTACCTCCATGCTATATAGATCCATACACTGGAGTTAATCACTCTACCACATGATGTGTGGCTGTCATGTCTATTTACTGCTCCCTTTACTTACTTTCACCATGGAGGAAGGAACACACACGCAGCCATTCTGTTTATACTACATATACTACCGGCCAACTCGGCACGCCGGGCAGTTCAGCCCGTCTTCGTCACATGCCTAGCTAACCGGTTTCGTAACCCGGTCACCTCGGCACGCCGGTCACCTGAGCTCGTGACACCGGCATGCACGGTCGGGAGTCCGCAAGTTGTTCCCCCTCGGACCACCCTGCATGACAACACGACATTGATTTCTTGGTTATAGAGATGATTTGTCGTTAGCATAAGGTGGTTATTTTTAAAGAAAAGTGTGCATCTCAGGTTTGTTTTTGTTTTGATTGGGTTGTTTGTTTGTTTGTTGTTGTTTTTTGCGTAAAATACGAATGAGTTGGTAAAGTGTAGGTCTATATATACGATTAATTAAGACAACTGTAGCTATTAATTTAGGGTCATTGTTTCTAAGGGACGTTTGAAGAAGGTGAACCACCTTTTTTAAGGATGGAGGAAGGCTCTTGAGAAAATGATGAAGATATCATCAGTGAAAATTTGAGCTCAATCGGACATCCGAGTCACGAGAAAATATAGCGAAAACCCGACTCATTTTCTTATAAAACATAACAAATAGTTGATCTTACCCCGAGATCAAAACGGGTTTCGATCATTAATTTACTAATTTCTGGATAAATACAACATCTCAGGCGGAAATATTTTAAAGGGATGTTTCTACCAGCACAATCTTCGTACCCTGAACGTTTAGGCTAACATAAATCTGTGATCATTTCTGTTTGGGTATATGTTAGCAATCCCTGCGGCTGTACCTATAACTTATACACAGTCGATAAGAAATGCACTGCTGTGATGTCGATGGAGACCAAAGATTATATCATCTTTGAGTTTGATGAAGAGTATAGGAGACCATGTAAGGTTTTGGTTTTCCCTTTCCAGTTTTCAAAGTGAATTGCTCTCAACATCCCCCCAAAAGTAGGTCCTTGACCTCTCGAGCGAGTGAATTCAGAATATTGTAATCAATTGATAATTATTGATAAGAATACCCAAATCTATGATAGGAGCTATAAGCGACCAAGCCAACAGCCCATGACGGCAAGCAACATCAACAGTGCCACTAGACCGTACCCTATGAAACACCCGACTGCGTCTTCTGTTGCAAAACCGACTGGAAATATGGAATTGCGGCAAACTCCAAGGACCAATCTAAAATCCCCTCTCGTCTACCGCTTCATCAAAGAAGCGTTCAAGCGTTGGAACTTATTCAAATAATGAATGATTAACTACTCTACTCTTCTTTACCTGATGTCGATATTTTTATCTCTCTTTTTTTTATTCAGTTTCACACTTCAATCTTGTGATTTTTAACTCTGATGTGAAAGAATATATTAATAGTCTCGCTGTGACTGTGACGTGGAAGTAAACATAATTATTTCAGCAGCCTCGCCAAATAGAGAAATATATTTATTCGATAAATCAAAATGGTTTGGCGATTACAGTGGCGACAGAAATAGTTCAAGGCCTATGCTGGTAGATTTCTATAACAAGTAAACTGGGAGATGATTATTCAATAAGTTGCTTATAGCGTTCAGAGTGTATAGCGTGCTCATTATGGAGAACAGGGGCCAATTTCATAGAGCTCATGTTAATAAGCACCCAACTTTGCTTAACTTACTATCATACTTTGGTGTCATACTGAAACGAATCTCCACAGATTTACCTATAACTTACGGGGTATAAAGATGACGCGGGTAGAAACATACCGTTATTTCGTTCTACCTATGCTGTATTTATCCAGAAAATAAAAACCAATGACCAAAAACAATCATCTTGATCAAAACCTACGGTGAAAATATTTTAAAATATCGTGCGCATTTTTCATTGTTTTCTTACAAAAAGTGGACACCGTATGGGACTTGGAATTCACAGATGATCATGATAGTTAGTGTTTCTGTTTCTTTCTTGATATTTTTCTCATGTATCTGCATTTCAGCTTTAAAAAAAAACCGACAACAACCGTGATTTCTGTTTCCTACTTCAAAGCTATTATGGTCCCTGCTACGGGCCTGTACAAAATATCCCGCATGTTTTTTGACTCATCAGTGATGAATTCACCGTTACGATAAGTGCGGTAAACATCGGAAGAAAAGGCACACCACGTACACCACCAAATCCACGGCAGGTGCTTATGCACAATACACGGCGCACTTGACACTTTGGTGTTGCCGAACACTTTTGTGACCGGACTTACGGACTATCACTATAGCAGAAGCAGTGGACGTTACCATTATATGAAATAACTTTTTCCGCAAACTGGGATCCACATACTAAATGAAATAACTGTTAGCCATTGTGAAATATCCTTCTAGGAACGAAACGTTAGCCCTCCTATAACTCCAAACATTTTACATAAATTTTAGAAGTTTTTTGCAGCAGGTTAACGTTTGTATTGCGGATCATTGTACAATAGCAATCTTTGTACCGTAGAAATTGCAGGTAAATCTGCAAGCACGCACTTAATTCTGTTTCTCAAACATGCCGATTTTGATTGTGTCATATATCCCATTAACACAGGTGTACGAGAAACACACACTAGTGTCAACTGTCAACCTAATTGGGGATTGATTTTCCCCATAATTGCCAAACCCACTTGACCCCCTCCCCCACCCTATACCTCTCCTCATCAGCGGTTTACTACAATCGAAAATTACCACTGACATCCCGTCGAGCTTATTTTCGATTTCCAGGGAAACAACTTGAAACGCGGTGAGGTGGCTTTGGAGGCTCGTGGCGGCGGTGAACGGTCTTTGGTGGGACAGGTCCGCATAGTCCGGTCACAAAAGAGTTCGGCAACACCAAAGCGACAAGTGCGCCGTGTATTGTGCATAAGTACCGGTGTGGATTTGGTGGTGTACGCGGTGCACCTTTCCTTAAGATGTTTACCGCACTTGTCGTAACGGTGAGCTCATCACTGATGAGTCAAAAAACATGATATTTTACAGCCGTTACCGGTGTTTGCGGTCTCAGACGGTCTCCTGGTCTCAGCGGTCCCCCTTACCAAATATGGTAAAATACGTCATGCCATTTCTGTGCACAGCAACGGGGAAGTCTTGTACAGCACAGGATGGTAACATACCCAATAGAAATGTTCACAGATTTAACCATAACTTTCGGGGTATGAAGATGGTGCTGGTAAAAACATACCCGGTTAAAATGTTTTTGTATGAAATGGTGTATTTATCCAGAAATTAGTAAAACAAAGACCGAAATCAGTTTTGATCTCGGCGTAAGATCAAAACCATTCTTCAGACTAAACGTTTCATGGAAAAAGATGAGTCGAGATTCCGCTATTTTCTCGTGACTCAGATGTCCGATTGAGCTCAACTTTTCACAGGTTATATTATTTCATTACACATGCTGGATTAGACAAAGTGTGAGTGCTGTTCTGTAACCTTTACCAACGTTGTACACGCCCTTTAAACGCGTATCAAAAAAATCAAACCCCTAAAATCATCGCTTGGAGTTCACGTCCACACAACTATCATTATATTACATCGTGCAAGAAGAACACCCCAATGCAGTTACAACGTGCCTGAGCCGTGTGCATGTATAGTAACTATGGCATACCCGTATTATGTGCGTAATTTCACCGTTGGGACTGGGCTGGTCTGTGAGTGTGCTGGCATGGTATGCCATGTCAAACTTAGTAGCTGTATGGGTATGCAAACCCCATAAACTCCAGCCCCCATATATATGCATGTCACGTCTCCTAAAAAAAAAGCCAATCGCAGGTTAAAACATACCACGAGGTCAAACGTACACTCATATACCACTGACCCATTTTTAACTACCGTACAATATACACACACCTACACACCACTGTTTTCTTTTGGGGTTTTCTTTTTCATCTCTTTCTTGGTTCTGTTTTGTTTGTTGGGAAAGATTAATTTCTTGACAACCGATCCACAGCACCATTCTAGGGTCGTGAGTCAGGTATACTAGCTTGCATTATAAAGCGATTATACGGTATAATGTGTCCTGAATACACGATAAGGGCCTTCTAATAACAGTACACGCATGATCGGATGCTAACTAACGATTGCACGGGCTGGAATAGCTATAGCTACGAGCAATATAATAACATGAAACTTCTTTCTTCGTTTTCAACCCCGATTCCCATCGTAGAATCAGACATTTATCATCTGGGCAAATGGTGCGTGATTAACACGGTTGTACAGTGCCGCTGTAACGCCAGAAATAGTTGAATTTTCTCAAGCTAGTGCTATTATAAGAGGTTATTAACACACTGTATTGTGATTGCTAAGCCTGACGTCATTGCCTAGGGGGATGAGGTAATGTCAGAGGATTTTTTCCTCCTAACAAATAGATCTGACCAATAATCAGCAACGATGTAATAGGGAAAGAAGCTTGATCTCTTTAAATGTATAATACATGATTGGTAAAGGTTACAGAACAGCACTCACACTTTGTCTGATCTAGCATGTACATGAAATGATAACACCTATGCAAATAGTTGAGCTCAATCGGACATTTGAGTCACGAGAAAATAGCAAAAACCTGACTCAATTTTTCTTATAAAAGATAAAGAATGAGATCAAAACTGTGTTTTCGGTCTTTGTTTTTACTAAATTCTGGATAGGCCTACACCATTTCAGGCAGAATAATTTGAACGGTATGTTTCTACCACCACCATCTCCATACCTAAATCTGTGTAAACATTTCTTTTTGGGTATGTTAGCAATTCTGTACTGTACCTTTAAGTGTTGAACAAATTACCACTGTTGCTGATAATGAAGTTTGGAGAAAGCCTGGAACTGAATTAATGAAGGTGGCGAAAAAAACTGTGAATTTCTAGACACGTTCACACGAAAAAGGTCCACCTAAGAGTACCCACGAACATAAAGCCGGCGCCCGCCGATACAGTATTCAGCTGCCTGCCGTTCCCCGAGGGGCCCGGAATATTCTGTTGAAATATGGTTTGGGTGTAGGAATTAAAAGTTCACCGAGAGTTGCGCTTTTCAGGTAACTTATAATTGTGGCCAGAACTGTGAATAGGGGGATATGATCCTCTAAATCCTTGGTTTGTATAAGCTGGCGGCAGGTTTTGGAGGGATTTTGGAGGGTTCCGACAAAAGTGGTTGTATTTTTGAAAGGTGAGGGGATAAAAGTTAACAATCTTGTCAGATTTAGTGCATTAACTTGTATTTAGAGTGGGTAGTTATGGGCGGATTCAAGGAGCTAGCCTACAGACTTGTGTATAGGGAGCAGTAGAGGCAGTACCACCACAGACTCTCTTCACGTATGTGTATTAAGTTCGGTAATGGTTTAAATGGTTTTACTTAGCAAAGCGATTTGAAATTTTGATGTAAAACGTTATAGGCCTGCAAAATAACTTTATATGTGATGTAGCGTAGAAAACGGAAACATTTCTACAATTGTTTTGGTTTGGCTATGGCCTGTTTTTGGATTTCCAGATCTGTGCAAAACGACGACCAACCGATTACATTTCACAATTACAAATTAAAAAGAAAATACTACTATTAATGAGTTAGGGCCAGGAGAGTGTTCTTCGGAAGGAAAAAGCACCGCTCAGAAATAAATGAGGAAAAAATACAATCGTATCTATCAGAAAAAATCATGAAGGGATTGAAGGTACTATGACAAGGTGCGTGTTGGGACCAACTGACACTGCATCAAAACTTCCAAAGTGAGTGAGTTAAAATTGGCGCCAAAACATTAGTTATGCTGACTTTTTGTTACAGCGGGTTTTAGCATGTATACTACAATATTAAAATGGGAGCTTCGTGCTATCCATTGTGTAGGCCTATACATGCAAAAGTTGGAGAATAAATCATGTTAGTTTGGAATATTCACGGCACGCACACAATACAACACTAATTAACAAGTGTGCCTTTCATTTTGAGTCAACACAATCAGTGTATAAATTTGCTTTATTTTTCCATGCGCCAATCACTACAATGGACAGCCATGTAAATATACACTGGCTAGTTTTTATATTTACATTTTGGTGCTGGACCAAACAAAAAAAAGAAAGAAGAAATCACGTACGTTCACTTGTTCGTTACGCAGTCGTGATTGTGTATGCAGTGCGCATGTGCGTGGCGGTCACTGCTCAGAAAAGAAGTGACCAATCAGGGCACGCGCTGGTGGCGATGGGTGTCAAAGTGTTGCACAGGGGGAACAGCTATAGGCGAAGGATGCAAGGTGCAATGCAATGGGGGAGGAGGAGGGGGGGGGGCTAGGATTGAATTATAGCACAGCCATCGTGTTCTTAATTATAAGTCAATAAACCAGGGCCTGCTATCGTGGTTCTATAGGGGTATGTGGAGTGGGAGGTGGGGAGGGGGGGGGGGGGGGTAGGTTGACGAGTAGTGAGCAAGACAAGAGGATCGGAGCTAGAGTGACGGTGACTAAATAACCACGCTCGATCGGTCGGGAGGATAAAAAGCCGGTGAACCCCTCCAAATGAGTCATAACCATTGCTGTCAAACACGGAGTAGGTACATCGACAACCATCAACGGACTAGCCAACCCTGTGTACCATTGCTATTATATTTGATTCTTTTTGGTGATCCAAAACTCGTCGCGATGCTGAAAATGAGCGTGCAGATTGGTGGGGGTGAGGCAGGGGAACGGCCCCTGTCCAGGGGCAGCGACGGCCCGGTCAGCCCCGGCTGCAGCGAGTCCGGCTCCGAGTCGGACACTGCCTCCTCCTCCGGTGGTGCACTGGACCCCCGATTCCCTCCTTCCATCCGGGACGCCGTCTCCAGGGTGCTACAGGGCTACGACTGGTCTCTTGTGCCCATGCCAACGAGGGTCTCCAGCAACCCCAACGCCAAGCCCCACATCAAGAGACCTATGAATGCCTTCATGGTCTGGGCCCAGGCAGCGAGGAAGAAGTTGGCCGATCAGCATCCTCACCTACACAACGCTGAGCTCAGCAAGACACTTGGGAGATTGTGGAAGTAAGTAATATCATTTCAATGCAGTACCAGTAGGGCCCCACCATTAGAAACTCTTTCAATAATTATTTAATTTAATACATCTTGCCAATCTTGTATCAATTCCATAAAGTTGTCGAAAGATATTGAGAACCCACAATTTTACTTTGCAAGAAATTAACTGCTGGAAACTGCTCATCATCCAAAAATGACCTGAAATATATGCTTTTACTTTACTAGTTTTTTTCCTAGTCCTACCTCACACATCCGTCTCATACGGTTATAACTTTGCTATACCTGAACCATCGAGGAATAAGATGCCTGAACCACACTGATCAGTTGATGAGCAAAAAGAAAATTACTTGGAGTTGGAATCATATAATGGGCCAAGAAATATAATTGATGTTTTATGACTATTCCCATTGCGACAATGGCACATAATTGAATTTCACGAATTGAAATCCCTTTAATTTATCCATGTGTTGCACTGCATACTCAAACGAGAACCAGCTATACAGCCCTAGTAGTAGTAACCCCCTTTAACTAACTCCCCAAATCCTAACATTTTGAAAAGAGATCATGGGCCTCGTACGAGATTGACCGAATGCCCTTCCGGTCTACATATCCCCCAAATGGGATTACCGTAGCTCCTTGTCCTACTCTAGTATAATCAAATCTTGAAATGTGGTCGGCCGATCGCGGTTGCCCCACTTACATCAAACTGGCAGAACTTCCAGTCATACTGATTCACTTCAATTCAGGTCGATGAATAGTTTGCAGGAGTTTATCAATACTTGTGTGTTTCACAATTTCACACTGATACAATTAGGCCCTATACGTGTTGTAGCAATTGCTCTATAGTGTTGGAGGTTTGTTATCATTGCGTGTTTTGTACAATGTTACTTTTAACCAATTTGTGTATACAATCAACATTACGACTGAAGACCTTAGTAACTTGTGGCTTACTCTTAAGTCTAAAATTAATTTACTGTCTTAAATCGCCAGCTAAGTCGGCTTCGTTTTCAAGGTCATTTCATGAAGAAAGGCAACAACATTCAAGACAGAAAAATCACTAAGCATTTCTGTATGGCCCAGTTTTTTTTAAGTGCCAGTCAGTTTTCCCTACGAAAAAAAAAATCCCTTCATTTTTTTCTTAAGTGCCACAGCAGCCACCTTGGATAGTTGCGATGATCGTAACCCTTGGTCTGACTAAGAGTTACGATCATCGCTAACCTCAATAGTGCATACGACAAAAACATTTTGCAACAATGTATAGAGGCCTACAGAACAGAGTCATTTATTAACTCTTTGTAGTCATCATAGGTGAATGATGATACTTAGTTTTTCTCTGGTGAAAGTTTTATAATTTATGGTTTTCTGGTCGTCAACCATCTTTTTCTCTCGAATTCCCACTGATATTTTTTTTATTAAAAGAAAAGGACAGGAAAGACTGAGGGTGCATTGTGGCCCAAATGCTAGGGACAAGAAAAACATCCCTTTGTATTAAACTTAAAAGAATGAATCCCCCCATCAAAGAACATCGCAAATAAAAACTGTTCCTATAATAGATCTAGCCATTGTTAGGCATCAGTTGTTTTAATAAAAAAACCTGAAAGCCCAATACGGCTGAATGGTGGAGGGTTTTAAGTTCAATTACATAGTTCACAATTTAAGACCGCCACGGTCTCTCTTCTCTTAAAGTTAAAACCGAGACAAAATTTGGAGTTGATTTGCGTGGACTGAACCCCAGGAAAGTGCAGGGGCGTATTGAGATTTGGCAGGTCAGGTCCTGAACCGAAACTAGACAGGGTAATAATCATAATCAATTCAATTGTCTGTTCCCAGGTTCTTCCATTTTTTTTTTTTTTTGGCAGTGAAGAATTTTCCAGGCCATTTTGTTTTCCTTCGGATATGTAGCTCTCTTCAATTCAACCAAATTTGAAAGCTAATTAGTTGACGGTGTTACGTATAGTCCAAACCTGTTTATAATTTTAAGCAGACAATTCTCAATTATATAGGTCATACTTCATTTTTGTGTACCGTTTCAAATTGTTGTTTGGCTGACACAAACTGACCCTGAATTTGGAGGTGACCACTCTTCTCTGAACTAAATGTCCTCTATTACTTTTCTTACCTCTTGTGCAGACTGCTCTCAGATCCTGAGAAACAACCCTTCATCGAGGAGGCAGAGCGCCTTCGACAGCAGCACAAGAAAGACTACCCGGACTACAAGTACCAACCCAGACGCCGCAACAAGAACAAACCTGGCAAGGGACCTCTGAATTCTGACCACACCGTGTGCAAGGGCTCTCACTCTCCGGCAGACACAGGCAGCGAAGATGGCAGCGAGAGGTACGGGATGCTGGCTACTCCTCAGCAGAACGGCCCTCCGACCCCTCCCACCACACCCAAGGATGAGGCTGATCGTCTGAACGGGCAGCCGCCACAGAAGCGCATGAAGTACATCCAGCTGAAGGGAGAGAGGCAACAGCAGCAGCTTCCCATCGACTTGGCAGGCGTTGATGTCCGAGACCTCAGCAGCGACATGATGGCCAACATGGATGGACTCATCAACGAGGACCTCGATCGCTACCTCGTCACTAGCTCCGCTCAGAACCAGCAGGTGCCGCAGAGCCCCAAGTGCAACACCTACGCCATGATGAACGTTTGCCAGAACATCAACCGGTCCGAGCAGTGGATCAACAGACAGGGCATCTCCCAAATTCCTGCTTCCAGTGACTTGAAACTGGAGGAGGACATTCTGTCTCCCGATCCAGGTCACTACACGAGCTCCCCTACCTCAAGCCAAGTGCAGCCTTATGACTTCAGCATGACACACCAGTATTCTGCAGACTACCCAACCGCGGCACCTCAGTCTTTTGACTACCCCCAGCATCCATCCCACGCCCATCAGGCACAGATGAGTTACTATACCACTAACCCACACAGTCCATCTGCAGCTACCCCACTACCAGCCTCCTCCTACCAGTACCAACAACAATCCTCGCCCAATCACACGCCTTACAACCTCCTCGACGGTGCACAACCCATCCTCACCGAAGCTCGCACATCATGGGACACCTTCCATCAAAACCAGGCCAGGTCTTGGGAGGATCAAACACAGACCCGGTCCACAGACAAATCGTGTAAAAGAAGTCCCATCAACTAACTTTATGATGTCCAGAAGGCACATCAACAGACTTTTGTCCAACAGAAGGTGCATCAACTGCCTTTTGCAAAACCCTTCAAGGACCTCTTGTACAGAAACTTTCACAGACTGAACTTTGTCTCATGGCCATGCTGTGCATGGTGAATTTTTGAAAACATTTTGTCATTCTTCAAGCAAGAATGGCATTGTATAGAGTTGCCCTGTAAATAGAATGTCATATTTTTATTAGTTTTTCAGACTTGTGTCATCCTTGAAGATCAAAATCAGACGCATCCACAAAAGAGGAACTGACTGAGATCTTTTGTAGTCTTAAATTAAGGTTGAAGTGCAGCAACATAATGCTAGCTGCCTTATTTTGAATCTTAATTTTTGAATCTATAGTCACAACTTTCAAGAGCCTCTGTTTTTTATAAAGAAAATTATGAACGTTTATATAAAGGTTAATTTCGGCACTGAAAGGGATCAACTTAAAATCAAATGTCTTCCGAAAACAGCACATTAGACTGATTTAAGCTTACATTGAAAAACAATCGATATTTATTTTTGAAATGCAGTTCATTGAATATTAAGTCGCCAAAAACAACAAAATGTCTGATTCTTTACAAAATGTCTTTATTTCCAAAACTCATTTTTACTGCAGTTTTTTATGGCAGAAAGTCGTCTTCCACAAATGCCTATTTTCAAAAAAATGTTGTATTATCCGCTCCATCTGGATAACACGTTCCATTTTGTGCAGGCCAGTGCACAAGCAGAAATTTATATTTTTCAAGTATATTTTGACGGGAGGAGAGGTTGTATAATATTTTAAAAGACTTTTCAATAGTTTTTGATTGATATTTAAATTATAAAGCGTTCCCATACCGCATGTACAAAGAAGTTATTATTTTACTGGTTTTTTCATTTGGTTTTTCTTTAAAGAATAGAGATTATTTGTGAAATTTGTACCTTTTGGAGTTTTTATAAGTGTACATAGCCAAGTGGGGTAGAAGGGATTATTTAAATTGTGGGCTGTACTTTTGTACTTGTTATAAAAGGTTCACTTTAATTTGAGCTTAGTGTAGAATGGTTTATTGGTTTCATCCAATAATGTAGCCAGTACATAGGATACAAGTATTATCATGATTTGGAGTATATGGATTAACTTCAAATTATTTAAATGCAGCACTACAGGAGCTAAATTTTAGAAACATCCACATACTGTTAGGAAAAGATAACCTCCATCTTATCTGAACAAGTTTCCAAATATCATTGTGAACTTTTCCTACCTGGTTGGTGTTGAATAGAACAGGCACATAACTCCACTTAGCCTGAAAGTGTTTCCATCAAATTATTTACTTCTTGGGCCGCCAAGGTTTGCTGACAAAATACTAAGTGGTCCCTAGTCCTGGGTCTGAGAGAGACCACACATGCTACCCGGAAACCAGCCTGATGTATTTCATTAAGACATAGCACTTTGGAACCCACAGAGTCTCTGCACCACTTACCATAAATTTCCCTCCAAAAATATCTTGATCTGGGAGAGCTTTGAATGACTTCCTGAAAAATTGAATCCAGTTTTGTTTCACCAATTCCCAGATGAGAATTCTAACCACCATGCAGAGCTTTAAAAAGGGTCATTATGTTAGCAATTGCTGGGCTTTTTGTTTACTTTTCAGGAGGGACAGTCTTGCCTGAAAATGGCTCTGGATTCTGTTTTCACAAATGTCAGATTGAAGGGCTGTGACATCTGACCCATCCATTTATTTTTAAACCCAGAGGTATGGTTTTTTTCTTCTGATGGATGCCTGGTGCTGTCTAGTGTCTATCCTCCATGTTGGTTACCAATGCCGTGTGACATTGACCTTTGGGGTCAAATGGCTGGTAGCCTGTTTAGCTGGTTACCATCTGTGACACTGACCTTGGGTCATGTGGCTGGTAGCCTGTTATATCATGATCACTGTACAGTACCATGGGACCAATGAAAGTTGTGCTTGCAGGTTCTTGAACTTTCCACTGTGTACAAAATTGAAATCTTGATTTGAAGGAGATAACTTTTTTACAATCTTAATTCAACCTTTTGATTTTCTTTTTTGTCTTGCTCTTCTGTAAAATACTTTAAGTTTGGATTTTTAATTTAACATTCCCGTTTCATTTTTATTTATGAAAACTGTATTTATGTCTGTAAGGACACACAGTGTCCTGATTTTTGTTCAAATCATTCAATAAAAAATGTCATTGAACATGAGGAGAAAAAATAGAAGAATATTTTCCTGTGTGGCTTGTTGCTAATTGTAGATCGTGTTTGATGTTGATTAATTCGGAGGCCATGTTAGTGGTATCTTTGCAGGTGTCAAATGATATGGAGCTGTAAAAGAGATCTTCTAGGCCTGTTTTCATGCTGATGAAGGAGCAAGACATGACATCAGTATACGATTCCAATTAACCTAGGAAACTATAGGATCAGGGAAACAGATTGCCATAGGAGTACATCCCTTCCACCTGTCAGGGGTCCCTGTTCGAATCCCACTGGAGGCTTAGGTCCCTCCCTGATCTGGTGGCTTTTCCCTAAAGTCATTAACAGGGGTTTTCCTTTTTTATACTTGCCTGCCTTCTCCAAAAAGTCTATGGACTCCTGGGAAGGGGGGGGGGGGGCAAATATAATTATACATAACCAGGGATGTGAGACTCAGAATTTCACCTTTTTTGTATATACCTGCTCTGTACTCATTAGGGGCTAGCTACTAAGTTAGAGTGCTGTTATGAAAAATGACAGCATGGATGTATGCAAGAATAATATACCTACATGGGCCCTAAGAGGTTTTTCTTTTTTATCTTTTGAGGGGTTACAGACTCACATTTAGGAGGGTGGAATGGGTGAGCCAGTAGCCTTTAATAGTTGGCCGAGTTTCACACTTTCATGTCCATGATACAAACAACAGACAACATTCAAACTGATCACCAACCAGACCACGAGACCAATGACCTAGAGTATGTTGTGCTCTGTATCTGGAGGGCCTGCATGATGTCTCATGGATCTTTGAATGCTGGGACTGAACTTGACATGTCAGACCCACCCTTTTCAACTCCAAGCAGTTAAATGTCCTAGCTATATCCATTCTGTTTGCAAAACTTCCTTTATGTTTGAGGTGTGGCTATTGATGTTAATTTGTTGCAGGCTGTGGACTTTGGTCTGGTTCTGACCAGGGCCCAATTTCATTAAGCTGCTTAAGCACCAATATTTGCTTAACACCAAAAACCTTAGTAAATAAAATTAGTACATCAAACTCCTTGTGAATGTTATGCTCAGCAAACAATGGCTGAATACGAGTCAGAAGCAGTAAACATCACATGAAAATTTGGTTGGTTGGTAATCGTGTATGGTCAAGGAAGACGTTTCATGCTTAGGCACATTTTGTGCTTAAACAGATCTATGAAATTGGCCCCTGGTTCCGGCCTGGTTCTGGCCTGGTACTGGCCTTCATTGGCTTGTATCCGGCCTGGTCAGACTCACCGACCAAATTCTGAATTAAAATCCAAACAAAATAATCTGCAATCCGATTTAAATCTGAAATCTCACATCCCTGCTCTACAGTTATGACCACATGAAACCGGACAACACGCAAGGACACTTATGACAACATTGATTAAAATAAGCACTAATATCACACAATATCCAGAAAAATTGTGGAATGCACCATTAAAAAACCCCCCAAATTTCTATTCAATCTGTAAATTAATCAAAGTGCTCCCATAGTGTAGCTAACCTTTTTTAGGGTAATCCGGGTCAAATACGTGGGACCCATCCAGCGAGGTCATTCACAAAATTAGAGTTGCAAAAAGTACCGATACAGGTCACTGCATGGCTGACACATATAATAACATCACAGTGAACAGAGACCCACAAAACCTGCTACTCTACAACAAAAGAAACACTTCTGAGAAACAACCATTCTAACAATACCCTGGAAACAAATCCTATTAAGACCAGGCTTTCCCACAAAATGTAATAATAATATGGGACCTGCAGAGTTGGGAGTTTGGGAATAATCTGTTTGGCAAAGCGTAAGTAATTGGTCTTTTGATGGTGTTAAGTCGGGACACTTTTCTCGTGGTGCTTGGTGAAAACGTTTTAATTACTGCTATCAGAAGGCTAATCACTTGTATTGACCAAGCAGCCCCTTCGACTGGTGGACTGGCTGGTTGCTGGAACTGCGATGGATGTCAGAGTAGCTCTGTTCAGTCACTGGATTGGAATGTAGCGATACATTCCTCTACTACATATTTAATGGGTTTTGTGGTTATTTTCTCCTTTGCCAGGACAAAAGCATTACCCTTTGCCTTTCATGTTATCAACTACCTATTATTAAAGTGGATTTGCAATATACATTGTGATGTAAGGTTAGGAATCTAGATTCATACCTGGGACTGAAAAACAAATTTGAACAATATTTGGAAGTCAAATAAATTTTCCATCTACTGTGAAATCACGTACATGTAAGGCAGTTGTTGAGTTTGGGTAAGTAGTCCAATTGATTCTGAAGCAGGTGCGGTTCGGGGGGGGGGGACTAGGGGGTGGGGGCTGAATCCCCCCAAAAATGTTGTCTAGCCCCCCCCCCCCCCCCAAAAAAAGAAGAAATTATTGAAAATACTGGGTTTTTTTCAGTTATTAAGCACAAATTACATAAAAAAAACGTTGTGTAGGCTATACATATATGTGTATGTTTTTCGACCCCTAATAAGACATAGTAGAAACGAGTGTTAGAAGAACCCAAATATTGGGTATTATAGCCCCCCCAAAAATAATGGCTCTTCTAGCCCCCCCCCCCCCAAAAAAAAAAAGAAAAAAAAAAAGAGATATCCCACAGGTTGTGCTGTTTCCTTGGAGGCCTGGCATTTTTAGCTTCTATCATTTGAGGTGATTCTGATATTTCAATCAGAAGCAAGGGATATTCTCATCCCAAAATATCCAAATAAAAAAAAATAATTCACTGAAAAAAAGTATTATGCCATGATTTCAATTAAAAACTATAACTATACAAAAAAATGTTCCTAGCTCTATGGTTGGAGTTACAAGGGCCTGACGTTCTGATCCTAGCAGTATCTTTCTCAAAGGCTAAACAATTCTATAAATTCTATAAGGTAGCTTTGTGGTGCAACAAGAAAAGAATATCAGTGCACAATCATTTATGGGAGTCTTTAGAATTTCTTTATAAAATAAGATTTGAATACTGGTCCCAAAACCACAGAGCTGAAGCACAAACAAAAAAGTCTATATACTTTCAGGTAGTCCTGTACTTTCTTTTTTTGGTCATAATCTGCCCAAAAGTTATTTGACAAAGTCAGCGAAGCAGTGTTTCACCGGGTCGAGCCAGCGGTTGAGGTTTACTTCACACACAGTATTGAAGCAAACAAATGGAAACAATATTACACCGCAGTTACAGAGATTGAATAGAATAGAACGGCACGTAGGCCTTCAATTTTTTTATACATTAGCTACATTCTTACCCGTTGAATTCAATAAAAGAATATACAACAACAAATTGTTTGGTTGGTGGGGTGGGGGGGGGGGGTGGAGGTTGTAAGGTATGATATTGTGACAGGTTTCAGTTTTTCGTCTTTGTGTTGGTTTTTGCCTGCACTGTACGTACTGCACATGTACACTCAGTTCTTGTGCTTTTAATTATAATTTAGGTGACTTTCCTACAGCACAATTAGAATCAGATGTGAATCTCTATTATGGCTCTCCAATGTTATGTCTGCGGTACTCATTAGGCCAGATTTGTTACTTTGGAAACCCATTATTATACTGTCTGTGGAATAGACAGCAATTTACAAAGGCTAATTGGGTACATAAGGCCCCATCCTATCCCTCCCCCAACTCCCTGTGCTAGGAGTCACCTCTGGGACCAATTTCAGAGCTGCTGTAGTATCATACTTTGCATGGTAGCATACCTAACCAGACATTTTCACAGAATGACCCATAACTTATGGGTATGAAGATGGTGATGGTAGAAACATACCATTCAAATTTTTCTGCCTGAAATGCTGTATTTGTCCAGAAAAGAGTAAAACCAGTGACCAAAATTATATTTTTGATCTTTTAAAGATCAAAAATAAAAGAGAAAAGACTTAAGAAAAACTGTGGCCGTTTTTCACTGTTTTCTCGAAAAGTGGGCACCGTATGGGACTGAAATTTTCACAGATGACGGACCTTTAAGACCCCATCACATCTCTACACCATGTATTTTTTTACACTTGTGAAAAGAAAATGAGGCATATCTCTGAATGAAGTAAACCATGGACCAGAGTGGAATCAAGTGGGTTTTCTTTTTATGGGAGGTGTTTGAACCCTGATGCACTGTTGAAGAAGCGATGAATCATATAAGAGTATATCCAGGCTGCCAAGGTAGTAGGGAGGACTAGTCAGTCTGGCTGCCGCTGGGCTCCAAAGAATTACAGAGGCTTCCAGAATCCAGATATCACCCATCATCTTTGTCGGCAACTTTACTCCTTTCTTCCTAGACACACACCGGCCATCACCTGTCCAACTACCTTTTCTTCGGGACACAAAACGTTAAATCTCTCCGAAGAATAACCCAATGTTTTCCGGCGACAATACGCCCCCACTGTCCTTTTGTTGGGCGTTATTGTCCGCCACTAACATCTCCCATTGTTGGATGTCAACTGCCTGAGATGGATTAGCTCGGGCGGTGAGTTTGGAGACCCAGATCGGAAGAAGGGCTAACAATTGCGGCTCCTCCGTTATTCAGATGCAGGTGAGTGGCCTGTGGAGTCTGAATGGTAGAGACAATCTGTGGTTTCTGAAGCACTCTTCTTTTCTTCTTCTACTCCTTCTCTTGCAAGAGGCCGACGCTAATGACCCCCCGAGCAAATGACGACATCAAGGATGAGACCAAAGCTGAAGTTGCAAATCTGTCCCTTCCTCAGGGGAGGGGGGGTGGGGAAGCGCAGTCACCATAATCCGTCTCTGATCAAATTGCTTTCAAGTTTTTTGTGTCCCACGGTTCAACGTAAGTTTGTAGTGACAACATTTTTTTTTAGAATGAGAGCAGCTTTCTTGTGATGACACTCGATCTTTGCTTGAAGAGGACAACTGATGCACTCTCTTTGGCTTGAACATAAAATGGATTGTGTCTTTGCCCAAGAGGGACAAGTCATCCAAGATGGGTTGGTATCATGAGGGACGGGGGACGGGGCAGGAGGTTTTGGGTTTTGGAGAAGAAAAGAGCCATTAATGACACAGAGTCAGTGATAATTTACCTAGGATGTCAGGGTAATCTCTTCGAAAGTTTGATGTCAGGGTTTAAGGGTACTATCATACTTTGGTAGGAAACCAAAACAGACACAGTTCACATATTTATGTATAACTTAACACTGTATAAAGATGGACCTGGAACAAACAAACTGTTGAAATCTTTTTTGCTTGAAATTATGTTATTTTTCCATAAATGAGTAAAACAGAATTTTGATATCCGAGATCAAAACCTCAGAACTACAATTACCTTACAATTTCGCATAACAATTGCAATAGTTTTTTTTTCTACTCAATTGACCTGAAAATGTCAGGTTTTTTTTCATTCCATGACAAATCAAATTATGAACAGTCTGCAGCTGTTCTATGAACTTTACCAAAGTATGATGGCACCTTCAATACAGATTATTCAAGCCTTGATTACTAAAGAAGGAAATGGAATGTGGAAAAGGACTAAGGATATCAATGGCAAAACTGAAATGTTTCTGCATCAATATCACTTTTTTTCATAAATTTCAGGTATGTCTTCCATATATAATCAAGAAATGACAGACCTGCAATTTGTGAAAAGCAACAGGACCTCAGTGTGTGATTTTAATATCCATTAACTCTATACACCGCTCGACGGCACGAAATACCATCCGCCATTACTGCGGTGTCCCTGCCAGCCTTTTGTGTGTAATACACAAATCAGACTTGCGATTCAGGTAATTGTGTATCAGGAGACATACACCCTGCAGTATAGAGTGTGGCGGAGCGGAAATTCTTTTGTTGCCACTCAGTGGGCACAAAAGGCGGAAGGGGACACCGCAGAAATGGCGGACGGTATGTCATGCCATCGGATCGGCCTATAGCAGTGCTAGCACACCATGACACATAACACATGAAACATGCTCATTCTTTATACACTCATATAGAATTTTATTAAAATCCAGTTTATGCATTTCAAATCCATATTTCTTTGACTGCATCGCCACAATGTAACAATGTAGTACATCGGTATATTACAAGTACTGTTACGGACTTACGGATACTGCACTGTAGTTATTAACTTAAATCATGTATGCAAATTAGGCTTGCCCTTCAGCGATATAGATGAGTACTGCATTCTCAGTGCTTGTTGAGTTCACATACACAAATATTCATGTGCTGGCTCAGGTGGGATTCGAACCCACGATCTCTTGCTTACTAGTGCAGCTGACATAGACCTTTACTGCTAGGCCACCGAGCTAGCTGGGGTCAGCGGGGTAGAACGAATCCAATATCTACATTGGTGAAGGGCAAGCCTAATTTGCATTTTTCTAATGGAAAATCATTATCATTATCAAGTTCAAAACCACTCTATAAGAAAAATTCAGTCGGGTTTTCGCTATTTTCTCTTGACTCACATGTCCTCTTGGTCTCAAATGTTCCCAGGCTTATTTTTTTATGTACATGCTGGATCAGACAAAATGTTTGTGCTGTCATATACCTTTAATACAAAATGTTAAAAATACACTGCCCAAATGTTTGTGAAGAATTTTGTCCATCTAATGATTCCTAATCTCACCTGCTCCTTAGCCGCAGGACCAATTCATCTCTTCCAGTCAAGAATGGTGAAGGTTCTGAATGTGATTGAAAATTTAAAGAAAGGGAAAGTTTACAAATTGAAAGAAGCGGGATTTGAACCTGCCACCCCCAGAATACCGTATTATACTGGCACCCTACAAACTGAGCTATCCAGCCCTATATTACTGGCCAGGTGTCTCAAATTGTCAGTTATATAGTTCATGGATAGCTAGAAGGGCTGGATAGCTCAGTTGGTGGAGCACTGGAGCACTGGTACGGCATTCCGATGGTCACAGGTTCAAATCCCACACCGCTTAGCACCAATCAATTTTTTTCTTTGTTCAATTTTCAATGACTTAAAATTGATCCAGTCAGTTTCCCTTGTGGTTATTTGATGATTAAGGGATAATTATATGGTGATTTCACTGTCATGAGGAGATTGAACAAAATTTTGCCACAAAATGTTCTGAAATGTCCTACGTAGCCTGCACATACATGGGCGCACAGCATCATTAGCTCAATGAATTTACATCACCATTTTTTGTCACCAGGCTGCCTTTTTTTCTTTCTCATGAAAATTTCTTTACAAACCCCAAAGTTAACTGACCATCAAACAGAGACTGTAAATGAATCAAAAACATACACGCCCACCGAGTGCCCCCTTGGGGCAGTTTTTCTGTGATTATTACCAGATTATAAAACTGAACAATTACCAGGCCGTCCCAGAAATACTGTCGGGGCATAATATGGCAGCCCCTGGTCTCTTAGGTGGTTAGGGTGTCGAGGTGTCGCCCTTAGTTTACATCAAATAAATTCATTGGAAATTTCTGTTTGAGTGTCACCAAAATGTGGTTTTTGTGCAGGCCTGTGTGATTCAGGGTCGGAAGGTGGATAAACAGTGGTGGTTGAACCATAGGGCGTTTACAAAATGGAGTCTCAGGCTCCGTCTCAGGCTCCGGCTCCATTTTGTGAATCCATCCTGAAATAACAGGTATCAAAATGAGAGGCTTTTGGCTGCGGTTCTGAAAAATAGATTCTCTGGTTTGAAAAGGAAAACAGAGCTTCAGCTTCAATGAAAAACCACAACCTATATTTTAAGCATATGGATGACAGCCATGAGCCTGAGCCTGAGCCTGAGCCTGAGCCTGAGCCTCTGTTTCATAAATGTCCATAGATATCCTTTGGACAAGAAGGTATAGATTGGAAGTGATAATTAAGAATAATTGCCGAGAGGGATTCGGTAGCAAATGAGGTGTCTGGGTATAAAAACTGTGTTTATGTTAGATTTGATTTGTGAGTTTAGCAGCAAAAAGACTGCAGGTAATAATTCCAGTCAGACATTGCTCTGTGGTTCCCATCTTCTTAGCTTCATTTTGGAAATCAAATGCGACTTAAAGGTACAGCACAAGATTGGTAACATACCCAAACAGAAAATGTGCACAGGTTTGCATATGGCATCACTTTCAAGATGTGAAGAAGATAAATACACCATTTCAGACCAAAATATTTTAACGATATGTTTCAACCATCACCATATTCATACCCTGAAAGTTTTGCGTAAATGTGAACATTTCTGTTTGGGTATGTTACCAATCTGTGCTGTACCTTTAACAAAGGAACCCTAGCTACGTCTTGTTTACAAAGATCTCCTCCTGGCTTTGTTACCTTCATCCCAATGTCCTTCTCCTTCTTCACCCTCCAAACCAATTAATTAACACCATAAGCACCTTGCTTTTTAACGACTTCCTCTCGGGGACAGAAGGTTGACATTCCCCAAATTAATTCCCTCAAAACTATAATTGTCTACCAAAGTGTGAACGATGAAAATATGATCCAGGTTTGTTGCAAACAAATTAGGAGCGTCAAGTGACAAAGGGGGAGGGGGAAAGCGAGCAAGGCTTGAGGGAGGGTGGAGGGCATGATGGGTCAGGTGGGGTGGGGTGGGATTTAAAATATACCATGGGTTCATGCAGTCATCTTGTCACAAAGGGGACTGATTCAGAGCTCATTGTTCTCTTCTATGGTTATAGAAGTTAATACCATGTCTTTTATATCCATTATATGGAGCTGAGCTGAAGAATACCTGTGTATCATTCTCTGTGACCACAAAAAATCCTGGATTTGTCTTTTTTCTGGGAACATTTTGCTTGATGGACACATACCGGTGCAGGTATGTTCTTGGTCACACTCATTGTTGTCTCAACCTTTGTTGTTGTTAAGGAAACAAAACAAAAGACTTTCTCAAGCACAATTAGCTATCTGAAAGGAAGTACAGCAGTTGAACAGTCATACTTGGTTGGTACAATCATCCCCCAAACATAAAAAATATGAACGTTATTTTCTTCTTGGAGAATGCTTGGAACTGATTGTCAGTAAACTGCCTCTTGTGACATGTTCTGAACAAGTCCAATATTAATATTCCAGTGCTGGACTTCACCGAACTTTTAAGATTAATCTTAAGATGAGTTGCCCAAATCACCACAGCGACCGCAACTGACCTCAAATGAGGCTATGCTATAAGTCTTGGAGGAATTTATACTGAAATGAAGGGGTAGGAGGATCTTGTCAAATATTCCTCCCTTTGTGGAAAAATAATATTACAAGACACCTTCTCCTTTTTATGAAGAGTAAGGGAGGAGAATATGTACCCCATGTTTAAGACGTTTCCATCATTGATTTCAGATTCTGGGTCTGGAAGGACTTGGAGTCAACTTAACAAAAACTTCCAGGCCCTTCTTAACAACGGAATAGACTGCAGCTTAATTTACATGTAGTCTGCTCCATGTGTTTATATACAGGGTTCATACGAAGCATTAATCTAGCAATTACAAGATATTACGGTGTTTGCACTTTGTGGGGTTCCAAAATGACAAAAGCCCAAAGTTTCTAGGCCTATCTTGGCCCGAGGGGTAGCAAAGAGAGGGTCTTTTTGTGGTCCCCGCATCCCGCACACAAAAAAAGCGAAACCCTCCGTAGAATTCATCTTTGCTGTATCAATAGAGAGCCACAATGGCTAGGGTTAACGCCATTGTGGCTAACCTACAGCTTTTACTTTAGAATAATTAGTGCGAGAAGGGATTGCTGAAGAAAAAAAACTGATTTGAGTGGAGAGTGGAAGAAAGAAGGGGGAAAATCTGGCCGCCGGTTATTGGGACTCTTTGGCTGAGCTGTGGTCAGTCGCTAGGGTCAGTGGAAGCCTGTGGCCGGAGCCGAAATACGGCCATCAAGGTCAGTGCAGAAGGGATTAATGATGGTATATGTCAGAACACAGGAACTCAGGCCAAAGAGCTAGCTGCACCATGCACGTAATACTTTTAAAGAGAGCATAAAGGATTTACAAAGATGTGTATTTTGGCTGAATTTGGTACTTTAACAGAAGTGATGAAGGTCTTAAACTTCCTTACAGACGTTGTTCTATGTACCTTTTTATGCTGTGTTCATCTGGATAGCAGAAACACAGCCGAAATAATCTTGCCCCCTCCGAATCCTTCATGGTTACAACATGCTTTCAAAATGCTACTAAATCATTCGGACGATTGATCTTTTTAAAAGACACTAAATCTTTATTTCCTTGAAAAACCCAGCATCTGATGAACCAAAATTTCCCATGGTGACTGTTTGCACTGTTTACGATCTGTTGAGTCCATTTTCTGTCTCAAACTCAATCATTTTTTGGGGTGTTTTTGGAGGCCTTG
This sequence comes from Astropecten irregularis, assembly GCA_963971285.1. NCBI lineage: Eukaryota > Metazoa > Echinodermata > Asteroidea > Paxillosida > Astropectinidae > Astropecten > Astropecten irregularis. The sequence goes on along the minus strand of OZ020248.1, from coordinate 6,104,133 downwards.
CAAATCCTGTACGCTACCTCTATAACATGGATGAATACTAGTCACATTACAAACTTCTACAATGTGAAACAACATCAAAAACTGAAGCACACTTTGTGAGCATCAGATATTTACTATTTTGTTTCTTTTAATTTTTTTTTAAACTGAAAATCTGAAATACAAATTATGTTTACGATTCACAGAATGTGTTTAAAAACAAGGATTTGAAAAATGACTACAGAAAAATTGACTGGAACGATGATAATTGACTATTTGGGACACCATCATCGTAGGGCTGGATGGCTCACTTGGTAGAGTGTATGGGTGTATGGTATTCAGGAGGTCGCCGGTTCGAATCCCACCCCAGTCAATTTTTCTTTGTTCACTTTTCAATGACTTTAATTTCAGTCAGTTACCCTTGTGGCTATTTGATGATTAGGCCTATATAAAAACAAGAAAATAAAGAAAGATTGAAAACAAATTTGAGAATGGAGCCCATGACAAAAGAGGGGAGTTCTAAAGATCTTGAGCAGACCAGTTTCCTGACATTGTCCAAACTGACATGTCTTCACATTGGGGACATGAACTCGCTGACATGGGGTAGAGGTTGAAACATTCCCCCCAGTCCGAGCCACATACATGACCAACCATTTGGGAACATTCTACCCGGGAGTTTTCTTTTTGACATCTTGCCTGTGTGACATTGCCGCTCGGTTGATCTCTGGTGACCCCTGGCAGGGAAAAATGAAACATCAAGACGTCGGAAGGGGTGTGCGATGGGAGGTTGGGGGACTCAGTGAGGGCTAGAGATTTAAACCAGGCCAGTATGCCTTAGAGGCAAAGGACTGCGTTATTTCACCTACACTTTGCAAGTTATTAATAACGCATACACAAATTGATTCAAGATTTCAGGCCGTGTCTCGACAAATCAGTCTCCATTTGGGAAAGAGGAACACAAGCAAACAGCCAATCACAACGATCCCATCGGACAAGTGATTGATTCCCTGTAACACCCCCAGACCGCTTAATATTTTCAATTAGGCATACAAACAAATTACTCCTATTGATAAAAACCACCATTATGGAATAACAGTTCCGGAGAACGACTGAATCTATTCATTTTCAGCTGACCAAATCTACCGGAACTCAATCTGCAGATTCCTTTTTTTGGGGAGGGTGTTTTTTACTGAGGGCATATTTTCATCAGCGACTGTCACCGTAACTTAAAAGACTACTGACGATAATGGAAAGTGAACCCTGGCCATTGTATGCTAAAAGGACAAACAGTTGGTAGGGGCTGGTTGGTTGTTTGGAAGTACCAACCATATTCTCAGTCAATTTGATTGAGCTTGTTAGGCCTAAATCATGAGTTATTAAGAACGTGTTGAGTTTATTACCTGCCCTGTCAGTCAGTGGACAAAAAAGGACATGATTTCTTTCCAGGAAAAATTGAAAGAGAAGGGGAAATTATGTCAAAACAAGTTGTTTAGTTCTTTCTTCACTCTACCTGCCAAAAATATTTTTTACAGGACTTAACGGCCCACGGACAATTGTCCGATGTGCTATTTCTGTCAAATTTTACAAGCTGTGCTGATCAGGGGGTAAGTTTCACAACTGCTTGGGACTAATGAACACAACGTCCAACACAGAGACATTTTGACGAACACAGTGAATAATTCTGTAGACAGGTAATTCGGGCAGATTAGGGCAAGGCTGGTGACATGGTAAACAGGTAGCTAAACTTAATATAAAAACCCAGTTCGGAGTCTTGGAGACACCACCCGATCAAACTTGCTGACTTTTGCCTGGAGAATAAAGGTATGTACAGTACAGGATTGTTAACATACCCAAACAGAAATTGTCGCAGATTTATGTATAACTTTCAGGGTATGAAGATGGTGCTGGTAGAAACATACTGTTAAAATATTTCCGTCTGAAATGGTGTTTTTATCCAGAAATTAGCAAAACAAAGACCGAAAACAGTTTTGATGTTAGGGTAAGATCAAAACCATTCTTTACGTTTTATAAGAAATATCGAGTCAGGTTTTCGCTATCTCGTGATTCAGATGTCAGATTGAGCTCAAATTTTCACAGGTTTATCATTTCATGTACATGTTGGATTAGACAAAGTGTGAGTGCTGTTCTGTGACCTTTACCAATCATGCATTGTACATTTATTAGAGAAAATGATGTTTGTGGCTGGCATGATTGTTTTTCTCACCTAATGAGAGACGCCATGCTACAAAACCTAGACTTAACCTTGGTGGAGCAGCCCTGTGCATGAGATTGGGAAAGTTCACTAGTAAGCTTTTCTTTTTTTCATAATTTGCTGGTGACTCAAAATGTATGCTTTGCTATAAAACTTCTGACATTGTTCTTGGTTTTTTTTTCTGATTGCCCACAACCCATTATACAAACCCACAGTGGTTTGGTATGGCGACAACAAATATGGCCAAATGCTATAAACATTTCAACTGTGTATGCATGCGTGCGTGCAATGTCAGCTATCGTTTATTGGTAATAAAGAAAATGTCTCCACAATTCACAAATTGTTAACATTTCTTTCAATTTACAACCTATTGACAAGAAATCTTGTAGTTTTTTTTTGGAAGTGGCAGGAATTAACCAGGGGCCAATTGCATGGAGCTGTTAAGCACAGAACAATTGCTTAGCACAAAATGTCTTGCTTCAATGACACAAACCATCATTAAAAAGTCCATTTGTTATTCATGGTCACCGAACAACAGCCAAAGAACAATCACAAGTGAAACACAACACATGGAAATTTGGTTGGTTTTTTCAAGACAGAAATTTCATGGTTAGCAAATGTTTTTGTGTTAAGCAGGGGCCGATTTCACGAAGCACTAAGATTGATCTTAAGTGTGAATTCATCTTAATTGCTAAGCAACATTTGATGTCACAATACAAATCACTATGGTGATACTGAACAACTAATTTTAAGATTAATCTTAGTGCTTTGTGAAATCCAGCTCAGAGCCATGAAATTGGCCCACAGCATGGCACAGGCTGTGGATTTTGATGGCAAACTGCAGACTTGAAATGAGTCTACACTGATGCCATCACTCTTCACTGCACTGATAGCTGCTTCCACGGTCCCCTGAAGTTATATATATATGCTTCTTCCAGTTCCACATTGGGCACAAAATATCGCCTCGAGATACAAGCCCATTTCCTTCCAGAGTCGCGCACCGGTAACGTCCGGGGAATTGCGGGGTGAACGGTGCACAACGTGACTTCCCACAACTGAACATTGGTCTGTTTTATCATCAAGAGCCGTCCAGTTACTGTACTTTTTTCCAATTTTTTTTTTAAAGAACCAAACAAGAATACAATTACAAAACAAGAAAAAAGAAATCTGAAGAAAAAAAAAGAGATTGACAGGTGTATCACTTGGGGGCGGAGACTGTAGTACAGAAAATGAAGGAGGGGATTGGGAGGACTTCACTATTTTTCTATAGAACCTTCCCCTCTCTGGGAATTTGCAAAACGTGAGAGATATGAATCTTGAGAAACCTCAGTTTAGCCATCGTTTTATACATGGGGACTATTTGTATTGGGCCAGTTTCAAGTTATACCCAAAAAGCCGCACCAAAACTTCAAATGAAACTCAGAAATTATCTCGGAACTTGAAAAACAAAGAGAAAATACAAGATCAGTAATTAATGCATCCATCATTTAAACTAGTTGGTGGAACTGAAAGTGTGAAAATGAGTCCTCCTTCAAATGGAACTCAGATATTATCTTGGAACTTGAAAAAAATTGAAAATACAAGATGGGTAATGCATCAAACACGTAAACTAGTTTGTGGAAACGGTAAAAGCCAGTCCTCAATTGCTCCTGACCTTTACAAATGTATATAAGTGGCAAATTAGCATCCCCATTTTTCAGGGGGTAAAATACAAATTGGTGGCTAACAGGTAGGCTGCTGAAGGTTAGGGGTGGGGGTGAAGAAACAGCAATCACGATTCTGGACTGGTACTGATAGAGGAGAGAGATTGGGGTCCAGCTCTGGCGAGGCTGCTATACTGGTCCCAGAACATCGACCTACCACCTGATGAAAGAGCTAGCCAGACAGGTGTCCCGACCACAAATCATTAGGTGTAAAGGTAAAGCAATTGAACTCCATAATGAATTGACTAATTGCATGGAGCCTTACTGGTCGGGTCCCCCTCCCTTTCTTGCCTCAACCCTCATATATAAAGGTAATCGATCAAGTAATGTGCACCAAATTGACAGAGGCCCCCTCAAGTTAAATTTTAAAACGGAAAGGAAAACCCAAAGAAATCCGGAAATTCTCAACAAACTTTTGTGGAGCAAGATTTGAGGCTTTGCATGTTGACAATAATGGGATAGGTTTGTTCGCGGAAACACCATGCAACAATCATTTGTACTTTCACACGTCTTATTTCGGCGCACTTCTGGTTAGGTCTCAACGTTTCAACTAGCTTGCTCTAGTCAACATCAGGAAACTTTTGTGGAGTTTTCAATTTCAAGTTCCTATCAATCTTCTTTTGGAGCCAAAGAGATGTGGGGGGGGGCGATTTAATAAATGGAGTTTACGAACCTTAAAAGAAACCTTTTTTCTTGTTGGGAATAAAAAAAAAAGTCGGGGGAACCAAGGGTCAGAATGCGGCACCGATGACAGCAGGATTGAACGATTTGAAGGAGAAAGTTGTAACGAGGGCAGAGTTATACTCTCTCCTTCAAAAAAAAATGTGGGAGACTGGAATTTCAAAATGAGGCTGAAAAGGTGTTAACTGCAGAGCATTAATTAATTTTATTGGAGTTTTATTGTGTGGCAGCGCCTGGCCCTGCTGGTTCCGAAATGGTCAGTGGGGATTAAAAAAAGCTAAAGAGGGGGCAAAGGCCTACCATATGGCCCTGAATGGCTAGCCCACCATCATAGCCATCAATCGGAAAGGCCTTGGATCCAGTGTGAAGAAAAAGAAGAAAAGAGAAGAAATCTGAGGCTTATAAGCTTGGAAAAACTTCCCCGGGTGACAAAAACCACAGTTTAAATGATACAGCCTATTATTTTATGAACTGTTAATCTTTGCTCTCCCCTTGAGATACACACAAACCATATGGTATAGATTGGAAGCCAAATCAACCACACACATGCATCCAAACTAAATCCAACAAAATGTGTTCTGGGTGATAAGTGTAGCAAAGGAAAAGTTGAGATACACTTTTCAAGGATTCTACTTCCAGTAATCAAATCGTAAATGGAATTTGAAAACAAGTTTGCAATAGAAAATAGATTTATATCAAATCTGCATAGGTGGGTTCTTATTCTTCCATAGTATAATAAGTGACCCCTTTTTTGTCATTAAGGCCAATAAGGGCCAGTTTTACACTACAAAATATCTCCAGGTTAAACGTGGTCCGACCTGTGTAAAAGTGACTGAATAGTGGCTGATTTCACAAAGCACTAAGATTAATCTTTTCAATCCTGAATAGATATTTATTGCTAAGCAGAGTGTGATGTCAAAATACAAATCACTATGGTGATGTTTAGTGAAATCCAGCCCAGGGGCCAATTTCATAAAACTGTTCAGCACAAAAATTTGCTTAGCACAAAAATATCTTGCCCATTAAAACAAACCACCATTGAAAATTCCATTTGATATTAATGGTCAGCAAACAACAGCCAAAGAACTATCACAAGTGATACACAACACGTGTAAATTTGGTTGTCATGCTTAGCAAATGTTTGTGCTTAACAGTTTTATGAAATTGGCCCCAGTTCACAGTGATTTCAACACTGTGTTGACTTGTGTAAAAAGTGTTCGACCCGTGTTGAATTGATCTGAGGGCGGTTGAACCGTGTTGAAAATGTCTAAGTTTGTTGAGAGTGCTGAGCACTGCATTCTGCTTAGTACTATCTTCCTGCTTAGCTCTGTTTTTGTTGAGCACTGCTTCCTGCTTAGCACTGTTTTCTGCTAAGCACTCTTTTCCCATTTAGCAGTTTCCTGCTTAGCGCTGTTTTCTATTTGTGGCACTGTTTTCTGCTTAGCACTGTGTTCTGCTTAGGTCAGTTTTCCTTTTCAACTTAGGACTGTATTCTGCTTAGCAATGTTTTCTGCTTAGCTCTGTTTTCTGCTTAGCACTGTTTTATGCTTAGCCATATTTCCTTGCTAAAGACAGCTTATAGTAGAATTAAGCTCAGGTTTGGCCTTCATGTCATGATATCACACCTCCTCTTTGATTCCAGCGTTCTCGGGGTTTCCCGTCCATTTGGGCTCGACAGGAAAGAAAAGGGAGGCAGCGTGATCTTATCAACCCTGAACTATTGGAGCTTCTCGAAGAGGTTCTCGTCTTTGATAGCATTGTTGTAGAGGAGAAAGCCAAATCTGGCCTGGGATTAGTTTTTCCTTTTGTCCTCTTTTTCCTTTTTTTTCAGAGCATAATGAGATGCATTACTGCTTTCAAGTCAAAAAAGGGAAGAAGGGGAAACTGGGCGATATCATCTTTTGCTTAATCTCTGCCGTCGCTCAGAGCGATGACAAGCCCGTTGTGTAACCCGCTACAAAGCCCATTCACACTGCCTAAACATCGGTCGGAATCGCTATTGTCCCGGCCCATTGTCATCATATCCACTTTATTTGATTCCAAAACACAGGCACTGTATAAACGTAAGGGCCCCTGGAGAACCAACCACCACAGAAAAAGAAAGGGAAAAAAAGAAAAAGGAGAAAGAAAGTTTCCCAAAATCCCTAACGGTGGGAAATGTACTCTGACAGAAATCACATGTACCACAAACTTAAAAAATTCAGGAACAAACTAGAAAAACTGGGGGAAACATTTGTACCAAAATCCAAAGGAAAAAAAGTTTAACCCAAATGACTTCACACAAAAAAAACTAGGCGAGAAGAGCAAAAAAATAGGAGGAAGCCATTTCAATAAAAGGGGTAAACCCTTGCGACAATGACTAGAGCATCAAAAAGCAGACAACCTTTTAATGGCCAATAAAAGAAAGGGCAATAATATCGGAAAAAGTCTAGATTCCAAAAGGGCAGATTTGAGAAAAAATGGCCACAGAGGGGTAATTCTGGTCCTAAAGATAAAATAAAAGGACAAGTTTTAGGGGGGGGGCACATCATGCTCAGACAGAAAAGGATAAAGAAGAGAATCTACGTGACCCTTGTACTGCATGAACCATGGATGAAATGGCTTTGAACGTAGTCATATTCAAACCAGGTGCAAGCGGTTGTCAAGTGATGAGGTTGTTGCAGTGTGTTTATAGGCAGAGCAGTCTGGGTTGGATTCTTTGGGCAAGGAGTGAGTCCTGACGTTGAGGAGGACGTTGACACTTGGCCACAGACCGACTCTGAGTCTGACTAAGAAACAAGTGGCTAGGATGGGCAGCGCCTGGGCCCCAGCCCAGTCAGTGGTATAGCTACTAGCCTGCAGCTTAGCAGAGCAAACCAGTTTAAAGAGAATGAAAAAAAAAAAAAACACCGCAAAATCCTTATTAAACCAAAAAGCCAGTGCTATTCAAAAACCAGATTATTTCTGTCATATTTTTTTAAGGGACTACGTTTTTTCTCTCTTTTTTTTCAAAAGGGGCTGGTTGATTTCATTTTATAGGTGCCAGATTTAGATAATTTTATCCAAGAGTCTCGGGGCTTTATTTGGGAATGGTGGGTGGTGGTGTGTGTGGGTTTGGGTTTGACTCAAGATTAGTCTTCGGAGGGCATTAACTTCCAATGTGTCATACGGGATTACCGTCAACTTGAACACGAGGACTGTTAATAAAGGCAAGCTCCGGACAAATTGGGCAGGGTATTAGGCTGAGGGGCGGAGAATGGAGGAAGGAATGAATGAATGAGCGGGGCTGGGGTGGGGAGAGCTCTAGCATGAGACAGGTTATCGCTATTTAGTGTTATCTGTAAAACCAATGGACAGCTAGGCCTCTTAATATCAAGGTTAACAGGGTTGGTATGTACATGATAAGCCAAGTATTAGTCCTGACAATACTAGGGTATCTGGCCTGTGTATAACATGGGGTGCCAGTGCACTAACTCTAAAATGCCATGTTAGGGCACAATTCCATTGACCTGTGCACAAAAATAAACACTTCCTTTTCCCCCTTATTAGCTAGGAAACCCAGCCTAAACCAAACTTTATAAAAAAAGGTTTTAGACTATAGTTACAAGAATCCCCCAAAACATTTCCGACAGCAAAATGTTTTTTGTTTGCGAGGAAAAATATTGAGGCGAAATCAAATTGTCACCCTAATGCGGTCTGTTGTCTCAGTCGTCTTAACATAGTTTTTCAGCTGTTTTCTGCATAGTTTTAGAACAGCGGTGCCATAGTCTGTTCATAATTTGATTTGTCATGAAATAAAAAACAAACCTGTGAAATTTTCAGCTCAATTGATCATTGGAAACAGAAGAAAACAGCGAAAACCGTTGCAATTGTAAGGTAATTGTAAAAGTGAGGTTTTTATAGATGTTTTTGGTCTTTTGTTTTACTCATTTCTGGATAAATACAGAATTTGGGGCAGAAATATTTGGTATGTTTGTACCAGGTCCATCTTTAAACCCTGTAAGATAAACGTAAATCTGTGAAGATTTCTGTTTTGGTATGCTACCAAAGTATGATACGACCTTTAATCAAACACAAAGCCAATTATTTATCAGTTGATAAAATCCTTTTCCTCATCAACATGTGGAAATAAGAAAAAAAAACTACAATATTCCAGTTGAGGTCTGGGCACGGTGGCCACTATCAGGTGTCTCTGCCAGAAAAACCGCTCCCGGTGAAATTATCCACAGTCGCATTTCAGCAGGATTACACCACAGTTAAATAAATAGGTGGTCTGCATAGAGCTAGAATCAACACAGATTTTTCAGTCTTTTTCCCTTTTTTTGGGAGGGGGGGTTAAGGTTTGGACTCAGTGTACCCCCCCCTTCCATAATATTTGCACAAGCCATTTCAATTAGGACCATGGCCCAGCCTAGCCCTTCACCTATAAGATCGGGGAAACAGTTGGTGGGCTCGGTCTTACGGGCACTCCTGGCCATGTGATGCTGACGGGAGGTAGGCAGAATTTACAACAAAAAGAGTGTGGAAATTGGTGGAAATTCTTACCTGGTTTCTGAAAGCTGTGAGAGCGTGGACACTAGACTTGACACAGGCCTGCTTTAAACTGTAGCATCATACTTTGGTAGCATACCGAAACAGAAATCTCCACAGATTTACCTATAACTTACAGGGTATAAAGATGGTGATGGTGCAAACATACCGTTGAAATTTGTCTGCCTGAAATTCTGTATTTATTCAAAAAAGATTAAAACAATTGACCAAAAATAATTTTGATCTTTTAAAAATAAACAATAACGGTGAATTTTTTTAAAATAATGCAGGCATTTTTCACTGTTTTCTCAGAAAGTGGGCACTGTATGGGGCTGGAAATTTCACAGATGACTGTTACTTGATTTTTTTTGTTGCCCATGAATCTGCATTTCTTTGACAAAAACCAAAGTATGAAATTAACTTTAAGTAAATGTTGCACAGGTGACATACCATGAGCCATTCATTAGGCAAAACAGATAAAACAGAAGAATGACCTTGGGATGGAGGGCTTGAGGCTTGAAGAAGTCATTGAGAGGAAGGATGAGGGATGATCATGGATTGAAGATCAAGGAGCAGGGTGGATCACAAATGGAGAGGGGTGGGATGGGAAGTGGATCCTCATCTCCTGAGGAAGCCTAAACTAGACGAAGAGGAGATGATTAAGGATAGAAGATCAAGGAGCAGGGTGGATCACAAGATGAGAGGGGCGGGATGGGAAGTGGATCCTCATCTCCTGAGGAAGCCTAAACTAGACGAAGTGGAGATGATTAAGGATAGAAGATCAAGGAGCAGGGTGGATCACAAGAGGAGAGGGGCGGGATGGGAAGTGGATCCTCATCTCCTGAGGAAGCCTAAACTAGACGAAGTGGAGATGATTAAGGATAGAAGATCAAGGAGCAGGGTGGATCACAAGATGAGAGGGGCGGGATGGGAAGTGGATCCTCATCTCCTGAGGAAGCCTAAACTAGACGAAGAGGAGATGATTAAGGATAGAAGATCAAGGAGTAGGGTGGATCACAAGAGGTGAGGGGTGGGATGGGAAGTGGATTCTTATCTCCTGAGGAAGCCTAAACTAGACGAAGTGGAGATGATTAAGGATAGAAGATCAAGGAGTAGGGTGGATCACAAGATGAGAGGGGCGGGATGGGAAGTGGATCCTCATCTCCTGAGGAAGCCTAAACTAGACGAAGAGGAGATGATTAAGGATAGAAGATCAAGGAGTAGGGTGGATCACAAGAGGTGAGGGGTGGGATGGGAAGTGGATTCTTATCTCTCAAGGATGTCACGACTGACTGAAGAGTTTCCCCAAAGATCGGATCCTCCCTACTTCCCCCGACTGCATGACTCGTCTCAAGCATGAGTCAAGTCTAAATCTCCCAGAAGCTTCCCAAGCAATTCTATATCCCCTTCCTCCCCCCCAAAAAAAACCTGTCAGGTTGGGCAAATTGCATGACGGAGTCCGATTACAAGGCGGTATGGCGGGGTTAGCGCTAGAGAACCTGATGCTGGGCCGCTGAGCGGTCAGACGGCACGAACCAAACAGAGATTCCGAGTAATGACCAGGGAAGCACGCATCGATATAATGGGCTAGGGGAAAGAGCCTGCACAGCGGGCACAGTGGGTAATCTGAAAGAGCTGTAAGTGCCGATAAAGTGCCAAGTTACTTTAATATTACAAAAAGCCTTGGCAGTGACTTACTTTTCCAATGCATTGCGGGGAGGTGAGCCATCATAGCAACCTGTAGACTGAATAGCTTTAAAGGTAGTAGGCCTATCATACATTTGTAGCATGTACAGAAACAGAAATCTTCACAGATTTACCTATAACTTACACAGTATAAAGATGGTGATGGCAGAAACATAACGTTAACATTTCTCTGCCTGAAATGCTGTATCTATCCAGAAAAAGAGTAAAAACCAATGACCAAAAACAATTTTCATCTTCGAAAGATAAAAAATAACAGTGAAAAGATTATAAAATACCATGGGTGTTTTTCACTGTTTTCTCAAAAAGTGGCACCGTATGGGCACTGTGAATTTCTCAGATGACTGTTACTGTATCTTCCATGATATTTTTGTCCATGAATCTGCATCAGTTCTTTCACAAAAACCAAAGTATGAAATTTAAACCTTTAAACAGTTCTTGCACAATCTTAGAGTACCTGGACATGCATCGAGCCTTGGATCGGCTATAAAATTCAAACCAAAGGAGGTTTAATTTGCCGGGCAAATTGTTTTACGAGCAATAAACCCAAGCAGGCTCCCACCCTGATTGGCCGGTATTAACCTCTCATAGGATGGGTTAACACCGGCCTCGGGTAAAGGGGGAGGGGGGTGGGGGGTCAGGGGGACCTGTGCTTGCGCAGGTGGTCAATTAGTGGACTATCAACCCCTGGTAGGCACGGGTTACGATTGGGCCGTGTAGCCGTGGTAACGGCGAGAAGTGGAGGCAAGGACCCTTTGGATCAGTGCCAGAGGGGCCAATTTCAAGACACAAAATTCTGGCCGGAAGGAAGGTATATTTTTTCTTCCTTCTTTCTGCTTGGCATGATGTATGATGATTCTTCAACTGCTTAGAATATTTCACAGCTTAACTGTCACACACTGACAAATGATAGACTCCATGTTCAACTGTGTGGATTAAAGAGATCATGATCTTCTCAAAGAACTGCTCGGCAGAACAAGTTCAGAGCCTTAGTACATTTTGCTCCACACCATCAGTGATAATGTCACTTGATCACGCTAACATGGAGGTACAATAACACACTAGACATCAGGACTATGACTAGAGATAATTCTCACCGGTTCTTTTCAGAACCACACTTCTAGAAAAGAGTTCCATGGTGTCTCCGCAAACCTTCTTTATTACAGGACTAAGTGTAAAAGTTTATTAATCCGCAAAGCAAAATTTGACTGACAACCACAAAATGCAACATAGGCCACCACAGAACTAGTTAATTAAGCCCATTTTCATAGAGTTGCTCAAGCACAAATTCGCTTTAACATGAAAAGTCTTCCTTGATCAAACAGGATTACCAACCAAAATTTCATGTGATGTTTACTGACTTTTGACTTGTATTCGGCCATTGTTTGCTGAGCATAACATTCACAAGGAGTTTTGGCTGGCATTCTGATTTTATTTAACAAGGTTTTTGGTGCTTGAGCAAATTTTTGTGCTTAAGCAGCTCCATTAAATTGGCCCCAGCTAAAACACAAATCGCATGTGGGATAGAGCAGGTTTGTGGTTATTTCTGATCATGGTGGGTCTGTGGTTATATCCCATAGTATTAAGCCCAGAGTTTGCCAACTCCAAACAGAGACTGCTTAATAGCATACATGCTTTGAATATAAATGACAGACCAGGAGTTTGCTCTGAGGGCTAGCCCCAGAGTTTCTCCATACCCCATTACACCTCTTGACAGGAAACACCAAACATAAACGCCTTGGCCTCAGTCGATGGAAGGTTGGAACACCAGCTGCCCTACTGACAAGGAAATCCTCCTCGACCCACCTACAGGCGACAGGACCGGTGCTATGGTGCTTACTTTACCCTCCATTCTCAAGGAGATGGAACTAGCAAGAGTAGCAGATCAGGGGTCAATTTCACCAAACTCATTGTAACTTACTATCAGTTCAATCGTAGAACTTATCGATGCTTTGCAGCCCTACGTAGGCCTGGGATATAACCCCTACGATAGGTTGATCGTAGGGCTTCTTGAAATCCACCCCAGGGGTCGATTTCATCAAATTCATCATAACTTACTATCAATCGTAGGACTTATCATGCATTGCAGCCCTATGTAGGATACGATGGGTTATCCCTTGTAACTCGAGTTACGATCGATAGTAGGACTTCGTGAAATCAACCCCTGGGCTGGATTTCACCAAACATTGAAAGATTAATCTTAAAGATGACTTGCCGATATCACCATAGTGATTTGTATTGTGACATCACACTTTGCTTTATAGCTAGGTCCCACTTAAGATTTCCATCTTAAGTGGGACCTAGGTATTTGGGATACCATGGAGGAAGGAAAGGGAGATACAAACATTATATCATTTACATAATACACACAACCTCCTCTTATGATGGCTGCCCAGGTTTGTGACAGAGAATTTGGCATGATGCAATTTTTTTTTAGAATGATTTCAGCATGTCAACATTTACGGTCATCTTTCTTTCACTCTTTGGAAATAACAAAGTATGATTTTGAACCTGAGGACTTGTGCTTTAATTTTGATTCTCTACTACAGGCTAAACATGGCTTGTTGTGCTTAACTGTCAAATTGGAATCATCAAGCCAAATCAGTCATACAGATTGTCTATTGAAACAAAGATTCTAACTGTCCCCAAGAAAAAGAAAAATTGACTGGAGCAGAAACTAACCAGTGGTACGTCAGTGGTTTCATGGCTTCTGACTGCCAAATAAATAAAGACGATTGACTATTAGTATTAGGGACACTGCCAACATGGGGCTGGATTGCTAAGTTGTTAGAGTGCCAGAACAGTATTCCGGTGGTCGCAGGTTCGAATCCCGCTCCAGTCAATTTGTCTTTGTTCACTTTTTAATGACTTAAGATTAATCCAGTCAGCTTCCCTCGTGATTATTTGATGATTATCTTTTATTTTAAGTTCAGCTAAAGACATAATAAGCAAACATAATGCAAAATAAAATCCCCCAATGCAACCACTCCATATTTAATAAAAAATGTATCAAGTTTAGGCCTACAGGTTGGCTAAAATAATTATAAAATATGAAATAACAATCAGTTTCAGAGTTGATTTCATATAATGCCTCCAGGGGTTAAAACGAACAAATAATAATCAACACTTGTAATTGGGCTTGTTTGCCATTGAAAGATCATTAGTGGTTACTGTTTGTTTTCATTGTTTCCACTCAAAGTACTGTTTGTTGAATTGAATCTGAATTGAATTGAGTAGGCCTATAACAATGTCCTCACTTAAGAGTTTCATTTTTCATTGGACTTGAAGTGTCACTTCCTCGTAGGTTGTAGCACCCGTGGGGTTTATTTGGATAAATTAATCACCATCAGCCCACCTTTTCATCCCTGCAGGTATATGACTGATCGTCCAATTAGGTAGAAGCCTACAACTTGACCTCTACCAGGAGAGAGAAGTGGGTCGAGTGTAGGCCTATAGTCTTCCAAGGTCTTTCTCAAAGCTCGGCTCTGGCTCAGGCTCTGGCTCTATTTCATGAATCCATTCTAAAACTACGGGTATCGAAATACAGACTTTTGGCTGCGGTTCGGAAGTAGATTCCCTGGTTTGAAAAAGAAAACAGAGCTTCAGATTCAATGAAACACCATATTTTTAGCAATATGGATTACAGAGACGAAGCCGGAGCCTGAGCCAGAGCCGAGCTTTGAGGAAGGCCCCCAGTGTTGTCTTTAATCTCCCATAACACCATATCCTCAGCAAACTGTTTTCCCTCCCCTCTCTCAACTCTTCTTTTCCAAAAAAGTTTGAAAACGTACACCGGTGGTTTTCTCTGAGGAACATTTTGTCGCCCTTGGCTGGAGTCCAATGTTTGGGTTGCCAGAGAAATTTGTTTTCCTGTCCAGCGGGAGGGCCGTGGCATTCCTGCTACAAATTTCCAATTTTATTGCCATTAGAGAATCCGAAGGGGGGAGGGCTAATTGCTAGTGTTTAATATTTCACTGGGACACCCAGACACTGTCTGGGTCAGTTTTCGTTTAATGGGTTTGTTTGATTTAAGACCAGAGGTGTTAGCAGTGTGGGTCACTTACAGGGCAGATTATGATCTCATTATTATATTCATAATTCCGGAGATTTGGGGCAATGATTATTAAAAAAGAACAATAATATTCCGAACCGCAGCCAAATTTTAGATCCCACATAGGAATAGTAGAATCCACGCTGGTACACTTTTAAAACACAATAAACCATGACAAACTTCTTCTTGCATGCGTGGGAAGTGTGAATGTCAGGTTAATTGAAACAGCAGATTTCTTTAATAATCAGTCCACTCAACTTTAAAAAGATTTCCATCGAAGACTTTCTGATTCAGAACAAAAATATGATGACTGTTGTAAATTACAACAGTCATCATATTTTTGTTCTGAATCAGAAAGTCTTCGATGGAAATACTTGATTCAAGTATAAAATCGACAGCCAATTTTCTTTCTCCATTATGTGATAGTACAGATAACAAAAACAGTAGAAAACCGTTAATATTTTTTCAATGAACCTTTCATGAACAAAAAAGAGAAATATGGTGAGTACACCTTATCAAAGACATTTTACAAACTTTGCTTTTAAATCTTATTAACTACACCCATATCCATTCTTCGAAATTTTAAACAGGACCTTTATAATGGGATATTATGTTGGTTTAGATCACTAAAAGTACGCAAACAAAATTCCCATAGGATTTATACCTATGTAGGGCATGTCCTACGACTGATAGTAAGTTACGATGAGTTTGGTGAAATTCAGTGACCCCTCTTCACACTGCAAGATTTTTAACTCGACATCGACCCATGCTAAAACTAACCCTGCTCGTGAAGTGGGTTGAGAGCGGTTGACCCGTGTTGAAAATGTTGAAGTATGTTGAGAGTGGTGGTTTGAATGTCTTGAAGCAAATTTGTGGTGTGTAGTTTGAACACAGAACATGATTGTCCCGTGTTGAAATTTGAAAAAAGGTGTTGCAGTATGAAACCCCTTAACATTGTGGTATAAAGCTTACAGCCTGCAGTTCACAACAAATTACCGTACAATGATTCTTGGATGTGCCAGTAGTTTGGAGTTTGCATCACTTTCCACTAAATCAATAATGTAAACAGGGGCCAATTTCACGCCACTGCTTAGCACAAAAACTCGCTAAGCATGATATTTCTGTCTTAATAAAAACAGGATTAACAACCTAATTTCCATGTGTTGTGTATTACTTGCAATTGTTCTTTGGCCGTCCATGAATATCAAATCAAATTTTCAATGGTGGTTTGTTTTATTGGGCAAGCCATTTTTGTGCTAAGCAATATTTTTTTTATGCTAAGCATCTCTATGAAATTGGCCCCAGATATGTTTCATATTTTGATTGTTAATTAATCTTAGTAATCATTTCGATTTTGAATACTGAATTAGACAATTAACCCCTGAACGAAAGGAAATAATTTGAGATTTGCTTCAAACCAACCTTCCCCTTCTCCCCCTTTAAATATCATATTTCTCTCATATTTATACAGAACGCCGCAGAAAAAATTGAAGCCACAGAGCCAAGAGTAAAAACCTGGTCATTCAACTTTAAGAACCCCAAATCCCTGGGCACAATAACCCTGAAATTCCTGTCTTATTAACCGACAGGGGTTACCAAAAAAAAAGAAGACAAAATTCCCTGAGTAGTATTAAAAGCTTCACATAAATTTAACTATTACCATCCTGACAGATTGAGTTACAGAAACTCAGGAGAAGGGATATCATAAGTTTAGACAGCGGAATATCTCGGTGCTGAAAATATTCAGTACCCAATCAGGAGTGGCATTTCCAGGGTTCAAATGGGTGGCTGTGCTAATATCATAAATTCATGGGAGCGATGACAGGGCAAATCTATCAGTCCCATTTGACCGGGATACCGCTTTTTTTGGAGTAGTGAAAATTGACCATTATTTATATACCTGGGCCGTTGTGGTGTACATACTTGGTAAAATTGGCTGGTTTGTCAGCAAGGCGGCCTTCAAATTCAGGTTGAATGCCCCTATAAATACAGCTGGATGGAATAATGTAGTATTCATAATTGAGAGTGTGATTCGTTGACTATTGTAGATGAATTATTTTTGATGGAAATGTCGTGGATTGGATATCATTGTGCCAAAATGTAATGATTGAAAGTTGGGCTTGTACTATTGACAGCATTACATGTTCTGTATTATTATTATTATTCTGCGGGACAAAAAAGAAATCCCTCAAAGCAAATGCTAGGGCATGCTAATGCATCATGGGCTTTAGCCCCCCCCCCCCCAAACAAAAGGAAGAAGAACATTTGTTTTAAAACATGCTGGAAGATAAGGGATCTTTTCAGTCATGACTTGCCAATTTCTTCAAAAATTTGTTGAAGGCTATAGGGTATGTTTGCTTTTCGACTCCTAAAAAGAAATGTATAGCAGAAGAGAAAGTTAGAAAATGGCATCACATCCGAAGGGTCTAGCCTCCCCCCCCCCAAAAAAAAAAAAGAAGAAAAAAAAAAAGAAGAATTTATAATATGGCCTAGGCTCCAACTCTAGAACCACGCCTGCCAGTGCATGGAGAAGGGTACCCACCAAGTGGGCAGAAAGCAACACAGTAATTAAATAGGTTAGTCATCAAGTGAAGTGAACACAACCCAGTACTATTAATGG
The DNA here is from genome assembly GCA_963971285.1 of Astropecten irregularis. Lineage (NCBI taxonomy): Eukaryota > Metazoa > Echinodermata > Asteroidea > Paxillosida > Astropectinidae > Astropecten > Astropecten irregularis. Next base: position 6,086,677 of record OZ020248.1, on the reverse strand, counting down.
GAGAGGTTACTCACCAACTGAGGAGAACTTGGCAACTCCTGAGTGGGTGGTGCCAGTGGGTATTAAGGGGGCAAGGTTGGCAGAGGCAAGTATAAAATCGTTTCAACGCAGATTCAACAGACCAAAAAAAGATTGATTAACCTGAAAAGGATGAAGATGATCACTGAAGGTTCCACTAATAGTAATCAGGAGTCTGTCAAACCATGGTCAAACAAAATGTGTACATGTCTCTATTTGTCTTACATTATCCAGGGATCATCCAATATAATTGACACCCTAAAAATGAGAAACAGACTCTACAGTAACTGAAGTAATTTGGGAACACCACTACTACTGCAACACCATCGGTTCAGATCAACTTACCTCATACTCCTGATGATGAAGGTTGTGGGTTCTCACCACGAGATCCCACTGTTTGTTTGTCCTGCTCACCAGCCGGATGATGAGACCATTTCCTGTCCTAATCTCAACCCTAAAAAACCCACACAAGAAGACCCAGAAAGATCCTTGAAGGGGTCTGGACCGGTCCTCATCTTTCCTCCAATCCTTAGTACCCTAGGCAAGTCAATCGCCCTGGGTCTAGTCTCACCACAGCTTCCCCCGCTGGATCATCTCCAAATAACCTCCATGGATTCATCATAAAACTTCCTGTGTTTATTTGACTGTACTTAAATGGGATCTGTTGGTGGTTCCCTCTTTGCAAGGTTAAATACTGATCATTATAAAGCGGATGGCCTCGGAAGCCCCTTTTTATTCTAGTGCATCCAGACATTTATCTGTTTAGCCTAACACATACAGCTAACCAATTACACTTAATGGCAAGTGTGACATTTTGGAGGTCTAAGATGGAGAGCTATTGGCGCTGAGTAAATAAAGTCTTATCCACTGTGATGGGTTTTGTGCAATCCTGCATGGGTTGTTTTACAGGTAACTTATCTCCAGTGATGAAAGTCCTACACCAATCTTTCTAGCATGGTTCCACCTGTCAAAATGTTTAAGAAAGCACACCTGTTATAGGTTCAAATCAGTCCAAGGACCTCACTAATAAGTAATATTTTGTATATATCTTCAAAACCTTTTTAATAAAAGCTTTGCTAGGCCCTACATGAGAAGTCTCGTAAGGAAAAAGGGTGGAACCTGCTCACCAGAGTTTGGACTTTCAGCTTTGAGCTGTTTGGATGAAATCAGGTCCTATAAAGTTGCTCTACTTTTGTCACATAGTGGATTCTTTGGATGGACTTTTCTCAAGGATATACTATAGAAATTGGTGTATGGCTTGATTGCCTGAAAAACTTACGAGTACTTTTAATAATTTTTTGAAATTGACCATTTTACATGGGAGCCTATGGGAAATTATTTACTGGTCTATCTACTCCCTTGAGCATAAAATTGAGTTTCTCACCATTCTACGACTTTGTCTAGGTGTAAGGGTGAAGAGCTATTCAAGTTATCTAGCTGTTCCCTAAACTCTTCCAACTCCCCAAAGCCTGTTGGTCAGCCAGACAAGCTGGACAGTTGGGTAGTTGACTGACCGAAAGCAAGCACACCTGAGTCCCAAATTGGAAAGGTGGCCAGTCAAATTTCTGACCTGCCCGAAAACAGGGAAACAAGCTGATTTTAAGTTTAGACAGCTTCATGTACCAAGACTGTACGGAACTGACGATGCAGACAGGCCCTGAGCAAACTTCCAGCCCTTATACCTGCAAGCCCTATGATCTTTACCTATACCCTTCTTCACAGTAACAGCCAGACACTCTGGCCCCAGCAGTTCCACCTGTTATCCCCAAGCAATTTCTGTTAACTAAACACGGCCAGACCAAGAAACCACACTAAACCACACCAGTCACAACAGTTATACAGGAGAATGGGTGGTCAAGAGTTAAGACTGTGAGGTGTGGGGAGTCTAGGAGCTACATAGCCAGCCAGCTAGCCATTGAGTCAGGCCAAGTGACCACAAAAATGCATCATTACCTATGGGATGGCAAATTGGCAATGGTTAGGAAGGTAGGGTGCTGTATTTTAGTCTGTGAAATGTGGGTGTATACTATAAGTATAAGCATGGCATATACATGTGGATGTAAAAGTATATAGGGGTGCATGTGTACTGTACAGGAATTTGCCCAGGACAGACAAATTTGGTCCCGAAAGAAATCCGACCGAAGAAAACTGGTAGGGCCTACCCAGTCACATTTTGTCTATTTGATTAACTGAGGGAAACAAAATTATCAAATAACCACAAGGGAAACTGACTGAAATTAAAGTCATTGACAAGTGAACACTAAATTGACTGGAGCGGGATTCGAACCGGCGACCTCGTGAATACCGTACGGGCGCTCTACCAACTGAGCTATCCAGCCCTATGTCGGTGGTGTCCCAAATAGTCAATTATCCTTCTTTGGCAGTCAGAAGCCATGAAACCACGCACACACTGCCATCACCACCGGAAACAAAATTAATCATTTTCTTTTAAATCAACGTTTCAAACCATGCCCAGTTTTTACATAATTTAATTACCTTGCTGAAACGTAAAAAGGATTTGTGTGCTAAGCATTTTTTTTTGTGCTTAACAGCTCCATGAAATTGGCCCAAGGAAAAGTCTAGCCATGGTTTGGATCGGACTGCCTTGAATGCAACAGAACTTGAAAATACATCTCCAAGATTCTCAAACTGCTTTACGTATGTCTAGTAATTGTCAGTCGATCAGGCAGGGTGATATTTTTAGCATCAAAGCGGCAACTAAGGGCAGCTATCATTAATTGTCTTGATCAACCGACTAATAAACTAACGAGCCGGCAAGTCAACCTAATGGATAATCTCTCCCACCCCCAAATCATCCCTTCCAGGTTACTCTACAACCAAGCCACTATCCTACCAGGGAAAAAAGACAGAGAAAAAGAAACGGCATCGGTCTCCACTTCTATTAATAAACCACCCAGATAGAATATAGGCCTGCTTCATGTGAATCACAACAGGAAACATGAACGAAGGAATAAACGAGGCAGTACTTTGACAATTATAGTCTGACGGGACGAGACTGAACGGACTCCATCAAGTATTGACCCGTTCTGCCCTCCTGAGTAACTCTACATTAAATCTCAGCTCATCATGTCACTGATGCGATTATAGCTTGACTAGAATTCAATATGCCAACTACTGCCTCTCTTCTCCTTCTTCATGTTAAGTTTCAATTTGTTTCAGTTCCGAGGGACCTGCACGGTGAAAAATGTTGTGGGTCTGGTCATGTAGTCTAAAGCCAGGGCCCTCTTCACTGACTCCTCATGCAACCCGCCCCCTTCACGGTCCACCCCCCCCCCCTCTCTCTATCAAACAGCCGGAAGTCCGAGGTTAATATCCCAGAGCATGTAATTGCTCAACTGATTTACCATGTACCTCTAAAAACATCAAGACCAATTTTCTGGTTCCTGCCAATGATTGTTTGGAGAGAGGCACTAGCAAGGGGATAGGTAGGGGGGAGATCAGAGAGATGGGCGCTAGCCTGGATGTTTTATGTCTTTCCCAGTGAATGGCAAACGCAGATGGTTGATCTGTTTCCCACACCGCTGCGCCAACACTGTGATGGCATTTCAATTCAAGTCTTCACATCCAGCGTCTATTAAACAATTTCCTTCCCCTCTCCTAAGAAGCAAACATGGCATCTTAAAGGGTCCTTATAGAGCATGTTTCCACATGAATAACAGTTAAATAACGCTAAAAACATGGCATTTCATTTCTGTGAGAAATCAACTCCATTGCATTTTAATCGGCATCGATATCGCCTTTTCATCGGTATCTGCAACCTATTCCGAGCATGTTTTTTGCGATACTTGCCGAAAACTTATGAACGTCATGCAACTCCATCGGCATTAAACACACTAATTAGCGATAGTGTAGGCTGTGAAAACAGCAGCTTAATCGGAAGAAACTTTATTAAGCGATATCCACTTAATGCTTAATAGCGATGGGCCTGTGGAAATACGCTTAGTTACAACGCTGCTTCCTCAAACACCGTTGATTCAATGACATCTTCATCTGAAAGTACATTTCCCCAGAAATCTTTCTTAGAAATCAAGTCTCGCCGCCAAAAGATGTTGACAGTTTTCCTCCCGCCATTTTGGGTTTTTTTTTTAATAAAGAATGACATTCCATGGAATAAAAAATGAGGAAAACTGGGAGCCTTAATTAATTATGACATGCCAAGGGCACCCAGGGGTATGCTCAAAGAGCTTTAACACATGACCCTAAAAGTACAGTGCATGTGGAATTTTTTTTTTTCGGCGCTGATAATTAACCAAAATGATTTGCCGTATCTTCAAATGGACTTCCGACTTTCATTAAGTGATTAAAAAGGCGAAGGGTCGTTCCGGCCACCAAGTTGGGGCAGGGTTTGTGACGATGTCCCTGTTACATCAACGAACGCGCACCGTTCATTATCCCTTAATTGATGATGCATATTCGCTGCTCAACAAACGACAGTGAAGTCAAGCTGCTCCTTGAACAGGGACGGATACACATATGTTAATTTAGACGTCATAGTAAAATGATGCAAGATTGTGCAAATACACAGATGAAGGAGGAACCTGTCTAAAATCAAATTTCAAAAAATAAACAGTTTGACTGGAGTGGGATTCGAACCGCCGACCTCCTGAATGCGTACAGGCGCTCTACCATACCAACTAAGGTATCCAGACCTATGTTGGTGGTGTCCCTAATAGTCAATTATATTTGTTCGTTTGGCAGTCAGAAGGCATGAAACCACGCCCATACCGCTATATCCCAAGGATCATCTCATCGATATGCGCAGGAATGCTACAATCCTTATTGTGGGGAGTGTGTTAGGGGGGGGGGATGTGTAATATTTTTGTAGGGGCCTACCCAGGGAGGGGGGTTATATGCCTACATAGGTAGTATCATAAAAGTGCACTATTTCAATTTTTCTCATACTCGTCCCATGCCATCTTAGAAAATAGTACCAGACTCTGCCACAAACAGTCACACGGTATGGCATAAAGCTACTCTATCGAACTACCATGCAGATCGTCAAATCTCATACACCGGAACAGGACAACAACCTTGGAAAATTGGTGAGAGAGGACGACAGTACAGTTTACCACGAAGAAGACGACGACAAAAAAAAAGGAAGTAATCACCGGGGCAATGCTCTATGCAATGGATCCCCCAGACAGATAATAATCAGCACATCCAAATATGATTAAAATCTCTTATAAAAAAATGATTTATAGCGCAGGCAGAAGCTAAATACACTTTTTTTTTTGCACATGGCTTTTTATTATGTATACGGAGATCATGGGAAAATTATATTAGTCCAGGGAGGAAGATCGAATTTGGGAGACGTGATTAGGGTAACTCAGTGAGATTTACATACAGGGCAAGTGAAAAACAATCTGGGACAGTCTGGTGGAAGTGTATGCTGCTGAATGGTGGAGTCACGGTTGATGCAGAAAACAACCAAATGTGGAGATAAGAAAACAAAAATTAAAGGTAGTATCATACTTTGGTAAGAAACCAAAACAGAAAATGTTTACAGATTTACATATAACTTACAGGGTATGAAGATGGTGCTAGTAGAAACCTACTGTTACAAATTTTCCACCTGAAATGGTGTATTCATCCAGAAATTAGTAAAACAACAACCGGAAATCTTTTTGATCTTTTAAAAGATCAAAAATAAAAGAGAAAAGACTTCAGAAATACTGTGGCCGTTTTTCAATGTTTTCTCAAAAAGAGGGCACCGTACCTTAAATTAGTAATTTCTTTGATAAAAACCAAAGTATGATACTACCTTTAAGGAAGTTCTGTAGAGGGGGAAGTTAGGGGTATTACCATCAATTTTGGGGTTGTAATTCAGTGCAGACTGTAGATGGTCTGGTGGACCCATTTTATTACGCTAGGTCAGGGAGCAGTCTTATGTTTTGATTCTTCTTTGGGTTTTTTTTTGTTGGTCTGGCAGTGTTGTAACACAACCCATGTGGGAATGAACATATGGGGTTGTAAACCTCAGCGCAACCATGGAGGTATAGCTCCACGCATGGTGCAACGTTCTTGTATGTAGATATGGACTCCTTTGCAGGGTTTAGGCCATAAGACGCCATACCATTTTTGCCTATAGAGGGCGCTGTCTTGACGCCATCTTGGGGGTACAAAGAAAATGTATTAAAATTCTTCTGACTGAAATGCTGTATTTATCCAGTAAAGAGTAAAACGAATTTTGATCTTCGGAATATCAAAATTGCTATGAAAAGATTTTTAAAATAACATGGGTGTTTTTCAATCTTTTCTCAAAAAGTGGACACTGTATGAGACTGGGAAATTCACAGATGACAGTTACTGTTTCTTTCTTGATATTTTTGACCATGAATCTGCATTTCCTTGACAAAAACCAAAGTATGAAATTACCTTTTGAGAAAGATCCTCGGCTTGAAACGTCAGGCAATCCTGGACATTCTGAACTTTTTACATGATTATTTCAGGACATTATTTTGGTAGAGAAGAGGTTTGCAGCAATCTATTACTTGCATTGAAAAAGAAAAGACCACAATTATTTGAAAACTGCCAAGTATACTGGACTCTAAAACCCAAACTTTCCGATGATACTTCATCAAATCAGAGTGATTGCGACGAGGTGAAACATCATTCCCATATTTAGTCTTTCTGAGTCACTGCTGACTTCACAAGTTCACATGAATCTCAACAGATGGAGAACTGCTTAGCAGCAAAAGGCAGAGGCAAGAGGGATGTGGGGGAGGTGGTGGTTAACTTAGTGGTAGGGAGAGAAGGGAAAAAGGGAAATTCAGCTGTGAGAGTGATGGATGACGAACGTAACCAACGAGAGGGCACATGCTAGCAGGGGATTAAGACTCAGTGCGACAGAGAGGCTGGCTGGCGGAAGAATACTGTAAGGTCAAAAAAACGAAACTAGTTAAAAGAGAGACAACATTTTTTCAAAAATAAAAGAGGGAAAAAGGTGTGAGATGCATTGATGGAGTATTAGGGCTATAATTAATAGCCCATAGTTTAAGTAGCATTGTTGGCAGAGGGCAGAAGCCAGACCTCGACGGACTAATCCAAAACTTGAATTTAGCATCAACGGGGCAGGATTGGAAGCCCAAAATAAAAACACCAAATCTGGTTTTTAGATCAAAGCCCATGAGTCATACTGGGGGAGCATTTGAGATGTCATGACCCAGGTAAGTATTTATACAAATTACCACGGTAACGGTGAGTTGTTTTTTTTCTTCAAAATGAACTACAAATGGGGGGACTCCTAGGAATTCGGGAGAAATCTGTCATTTCGGAAGACGGATAGATCTACAAATCGACGAAGCTTTGATGGATGGTTTCTTTTGCTCTCCCGTACCCTGGCTTGATGTGGGGAACTGTCCAACGAAACTGGCAGCAGATCCCTGCTCTGGGCTTGGGGTTATTGGTCCCCAGAGGTAGTCTCCATCTTAGAAACATCTTGGGATGCAAGAGGGACATGCATGGGGTCGCAGCAGCCTGTGGTGTTGCCCGTCTATGAGCTCTCTCTGACAACATGATAATGATGATGAGAATACCGTATCCGAGGGCCAACAACAGGAGAAAAATTAATCGGACAATTTATGTAATCCTCATATAGAGGCTCCCTTAAGTCTTTAAATATCAATCTTACCCACTTTACTCCCAATATGCTGTCTTTCCTTCTTTTCCTCTCTCGATCAATTTCGTTTGGATTTTCAGTTCCTAAAAGATAAATCACTCCAAAGCCGGAAACTTTTGGACGTTAAGTTGTGGGGTAGCAGGGCTCTAGAGGGTCATGGGAATGGCTGCACACAGCCGGTACAAATTGTGGCATATATGATTGAATAGAACCAAGTTCTTCACACTTTATAATACATTTGCTTTCATATCATTCACCCCTTTATAGATACGTGACCACACTATATGGTCCAGTCAAGAGAATCTCAAAATATACATAGGCCTATACAGTAATTCGAGCACACGGTTTTGAACTAGTGGCGCCCTCTTTTGATTAAAACAAGAAACAGCGGTGGTGTCAGTATAATTTTGTATATTATACACAGCCAAGCATCTTTTATTAAAATCTGGAAAGCTGGAAAGCTAATCATGAGCAAAAGACCGGTGGGGATACCCTGGATCTAACTCCGTGTTTTTTTCAGGAATAAATTGAGCACAACGCACCAAGCCGGAGTTGTAGTGCATTAAGATCAATAAACACCACCGCAGTTTCTTGTTTCAATCAATAGAGGGCGCCATTGAAAACCATGTGCTAGAATTACTGTATTGTTCAGCCATTTAAGCAGATTTCACTGGATTTCTAGTCTTACTTAACATTTTTTTCTTCCAGTACCATGGCTCTTTTTCATAAAAGTTAGGAATATTAAGGATATCTCCTCAGCACTTTTCATGAAATAGAACAATACTGATTCAGCAAATACAGATGCCGCATCCATTTCAGCTTTTAAATAAAATTCACCATTCCACCTAAAAAAGAAAACAAAATGGTGAAGTTACACAAAAAAAGCCGGCCACTTAATGCCTGTAGTTTTCTCAGATAACATCAAAAATAACGGTGGAGTGCCCCCTGTCCCAACGACTAGTTGACCCCAACTTAGCTTTTAGTGGAGTGAAAAATGACACTAAAAACCGATTCAGAAAAAGAGAGTTGGTGTACAGTGACATTGAGAAAACAAGCCAAGCCACTCAGTCCTGGCCAAGTTACAACAAAATTAAAGGTTTTGTAAGGTTTTGTAACATGATTTGTAAGGGTCATAGAACAGCACTCATTTTTTTTGTCTGATCAAACATGTACATGAAATAATGAGCCTGTGAATATTTGAGCTCAAAAGGACATCTGGGTCAGTGTTTTCTTACAAAACATAAAGAACGGTTTTGATCTTACCCTGAGATCAAAACTGTTTTCGGTCTTTGTTCGACTCATTTCTGGATAAAAACAGCATTTCAGGCGGAAATATTTTAATGGTATGTTTCTAGTAGCACCATCTTTCATATCCTGAAAGTTATATGTAAATCTGTGAACATTTCCATTTGGGTATGTTAGCAATACTGTGAGTCGTACTGTAAGTACCTTTAAAACATTGATACACTTAGTCTATGAGTGGCTAACAGAGTGAGAGTTGGGGGTCTTAACTCTGATAAGTGCTTGAACATGGATTTGTAGATTGATTTGTACAATCATTGTCAGCTACGCTCCGGGGATGTGATATTCCTGGGCGATTCCTCTTAAGAACCTGATTCCTCATTCAACTTGCTAAGCCACCTCAGAAGACCTTGGGCTCAAGGACGATAATACTTCTGATCTGATGGGCCAAAATGGGTGGAAAGAGGCATCAATCCTAAAAATCAAGATACTATGAATATCACCCCGCCAATGTCATCTGACAAGTGTTACCTTGTCTATCAAAACTTCAAGGAAGAATTCAGCAAAAAAGCTTGGCTTCAAATAGCTCTGCTCTACTTTCATCACATATTAAACACAAGGGAAACAGCATTATCTATTATCAATTGTAGGACTTATGATGCATTGCAGCCCCACGTAGAAGTTGTAGGATTGGATGGGTTATCCTTCATAACTTTTTTTATAGGATTGATCATAAGGCTTGGTGAAATCGACCCCTGGTCATATATTGTTGATTATATATTGGCCTAGTCACCTGTATTTTTAATTGTATCATTTTATCCAAGAAAAATTGACTGGAGCGGGATTCGAACAGGGCGGTCACCGGTCCGAATCCCGCTCTAGTCAATTTTTCTTTGTTCATCTTTCAATGACTTAAAACAATTCAGTCAGTTTCCCTTGTGGTTATTTGATGATTATATCATTTGAATGAGGAGTTTGGGGGTTGAAGGGGACACCTGATCAAAATTCTCCCACCTGGGCAGGAAGAATCTCAGGGGAGGAGAGAAATTAGTCTTGTCTACCAAGTACAAACTCCAGGCATACCTAATAAGTAGACCACATTAGGTCACTTGTTCACAGTGCAAATAGGTGCGAGCAAACTGATGCTCTAGTAATACATGACTGTTATATTGACACTTGCACACTTGCTGTCAATTATGTTTTCTGGCAAGCTTCCAATTTCCTATTTCATCACTCTCAGAGACAAATGGGGTTTACGGAACAGCGGCTCAGGCTATAGTCTTGGTCCAAGACTGTAAAGCTTGATAACGGACCCCATCGTGCCACTGCGCCCTCTCGTGACTTCATTTGACCCAGTTGCTCGCATTACAGTCTTGGGCATTTCCTATAAACCGGGGCGTGGCCTTTGTATGCCAATTAGGTACCTTATTATGAATATTCATGATTTACGTTGAAATGCAAAATAGGATGCCAAGCGGGCGTGGGAGCGTCACGGTTGGAGCTGCTGAAATGTAAACAAACGCGAGACAGTCCGTGTCCAGACAGTCTCGGCCATAGACATTATAAAAAACTTATTTATCTATTGTCTCGGCGCGCGCGTGGTTTAACAGTCTGAGGCTGCATGGTTCCGTGCTTGTTGAATCGCAGACACAACATGGCGGCTACATTCAAATCCATGCGATAGTGTCTCGTTAGTGGAAAGCTAGAGTTAATTAGGCACCCACAATTAATGTGTGTGTTTATTTAATACCATCAGCTTTCATGTTGTATTTACCATTTAATAGATCGTGTGTATATATTAACAGTGTTCAATGCTCTCATGCATCAGGCATGTCCGGCTATGCGATGAATAGTATACTACCATGGCAACTATAGCAAGCAGTAGGCAACGCAGACATTATTTGAATGCCCCATGACAGTACCACTATTCCCGATCCCACAATCGACACCGAAACATAATATGATAATACAGTACTAGTCATGTGTACGATACTGCATTAGCATGGTACACAGAGGTCATTCGTTACAGGTCATCCATATTCATTAGATACCGATTCAACTGGATTTTTGCGGGCGCTGATTGGTTCCTCCGGAAATCCGAAGGAAAAATAAAGAAAAAGTTAAACAATTCATAGGAAATTCCCAAGACTGTAATGCGAGCAACTGGGTCAAATGAAGTCACGAGAGGGCGCAGTGGTACGATGGTGTCCGTTATCGAGCTTTACAGTCTTGGACCAAGACTACTCAGGCTAGGGCTCAGGCTTCAGCTCTGACATCCATATACTGGAAATATAGGTTGTGGTTTTTCAATGAAGCTGAAGCTCTGTTTTCCAATTTAAAATGAGAGAATCTACTTCCGAACCGCAGACAAACACATCTATTTTGATACCTGTTATTTCAGAATGGATTCATGAAATGGAGCCGGAGCCTGAGCCTCCGTTTCGTAAGCGCCCCTAGCTTTCTTTCTTTCTCAAATACTACATGTATTTGCAGAACAAAACTCTGTAGTACTAATATCAAGAGAAGATGAAGGGAAAACTCTATCCAAAGTAAATGCTTGTTACTGGTGGGGTTGGTAGATGGTGGTGGTAGGGGGGAGGGGTGAAGGGAGGTTGAAGAGGGGGTGAAGGCTGACGTTAAGACACAGATTAGCTTCCAATGTCATCCAAACACCCCGTTGTGTGCGGTGGGTCTCCGATTGCTCCCAAGACACCGCTTAATCCCCGGTTTCAAAATCCTCACACCTCCAATCCTAGATCAAGTATATTATTAATACGGAGGAGCCCAGACCCTCCCGGAACACATGGCCCAGAAGTTTTAAACAATAACCTAAAGATACACTCTGAAAAGTGCTGGCGAAAATCCCTCCTAGTGAGCTAAGAAAGCAGCGCTGGGTTGACTTAGGTGGACGGAGGAGTTTATTTAGACATCTCGGGAGACTGGGGATTGGTGGCGGGTCTAAGGGCCCATCTGCCAACACAACTCAAGATTTCAAAACAGTGCAACTGGAAAAGCGGAGGAGAAAAAAAAATATCCAGATATATACTGAGACTGGAGTGCTCCACCTGCTGAAGGAAGTGAAGGACCTCAAAGGCATGTGTATATATACATATATATATCTAGGCTATATATATATATATGTGAAAGTGACGAGTGGACATGTACGGAGAGCGCCCTCTGTTGATACACTTTTCAGCAGGTGGCAGACCAAGAATATTACACACAGAGAGGTTTAACATTCTGTCCAATTTGTCATAATTTGGAAAGGCATCTCATACAAATGCATTAGATTGTAATCATTATAACTCGGGGCCTTTCTCAAAGCTCGGTTCCAGCTCCGGCTTCGTCTCTGTTTTTATACGCTGAAAATATAGGTTGTGGTTTGCCATTGAAGCTGAAGCTCTGTTGTCCTTTTCAAACCAGAGACTCTACTTCTAACTGCAGCCAAAAGCCTCTATTTTGATACCTGTAATTTTGAAATGGATTCACAAAATGGAGGCAGAGCCGGAGCCTAAGCCGAGCTTTGAGAAAGGCCCCTTGCCTTGTTTTGATCTTGAAGACAATATGCGAGAGGTTAATAGTCTATGCATATAGCCAACATTATATTGATATTGCCGAAGGAGAGTGACCAAACCCTATGCAATGAAAAGTGAAGCTGGCGAAAAGTTACATTTGTGGGAACACTGATTCAGAGGAGATGATGGCATCAACATAAAGACCCTCACTCAGGGACACAAAGCAGGGTGAGGATCCCCAAACTCAAGGCCACCATGAACCCACAGTGGATGAGACCAGTGTAGCAGACTCAGCTGTCTCCCAGTCTCAGCTGTCTCTCCTGATGTAGCCGGACATAGCACGCCACTAATGAACGGTTGACTTTCCCGTTGCTGTGCGCAGAGATGGCATAACATATTTTACCATATTGGTAAGGGGGACCGCTGAGACTGGGAGACAGCTAAGACTGCCACATCAGCACCAGACACAACTTTCCTGTATCAAATGAGCTTTTCACAATTTCATACTATCCAAAATCTCGGGGTTGGAACCGGATCGAACCCCCAGATTTGTTTCAGCTCTTATCACACTTGAAAAGTTTCAACCCCGAGCAAACCTGGGTAGAAACAGAGTGAAATCAACCCTGGTAGGGACCAGGGTTGAAAACTTGAAAACTGCATTTTTCTGCCGTGATGTGTGTCATATGAACCAGTTCACCAAAAACGTAGTGTGAACATTGGGTCTCTCCGATCTGGTTCAAAAACTTGCCGGGCTGAACCTGGGTGGATCCGGCTTGGTTTCAACACAGATCGAAAAAGGTGATAGTGTAAAATGGCCTAAAGAAGGCCAGAGAGCTGGAGAAGTTATTCCCTGTTCCGTGCACTTTTCAACCAATCCACCAAACACACACACCACACACATACAATGTCCCAGAGAAAAAAAAAGAAGTTCCACCTGACATCTTGACAAACAGAAACAGGTGCCAGGGATAATAAATCACAACAAAATGTAAACTCTTTTAGAGTGACATCATTAGATCATTGCATGGCAAGACACTGCCAAACTCAGGTTCTGATTCTGGAATGAAATATGATTTATTTATCAGGGGGGCTAGGTTTGCAGAGGACTTTGTCCTGAGAAAGAATGAAAAAAAAGTCTAGGGGTGATAATTTATGATAATTGATGACACAAACTGAAAGCTTGAAATTGATTTGTCTCCTTGGTAGCATGTGTTTGACCTTTGACATGGAACATGCAGTCATGTTGCCTGAGAGTTGGGTTCTTGTGCAAAGGATGGTGGGCTAGGCTTGTGCATCACAGGGCAAGTATGGTATTAAAGGTATACAGTACAGAACTGGAAACATACCCAAACAGAAATGTTCACAGATTTACGTATGACTTTCAGGGTAGGAAGATGGTGCTGGTAGCAACATGCCGTTAACATAATTACCTTTACCAATCCTGTATTATGCCTTTAAGCATCAACTTATTATATGTATATATAGTGGGATTTTGAGAATTGAGGGACTAGGGAATGGGAAAACTCCATTGACTGGGGTTGTTGTACTAGAAGGAGTGGTAGGGTTGGGGAGTGGGTTGGAGCATGGAGCTAGGAAGAAGGTTGGGTTGGGATGGGTAGTGGGTTGGGGCAGGTGGAAATTTAGGGAATGGGTGTGGTTGAGTTCAAGGGGAGTAAGTTGGTAGTATGGGTTTCCTTTCTTTGAGTTTTGAGTTAAGTTTTCGAGTTTTGAGTTAAATTTTCAAGTTTCTAGTTAAGTTGTTTAGTTTCGACTTAAATAAGTTTCCAAGTTTCGAGGTGAATGTTCCAGTTTTTGAGTTTCGAGTAGGCTTATGAATAGAGTTCATACTCATAGGCCTATATGTTTCTAATATTGCATTATAAGGTAATGCCTTGTGCACAATTCAATGAAAATCCTTTTGAATTAAGTTCCCATCCAGCAGTCTTCAAAAGTTGAGATAATTCCAAGAAAAAAAAAAAACCCAAAACATGTTCAATTTGTAAACAAAATAAAACAAAACAAACAAACAAACAAACCGATACATCAAATGGAACACTATAGGCCAGCTCGCTCAATTTGTTTATACTTAAAGCTAAATAAAGAGAAACAGATCACATGAGAACATATGTTAATGCTAATTGTGGACAAGGTCCAGTTTCTCAGCAATGTCTAATCATAGCCATGTATCATTGTCCATTTATATCTCTAAAACTTCCCAGTCTCCCAAAAATAGAACCACAAAGTACACAAGATTCACAGTCCACTGAATCCAAACAGAAAAACCTTGAGATCAGCAGGGGGATTGGAATATACACAGAAATCTATAAATACCATGGGAACAGGCTGACAGTATTTAGTTTTTTTCTGCACCAATTACCTAGCATAAATGGAGCACATGTGTGTGTACACATAATGTAGGCCTACCTACCGAGCATAAATTGAGACTGCGCAAGTGTCTTCATCAGCTTGATAAAGGCTAGCAGTCTGCAGCAGAAACATGGCCACCTTTCGGCAAACATTGTGAGCCATCGAACACTTAGTTTCTTAATTATTACTTTATATTATTATTTATTTCTGGTTTATGAAACCAGGGATTCCTAAAAAGCACCCCAGGCACTGTAGCTCGAAAGCCTGATGAAACATTTTATGGAAAGATCATGAGAAGAAGATACAGTTTTAGAGCAATAGAGGTGGGAGGAAAACCCCAGAGTAATATTCTCGGTAAAACCCACAGAATCAGGTATAAGGGACTGAAAACCCATTCCACTTGTGGACCAAGTCGGACTTGAACCCAGGATGCCAGAGGTGAAAGGCGAGGAAAGAACCCCTACGCCAACCTGACTCCCCGAACTTTAGCTCTATGGTAAGAACAAGGACACAAGTCACAATGTCATGGTGCTACTTCCTGCACATTTCTATGCTTATGAATACAAAATGTTGTCATTCTTCACTTACAGAGAAAATCAAGAATTTCTGACAGCCAGCAAGAGGGCCACACATTGCAAGTTATGAGGAGTTTGAGTGTACAAGCGCCCACAACTTTGATCAAAAATAGGATCCCTAAAGCATAATTCCCTGCCTCAATCTGCACATCAATTCTCCACTAACAGCAACCTGAGGAATAATGAAATTGCCTTCAGAATATAAAAAACATTCTTCTGAAATCAAAAGCAGTTTGTGAAATAGCGGCCAGAACAAACCACATCAAACCGAGTATATAAACCCAGCACTGCATTTAGGGTTGGGTCCATGCATTTAAAGGTCTTGTATAAAAAAAAAGGCCCAGTCCCCGAACTGGAGTGTAAATAAACATATTATGGATGGGCACTTCCTATATTACTTGGACTGAGGGAGTGTATATAACTAGCAATCCCCTAGCGGACATTAAACTACAGTAATGGTTGGCTGGTGTGGTCAGGGGAAGTGTTTATTTTATCTAGGAGAGAAGTGGTTCTCACCCATTCACTGTGGTCCCTAATTATATCTCTAGTGTACTCAAGCAGCATGGATCTTGGAGTGACAAGATCCAGGCTGATACCATGGGCCTTTTCAAACTATCTCCTTTTCAATCCATGTTGAAATCGACCCAGATCCGCCCCGATTAGTTTTTTAACCGGATCGAAGCAACATTCACACTATGTATTTGGTGAACCAGCTCGTTCAACATGGATCACCATGAAAAATGCTGTTTGGAACCGGGTTGAGATTTTCAACCTTGGTCCCTAACAGGGTTGATTTTGATCTGTTTCAGCTGTCCTACCCTGGTTGGCTCAGGGTTGAAACTTTTCCAATCAGTTGGTAGAGCCCCTGTACGGTGTTCAGGAGGTCCTGGTTCGAATCCCGCTCCAGTCAGCTTTTCTTTGTTCACTTGTCAAATGTGAAAAGGGTTGAAACAAATCTCGGAGTTTGATCCGGTTCCAACCCCAAGATTTTGTATCATGTGAAAAGGCACAAAAATGGCCACATTTTAAAGTGTGATTGACAGTTTTTTTGACACTTTGGAAATTCCTGATAAGACATATCCCCCTCCCAGTCCTTCCCACACACTTCTTTCCTCCATGCACACACGTAGTAAATGCCTGCCATTGTGACCCCTGTGAATTTTGTCCCCAAACTCTATTAAATTTGATATTTTTGATTCATTGAAAAGTGAAAAAAAAATTGAAAATTGAATGGAGTGGGATTCGAACCAGCAACCTCCGAAATATAGTACCGGCATTCTACCCACCAACTGAGCCTTGACAAATTATACAGTTGGTCAAATAAGCCTCAGTTAAATTTAGAATAGGACAGAATGCACAAGTTGAAACATGTTTTATGCAACGGACAGTCTAGCTATTCAAATGACCAGGAAACTGATTTTCTTTTAGGCTTGGCCCGTCAGAGGTTATAGTTTGTGGTTTGTCTGGGTGTGGGCTTACTGATTTACTGGTAAGCAGAAACCTCCCTACCCTTGAAAGGAAAGATCATTATACTAATAGCTTGGGAGTATATTACTTCCATAGGCTGAAGTGTCTGGAAGTCAATGGTTTAAAGGTAGTATCATACTTTGGTAGCATACCAAAACAGTTATCTTCACAGATTTACCTATAACTTACAGGGTATGGATGGTAAAGTTTTTCTGCCTGAAATGCTGTATTTATCCAGAAAAGAGTCAAACCAATTGACCAAAAACAATTCTGATCTTTGGAAGATCACAAATCCTGTGAAAAAATGCAGAAATACCATGGGGGGTTTTTCACTGTTTTCTCAAAAAGTGGGCACCGTATGGGACTGGGAATTTCATAGATGACTGTTACTGTATCGTCCTTGATATTTTTGCCCATGAATCTGCATTTCTTTGACAAAAATCAAAGTATGATATTACCTTTAACAGAGGTTCAGCGCATTTTATATTCTGGAAAAAAACATATAGGGGCCTAATCGTAAGAAATCAGCATACCACCGAAAGACGTTGCGGTTTTTTTCTCCATCTGTAATCTCTCTTCTAGAAAAAAGTTTTCCACAAACCATGTTTATTTTTATCACCATGGAAACCTGACAGGTTGTTCCAACCAGCTGTCTGCCCATGTATAGCACTATTGCACTTTATCGCCAAGTTTCATTTCCGAACTGATTTCGTTCTCTCTTCTTCTCCGATGCTTTTTTCTTTAATAGCCAGGGGCTCTAATATTTCCAGTCACTGGATTCTTACTTTGAAATCTGTCCGAATCTCCGACCAATTACCTCAGTCCCACTTAATGCAAATTACCTACAAGTAGGAAGTAGAAAAGGGGGAAGAAATGGGTGTGAACCCTGACCCCGGGGCCCCTGGGGGAGGAGGGAAGGGAAGGGGGGGGGTGGTGGAAGGCGATTCACCTTGATGGTTGAGATGAAGGCTGAGGAATTTAGCCCTGATGTAGGGGTGGCCCTGCCGTGTTCATCACTTGGCACCGTGACAAGTGACAATGCCTCTAGGACATCCACAAGTTCCATTTCATCATCCCTCCCCCACCTCCCAATAAAATGAATAAGTCAAGTTGAAATCACTTTGCAAGCTTATCTACCACTTATAAAACTTGGATGCCTCTTCTGCCCCTCCCCCCCCCCCAAAAAAAAATTTAACAAAACCAACAGACTTATAAATACAAGTAATATACTGCTGCAAACTGCTCATCAGATAAAAAATAACAACCTGAAATTTATAAAATGCTTGGAGTTAGGAGGGCCTGACGTGTTTCAGGATCTTTCTTTATCAAAGGCTTCGATAAAGATCCTGCTAGGATCGAAATGGGGCCTAATAAGTTATCTATTATTCAATATTTAAGATTGTTGTTCTTCATAGTTCCTTTTTAACAGAAAGATCCCGTATTACACTAGTTGCACACATTTCATAATTACCATAATAATACTAACTAGTCCACACTAACCAGTACAATTACACATTTCTTTAGCATGTAGGGGCCTATACATCTACCGGTACTTTCTTTAGGTTGATGACAGACCACAAAGCAATTTGACGGTACATTGAAAATATAGTAATACATCTGTATATGGGTTGATGAAAAAATGTCATTGTTAAAGCAGGCTTTGATTTATAGCATTTTCATTTCAGTTTGACATTATTTACCAGGCCTGTACTTTTAGAAAGGGGCAAACAAGTCCCATTGTATACAAACTACATTGCAGACACAACTGTACAGAGGGTTGTTTTATAGTAGGCCCTACATGACAACAAAAATGGAATTTTTGACAGTGTCAAAACTTGACCTTTTTTAAATAGGCCCTATGCCAAGTTTGCCATTATGTCAAAACTGGTGTTAAAATCTTGATTTGCTGTAACACCATGTCGGAGAGTGATAATGGAATCTGAAAACCTTGGAAGGAGGACAAGGAACCTGGCCTGAGGAGTTTGACAGCTCTGTCTTAGATGATAACCCCATCCATCAGGGACACTGGTGCCAGATCTAAATCCCCCCTCTGACAAAAAGGATCAAATCGTTTTGGAAAGACTGTGCATTGAAAAATCCCTCCAAACAATAAAAAAAACTGGCAAAGTTTTCAAATAGGCAACCAAATCAGTGAAACCTTTTCTCTCCCCCAACTCAAACCCTTCCCTCCCCCCTTGGGCAAACAAGGCCTAGAAAAGAACCATCCAGATCTCCTTCTCTTTTGTAATGCTTTGTTCCGGAGGACAACTAGAACACAATAGGTGAACAATAGCTCCAAGCTTCTGCCCAACAAAGGGCTATTACAGAAACTGAGTACAAATCCATAAAAAAAGCTTGACTCCATTGTTTGGCATTGTTTTGGGTTTTTTTTGGTGGGCTGGTTATTTGATCTTTTAGCCACAACTTCTATTGTGTATAAAAGGGGATGACAGATAGTGTGTGTGATTCTAGGACTATGTCATCATTCTGTGGCTTTTGCCATTGTTGGACTTCAATTATTAATCCTCACCCCAAATAGGCACTTGTCTTTGTTAGGCAACAGCCATGGGGAATATAGCTGTTCCTCAGTCAATATAACTGTGTGCCACTATCCTTTCAGGGGTAAATAGGAAGCTGTGAAGAGGCCTTTCTGCTTCTAAGACCCTCGAATGATCGCTAGAGCAAACTACAGGACAGGAAACTGGCGCAAAGGTTTTAAAAATAGTGTTTCAATGCAAACACGTTCTGTTCAATACTTTTGTTTTCTTTTGACATGGATTACTGTGTTTCTGTTTGCCATTAAACAGAGAAATGACAGCTCCCCTTCAACATTTAATCACATCTTGATTTCCAGGAAATATCCTGGATACTTTTTTTCTCAGCCTTTAATTTCATTTCATTAAAGGTATGATACATGATTGGTAAAGGTCACATAACAGCACTCACACTTTGTCTGATCCAACGTGTGCATAAAATGATAAACCTGTGAAACTTTGAGCTCAATCGGACATCTGAGTCACGAGAAAATAGCAAAAACCTGACTAATTCTTTCTTAAAAAACATTAGGTATGGTTTTGATCTCAGCACAAGATAATAACTGTTTTCGGTCTTTGTTTTAGTTTCTTGTCAGGATAAATACACCATTTCAGGAGGAAATATTTTAACGGTAGGTTTCTACCAGCACCATCTTCATACCCTGAAAGTATGAAAATCTGTGAACATTTCTGTTTGGATATGTTAGCAATCCACTGTACCTTTAAGAACTATTTTATCATAATAAGACATGATGCAAAGTCCAACAGAACCTATTGTACTAATTTCAAGAAAAAAACAAAATTCAGAACCAGAACAGCCTTTTTATGCTGCTATGGCCGACCTGCAAAAAATATTTGATTTCTTTTTCCCAGTGTTGTGAAGTTTACATTCTTCAGAGAAAGGTGGCCCATTTGACATATCAACAGTCAGTCAAATTTATGCCTTAACAAAAAGTCAGAATCTGGAATTCTGACAGGTGGGACGACAATGCATGGCATGTGATAAATATTTATCACGGACACGCTTTCAGTTTGAACTGTGCGACAGACAGAGACGTTTCGGGTAGAGAGTCCAAACCGTATTTTGTGACGTGTGTACCTGCATCGCTATGGAAACGTCCCCTGTTTGCAAAAAAAAAAGACATGAAGAATGTCACGTAATAGCTTGTGGTTCATCTTTCTGTTCTTCGTCTTCATTAAAGTTGTAAAAGAAAAAAAAGGGAGGGAAAAGTGTAACAAAAAAGAGAGCAGTTTATTGTAAATTTTCACTAATTACTACCTTTGTGTCTCTATGACACCTTAATCATTCAAGGTGCATCTATCATACATTAAAAGCAGTGCAATCAAACCGAGTCTTGGATTCAAAGTAGTCTGGTACCTCTTTTCTTTGTAGAATTGGTGTTTTTTTTTCCAAACGGTACACAAGGAACGTGACAAGATAGATGTTCCGTGAATAAGAAGTATGTCACTTCATTTTCATACTGGTACTTTGTCAGTGCATGCTTATAACGCTAGACAAAACATTAGAAACATGGTGAGATGCCAATTTTGTTACTGACGCATGATTCTAAAGAATGGCAAACCCAAGACTAAAGACAGGTTCAAATGAGTCGAAACAGAAAGCAAAACATCAAATCTTTGCGAAGGAAGAATCAAGTTGATCGATGTTAAAATATTCATAAATTGAAAGGAGATGCATTCAATGCAATTTTAACACAACTGCTCATGTTTGACAACAATAACAAAGTGAAACTGGAATTGGGGTTGTGTGATATCTAGACAGCTTGTTAATCTTCAACAGAACTGTGCGGATTTTAAGGGGAATCGTGCGCAGACTACTGATCCTGAATCGAAGCTGAGGTTTGCCGGCTGATCAAACCAGCTGAGTTGGAGAAGGTCGATGCAGTGTTGTCTCCATGGTCAGCTAGACTGTTCATTACTTCATACATGTAAATATCCTATAGGGTCAATACTAGACATGAAGAAGCATCCGTCAACAAAACTGAATCAAATCGTTGAATGTGTAGGAGAGTGGAAAACTCTCCTGTGTAAATTCAGAAAAAGTTCTAAAGTCCCTGTGGTTTTTATTTTTAGTTTCCCACACTGATAAGCTGGCAGTTTGTTTACAGCATGCCCCTGTGCTGAAAGTAATTTATCATGTTTTAGTTTAGAACAATGGGCTCTTTCACAGTGGACCATGCGGTTCACATTCCTTTAACCTAACCCTAGTCACTTTCCAGACCGGCAGTGAAGAGTGCACACCACAATTTTTGCACTTCATTGAAATTTTTCATCTCTGTCCCTCACTTGGTCTGTTCAATTATTCGGTAAGTTCAAATCCATTTTGTTGTTTTCCTCTCTTATGTTGTATAAAATGTTTTCTTCTAAAAAGTCAAGCGTCTCTTCCCAATTTGATAGCTGTTTAAGCCACTTGAAATGCCATGTTTTCATGATAGATGTTTTAGTTAATATTTTAGAGTCTTTTGAAAGATGAAAGTTTCCTTCTAGATATTGCTGTAGGAATTATTATACATGTTTAAGATTGTTAAGAATTTAGTTGGTTTTCCTGGAGAATAAGGTTGTGTTTTGTATAATGACATGGGGTAACGAGAAATTTCCTTCAGAGTTAAGTGAAGAAGTCAGGGAAACTGAATACTGGTTTTACAGCATCACATTTACTGAAGAGTTATGAATCTGTGTGCCCAAGGTTTTACTATAATAAGGATTTGTGTGTTCTTTTAGCATTTTGAAATCGAATGGAATTCCTTTTTGTGGTGACTCGCATGAGTTATGTTTTTTCCTTGATTTCCTTAGCCTTTAGTTGTAGAGATACGTTTTTGTTTTAAATCCAGTTTTTTCTTACACTTTCTGACTACAGTAGTTTATTGTTTAAAATTGCCTCAATAGATTCAGTGTTTGGCATTGAAAGTGTATTATTGCCTAGGGCATTAGTGGTATTTTAGTATAGAATGTTTCTTGGCCCATGCTTGTCCCAAGAGTTGCTGTTTCAGGACCATAGACTTGTTCCCTAGCCAATTTGTTCGACACCAGGTGTGGCTGTATTGTAGGCTTACTTATGTATTTACTGTGCCAATCTTTGCTTTTACTGTTGTGAGACTTGAGTCAACTCTAATTGTGGTTAGGCCTTGAGGGTAGCCAGTTTGACAGTCTCATTTGACCATTATGCCATGGTTACTGCCTTATCAGCTCATTATGTATTCACAGTGAAGTTTGGTGGTTCTTGCCCACTGTGGTCTGGTAGTTGGATAATGTTTACTTTAGGGGATTACAAGTAGCAACAGTCTCAAGGTTAATTATGCATAAGAAAGACAGAGAGATTTTGGTGACCAGTATTTTGTTATTTACTTTGAAGTACATGTAGGCCTAGTTGATTCATATATATATCTCATTAATCTACATTGCATATATCTATTCTTCATTTTTTCTTATTAGCGTTTTCTATTATTCTTGTTTCTTTTAAACAGGTCGTTAATGTTGTTGTTATTTTGATTTGGGATCCTCTTACTCACTGTGTTGGCTTTAATCATAGAGCTAGGAAGAGAAGGAGTGAGAACCAAGGCACTTCAAACGGCAATGATCGCCGCCGCATTCATGCAAGTTGCAACCGCAGGCTTTGTGTAAAATAGTAGTTATTATGCAAATTTATCATTGCAGTAGTCTGGCTGGGAGCTGGCTTGACCAACTTCATCCCGGCACTGTGGAAAGGTTTAATTTCCTTGCGCGTGTAATATACAAACGTAGTGGACTCAACATGGCCAAAATGAAAAACTGACCGGACTTTTCAACAATTGGCCATAGCTGGCTAGGCATTTGTAATATTCACATATGTACCATATTTTCTGTCAGGACATTATCTACAATTTAGGCTGAGTCCTGACCGTGAAAAATCTCGGGTCAAGCCGCATTTCGAAATATGAAATTACCCTTTTTAAGCATAATTGGTTTTCGATAAATGTCAAGAAAAGACGACAAATTGCCGTTAAATGCCCGATTCCGACGAACGACGCATCGATCGAAAGAGAATTTTCTTGCGCATCTTTCGGTATGCCATATAAGCATGCAGGGGCGTTCAGTATCAACTGCGCTTGCCATTTATTATTTGGTTCGTTTGTTTCGTTACTCCAATTTGCAATTTCAGTTATGAACCATTTTTGGGGTTACCAGGGAAATCCGGCGACGATCATCCTGTTCAAAGGATCGACTGCGGTTGTGTTATGTAACCGGCGTGTGGCCGGCCGCAGTGCTTTTCCAATGGGGCTTAATTGGGCGATTAGTGATTGGATTAGTGATATGGTTGCAGTTCGAACTCCTTCTCTTCCTAGCTCTATGCTTTAATTAAGTTTAGTTTTTTATCTTTGGGTTTCAAATTAAGTTTTTTTTATTTTCTTGGTTTTTGCTTGGTCCTCGTTTGTTTTTGTTCTTATTTTGGATTTGTGCTTAAGTAGTTCTGATACTAAGATTTGCTTCTTTTTTTATCATAAATATTTGAACTAAGTGTTTTGGGGTTTTCTTCAGTCACATTTTTGGAATTAATAAATTGGGTTTTTTATTTTTCTTTGTTGCTGAAACCAATTTTCTCCTGTCTCTATTTATTAATTTCCTCGCGACTCTTCCCTATACGATCATTTGTGTTGGTTTGTTGGTTCTTTTTAAGCGAGTTCCCCATTGTTTGTAAATTCTGAGTTTTGTTTTAAGTTTTTTTGCAACGCACCACTTTTCTGGGTTACATTTTTTTTGGTGGAGAATCCGGGTATAGGGAATATTTTCTTTATGAACTTAGCCAGGTTTTTTTTTAAATAGAGACATTTTTTTCTTAGGTATTTAAGCCAACACATTGTTTGTAGGGGTGAACATTTCATTTAGCAATGGCGGAGACACCGAAAGCAAGGATGCCCACACCCATTACACCTCCACGACTCACGCCACATCCATTCAATGGCCTGACACCAGAATTGCACCAGTCCCCAGCATTGAGGTCCACCAACCCGTTCCAGCACCATCAGCCTGCTTGTCAACCAGTGGCCGTCTCCCCACTCCAGCTGGCAGACTTTGATGCACCGCCAACACCACCAAAGCCTGCAGTGCCATCGACAACGGCACTCACATCGCATCAGTTGCGGGACGTGGCCACTTTCAGCGGGTCAAACTCCAACAAACATGGACTACGGGTGGAGGATTGGGCGAGGGATATGAAGTATCTCCTCCAGATTAAAGGACAACAACCGGAAGACCTCCGCTTCAATGAGGTTGTACGCCACACTAAGGGCATGGCTCGCGACGTCCTGCTTAATCTAGAGAGCCGAGGAGGAGTGACGGCCGAAGAGGCGATAAGCGAGCTACTAGACGAGTTTGGAGAGGGTGACTTGTCATCTGCGCCCATTGCCATTTTCTTCTCACGGAGGCAGAAACCCGACGAGACAGCAGGAGAGTACGCCATCGCCTTGGAGGCCCTCCTAAGGCACGTAGAGGACCTGAAGCGGAGGCAAGGTGACCACAATCCCCTGGTCGAAGATAAAGACCACCTCCTCACCTCACAGTTTATGTCGGGCCTCCATGACAGTTCCGTGCGGCAGAGGTTGGCCCCGATGAAACCACGGGACATGACCTTCCCAGCTTTGAGAAAGGAGTTGCGCATTATCGCAGAGGAGTCCCGTCTGGTTCAGGGAGTACCAAAGAACCGTTGGTGCTTCCAACAACGTACGGAAGCACAGGCCAATCAACAGAAGGTTGCTGACCCTACCGGAGGAGGGACAACAACAGGGGGCCCAACTCTGCACAATCCCCAGGCCACTAGCCATGTCCCAAAACAACTGGAGGCGCTACAATCTTTGATACAACGACAGATGACAACGATGGACCAATTCCTTGAGGGTCAGCGCTCCCTAAGCCAGCGAGTGGAACAGATCGAGCGTGTCATCCACCCATCACCATCTCCAGCACCAGGCCCAGGGATGATGGGCCCCCGCCCACCTATGCGAGGCGCAGCCCCAAGGTCATTGAGGTGTTTCAACTGTGGGGAATTTGGCCATTTCGCCCGTCGTTGTCCGTACCCAAATCACCGCCAAAACAACCAGCCACCCCAACAGCCCCCA
Organism: Astropecten irregularis; assembly: GCA_963971285.1. NCBI lineage: Eukaryota > Metazoa > Echinodermata > Asteroidea > Paxillosida > Astropectinidae > Astropecten > Astropecten irregularis. The sequence goes on along the minus strand of OZ020248.1, from coordinate 6,061,207 downwards.
CAGCCGCAGACCTCAGGAGCACCACTTCACCCCCAGTTAAACTAGAAAAACCCTCTGATGATGGGCAATCAGCGGGTTGTTCTAGTTTAAACAAGAGCCCCCTAAGGAAAGAACACTTAGGAAAGCAACCCCAGGAGAAGGAGCAGGGAGACAGTCTGGTTGGTCCAGTAAGTTGCGTTGAAGTGACCATTTCTGGCAGGATGTGTTCTGCCCTATTGGACACGGGTTCGCAGGTGACCACCATCACAGACGAGTATGTGGCCAGACATCCAGCGTTGCAGGGTCAGGAACCACGGAAAACCGATGTCCTTATCTATGGTGCTGGGGGCCAACTTGTTTCCCACCGAGGATATGTCCTGTTGGACATTGTCGCCCTTGGCCGAACATTTGAGAAAGTACCTGCACTGGTCGTGCCGGTCACTAAGTTCCGGAGATCAACCCCTCTTCTACTCGGAACTAATGTTATCCTTGCTGTGCGAGATGGAATGCATGCCAGATATGGGAGATGGTTCATGTCCAAGGCCCGACGGCGCTCCAACCACTGGTTCACGGCATTTCAATGTGTCAATGTTGACGGGACCGACATGGCAAATCGAGATGGGAAGATTGGCATGCTACGATACACAGACAAGAAGAATCTCGTGATAAAGCCGGGCTCAGAGATGGATGTTCCGACACAAGGCCCCAGGAGAATGCAACGCCGGACTTTCCATGGGCTGATAGAACCCCTAGACGCCACCCCGATTGGATGCCTGGTGGTGAGTCAAACATTTGCCGAGATGCGGAAGGGTGTGACACCAGTCCGGGTGTGCAATCTATCACAGCAGGAGGTGGTTATCCGGCCGTACACTTGCTTGGCTAGAGTATCAGCTGCTAGGGAAGTTGGGAACCCTACCGAGTTCTACCACAACTTACAGAGTGCTGCTGGTGACCCCACCGTGCGCAACAAGCTGATGATGGGACAAGCTCCTGATGCATCCCGACCCGTGCCAGACGTCGACCTCAGTGATGCCAGCTTGACAACCCCACAAAGGAAAGCCCTGGAAGCCCTGTTAAAGGAGAATTCAGATGTCTTCTCCACGAATTCCATGGATATAGGAGCGGCCGACAAGATACATCACAAGATTCCGCTCAGCGACCCGACCCCCTTTCGCATGCCCTACCGTCGGATTCCCCAAGCAGATTTCCAAGAAGTTCGACAGCACATTGATGATCTTAACAAGGCCGGTATCGTAAAGCCAAGTCAGTCACCATTTGCCTCACCGGTCGTTATTGTAAGGAAGAAAGATGGCAGCATTAGGCTGTGCATCGATTACAGGAAGCTCAACTCCCGAACTGTTCGAGATGCGTTCCCCTTGCCACGGATAGACGAAGCCCTTGATGCACTGGGGAAAGCAAAATATTTCTCCTGTCTTGATTTGACATCGGGTTATTTTCAAGTTCGGGTAGCTGAAGAGGACCAGCCAAAGACAGCCTTCACAACGCCTATGGGTTTGTTCGAGTTCACTCGGATGCCGTTCGGGCTTGTGAACGCCCCTGCAACTTTCCAGCGGCTTATGTCAACAATTTTCGCCGGAAAGCAGTTCGAGAGTGTCCTCCTCTACCTAGATGACGTCATCATATTTAGCAAGACCTTTGAGGAACACATCACTAGACTGGGGGAGGTGTTTGGGCTGCTACGGGAACACAACCTGAAGCTCAAGCCGTCAAAGTGCCAACTTTTGAAAGAAAGTGTGCAGTATCTGGGCCACATTGTCTCAGCAGAGGGTATCCAGACAAATCCGGAAAAGGTTTCTGCCGTAGAGGAGTGGCCTATCCCAACCTGCAAGAAGGAAGTGAGAGGGTTCTTGGGAATAACGGGCTATTATCGTAGATTTGTCCAGAATTATGCGAAGATCGCTAGCCCTCTTTTCGCACTCATCGGAGGGAAGCGAGGTGTCAAAGACCCACCCTTCACCTGGACGGCAGCATGTGATGCAGCTTTTACGACACTGAAGAGCAGACTTGTATCCACGCCCATCCTAGCATATGCCGATTATACACTTCCCTTTTGCGTTCAGACAGATGCATCACTCTGCGGCCTTGGTGCAGTACTCACCCAGAAGCAGGATGGTCGAGAACGAGTGGTTGCATATGCGAGCCGAACCCTCTCCTCTGCAGAGAAGAAGTACCCAGCTCACAAGCTAGAGTTCAGAGCTTTACACTGGGCCCTTACAACCAAGTTCCGGGATTATCTGTATGGACACAAGGTCACCGCAATGACTGACAACAACCCCATGACGTATGTCCTGAAAACAGCAAAGCTAGATGCTCACAGCCAACGATGGGTCAATGATCTTTCACTGTTTGAAGTTGACATCCTCTACCGTCCAGGGAAGAACAACGCCAACGCTGATGCGCTCTCCAGGATATCTGGAAGGGAAGTCAAACACATACTGGATGCAGCTGAGAATGGCACAGCGGAGAATGCGATGACCACGGGACAAGCCGAGATCCAGATGCAGGATGTTTCTCCATCTCAAGGTGTCCGTCCGGAGACGAACAGTCCTACCCCATCAGATGAGGACGTTGAGGTACCTCTCTCCCTGGATGAGGCCCCCTCCAGCAATGGCTCTCAGACTTGTGGAACGAGTTGTATACAAGGTGACGGCGAACTACGCAGAGCTCAAGCAGATGATCTGGCGATTAACCGGGTTCTCCTCCTCAAGACATCTCAGCACCACAACCTAAGCCAGAGGCAGATGAGACGCGAGGACAGATGTGTTCGTCGACTGCTACACTCCTGGGATCACCTGCATGTGGTGGATGGCCTCCTCATGTATAGTGAAGGGGAGGGCGGTAACAAGAGAACACTTCCAGTTCTCCCACATCAGATGATACCGCCAGTCCTGAGGAATCTCCATGATGAGATGGGCCATCTTGGTTTTCGTAAAACCCTCCAGCTGGTGAACAAAAGATTCTTCTGGCCAGGCCTACATACGGATGTAAAGCACTACATAGAAGTCTGCAAGAGATGCACTCTAAGAAAACGCCCAGAGAACCAAAGATGCACCAGTCTCCACAGCATTAAGACGACCCGCCCAATGGAGTTAGTCTGCGTCGATTTCCTGAGCCTCGAGAAGTCTGCCGGAGGATGTGAGCATCTACTTGTGGTGACTGACCATTTCACCCGGTATGCAAAGGCATACCCTACGAGGGACCAGAAGGCGTCAACTGTGGCACGTACACTGTGGGAGAAGTATATCTCTAACTATGGAATTCCAGAGCGCCTGCACTCCGACCAGGGAAAATGCTTCGAGTCTGAGGTCATCCATCAACTCTGCACAGCCATGGGGATGTCCAAGAGTAAGACGACGCCATACCATCCTCAGGGCAACGGTATGACAGAGCGATTTAACCGCACCCTGCTGTCCATGCTTGGCACCTTAGACCCAGCGAGGAAGGTGAATTGGGCGTCCCACGTTGAGACCTTGACCCATGCCTACAATTGCAGCCAGCATGAGTCTACAGGTTTCTCCCCTTTCTTCCTCATGTTCCAGCGAGACGCCAGACTACCAGTCGATGTGAGGATTCCAAGGCCAGAGGAGCAGTCTGATGGGGCCAGTCAGAACTATGGCACGTACGTCAAGACTCTACAGACACGCATGCAAGATGCATTTGCAGAAGCTACGACTCATGCAGAGGAAGCCAGAAGCAAGCAGGGACGCAACTACAACTCGAAGGTGAAAGAGAAGCCCCTCGCACCTGGTGACAGTGTCCTCGTCCTAAACAAATCACCTCGCGGCAAGGGCAAGCTCAGAGACAGATGGGAGGAGACCCCTTATGTGATACTCAGGAAACTACAGGCAATTCCGGTCTACACAGTGAGGCAAGTAGGAACGCAGAGGCTCAGGACACTTCACCGCAACATGCTCTCCCTGTGTCCCTTTGAAGTGTCAGATGAGATGTCCGTCACCAGTCCTCACCCCAATACTTCTGATGATGATGCAGGAACCACCATCGCTCCTCCAGACGAATTTCGAGATGACATAACACCCCAGCCCTCTTCAGATGAATCTGTTGCCTATATCCCCCCACCGAGAAAATTCTCAGATGGGTACTCGTCGTCCGATAATGAAGAATCGGACTCCAGCTCGTCCGACAATGAGGAATCGGACTCCAGCTACGATGAGGATGCAGTGGATTCCATCAGACCAAGGAGGAACATCCGCCCACCCAGGAGGTACCGTGACCTGGACTGGTAACTTCAAATCCTTGCTGGACTGATGAGAGAATACCTGGGATTACAATTAAGTTTCTAGTTTACGTTATGTCATCTTGGATCCTTAGGGATTATGACACAGGTAGAGTGTAAGCAGATCATAGTGTAAACTAGTCAAGTCTTTTCTTTTCTTTTTTGTTGTTGAGGACAACAACCGATTTAAGTATGGGCGAGTGTAGGAGAGTGGAAAACTCTCCTGTGTAAATTCAGAAAAAGTTCTAAAGTCCCTGTGGTTTTTATTTTTAGTTTCCCACACTGATAAGCTGGCAGTTTGTTTACAGCATGCCCCTGTGCTGAAAGTAATTTATCATGTTTTAGTTTAGAACAATGGGCTCTTTCACAGTGGACCATGCGGTTCACATTCCTTTAACCTAACCCTAGTCACTTTCCAGACCGGCAGTGAAGAGTGCACACCACAATTTTTGCACTTCATTGAAATTTTTCATCTCTGTCCCTCACTTGGTCTGTTCAATTATTCGGTAAGTTCAAATCCATTTTGTTGTTTTCCTCTCTTATGTTGTATAAAATGTTTTCTTCTAAAAAGTCAAGCGTCTCTTCCCAATTTGATAGCTGTTTAAGCCACTTGAAATGCCATGTTTTCATGATAGATGTTTTAGTTAATATTTTAGAGTCTTTTGAAAGATGAAAGTTTCCTTCTAGATATTGCTGTAGGAATTATTATACATGTTTAAGATTGTTAAGAATTTAGTTGGTTTTCCTGGAGAATAAGGTTGTGTTTTGTATAATGACATGGGGTAACGAGAAATTTCCTTCAGAGTTAAGTGAAGAAGTCAGGGAAACTGAATACTGGTTTTACAGCATCACATTTACTGAAGAGTTATGAATCTGTGTGCCCAAGGTTTTACTATAATAAGGATTTGTGTGTTCTTTTAGCATTTTGAAATCGAATGGAATTCCTTTTTGTGGTGACTCGCATGAGTTATGTTTTTTCCTTGATTTCCTTAGCCTTTAGTTGTAGAGATACGTTTTTGTTTTAAATCCAGTTTTTTCTTACACTTTCTGACTACAGTAGTTTATTGTTTAAAATTGCCTCAATAGATTCAGTGTTTGGCATTGAAAGTGTATTATTGCCTAGGGCATTAGTGGTATTTTAGTATAGAATGTTTCTTGGCCCATGCTTGTCCCAAGAGTTGCTGTTTCAGGACCATAGACTTGTTCCCTAGCCAATTTGTTCGACACCAGGTGTGGCTGTATTATAGGCTTACTTATGTATTTACTGTGCCAATCTTTGCTTTTACTGTTGTGAGACTTGAGTCAACTCTAATTGTGGTTAGGCCTTGAGGGTAGCCAGTTTGACAGTCTCATTTGACCATTATGCCATGGTTACTGCCTTATCAGCTCATTATGTATTCACAGTGAAGTTTGGTGGTTCTTGCCCACTGTGGTCTGGTAGTTGGATAATGTTTACTTTAGGGGATTACAAGTAGCAACAGTCTCAAGGTTAATTATGCATAAGAAAGACAGAGAGATTTTGGTGACCAGTATTTTGTTATTTACTTTGAAGTACATGTAGGCCTAGTTGATTCATATATATATCTCATTAATCTACATTGCATATATCTATTCTTCATTTTTTCTTATTAGCGTTTTCTATTATTCTTGTTTCTTTTAAACAGGTCGTTAATGTTGTTGTTATTTTGATTTGGGATCCTCTTACTCACTGTGTTGGCTTTAATTAAGTTTAGTTTTTTATCTTTGGGTTTCAAATTAAGTTTTTTTTATTTTCTTGGTTTTTGCTTGGTCCTCGTTTGTTTTTGTTCTTATTTTGGATTTGTGCTTAAGTAGTTCTGATACTAAGATTTGCTTCTTTTTTTATCATAAATATTTGAACTAAGTGTTTTGGGGTTTTCTTCAGTCACATTTTTGGAATTAATAAATTGGGTTTTTTATTTTTCTTTGTTGCTGAAACCAATTTTCTCCTGTCTCTATTTATTAATTTCCTCGCGACTCTTCCCTATACGATCATTTGTGTTGGTTTGTTGGTTCTTTTTAAGCGAGTTCCCCATTGTTTGTAAATTCTGAGTTTTGTTTTAAGTTTTTTTGCAACGCACCACTTTTCTGGGTTACAAATGCAGAGCAGGTTTTTTTTTGCAGCTGTGAAGCGAGGACTTTCTAACCATACTTTGCATTCTCATGAAGGAATAAGAAGGGACCGCCATAGCATGTCCATTCAAAGCATTTAGTGCAGGGAAGATACATTCCAACTTGAAATCAACATGTACTCCAGTGTAAGAACAAAAAGTTTATAAAATGCAAATTTTGTTCTTACTTTATCCTTTTATCTGGGAAGTTGCATAAAGGGTGCATATACATACAAGACCAAGCAACCCCTGAACTACAGTGTTTTTCCAAAAGAAAGTATTTTAAGTGCAGGAAAAGCACTATTGAAAAATCAAGAGTGATTCAGAAAGAAAACCCATGTAACATCAAAGTAAACCCACTCATATCAATATATAAAGCAGATCTAACCACTATCTTATGGTCCTCTTGAAGTGCGCCCTCTATAGTCAGGCCAGAGCATGTTTATATTTTGTTGGTAATAATCATGTGACTATAGCCTTGTTGTATACATGTGTAAGGATTACCCAAGTTTAATTTGTCTGCAATCCCACTTAAGTTGAGTTTGCAAAAGGTCATCTACTGACTCTAGTGTGAAGAGGCCTCAAATTATAATAGTGTCTAAGATAAATGTATGGTGAATGGTCCCATGTGGAAAAGTTTTTATTCAAGTTGAAAACTTCACTAACAAAACCCCCCAAAATGTGTCAGAATCTCTCATCTCCATCCATCATAATGTTTTGCAGCATTCCAGCCTGTTTACAAAAATGGTAGAATTTATGGTCAGAAAAGAATGCCTAGGTTTCCCTCGTTTTCCCCTCATTCCCCAACTCCGAAACCAGTCATTAGGGCCTGATGCTGTTTATACTTGCACAAAGACGTGTTGATGTTGAAATTGATTTGGGCAAATATTTTCCTCCACCGAAACTTGCCCACACCCCCCCCTTCTTGTTAGTTGTGTTTTGGAGAGATTTGTTGTCTGCCAAAAGACCGATAAGATCAGATCGTTGAGTTTGTTATACCATCAATCTCCACAAGCGTAGACAGGAAAGTAAACTTGATGGTGGTGAAACGATTGTTTCTGATATGTTGGCTTCGTTTTCAATGAGAAATACATAAAAAACTTTGTATAAAGAATGATTGCTGGGCGAGAGCTAGACCAAACAATAACTGGCACTTTAATGTGAAAGGGGACTTTATGATGAGAGATGTTACTGGGTAAACAAACCTGTACAAAATCCACCTGTTGGCTATTTTTATTAAGTGTCTGTCTTTTTTTTTTCATTGGAGGGGACAGGTATTCTGTTGGGGTTGGTCATTTAATAGGAAATTATGTTTTATTTGTTTGAAAAATGTTTTATAATATTAATGATTACCTAAGTTATAGTATTAGGGCTACTGTTTGTAAAGATGTAGACATATAAGGGCTTTTCACACTATCCAAAATCTCTGGGTTGGAACCAGATCGAACCCCAAGATTTATTTCAACCCTTTTCACACTTGAACATTTTCAACCCCGAGCCAACCCGGGTAGGATGGCAGAACCGGATCCAAATCAACCCTGGTAGGGAGCAGGGTTGAAAATCTCAACCTGGTTCCAAACTGCATTTGTTGCCGTGATGCGCGTCATATGAACCGGTTCAGTGTAAATGTTGCGTCTCTCCGATCCGGTTCAAAAACTTGCCGGGCTGAACCGGGGTGGCTCCAGATTGGTTTCAACATGGATCGAAAAGGAGATAGTGTGAAAAGGCCTAGATAGAGATGGATATCTGTATATTAATGATTGTCATGGAAAAAGCTTTGTTTCATATTTTATATTTATAAGCTATAGCACCATTTTATATACCAGTCATGGCAGTTGCACACAACTTTGTACTTAACAATTAATGCAATATTTGGTAGCACTGTGAAATGTGCAACTTCCACAAAATGTGGTATATGTACAAAAGACAGATCAACAGAGTTGTACGGGATGTTTTACATCAACTTGCTTGGTTGTGAACGTTCAGCATGTGACTGTCATAGCAAAGTAGTCAGGTTGGGTAACATTTATCTTGACAGCTCATTGAACATGTTGCAAAAAGAAATATGGAAATGAGCATAAGCATGTTATGAATGAATTAATGAACATAGAGCAATGAAGGAATAGGAACAAAGAACTGAACTTGCATGAAATGCCAAGAATCAAAATTGAACAAAATGATCATGATTGTGAACTGTTTGGACTGTTTGGACTGATGGAAACAGAACATAAAGATCAACAACTTGAAAGTAATTCACATAATAAAGAGGAATATTATGTTTTTGTTGTGAGAAGATGAATGTATATTGCAGGATTTGGAAAGTAACTTTAGAAGCTTGTAAAATTAAGAGTATAATACAGATTTCAGTGAGTATCTGACAGATAGCAAAAACAACGCAGTTGGGATTATGTGTGTCCACAACTGTTGCAAACAATGTGAACATGGGAAGGAAGCTCAGATTGAATCATGTTCAGTATCAGTTTCTTATACGTGTGGGCATACCATTAGTGTGGAACGTTGTCAACAAAAGAGGAAATTCTTGCAAGCCAAATAGAAGAAGTTAAGAAGAATTGAAAGGAAGCAGAGTTATAACAGAAAGAGAAATGGTAAGGTGATTGAAGTAAGAATGAGTAAAGAAGAGAGGAGATGTCATGCAAAACTCAGAAATATATACAAAGCTGTACAACAGGGTGTTTCCTATCATTATTTATTTCTGGTAATGACACCAAGGATTCCTCAAAAGCGCTCTAGGCACTGCAGCTCGAAAGCCTGATGAAACCTTTTATGGAAAGATTATAAGAAGAAGATACAGTTTCAGAGGTGGGAGGAAAACCAGAGTAATATTCTGGGTAAAACCCACAGAATCAGGTAGGGACTGAAAACCCAATCCACTTGTGGACCGAGCCGTAATTGAACCCGGTCCGCAGAGGTGAAATGCGAGGAAAGAACCTCTACGCCAACCTGACTCCCCTGAAAAGTTTGAAAAGTGTCATGAAGAACCTTGTAAGAGAAGCAAACATTGCAAATGTAAGAGAATTAGGAGGCATGTGAAGAATGGAAATACTAAAGAGGGTAAAACCAGAGGAAATAATGATAACGAGAAACAAGAGAGGAAGACATCACTTGAGGACATAGTTACTTAGAAACAATGAATCTCAAGTTGTGAAGAATGTCACAGATGTGAACTCTGCTAGTATGATGCAGGTAATTAAGAAATGGGTTTAATCATGTGAATGATGAAAAAGACCATAAATTATGAAAGCGTGTTGGCTCGATGAGAAGTTTGATAATTCATATGCAGTGTGATAAATGTAACGTGTGGTTTCATTTGTAATGCTTTGGATTTATGAAAATGCAACTTAATTATGAATAAAAGTTTCTTGTAAATTTGTTCAAAATGTGGACAAAGTAATCACTGTGACAGTCTGTTGTATTATCTTGGTATTTCTATGATAAAATGTGTATGACCTGCCACAATTTACATCCTTAAGTGTGTGTTTGTGTGAAGAGATGAATGTGTGCAACATATTAAGTAAAGTCAGGTCTCCTGATGATGACTAGAGTAGGCTAGTCGAAACATTGAGACCTTACGAGAGATGCAAATGAAATAAGAAGTGCAAAAGTACGAACAATCTTGGTGTTTCTGCACACCAATCCACGTATAAGTAAAAATTTTGCAAAAATGTAAAATAGGCCTACAGAAAGGTAACCATTTGTACTCAAATAAGAGGAATTTATCTCAGAATGTTTTTAAGAGAGCAGCAATGAACGGAAAAGGTGAGAGTAACCATGCACATGGTGAAAAAAAAAAGTTCTGGAGCAAAGGAGGATGAGGAATGGTACTCATGTATATTCTGATATACATGTAGGCCTATAGAAGCAAACAAGATGCTGAGGGTGTACAGTGTATGTTTGACAGATGGTAATGAGAAATCTAATCATGGTAAAACTAGCAGTAGACATGAAAAATCAAAACACTGTCCAAAGATTGATCAGGATGAATCATCTGGAATGAAGCAAAAGACCAAGTAGACCTATGCTTTGTGAATTAGAAAGAGATGAAGCACAAAACCATGCAAAGTAGTGTTGAGAAAGTGGAAATAGTGGATTTGTAAGTGCATCAGGTAACATGATTGTTCAGGGTAGTTTCCATGACATACATCAAGGTGATCATAGATTTGAAAATGATGTCGCTAATAGTCTGTGTGCTATATTGCATAGCAGAATAAAGAAACAATTTAGAAGAATGGCTCTCAAATGAAATGGATTTTGTCTTGAATACTGGAAATGAATTGTACAGTTTTTATCTCGAATAGATGTTTTCAGTCAGAACTCTGACAGGTTTGTAATTTCTTCAAATACTAGACACAGATTCATGGAAATGCACACAGAAATGTTGACTGAAACGTGTAGCTTCATGGCAAGGTGTGTACAGTTATTGTATTGAACTTGGAAATTCTATGAATGTGTCTGACACTGAACAGTTTGAAATTACAGGAGTCAGTGTTCAGATGAGCTAAGCATTTATAATCATGAACTTACAGATACTGAAAGTGTTTGCACCAAGAGTTATGTTCAAGATGCAGAATCTGGATAAAGGATGTGATATGGTATCAAAATGTAATGAAGTCCACAAAAATGAAATAAATTGTGGAGTTACAGGAAAGATAACACTTTTAAGATGATCTGCATGTCATAAATAGATGCAAGAGCGGCGATAATGTAGAAATACATGTAGTGGAAGTTATTGAATCTACCAAATTAAGATTTATGTTACTGAATAATGAAAGTAAAATAGAATTAATTTTGTCAGAAATATGGACTGAAATGAATATTTCTAAATATTGATGAGAGTGCTAGAAGATGTGATAACATGGGAAGTCCAGACAGAGTAAGTAGGATCAAAGGTGATGGAAACTGTTTCTTCAGCAGAACTATTTCTTGTGCTCTGGAACTGAGGAAATTCATATGCACGTCAGAACAACAGTTATAAATCACTTGTTGGAAAATAGTGATAAATTTAAGTGTTAAAAAAAAGGTTTGTCTACAGCACGGGATTAGATGTGGTTAGCCAGAGGTTTGATACAGAGATAGAAATCATAGCAATGGCTGACATGTTGTGTGTTTATCATGTATAACTGTGAAACAGATTTACCTACATGTATAACTTTCAGGCCAAATTCAGGGTATGAAGATAGTGCTGGTAGAAACATACCGTTAAAATATTTCCGCCTGAAATGGTGTATTTATCCAGAAATTAGTACAGCAAAGACCAAAAACAGTTTTGATCTCGGGGTTAGATCAAAACCATGTTTTATAAGAAAGATTGAGTCAGGTTTTCTCTATTTCTAGTTACTCAGGTGTCCGATTGAGCTCAAATTTCCACAGGTGTGCTATTTTATGTACATGTAATGTTGGATTAGACAAACTGTGAGACAAATTTGTAGCTTCATGGCAAGGTGTGTACAGTTATTGTATTGAACTTGGAAATTCTATGAATGTGTCTGACACTGAACAGTTTGAAATTACAGGAGTCAGTGTTCAGATGAGCTAAGCATTTATAATCATGAACTTACAGATACTGAAAGTGTTTGCACCAAGAGTTATGTTCAAGATGCAGAATCCGGATAAAGGATGTGATATTGTATCAAAATGTAATGAAGTCCACAAAAATGAAATAAATTGTGGAGTTACAGGAAAGATAACACTTTTAAGATGATCTGCATGTATTTGCAAGAGTGTGGCGATAATGTAGAAATACATGTAGTGGAAGTTATTGAATCTGCCAAATTAAGATTTATGTTACTGAATAATGAAAGTAAAATAGAATTTTGTCAGAAATATGGACTGAAATGAATATTTCCAAATGTTGATGAGAGTGCTAGAAGATGTGATAACATGGGAAGTCAAGACAGAATAAAGAGGATCAAAGGTGATGGGAACTGTTTCTTTAGAGCTATTTCTTGTGCTTTGGATCTGAGGAAATTCATATGCATGTCAGAAGAATAGTTATAAATCACTTGTTGGAAAATAGTGATAAATTTAAGTGTTAAAAAAAAGGTTTGTCTACAGCACGGGATTAGATGTGGTTAGCCAGAGGTTTGATACAGAAATAGAAATCATAGCAATGGCTGACATGTTGTGTGTTTATCATGTATAACTGTGAAACAGATTTACCTACATGTATAACTTTCAGGCCAAATTCAGGGTATGAAGATAGTGCTGGTAGAAACGTACCGTTAAAATATTTCCGCCAGAAATGGTACATTTATTCAGAAATTAGTACAGCAAAGACCGAAAACAGTTTTGATCTCGGGGTAAGATCAAAACCATGTTTTATAAGAATAATTGAGTCAGGTTTTCTCTATTTCTAGTTACTGTGTCCGATTGAGCTCAAATTTCCACAGGTGTGCTATTTCATGTAAATGTTGGATTAGACAAACTGTGAGTGCTGTTTTGTGACTCAATCATGTATTATACCTTTAAGTGGTTGTTTTCTCGTTCACTCAGCAATACTGACAGATTGTCAGATTGTGGAATTTATTTGTATAGAAAATATGAAGTTCACCATGACTAGACTTGTGTTGTGAATGATCATGAACATGTTACAAGTAATCCAGGTGACAATTTTCAGAAATGTGTTGTCTAAAGGTACTTGTACAGACCCACAGCAGTTATGTATTAAGCATATGTGATGATAGAAAGGAAGATATGCCATGCCAACACATTGTCAGTGTAAGCAAAAGAGATGTACATGTAAATGTGATATTGAAACACAAATTAAAAAGAGATCAAGCAAGAGAAAGGAGGATTGTAAAAATGGTATCTATATAGCACCAAGACAGAAACAAGATGAAAGTGCTGTACAAGGAAAGTAAACAAAGTAAAGATAAAGAGAGCAGCTGTGCAGCTGGGCTACAAAGGCAATGAAAAGAGGACGGTTTTGAGAAGTTTGTGAATCATTCTTGAGATAGATGAAGTGTCTCTGATATTTAGAAATTTTGTTCCACTCCCTAGGATCAGCATTGGAAAAAGCTTTCTAACCAGTACTGGTAAGTGGTAGTCTTTATAGATAATAACAAAAAAAATCAAAAATTGTACTGTAAGAAAACAGTAGGCTACAGAGAAAAATTAGGCAAAAAGACAGAAACATTCTAATTGTTAAGATTCCAGAGAAAATGAGCCTGAATATGAGAAAGAAAATGCAGAAAATGGTGAAAAGAAAAATAATTTTTTTAAGTTAAAATATCAACAGAATTTTTTGTATAAAATGACCCAAAATACTTGAAAATTCAAAGAAGAAGTACAAAGAAAGAAAGAAAGGTTAACAGATAGAGAGAAGAAACAAGTATCATGAGGATAGTGGCCATAGAACAAGAAAAGTTACAAAAGCCGGGTATTAGGAAAAGATGCTGCATGCATAGGCAGAAAACAATTAACCATGCTGTAAATATGTAAATATATAGTACCAAAAAATACAGATGCTGTCATTAACTCTATAAAGAAAACGTGAAATGAATTGGAGTAATTATGTGTAATGTGTATTAAGGTGAATTTGATAATAAAAATCTTAAATACAAGTATTGTCATGATTGTCATTATCGTAAGAAAATGAAGTGCCAGAGGAATAAACATATGTAAGACAAAGAAATAATAATATTCAACATGCATCAGCAACATGTTGAGGAATGGTATTAGAAATTGGAGGAAAGAAGTATCAACAGTTCATTGTAAACTTTTGTTCCAAAAACTGCAAGGAGATTTCAGAAATATTGAAGACTTGAATTGAAATAAGTGTACAGTATTGAGAAGCAATCCAATGACTGTAGAAGAATGTTTGAGAATTGATTTCACACATTTTGTATGTCGAGTATATATACAGCACCCATGGAATGGGAGAAACAAGGAGGCCTACTACTTTTCAGGGTATAATTTTAGCAAAGAGGATATCTCCACACACACAATCACACATTTTCTGTTTTGGATTGAGAATGTTCCAAGATTGGGAGAAGATAAAGGTAAAGGAATAATATTTTTTTTATTGATTCATTTATCAATTGCAAGATGCCAACACAGGAAGAAGATGAGGAATTGAATGAAATAATCAGTCATGTGTAGCAACATAGTGGGAATTTGTAAACCAAGTCTTGTAAGAAGAAGGGTTCTGAATATGATTTTATAATTTTCGAATTGTTCTAATAGAACATTTTATTGCATGTCTTGATCCAGCTGATGACTAATGATGAAGATAGTGAGGATGGATATAATCATAAAGAAAGTACTTCCATAAGTAATGATGAAAAGAAATGTACAACAGCCAAGGAATTATTGCAATCAGTGTGGAATGCAATCCAAGATGAGAAGAATCAACACATGTCCACATTTCAAAGTATTAATATTTTATTACACAGACTGATTTTGAGAAGGCTAATGATGTTTCGAGCAGGAAACCAACTATTGTTTTAAAGTGAGAGCCTAAAGATGAGGCTATATACCGGGTACCAGTTAAACAGCAGGATGACATTAAGACCATAATAAAACATTCTGATGTCAGGGTGAAACCTAAATCAAATATTTTTGGTGCATAATCCCGTAACGACCCAAACAAAAGCTGAGTGTATATATATACTTGGCCATCACAATCAGTTGCTGGTGTCTGATCGTGTCAACTAACTCGGGGTTTAATGTGCATTCCAACATGTGCTGGAATGGGGTACAAAGATTAATATGCATTGATACCCAATGCACCCACAGTGCATAAATCATCATATCAGCTTTTGGCCTGAGAGATTCGTCTGAAGAAGTACTGTAGACCTACACCAGTTGAAACACAAACAGACATTGCGAGACACCCACGTCTAAAAAACTCCCTGCAAGACCGACGACGGGCCATAAAAACGGAAAAGGGTCACTGCCAAGCATTGGTCGGCGGCACACACTGCACTGGAAAGGACTGGTGCTATTTGCCAGCGCCACCATGGCGGATTGAGGCGCCGGATGGGTGTGCATCGTACCGGATGTTAACGGCCAAAATCACGACCTCTTTAACCTAGAACTAACATCACCAGAACCATCCCTGAGTAACGGTGGAGCCTTAACTACAGGCTTGAACTGAACACTGAGGTTTTACAACGTCATGGATCTCAAATCAAAATATATCTTTAAAAAACACCACAATTTATGGGGGTGGGGGATCACCAGATGCGACTATGAATGTCAAGTGGCAACAAAGATCAAGTTGGGACGATCCTGGCCTAAAGAGGAACCAGTCTCCGAAATGGAAAGCGTTAAATCTTAACATTATCATTTTGGAGAATTTTTTTGGTGGGTGCACATGTACATGTATGCAAGTTGCCATTGAAAACAATTAAAATCTAGTATTTGTAGGTTTTTTTTACTATCCCACCAGGCTAGAAAATCAAGGAAGTTTTACTATAGCTAGCCCTTACAAAATTAAACACAAGATTGGTTAAACATGACACACTGCAGTCTCAGGGTTGTTCGACTGGTCGTGATATTTGATAGAATCCCGTCAACAATTGTCAGTGCCACAAAAGAAAAGGACGGTTCTGTTTCTTCCATGTTCGAAATTTGACTCAAACTGTTTGGAATGTACATTATGTAGACCAGTCTCTCAGCTATATTTGTTGCTAGTCCGCTGGAAATAGAACGCTCAGGGCATCACCAAGCATGTCATAGATTTAACCATAGCAGGGCTCGAAATATCCACTAGACCGTGGACCGAGTCTAGTGATTCCAGTGGTGGTCTAGTAAAGTGTGTACTGCACTAGTCCGGATGTCTAGTGATTTTGTCTTCCTTGCACAATTGAAATGGTGCCTAAATTGATGATTTTTGACACAATATTGCATACAATTAGGGTTTTCCTATGACTGAAAATTAATGTCTGAGGTCTAGTGAAAAAAGTTCAGTTCTAGTAAAATGCTTCAGTTACTAGACCTGTTGTCCAGTGCCCTTTTTCACGAAATTCAACCCCTGCATAGCAGTCAATATTTGTATAATCAGTCGATCCTCATTTATGTGTTTAAATTTGGTTTTTTTAGCATGTTTATTAAATCATATTTCAATTTCAGCTGAGGTAACACTTTTTTTAGGTTGTAGACCAAAAAAGTGTGCGAATGTGGACAAAATACTCATTGAAACAAGCTACTTGGAGGAGGTTGATGAAGATATTGAGAAAGTGTACACTTACCCTTACAGTCTCCCCACAGATGTGTGTGTAGTCTCCTTAAAGATGTTCACCTTTTATCAATCCTGAAACAAAGACACAAATCAAGATAATGAAACACATGAGACAAAATGCACAGTTTTATGGTTTTTTAAATTGAGCTACGTTGTACACTGTTCATCAAATGCATTAACCATTATCCCTAATGAACCTCTTCACCTGTATCACACACTGGGGAACTGGATCATAAACCACACATTACCACACAAACCAGACTGTAGTGTATTGTGGTATTCAGGATACTACAATAACCACATGTGTGGTATACTGTGTTATGCAGGAGGGTTAGGGTTAAGCCTATTAAACCCTCTTGCATACCACAGTTTACCACACAAGGTTTTTCCTGTGGTATACTGAATACCACAATACTCCACAGTATGGTTTGTGTGATAATGCATGGTTTATGATCCAGTTCCCCTGTGGTGGCTGTATGCTCGGGTAATGTGTGGTAAACAGCTCTTATCTTGTGTGATAGGTGCAGAAGGGTTAGGGTTGAAGTCACTTGTAGAAACAAATCTGAACTTGTTTTCAGTAGGCCTATGTATTTTCATTTGCAGTTAGGTGAAAGGAAATGTTTTTATTTATTTCTAAAGCTCCAACCTTCAGCATAATTTCAAAATTAATCAAGTGCAACATATTCCACAAAACACTTAAGCCATAACCATCCTCAAGCCTTCAAATTCATTGTTTTCTAGTATGACAGACTTTTAAGTCACTGAAATATGAACAAAGAAAAATTTACTGGAGCAGGATTCGAACAATCGGCCTCCAGAATACCGTACAGGCGCTCTACCAACTGAGCTACCAAGTCCTATGTTGTTGGTGTCCCTAATAGTCAATTATCTTTGTTTGTTTAACAAAGAAAAAAATGACTCGAGTGGGATTCAAACCTGCAACCCCCAAAATGTCAAATGCTCTACCAATGTCCCAACTTATCTCTGTTCATATCTTTCTTTCTTTCATTTTTCTTTTCAATACTGGGGGTTTTGTTTAAAACATTTTATATTGTATGACTTTCTCTCTGAGTGTTTTAATCGTACATTAGGCAATTTGAAAATAACTGCTAAGATAAGAAATATAAGTAAAAGGCATTTTTGTGACTCTGTCTCAGTTTGGTGGGAAAACTTTCAATTATACTGAGAAGTGGTACAGCCAGGCTATGTCACTGGAACTATTTACATGGCATTCGGTTCCTAACAGCCCCCGTATCACTCCACGATATCACAAACAACCAAGTATCGATTCTAATTGATTATACAAGCACTTCAGCTATCGAGCAATTCAAGCCCGACTCACTTTCAAGGAAAACATTTGGATACCGGCTAACGTTCCTTTCTTAAAGAAGAGGTTCGGGAAAACAAAGTTGCATGTGCTGTTGGGACTGGGCCTGACTCCTATCCATTACAGAAAGAAGATCTAATGGGCTGAAATGTTACCTTAATCTGACCCACATCAAAAAAAAAAAAAAGGAAAAAAAAGGACACCTGATAAAAAAATTTGACAAAATAGGCTGGAGGATATTCCGCACCGATAGACAATGTGCAACGGTGCGGAGTTGTGTTTGTAACGGAGCCAGCAATTTGATAGTCCTTTCTAAGATGCGGGACACCGGTCCTTAAAGGCTGCGGGAAACCTGTTACCATCTCTGGGTCAGAGATGCTAGACTTATAATAATTATACACCACGCAAGTCCTCCCGTTGAAATGCATGAAATAAGGAGCAGGATCAAACATTATACCCTGGATTTCAAAGTGCATACTTGTTGTCAAGACTACACTCACTACAAAAACAAAATACACACACTTAGACTGTAAACAAACAAAGCCAAAAGCAAAAGCATGCTGTTTTCAAGAATATACCGGTGGTTAAAGGTTACTGCATCCTTTGTTTCTTATTGTAAAAGAAATGCAGATTCTTGGGCAAAAAAATAAAGAAAAGTAAAAGTAAAACTCGTCTATAACATTTCTGGTCCTATACGCAGCATGCCTACTTTTTGAGTAAAAAAGTGAAAAACGCTCACAGTATTTTCAAATCTGGGATCAAAACTGATTTTTTTCCTTGGTTGTACTCTTTTCTGGAAGAATACAGCATTTCAGGCAGAAACGTTTTAACTGTACATGTTTGATCATGTGGCGACAGCATCTCTGTTTGGGATTGAGGCAACTTTCAGATGGTTCTGTAAATGTGACAGGTCTCACATGAATGTGCGTGCTGCAAGGACTACTATCTTTCTCAAGACCATACTCTGCTCGTGAATCAAAATACCCCAGTCCCTCACTCCAGGTTCATCCCTTGACTTCAGGTCAGCACTTATCCCAGGTATAAAATTGATTTGTTACGCTCAGGTGTGCGACCCGCCCGCTCACACTTTCATTTTTCGTTATTTTAGTACACACTTCCAAATCCAGATTCAAACGGAGCCAAATCACTCACGCACAAGTGTCATGACAAGAATCGTAACTTTTCAGTTTTATTGCGAGTATGCGTGCAAAGATACAAAAGATGTCAACATGAAAAAAAGTTATGACGGACCACATTTTTCAAAAAATTTGTTTAATGATGCAATTTTAGAGGTTATGAAAGGTAACCATTGAAATTTAACCTATAGGGCACAGGCTCCGTAGAAAGGATTTGGATTGTAACTCAATATTATTTGAGAGCAAAAACCCAAAAAAAGAAACAATTCTTAAAGGTGACCAACCTACACGAAACTAAAGATAATGGAATTATTTCTTAAGCGCTGATATTTTTTTTCAGTTTTATAGATGGTTGCTACGGCAACTAAATTCTTCAGTTAAAGGTAATATCATACTTTGGTTTTTATAAAAAAAAATACAGATTCATGGGCAAAAATATCAAGATCGACACAATAACAGTCATCTGTGAAAATGTCAGTCCCATACGGTGCCCACTTTTTGAGAAAACAGTGAAAAACAGCCCCAGTATTTAATAAGTCTTTTCTCTTTTATTTTTGATCTTTTAAAAGTTGGGTTGTGATAGGTTGGGTTGGGTTGGGTTGGGTTGGGTTGGGATGGGTTGGGTTGGGTTGCAGTGGCGTCACCAGACTTTTGAGTCTGGGGGGCACAAGGGGGGCACTAGCAATTGTTGGGGGGGGGCACTACAATAATGTATATTATATTTTTTTCACCAACCCAAATCTCAAATGGGGGGCACGCGGGGGGGGCACAAGGTTTTCCAGGGGGGGCACGTGCCCCCCCTGGCCCCCCCTTGGCGACGCCACTGTTGGGTTGGGATGGAATGGGTTGGGTTGAGTTTGGTGGGGTTGGGATGGGTGCGGTTGGGTGTGTGACCCTTTCCTGTATTTATACTTTCCAAAAATAAGAAGGTAATAATGAGCATGTAAATAGGTCAGCAAAATTTGGACTCTTGGTGTCAGTATCAGTTTAAGCTGCCCTATAAGAAAGAGTGTGTTTATCATTTAAGTTTATCATTTACTTCAAGGACTATTCTATGCTATCACACTGCAAAAAATATTGGTAATATTTTGACCAACATTTTGACCAACGTTAGGTCTAATATGAACACACTAAACTGTTGGTCAAAATAATTACCGATTAAGTTGGGTAAACATTTTAACCAACATATTGGTCTAATATGTTGGTCATTTTGCTGGGTAAATAGTTATTAAACTTTGTTGGTCACTTTATTTTAACCAATTGTTGGGTAAAGTTTTAGTTCTGTTGGGCATTATTGCTTAATATTAATTGACCAATTGTTGGGGACTTTTATCATACAGTGTTGGTCAAAATGCATTATCATAACCCACTAAATGGTTAAAAAGAAACTAAATGTTGGGGCTGTTTCTTCTATTTTTTGACCAACTTATGGTTAGTTTTTCTATTTTTATGGAGTTTTGTTTTCTGGTTTAGTTGATAGTACTATTTGCAAGTAACATCGTGATACTGACATTAATCATTTAGAGCGTAGGAGTAGTGGTGGGTGCTGCAACGTTTCACCAATTTCAGCTCAGTATTGTTTTAAAACCATGAGGAACAAGAAATTAGAAGGCTCTCTGTGAGTCTATAGCACTATGACTTTTCGGGATGCCGTAACGCTATGGGCTTAACAGATGAATTTTTGATGAAATGTTACAGCATGTAGGGCCTAGTCCTATCTCAGTCTGCTCAGACATACATGACATAGGCTACTCCACAGCTCTAAATAATTCATGTCAGTATCACGATGTAACTTGCAATTATTATCACAAATGTCACAACTAAACCAGAAAACAAAACTTCACATAAAAAGAAAAACTAACCTTCAAATGTGTCTGTGACCCTTGAGCAACCCTATTCTATAAGCAGAGACGCCACGGCAACGACCTCACTGCCACCACCACACGCCATCTTGAAAATGACCCAATTTAATATTATACGCGTACGAGATGCAAAACAAAAGTATACATTTTACATCACGCGCGCGTGCGCGGGAACTTTGCCCAATGCTTGGTCAATTTTGTATCTTTGCCCAAATGTTGGCAATTTCTTTACCAACAAGTGCGATAAATTCATAGTACGAAAATATTGCCAAATTTATGTGGAATATATGCAACCTTGATGTGACCAACAATTGGGATGAATTCAGATAACAACATATTTACCCAAAATTTTGACCAACATTTGTTTCACTTGTATATACAAGTTGAGTGGCAGTACATAACTTGCCCAACAACAGGAAATATCACTTTTGTTGGGCAAGTCTCGACCAACAATTGAGGAAATTACTTTGCCCAACAAAGTGTGGCGAAAGAATTGACCAACGTTTTTGCAGTGCACCTAGCATTCAAAATGCATATCACAGACAAGTGTGAAAACTTCATTAACCCATACCAATCTCCATACTACAGTTTACCTCACATGTTATTTCCTTTGGTAAGTATGATATCCTGATATCAATGCACCACAGTGTGGGTTTACATGATAATGCGTGGTTCATGATCCAGACCCTCTGTGGGAAAGTGGTAATGTGTGGTAAGCCGCTTGGGAAAGAATTCCACTGACGGCCATGACGGAAACAGGGTTATTTTCTCCAAGAGTTAACTTATTTGATGCAAGTCATGATGAACTTCAATCTCAGAAGTGAAAACTGGTTTTTTAGTTTATCTACAAAGTGAGATTTTCAGGGTTTTTTTGACCAACAATTATACACTTCCAATGCAGCAGTAGCCATTTTTATCAAAACGCCCTCTGTTGGTCCCATAGGTTTGTGCACAAGTGATGGCCGTCAGTGGAATTCTTTCCGCAGCTTGTCTTGTGTGGTAGGTGCAGAAGTTCAAGGTTGATACTGGGGTTCGTATTTTCACGAAAATGACAACTAATACTTGAATGTATTCCAATCAGCTTGTGTTTACACAAACTGACCAGCCTCATCAAACTTGGTTATCAACTTTCGAACAAATGGGCCCTAGTTGGTTTTGCCATCAGTTGTTTGTTTTTGTTCAAGTTGTATCTTTTCCAGTTTTCAAATAGCTTTCTAAAAAAAAAATAATAAGACAACATTTCAAATGAAGAAATTCCACAGGAATATGGTTCTGCTTCACTGCTTGTATGAACTTCATAATAAATTTGTAAAATATCAGAACCAAGACCGAACGGTACAAGTTCTGTCATCTTTTTCTACCTTCACGTTTATAATTAATAATTTATAGTACCACTACCAGTCTCGTGTTACATGTATTTAACAAATAGGATTGGCACCTTCAACTCGTTTCTGAACAATCTGCTTGCTTGCCTCAATCCCCTTTGAAAATGACACATTTTGTTTCATTCCAAATACCTTTGACTTTCTTTGAGACTTTTAAATCAATCGGCGATGTTCTCTGGAAATTCGCTCCGGCGTTTGGAGGTAAAATCGAGCACTTGTGAATTGGTGATTGAGATTTATACCACATGTTCGTTTCACACCTTTTAACTGCATACTAAAACTAAATGCTAGAGGGCGGTATTACTATCGTGGCAAAACAATTTAGAGGGCGCTATATCAATTTTATGGACTGTGCTTAGAGGGCGCTATTACTATTTTGTGGTGGGGCACCACAAAAATTCCAACTGACCTTAGTGTAAAAACGCTAGAAGTTCACAATTCAAAGAACCTCATCCGGAAGTCTCTCGTTTTTTGGCACAATACTGCAAATGATAGTTTGAACCCTCATCTATCTCATTCATTTCAATTTTTGGCGTGTCAGCCGTTGAGATTGTTTGCTAATATTGCCACAAGAAAAAAGCAGACCCACCCCCCCAAAAAAAAAAACCCCACCAAAACCATCCGCTTTCAAAACGATGTAGAGCCAGATTTTAAGCCAATGTTCAAGTCTCCTCAAAAAGATGAAGCACTGAATCCCCAGGTTGTGATAACCTGTCATGATCACACAATACATAAATTGCATTGACCCCCAAAATGCAAAATTATTGAGGGCATGATCATCAGCTCGGCGCATTGATTTTGGAGCTATGCAATGAGTGCTTGGATAGCTCATTAAATTAATTCATAGAATGATCTTTTTAACCACAAACAAAGGATCTGACACTCAACACCCAAAACTACGGTCATAACTTGCTTTTATACAACGTTTAGCTCAAAACAGATCTCGTACGTATACGATTTAAATAAACGTTGACTGTAACGAGTCAACTGACCAATCTAAAAAAGGCGCACTGCAAATAAATTACTCACACTTTCAGTCCCCGGTACGGTGCCCACTTTTTGAGACAACACTGGAAAACGGCCACAGTATTATTTGTTCAGTCTTTCCTCTTAAATTTTTTATCTTTAAAAGATCAAAAATAATTTTGGTCACTGGTTTTACTCTTTTCTGGATAAAACAGCATTTCAGGCAGAAAAATTGTAACGGTATGTTTCTACCACCACCACCATCATACCCTGTAAGTCATTATAGGTAAATCTGTGATGATTGTTTCGGTATGCTACCAAAGTATGATTCTACCTTTAACTAATTAAACAATGACTGGGAAAATACAAGTGGAACTGCATCCCAGAATTTGGACTGTCAACTGTAACTCCTTCTGGTGTAGGTAAGACCTAAAAGTCACTTGTTACAAAGTATTATTGGAGCCCATTGCGTCCACAACACGGTCGATCCAAATTGCGCCCTCTGTCGGCAATCGAAGCGTGACAACTTTTTTTTATATTAATTTAGCGCCCTCTTGTGCCTGCAAACTTTTGAAAAATTCTACAAGTACTAGAGGGCGCTATTGCTCAAATACTGGTTTGGAAGAAGTTGACGGCAATCATTTTTTTTAAGGCTTGATCTTTAGTTTGAAAATAACCTTAACTATATTTACAAGGAAAAATCCTTACCAAGGAGTCTCTAACTTCACGTAACTATACAGAAAATTGTAGTTTTGATAACTATCTGAGTATATGTGTAGTACTATAGACAACTAAGCCGGTTTGAACTTGATGTTTATTTTCTGAACCTATAGTCTAACTTGGGGCTAAAGTTATCACGACTCCACAAAGGCACTAGCGGCAAGCACAAAGAACCATGAAGGTTATAACCTATCATAATTACACAATATCTTACTTTCATGGCTCTCAAAAAAAAAAATAAAAACGACACAAAGTTGTGTGTACTGAAATGATTTTATAAACAATTTGTTAGAAGTGTTTTTGCCCTGTAACAAAAATATTGTGATTTTTTAGACATATTTCTATGGACATTAATTATTCCGCAATTAAGTGGTCTATTAATGTTAAATTAGTATATCGTATCAGTGTGAGTTCAAATTGACATAATAATAAGCATGCCCTCTAAGTAGGGGGAAACTTCCATTTAAAAGCGTTGAACTTTTAAGTTTTCTTAAAAGTACTGCATGTTCCAACGCCCTGTATCCAAATTTGACGAGTGTGTAAGAAAAAGTGTACCGTTTATATCAAGTTGCCAATCAATTTTGTTTTTCCCCCAAGGGGAGGGTCGGGGTTTATGATGTCCCCCACACTGTCGAAAGTGGGGGGGGGGGGGTGCGTTCCCGCCTGTTGACGAACAGCAAATTCAGTACCGTAAATGCAATCATGAACCGTCGTTCGTTGTTTTCTCTAAAACGTAAAAAACAATTCTAATAAAACAGATCTATTTTTAAAAATCACATTATGACGTCATCATGACGTCATTGTTCTCTACCATCCCTGCAGAACGGTCTTGCAAAAGCATTAAAGTTTGGGCAGAAAAAAAGTGTAGGCCTACAAAATGAATGGGCTGTTTTGAGGAAAAGAAGAAGAGGAAGTTTTGGAAGAAGAAAACAAAATCTGAACGAAAAGAATAACTTCATCGCACTCGAAAAGTGCGAAAAAAATAAACCAGTTCGCTTCATAAAAAACATTTTAAAAACTGGATGATATACACATGAATTGCTCGACAAAGAAAATACAGGACTTATGGTGACGTATGATACCATATAAACTTTCAGCTGGTGACCTCGGGGTCAAGCCCTACAAGTCAAATCACGTCTCCCGGACTGTTCCATCCTGGATTTATTCACAGTTTGATTATTATTTTTCGAAAAAGAAAACAGAAGTCCCAAGACGACGGAATGAAGCAATCCGTATTATCTATCTGGTGTCATCGTGAGGGAGGAAGGTTACCAGTTGTCATCGGTCCGCATGTTGGATCTAGATACTACTCCAAACAAAACTCAGGTTGAATGTCCAGAAATTTTATCAGCTGATGGTTTTAAAGATGCTGATTGCTGAAGAAGATACCGAACTTGAGAATAAAAATCAAACCTTCCATCAGGATCTAAGTATCCTTCGTGTGTCTTGTTTTTCCCCACCGTCATTCAATTTAATGAGTTTTTACTTGTTTTTGTAGCTAAGGCCAAAGTAATGTCCAACGGTGTGCCACGAAACTCGACGGCCGCATTTCATAATTCGGGGTGATCAAAGATAGCAGGTGTACGTAGGACCTCACGTTAATTGCCCAATTATCTTTGTCCCCCATCTTTATCTTCTCGTTTTGAGTCTCTCTGTAAAATTATGTTGGTTAGCCTTTTTTTGGCTGAAAGAAAGGGGGCGTGCACGGTGCTACCCACGCCCCCCCCCCCCCCCCCCGATCGCGAAAGGTCACGCCCTGTTGTCAGTATTCAACATTTTCTCTGTGGTGTATTCTTTGGCTTTTCCTTTTTTGATGGTGTGTTTTGTCTTTTGCTTTTCGCCTTTCTTCCCTGTTTTGGGGTTGTTTGTGGAGCCGGTGTTTTGTTTATATTCCTTTTCGTAGTTATTTGGTTATAAGTGGGGTGTTTGTTTGTTGTTGTTGCTGTTGTTGTTGTTGTTGTTTTTTAGGGGGAGGGAGGTTAAAGTAGCTTTCTTTATGAGCAAGACACGACTTGCTCTCATCATTGCAAAGCGCGGGTTAACCAGGCGCGTTTCCAGAGCCAATATTTTTTTTTGGGGGGGGGGGGGAGGCTAGAAGAACCAACTTGGGGGGGGGGGGGGGGGGGGTGTAGAAGAACCAATTTGTTTTTAGAGGGGGGCGGTAGACCCTTCGCATGCGACGTGCTCTTCTAACACTTACTTCTGGTATGTCTTTATAGTAGAAGAGCAATTAAAAATTCCATTTTCTTTTTTCTTTCTGTTTGGGGGAGGGAGGAGGGGCGGGGCTAGACGCAATTTTTGTGGGCCGAAAGCAACTCCCCATAGAATCGCCTGTGTTGAGATGTTGCCTAAAAATTAATGTTGAGATAATATTTTTTTTTTATATTTCTTTAAATGGGAACCTGACTGAAAAATAGTGGTTACTTTACGTGTGAAATTATAAAAATGGCAGTTTTAGTGTAAAATGTATGTTCTCATTAATAGGCTATACTGAAAAACAGTTTGGTAATCTTTAGAAGTAACAACAGACGACAGTACAATGGAAAACCTTAACATTTAGAATTTCTGATAAAATAATACCATAATAATAATACCATATAAACTGCACCTGTTTGAATTTTGTATGACGTCAATGTGATAAAGGAAGACGCCACTTTTGATATTGTTTTCTTTCAGTCTTTTAATTCAGTTTCTTTTTCCTTTTTACTTTTTTAGGTGCCTTCTCCATTTTCATAAAACCTACCCCCTACCTGAGGAATAATCCGGTGATGGATGTTTACGCGAAGACCTCACCCCAAGATTCTTGCCCTTCCTAACACCGTGGAACGCAGAAACTTACCCCCACGAAGCATAATGGCCTATTCATTTTCCACCGGAGTTGGCCTGTAATCCGAGCGGCAAACAACCGAGGAGAACTGTAGACTTGCTCCCGAGCTTCCCTGCGTAAACACGCTCAATCTGACACCACTAACTTGGTACAACCATGAATCATGTTTCCATGCCAAACGAGGTTACTCTTGACATCAACAGTGGAGAGACTGGTATTACAAGTCTATGACAATATCTATTACCCAAAACAAACGGAGAACGATTGTAATCCCGTGTGCGTTGTTAAAAACTACACCAAAAATAGCTATGTACATAAAAGGGAAATATTCAAGCATAAATTCTAAAAAAAAAAATTCATTTTAAGGTCGAATAGAATGAATATGCTTCCACGACTTCCATTTTGCTCAAAAAAAAAAAAAATACATGTACATGTAGCAGCATTGGCGGAAAAAAAGAAAATAACAGTACAATAAAATTACACCTTTATTAATATAACCGGTAATACAGAGTGTTGCTGTGGTTACAAGAAAAACAATTATACTATTTTGCTGTTACGAGACTGATTTCAAAGATGATAATCATGATAACTTACCTTGATAATCCACATTTATTTCCATTGATTGGTCGAAGTTTTAATTCCTTCCATATCCGTGAGTGCGGTAAAATTCCAAGGGATTTTTAAGATGGGTCCATAATGATATCTCAGGTTGGATATTATTTTGTCCAATTCATCATATCATATCCATATTTGCTCCAGTGCAGTAATATAAAAGTCCAACCGTTGGATTGACGTTTGGTCCACGTATGGTCCGAGCACAGAGAGCAAGCTGGGTCTTTAATTGCTCTATTCCTCCATGGTCAAAGTTACCATTTTCTCGATCTTTAACTCCACTGAAACATGCCATGGAGCAAGGAGCAGACGTAAGTTGTCACGCTACCATTATAGCATGTTAAAATGCAACACTTCTGTTAAAATCCAACATCGCAATCAGAGCATTTCTGCTTCCAAAAGATAAAACGGCTGACAGGAGGTTTAGTATTCGTCATCCCCTAGCTGTAACAAACTGCTACGGAGCTAGTAGAAAAAAATGCAAGTTGTTGAAGTATGCCTTTGTAAAACACACCAATTTCCTGCAGTAGTGTGTAGGCCTACCATGCAGGTGCAAGACATGTGCGGCATTCCAAACAGCGAACAACAATCGGCGGTGTCTTCCTGGGATGCAATCATGCCGTGTACCGGTAAATTGTGACTGACGGGGTGAGTACGCCCCGCGGCCCCCTTGGGGGGCCAAGAACCCACCTGGTGACGACTGCTTCATGACGGGTTCGGAGTCAAGTGGCACAACAGGCAGTAGTAAAATCACGCATGCGTAGTATAGTATTGACTACATTACATGAGTTCTTGGGCTCGTAGGCCTACCTACACCACGCGGATCTCAAGAAAGGAAAAGAAACGGAAAGAAAGTTTTAAATAGTGAAATGAAACGAAATGAAAGGCAAGCAAAGCAGGCGCGGTTCTACGGGGGGGCTAGGGGGGGCTGTAGCCCCCCCCCCCCAAATTTTGTCTAGCCCCCCAAAAAAAATGCAAGTGAAAAAAAAAATTCATGAAAATACTGGATTTTTTCAGTTATTAAGCGCCAATTACGTTAAAAATACGTTGTGTGGGCTATAATGTGCATGTTTTTCGACCCCTAATAAGACATAGCAGAAGCGAGTGTTAGAAGAACCCAAAATATTGGGTCTTCTAGCCCCCCAAAAAAATTATGGCTCTTCTAGCCCCCCAAAAATGTTGACTCTAGAACCGCGCCTGAAGCAAAGGAAAGTTAGGAAAGTTCAAAGTGTAATAACACAGGTAATTTTTAAAATACCATCCACTTAATAGTTTTCACTTTTTTTCGGAGGAATTGAGGCCCTGCCTACAAATTACCTCGTGTGACTTCAAGGCCTTTGAAAATCGATGGTAGTTAATCATCATTTCGTTGGAACATGATTGGACCTAATTGATGACATTCTACCAAACCTGAATTTTGGGGAAATAATGGGTGTTTCTGGTCCTGTTTCAGTGACGGGAATATAAGCATAACCTATAGACATTTTAACCGTAGTTGGCTTTCTGACGGTGTTCCACCATAATTATTTTTCAGCTGTATTATGCAGTTCAGCTTTGGTCCACATAATAATTATTTGACATACCGATGACCCATGCACTTTATTGACAGTAATATTATTGGTCACCTGTTAGCCCGGCCGCGCGAGCGAGTCCCCCACCAACCTGCCAAGTGCCCCCACACGCTCAAAAAGTGTCAGAAAATGAGGGCGAAAATTGTTGTTTTTCTAAGTTCAGATAGATTTTAAGAAAGTTTGTCTTTCAAAAAAAGATATGTGGCCTGCCGTTTCGTGAATAATAATGACAATATAGGCATTTATTAAAGGTAACTTCATATTAATGGGTTTTTATCAAAGAAATGCTACCATCATGGGGCGACTAAGAATGGTTGGTCAATATTCAGTCGTTGGCCAAGGCCATTGGGCCGGGCGGATTAAATATTTTATATTAAAAAATATATATTATATTCTGCTCCCTGACGAATGAGCCATATTTTTCAGTTTCGTTTGCTTTTTGACCATTATAATGATGTACATGTATAAATAAACAACGCATAAATAAGGCACATTTCACGTGCACACATTCAATGGATTTGGTCTGAGAGTAGAATGGAGCTCGAGGGGCACTAACACAATTTTGTGTTTGCGATGAAAAGGAAATGTAGATCTGTGTTTTGACACGTTGTTGAAATGAAAGTGTGTGATACTTAAAACGGTTAACCAGATCGTAATAAAAATGACGAAAACCACGGGTTAATACATCTTCCTTTTGTTTGTTCACAGAAGCAATTTGTTCTGCATTTTCATTGAGATATTTTTTTTTTACAGAAGTAGCCCAACATAAGGCACGAAAAGGCCACTCATAGAGGGCTAATACAAGAGAAGAACTAAAAGAGTATCAATTTTTGGAGGAATAAAGATTAATGCTTATGTTGTATTTCAACTGAGACAAGGGGGAAAGGGGGAAACAGGTTGCAGGTAAAGAGTTTCATAGTGTGCAGCAAAGCGCGGGGAAAAGCTGGAAGAGTAGCGCACAGTATTGGCTTTAGCCTTTAGTTATAGGCCAACCGTAACTGCATATGGATGCAAACGGGACAATCTTGAGGTAAGCCTACTAAAGCAGATACAAGATTTGCATACATGTACATGAAACCACGTTGTAAAATTCAACTTGACAAGCAGACGAAATCAGCAAGAAAAATTCAAGTTGTGCAAAAGAAATTCGTTCTTTATTTTTATCAATTAGTCCTGAAATACCTTAGAAAAATTAAAACAAACGAACCAAATCTTCTCTCCAGTGATATCTAAACCAATTTATTGCGTATCATACTTAAATTATACCAAATATATACATACTGTAATGGATTGTCTTCATAAGTTAGCTTTGGTCATTTTAAAAGGGGATTCATATGAAAGTCATCGAACAAAATAATTGAACTTAAATTGTATAAGGAAGTCGCAGGTTCCAATTCTGTTTCGCCATCCAACTCATTTAAAAGGTAGTATCATACTTTGGTAGCAAACCAAAACAGACCTCTTCACAGATTTACCTGTAACTTAAAAGGGTATGAAGATGGTGATAGTCGAAACATACAGTTAAAATCTTTATCTAGAAAGGTGTAAAACCAAAGACCAAAACAGTTTTGATCTCGGAGATCAAAACTCCTGCAGGTGAACAGATTTGAAAATGCGCGTGCGTTTTTTCCACTGTTTTCTCAAAAAGTGGGCACTATTATAGGAGTGGAAATTTCACAGATGACAGTTACTGTATCGTCCTTGATATTTTTGCCCATGAATCTGCATTTCTTTGACAAAAAACAAAGTATGATACTACCTTTAACGTCCAGAGTAAAAAGTTCAAGTAATTATACATGTGTGTAGTATGAAGGTGTTGAAAGAACCACAAGGGAAATTAACTGACTGAATTTAAGTCATTGAAAAGTGAAAGAAATTTTAGAATAGCAGGATTCGAACCAGCGACCTCCAGAATACCCTACCTGTGCTTTACCAACTGAACTATCAAGCCCTGATTTATTGTATCATCTTCCTTTCTTATAAATTTGAGGTTACTTAGATCTGTTCTGCTTAGCAAAAACTAAAATCTATGAAATGTCTGTCTTAATAAAAACAGGATTACTAACAACCAAATTTCCATGTGTTGTGTATCACTTGTGATTGTTCTTTGGCTGTTGTTCACTGACCATGCATATCAAATGGAATGTTTAATGGTGGTTTGTTTTATTGAGCAAGACATTTGCAGCTAAGCATTTTTTTTGTGCTTAGCAGCTCCATGAAATTGGCCCCTGGTTTCCTGTGTTGGTCTGAAGGAAAATTGACTCAAAAATAAAACCTTTTACCTTCAAAGTTCATTTTCTTGAAATATCAAAAATGAACAAATTGGGTTTATCAGCTTGATCCGCCTTGAGCTAATGGCATGGATGTGAGCCTGTCATTTGACTAGGGCTTGAGTTTACACACATATGGATGGTAGCGGCTGTAGCCATCTCCCATAGACTCGTGTGTAATTGTAAGCCATATCCATACCTGATCATGGAAGCCAAGATGATATCAATAAATCATGTATTGACTTTTTACATTGCTACTTCACAAATTTTCAGCTCAAAGCTTCCCTTGCAATACAAATGGAATGATTTTGCACGATAGTTACTTATGATTTCATGGCTCGAATTAAAAAGGATAACTGATCGTATCCTTCTTAGGGCTGCAATGCATCACAAGCCCTACGATTGATAGTAAGTTACGATGAGTTTGGTAAAATCGACCTTAGGAGTTCTAATTATGAAGGCATCAAATGGTATAAGATAAATGAGTTTCAAGAAAAAGATAATTCTTCACAAATAATTCAAACAAAAATCCTGATTCTAAAAATTGTTTACAGAAAGTCACCTGGTTTCACTCCTAAGTACAATTGGAAAACATTTTACAACAAAATAAATAAAAATTTAAAACTAAAACATTCAAATCAATTAATCCATTTTAGAGTACATGGTGAAGAGAAACTGAGTTTGACTTCAGAAAAGGTTCCAATTTAGAAATAAAAAAATGCTAAATTAATCCCCTCCTTTAACACCTTCAGCCCAAGATTTGTTTTTTTTGGTGCATCAAAAATATTTTGTCAAGCAACAAACATTTGGTCAAACTGTTTTAGTACATTGTCATCCCAAAAATGGGCTAAAAAGATTAGGTTATTAAGGCCTAAAAAAAAAAATTGTTGTGTTGCCCTCCGCGACCAACCGTAAAATGCCAAAACTTTGGGTCGGGATTTTTTTTTTAATTTTTCTCCGAGTCCTAAAGTATAAAAACCGACAATTTTTGACAGAAAATGTAAGATTTAGCAGTAAAAAAAGCTTGTCTCCTCAAAACGACCCAAAACCAATGATTTATAAGCCCTTGTGACCATGTATATGAACGACACAGTATTCATTCTTAAATGTTTGAAAGTCGGCCAAAAAAAGAAAACCAAAAAAAATAAAAAAAATCGACCGACCGACCCAAAATTTTTATTTTTCCAATTGAGGGCAACACAACAATTTTTTTTTTTTGGCCTAATGGCGCACACTCATTAACCTGCCAACTCGCTGCAAAAGTGGGTGAGATTGTGACTCATTTTCTTAGTGAAAACAACATTCACAATTCCAAAAACTAAGAAAATATGAAAAAAAAAAATGGTTTCTTAGTTGTACAAAGTAATTTTGGAATGGTAAAAAACCCCAAATTTAGAACTCCTAATAGGTATGGGGTTATATTGTAAACCTTTACCAGAAGGGGAATAAAAAAACCCAAATCCCCAAAATAACACCACCAAAAAAAAAACCACCTACTGATGTGTCTCCTCAAGGCCACTGTATATTAATGCTGGCTATTTTGTCACGTGTGTCTCATCGTGGCCACCGTAGGCCATTGGGGCTATTAACCAAGACCTACATCCAGGGACATCATGATGATAAAGCCTACGATGGTACCCCATGATGCTAGCTGACCGTTACCGCTACGTAGAAAGAGAAAAGACATGTGATGTTAATGCGATGATCCATCTAAAGCTATCTTCATTAAAATAACCACAAGGGAAACTGACTGAATTAAAAGTCATTGAAAAGTGAACAAAGAAATATTTACTGGAGCGGGATTTGAACCGGCGACCCCCTGAATACCATCAATTTTTTTTTTTCTCTTTTCAATAAAGCTATCTTCGTCAAAATGACCACAAGGGAAACCGACTGAATTTAAAGTCATTGAAAAGTGGAAGATGAAAAATTGACTGGAGCGTGATACGAACAAACAACCTCCTGAATACTGTAAATTTTTCTTTGTTCACTTTCAATAAAGCTATCTTCGTCTAAATGACCACATTTGATGATTATATTGATTAAAAAGCCGCATCCTCTTTGAGTGATCCCCATCTACCATTTCTCAGGTTGCAGCAGTGTTAATGTTGCACGCATCTTAAATGATCCTTGGGATATGGTGGTACGTGAGAGGTTTCATGGCTTCTGACTGCCTGAACAAACAAAGATAATTGACTATTAGGGACACCACCAATGTCAGGCTGGATAGCTCAGCACCTGTACAGTATTCAGGAGGTCGCTGGTTCAGGTCCAGACATGTTTTCTTTGCTCACTTTTCAATGACTAAGGGCCTGTTTGTTTAACGCAAAGGATCCCAGATTTTGGGATCCATTACAGGGTATGCTAAAATGGGATCCAGATCTGCAAGAATCGTGATCCGGTGCGTTATAAAACAAACAGGCCCTGAATCTTTCTTATTAAATTCTATAACGAACAAAGATAATTGACTATTAGGGACACCACCCACATAGGGCTGGATAGCTCAGTTGGTAAGAGTGGCAGTGGATGTCGCTGGTTCGAATCCCGCTCCAGTCAAGTTTTCTTTGTGCACTTTTCAATGACATTTTATGATAAATAATCAATTTTGGCTGATTTACCTGGTTTGCGCTTCAGGTAGGATGTCGTCTGCAACGACGTAGACCATTGCACCAGCGGCAAATGATAAGGCATAGGGAAGAATTGGCTCAGCTATCACCACGGCAACAGCACCAAGAAGACCTGCTATTGGTTCAACCATTCCGCTGAGCTGGCCGTACCTTCGGGGTTAAAATGAAAGCAGATGTGGGATTTGGTAAAGGCACAAAACTAGATAGGAAAGTATTCATTCATGCATGAACGGGGTCAGATAAACACAAGGGGTTGAAGCTTGGTTGACCTAGGGTTCACCTAGGGTTAGATTAAGTTAAACCCTGGGTTCCACCCAGTATAAACTTACAAACTGACCCATGGTTAAACTTATTCGTGTATGAACAGAGCTAGAAACAAATCATTCATGGTAGCCTGGACTGACACAGGGTCAAAGTAATCAAAGTATGAACGGAGTCAGAAACAAATTTAACCCCAAGATTAATGGCAGTGTGAAAGGACTGACCCGGGATTAAACTTATCAAAGTATGAACGGAGTCAGAAACAAATCTAACCCCAAGATTCATGGCAGTGTGAAAGGACTGACCCGGGATTAAACTAATCAAAGTATGAACGGAGTCAGAAACAAATCTAACCCTACAATTCATGACAGTGTTAAAGGACTGACCCAGGGTCAAATTAATCAAAGTATGAACGGAGTCAGAAACAAAATCTAACCTTAAGGTTTATGGCAGTGTGAAAGGATTCAAGTACTTGAAGTGCTTAACAAACTAATAAAACAGGTGGTTTCAATTAAATACAATTCCACTCACCAAAAACTTTTCCAAGTTGAGTAGCCAGACCCACGTAGTGGAAGACTGACAGCAAGGCCTTCTGGGAAATTTTGTATGCCAATCCCAATTGCCAAATTTCTACAAAAAGTAAATCACGAAATGGTGTTAAAAAAGATGAATACACATAATTGCAAAGGCTATGCTCGTGTCTTGATTACAAATGTACTGTTCAATATGGAAGATTCAAAAGAGCGCTTCCAATAGTTTGCAATGAGTTGGCCAATCACAATGCACGGAATCAGTCAAGCATTTCCAGATACATTGGGCTGTCTAAATCCGTGCATTTTGATTGGCCAGTGCGTTGCTAACTCTTGGAGGTGCTCTATTGTCAGATTGTGAATCGGCAATATCACCTTAATAGCGATAACACATGATTGGTCCGATAAAAACGTCAAATATTTGCATAATGGAAACAATACATACAGATGGATACTGTAAAGAAAAACCTTTCAAATTACATTTCTGTAAATGTCATACATGAAAACATACAGATAAACTACCGATACCCCAAAAAACAACAAAACAAGCAAACAATGTGTTCGATTTATATTTAGTTACAAAGGTTTACCTTGCGCTTTCAAATGTAGCTGATGGCGTTTTTCCAACTGCACCAAACCCAACCCCAACAGCTAGGCCCTCTGAGGATCCAAATATTAAAAAATGTTTAATCATCCATGGCTAAGATTTCTACAAAGAAAACAAAATTATCATCAGGGATGAGATTGACCAAAGATAACACTATCTGAAAACAACTGACAGGGGGCATACACAATCTGAACTCTGAAAATCTCCTAAACTTTTGTACACAGCCTGTGAGGAAGAAAATCTGAAATCCAAAACAAACACAAATCTGAAATCAGATACAAATCTGAGAAATGTCATCCCTATATTATAAATACTCACTATATTCAAACATTTTTCGAAACAAGCAGAGAAACATTGACTGCCATAGCTCTCAGTATAAATCAAGAGTAAAACCAATTGACAAAAAAACCAATTTGGATCTCAGGAAGATCAAAATTCCTGTGGAAAGATTTAAATATAACATGGCCGTTTTTCACTGTTTTCTCAAAAAGTGGGCACCGTATGGGACTGAAAATTTGACAAACGACCCTTTTGATTTTTTTACCCATGAATCTGCTTTTCTTTGACAAAAACCAAAGTATGATATTACCTTTATGCCATTTCACTTACCAGGAATGTTATGAATAGTGATGGCAATAATTAGCAGC
This sequence comes from Astropecten irregularis, assembly GCA_963971285.1. Taxonomy (NCBI): domain Eukaryota; kingdom Metazoa; phylum Echinodermata; class Asteroidea; order Paxillosida; family Astropectinidae; genus Astropecten; species Astropecten irregularis. Next base: position 6,025,295 of record OZ020248.1, on the reverse strand, counting down.
AGAATTCTCTTCCATGTCAAATGCCGCTGCATGACACTTGACCTTTGACCCTGGGGGTCATCACTCAGAGGTTCCAGGTCACCGTTTGGGCTCCTGCTTGACCCCGATACTTTACGCTTCCTTTGGGTCAGTGTGGAGTCTGTGAACGGTCAAGCATAATCACGGAATTACATTATCTTGATTTTATTATTTTAAAAAAAGGTGAGGATTAGAAATGATACAATAATACTGGCACAAGTCAAACAAAATCATGTAAAACAGTGTCTGTATGCTTTGCAATGGATGAATGGATAAGGGGCGGGGCTAATGGGCAGAGGGCAAACATGTGGGCGGAGTCCCCAGCTGCAGGTGTAAACCAATCTTGCAACAAAATTATGCAACAGGATTTCAACTTCCCAAAATTTGTAACAGACAACCTTATTCCTCAATATGTCGCAACTGTCACCTGAAGAATGCCATCATGAAAAAGTAATAATCTTAAGACTTGGATCCATCAGATCGGTGCATATGGATACAATATTACTATGTGTTGATATATTGATGTAATTCTAACTATTGTGCCCTTGTGCCCATATCAACGCATCAGGGAAGCCTTAGTTACCATTGATGCCTGCCTCTTCATCTTTGCTGCTGGTTACTGAGGTCAATGGGAGGTCGTCTTCTTGGTTCTTGGGCTGAGACTGCACGGCCAGCATTGCGGACGGTGAACCCTAGTGATGTGGAAACAAATAAATACAGATCTTATTCCTTCTCTGAGCACAATATGTTGCCCTTCTAAAAACCCTGTTACCCAGGCCTTGTGCACTTTGCAGGCAGCTGGGGACTGTATACTCCACAGGGAGCTGAGATTGTTTCTGAAATGTTGGGGCCTGGTGAACAGGGATAATAATAATTGTAAGTACTGTGATTTAGTTTATTAAAACCTTTCAAATTCTGGTTATTATTATTAATGCAATCCAACCCAACCCAACCCAATTCTCACTATGGCTGGCATCAGGATATCTGCCCCGTACACGAACACGGCACCCAGCAGGAACCCGACCGCTGCAGGGATGAATGCCCATTGGCCGTCTGCGCCATAGCTCCCCGATGATTGGGCAATCTCGATGGCTGGGGCTAGAAGCGACCAATAGGAAGCAGCGAGCATAACCTGGGAGACAACAATAATTTTAATGTAAAACATTTAAGCCCATTTCTTTCAATATTGAAGTGCAGCACAAAACTAAAACCATTTGCCTATGCATAATCTAAAATGGCAAATTCAACTCAGACACTTGGCCTCCTAAATTTTGTTTTCCCATTTTCCAGAACTGTCGACAATTGCAAGACAGTAAAAATAAATTTAAGCTTCCTGTACCTCAATTTTCTAAAATAAATGAGTTGTTCAGCAAAACGAGAAACATTTAGAGATAAATGAAGTGTTAAGAAAACAAGAAAAAAAACCAAAAATTTAATGCCAAAAAACAAATTGTTGAAAACAGGTGGCTTCAAAACCAACGCTACTGTATGTTCAATGTACATTTCACCTGTGCATATTAAACTTTGGTTCTCAATTTCTTTTTCAGAATATGATCAATAATTGCAAAATGTAATAATAGAAAGTGGGTCATCCTGATTGCCAACATCTAATGACAACTACCGACAACAACCGACATCAACTGAAAATAACAGTTCATCATATCACAACAATTATTGCAGAATTTTCATAAAACTGCCAAGCAATAAAATCACAACATATTGAATAGCAGATTATTTTTTTAACCGGGACTGAAAAAAGGTGTTTCTGGGACAAAAAATTTACTTCTCTCCCTAGGTGAGTAACAATGGCCGGCATTGTCTTTGTCAGTAGTTTTTGATGGTTTTTTACTATTTTTGTCGATGGTTATCAGTTTGTCAGCACTTAGAATGACCGCGCAAAAAATCAATGTTGAAATGCATTGTAAGTGATATCTTACCCCAGCAGCGAAACCTAGACTGCCATCAAGAATCCGTCTCTGTGGAAACAACATAAAAACAATGTAATACCATACTGTCAAGATCAAGATGCCCTATGAACTATTCACAATATACCATGGTGACATCGATAAAAAATTACCAGTATCTGAAATTTGGAATGACAAAACGGAAAATAAAAACTTAAAAGATTAACATTTTCTATAAGTATAAGTTATGACTTCTGAGTATTATTTCCATTGGTAATTGTCCTAAAGCTTTATTAATGATAATATTCTGTTCAATTTATCTGAATTCTGATATTGAAGAAGGCATTAATTTTAAATCTCTTTCACAAAACAGTAAAACTATTATTGGTTGCACTTGCAGATATGTTGTAACTTGTATTGACTTGCACATGTAGGCCTATGACAGTGTATGATAATTTTAATGAATGAAAAATTACTCACTTTTCCACTTGAAAATACAAAGACAAGGGCAGAACCAGCGGCAGTCACAGCCCAAGTAAATAGCGTGCCAAGCAGCGCCTGTGTAACAGCACCGTAGCCTCGAATCATTGTGGGCGGGGTGTCAGCTCGATTTCACGGTAGGGCAACTCACTCTGATCTGACACCGCTGCTAGTGCTAGCTCACTTCGTATTGTTGTTTCCGATGTTTGCTACGCGAACTCGCCCTTGCTCGAGGCGATGTAAAGTCACACTGATGTGATAATATCTCATCAATGTTGGGCAATATATCACTAAAAATTCATCGCAACACTTCCAACAATTTCACTTTCACTAGTAGTAAAGTAGTATTTTTCTTAATACTTTTTGTAAACACCACATAACAACATTACACGTGTACAACCACATCACTGAATTTTGATGAAACGATATGATAGAGCGCCACCAAGAGGCAAAATAGCCCACTAACTTCAGGAATTATTACAGATGATTTATTATGCACAAAACCCCACTTTTCATGGAATATTGCGGCAGTAGAGGCTATTTCACTTCCCTTTAAACCAACAGGAATACAGAAAATTCAACACTTTGTCTTCCATTTGCAAGATTTTCGCCAGTGTAAATTTATTCTTTTCGGAAGTCCTCGATTTCAAAATGTCATAGCGCCCTCTGTCGACTAACTACTCGCCGTGAACCTCCTCCACCAAAACACTCTGTACTCGGGGATCTGCCAAAATAAATCGGTCAGAATTTCAGCTATTTTTGATTCCTAAAGTGTCTGTTCTTGACTCCTTGAGATGGCGAACTCCAGCGATAGTGGGGATCGTCAGGTGATCTTGGCCACTGCTGGATATGACCATACGATCCGATTTTGGCAAGCCCACACGGGTATTTGCCACAGAACTGTACAGCACCAAGATTCTGTATCCTTGTTTACATGAAGAAGACCGTGGTTATTGTCACGTGCTTTTGAAACCAGTCCTGTACTGTAGATTGAGTAAAAAGTAGTACATTTAGTAGGCTTATGATTTGACAGTTTCAGTTTATATCCATTTCTTAGCCCCTCAAGCCTGGCGTAGATAGTTATCCCAATTGAAATTGGCAATTTCAAGATTTTCCGGTCGATTTTCAGATTGATTAATTCTTGACCTTGTTGTTAGTACAGGTTGTAAGTAGGCCTACGTTAATACTAGGCCTAGGGGGCCTACATAACAAAATTAAGTTAGAATAACACTTAACAGCAGAGTTGTTGACTCGAGTCGGTGACTTGGACTCGAGTCCGACTCGAGTCACTGATTTTAGTGACTTGCGACTTGACTTGACTTGAGCCAAAATGACTTGCGACTTGACTTGACTTGAACCAAAATGACTTGCGACTTGACTTGACTTGAGCCAAAATGACTTGGCTATTAAAAAAATGACTTGCAAGTCAACATTAGACCATCGTGTATTTTAAATGATTTGCCTCCCGAAAGAAGAAAAGTTTTTCTGACATAAAGCACCGAAACAATGTTCTGTAGCGTAAAACTTACACAGCACGTATACGGGCGACAAAGCTCACACAACGGTCGACATATCTCGATCGCACGGTGCCTACACAGCGCCCACGCGGTATACGGTGTGCTCTGAAGAACGATGGGCCTGTTGTGCTCGGAATTATTAGACTTGCCTCAGTCTTCGTATTACTTTAACTGCCGGGGTATTTTAAGCATGATTTTAAGTACGTATGACGTAATGATTTGCTCAATAGTTCAGCACACGTGCGTGTGTAGCCTAGCTCCGGCCGTGAACACACGAGAGTCGAGTAGTGTTGTTTACCTATGGACGAGGGAAAGCTTTTCGCGTAAAGGTTCCCATGATATCGACTGATACAAGTTTACTATGTCTGGTTCTTGACTACTCTTGAGTCTCGTCTCTAGTTTACTATTATGTGATTCCGTAACCAGACTCCCATTGCATCCACGGTATGTTTTGTGCCATGTGTGTAGGGAACACGAAACAAGTGTTTCTGCTGGTCGTAGAGGACATTAATTTCGGACATTAGGACCTATTTTTTTTTGTTTCGCTGGGTAAGGAAATCTTCCATAACCCACAGTGAATGTTCATTTTGCTTGTGCTTATAACTCGCAAATGGCAGGATCATTATGATGTTGGATTATTAAAATGGAACGACAGGAACGCACTTCGTAACAAGTTTTTCATCACTAGCATGGAGGAAGGAAAAGCTAACGTCAGCTATCGATTAACGTTAGTTTTAATATCATTTTTCGCTGAAGTTGAGGTGTTTCAATATATTATTCTTTATCTAAAATTTAATTCGCGATCACTGTACAATGTGATATTTTTGCTATGATTTTTTAATGTTTATTTATATTTATTTATATGAATTTTTTGACGATCGAAAAACAAGTTTTCAGCCGCGTTGTGTTTATGGGTTCTTTAACTAGGACTAGGCCTACCAGTAAAATGGAACAGACTCACCGTGTCAACTTCAACTGTCGTGGCATGGGGGCTACCATTTTATTCACACGCTCCATGCCCAACTCTTGCAGCATGAAGCTGGTGTCTTTTTAGTTAACACACAGTTAGCGTATATACAACAGACCTACTTCTAGATTTAGAAGGCTGCTCACGGAGTAGCCTTCTAAATCTAGAAGTACAACAGACCGATCTTTAAAAGCTCTTTATTCTTGTTTCATAATTATGCACCTTCTAATGTGTTAGATGTCCCTTCTTTTATTCAACGGCCATCTATTAAATAAATGTTTTCCCTTCTGCAGCAAAGACTGTGCCGAGTAGTTTATTTTGGGGCAAAATATTTTATGTTTGACTTGTTGACTTGACTTGACTTGCGACGAAATGACTTGTGACTTGACTTGACTTGCGACGAAATGACTTGCGACTTGACTTGACTTGCGACGAAATGACTTGTGACTTGACTTGACTTGAGACAGAATGACTTGCGACTTGACTTGACTTGAGAAAAAATGACTTGGTTACAACTCTGCTTAACAGGACTTGCAGGAGCGGATCCAGGTTTTTCCAAAAGGGGGGGGGGGGTGTGGAAATAAAATACGTCAATTCAATGGCGATTGTGGGTTGACGGGATCCCAAAACACATTGATTTTTTTGGCTCTGAACTAACTTCTACTCCTCAAAAATGATACTTTTGACTTTCAGGAAATTTCCCTGGGTCCTTAAAAGCCTAGATTGAAGAAATTTGTTAAACATTTCAGGGTTAAAATTCAATTTTCCTACGCGCTTCTTGTGAACTTTAAAACAGACCGTCTGATTGCGTGAGGCCATTTTGTCTGGTCTGGTTAGTCTAGTGCCCAGACCCAACAGATCAATAGTCCTCAAAATGTCAGAGTCGGAAACCAGACTATTCTCGTCTGCGGCCGTCCGTGCGGCGGTGAAATGTTATAATCTTGTTTACCGTTTTTACCCCATAATTTCCCTCAAAAATCAAAGCACTGCCCTCTTTCCAAAAATTTAACCTTGGTAATATAGAGGAGGAGACCAACAAAGTATATGTAGGTAAGTTACTTTTCAAAAAGTAGTTTCCTTTCCTTTATAGTTTTAGGACCCGTCAACCCACAATCCCCAATTCAATGGCGACGGATGTATTTCGGGGTGATCAAAGCTAGCTAATTTTATCTCCCCCCCCCTCTTTTTTCTTCTCTTTTTGAGTCTTTCTTCCTCCCATTATTTTGTTTTTTCCTGTTTCTTTTTTCCTTTCTTTTTCTTTTGCTGCAAGAAAAAGGCGGAGGGAAGTGCGCCCTCACGCCCCCTGGATCTACCCCTGACTTGGTTGGGATAATCGTAAACCTTGGCCCTCTTTCTCGATGGTTTGACATTGTCATTGGAACATGGACCTTTGGTAATGTTATCCCACAAAACCCCAGTGTCAGACCAAGGCTGGGGTACAATACACAGGTTTACACTTCGAAAGTGCGCATGCATGATAGTGCCTCGTTTTGAAGTCGCGATCAAAACCGCCGAAGTGTAAACCCGTGTATTGTCTTTGACAATGGACGGGTTTACACTTCAAAAAAGTGCACATGCGTGGAAGTGCCTCGTTTTGAAGTTGCGATCAAAATCTAAAATGGCCACCAAGGTGTAAACCTGTGTATTATATTTCAACCAAACAGGAAAATAGAGTAAGAAGTCTACAAAAAAAATGACCTCTGTTTTGCCACAGAATTTGATGTGGTTCCAGTAAGTGCTAATGTGGAGTATCTTCATCTTTTCCTTAAGTTTTCTTTTCCAGCAAGTGAATTGTTTAGAGATCACACCGGACAAGCATCTGCTGGCTGCTGCAGGTATGTCACCGTCACCGACTCTACCGAGTGCTTAGTCCTTATTTAGATATTATTGAAAATACTAACATAATTACCATGCATCCAAATTGTGTTTATACACTTATTTTCGTAATTGGCTTGAAAACCACCCTTAAACACTAGTCCAAATCTGCGCACTTTCATTCCTATACAAGTCATAAAGTACTGCAAACTGCTTATCAGCCCGAATTAATACACAGTGCTTAGAGTTAGACCCAGTAACTGGGTCGCTTAACTCCCTTTTGCCTTGGAGAGAGCTGACGGACGGTCCAGCGCCCCAGAGAATCTCACTAGAGTTGGACATTTTGTACTTGTGCCGAAAAATGTCCCTAAATGACAACAAAGTCATCTCAAATCGGCCTAAAAATCGCTCCATCTCTTCTCTGAAGGTCAGGGATGAAATGCAGCTAAATATTTGTTTGTGCTCACAATCATTCCATGTGATGAAAATTGATGTCTTCCGACGAAAAAACCCAGACGATCATTTCGGAGCGTATGCCAACTAAATTAAAAAACAAGCATGTAGTCACATGGGTGTGACTGACATTTCATGCCTAACTGCAACGGAATCTTTCTGTATAAAGGCCAGAAATACTGCACCGGCCACAAGTGTTGAATTTTGATCTTCGGTCTTTTGGTCTTAGCAAACATTTTACAGGATCAGCTTTTCCTTTTGGTGGATACGAGTCGATTGATCAATCATTTTGGTCGGTCACCTAACTGCCTTCGATGGTTGTATTCCAGGTTATCAGCATATCCGCATGTATGACATCAACTCCAGTGAAGCGTCTCCGGTCATTAACTACGAGGGCATCTCCAGGAATGTGACGGCCGTTGGTTTCCAAGAGGATGGCAAGTGGATGTTCACTGGAGGAGAAGACTGCACTGCCAAGATATGGGATCTCAGGTAAAATTGACTCCAAGCTTTTCAGGTTTCTGGGGGAAATTAAAAGCCATGTTAAAAGGTGGTGGTGGTGGTACCAAATCATGGGAAGCGCAGACGTTGTCGGCCTAAAACGGTATGGAGAGATGTCATTCAGAGAGACCTCTCACTCCTGGAATCAATTTCACGAAGCTCTACGAACGATCGAATCTGAGTTTATACGAAGGATAGCCCATCATATCCTGCGTGGGGCTGCAATGCATCATACGTCCTCCGAGTTCCGATGAGTTTGGTGAAATCGACCTCTGGACTCTGGGTGGTCAGTTGGCAGCTCAAGACCAGACCATTTGGAGTTTTTTTTTTCTCAAATTCACGATGCCAAAATTGTTTTCTTCTTTTTCATTGCCATGGAAACAGAATGAGGAATCTGCAGTGTCAAAAAATCTTTGAGGTTAACGCTCCAGTCAACTGCGCCTGTCTGCACCCTAATCAGGTATTCAAATATTGTTGAACTTCATCTCTGTAGTCTGTACATAATTAATTGATTTATTGCATTTCTTGTGCACCCTTTCCATCCGAGGATGTTCAAAGGCGCAATTACAGAATCAATTAAAAACAGTGAAATACAAAAAAATTTAAAAGTTCATTAAAAAACGAAGGGGCAATTACAGTCGTAAACATGTAAAAATTACAGTAAAATTCAATATTCACAAAAATATGAGTGACATGTACGAAGATTTAAAATCACAGCAAACCAAACTAGAGACAAGAACCAAAGTCAAACATCATAACATGTACCAGGATGTACCCTACCGTAAGTGGTTTCACTTTGGACCAGGAATTGTGTGGAGTTGATGCAGTATCCAAGTGGCCTACTTTATTTGATAGGCATTGCATTGCACAGGGATTCTACTTCCTGTGTCTCTACGCTTCCTTGTTTGATGATGTGAGGTTTTTTTTCTTGAACAGGGCGAGCTGATAGTCGGAGATCAGAGTGGCACGGTTCATATCTGGGATCTCAGGAGTGGACATAATGAACAGCTTGTATGTATTGGAGGCGGAGTCACGCCCCTTCCCCTCCCACTAAAATAAAAATGCTGTGTCAGTCACTTCAGTACGTGCTAATAGATGATTAGGTCTGTGAAGAACTCTGTCTGGGCTACGTACATGTAGAGAACATGTGAGAGAAACCAGCAAGGTCTCTTTGCAAGACTCATGGTGTCTTGACAGTGTAAACAGGACTAGAAGCCTGGACGGTACCTTGAAGTCCGCATCAGTCCAAGAATGCCTTAAACCTACCTAGGGGTTTTACAAAATGGAGGCCTCGGCTCAGGCTCAGGGTCAGGCTTCGGCTCTGTCATCCATATGCTGAAAATATAGGTTGCGGTTTTTAACTGACACTGAAGCTCTGTTTTTTTTTCACACCAGAGAATCTACTTCTGAACCGCAGCCAAAAGCCTCTATTTTGATACCCGTTATTTTAGAATGGATGCATGAAATGGAGCCCGAGCCTCTGTTTCGTAAACCGCCTTTAACGAGACTGCTAAGTCGCAAACAGTAACGTACAAGTGTGAATGATAGAGGACCTAGTCCACAGCATCTATGGCTCTGCCTTGACTGATCCTGCAATATATATCTGCTGTCAGTTCGGTTATAAATCTGTTATCTCCCATCAAAGTACTGTACACAGTGAACGTGACTGTAGTGCTGTGCTGTTTCATGGAATCTGTTACGGCCTAGTTTTGTGCTAACGGGCACTGCTACGCATGAAATCTATTTCATGGAATCCATAAGCAAAACTTTCGGTGCTAACAGTGATTTTTTTCTGCTAACACACTGTCATATGCATTCTGCAGAAACTCCTTGCTTACCGTTACCAAAAAGAAATCTGCTACCGTAAGCGAAGAATTTTTTGCTAACAGATTTCATAAAATTGCGCCCTAGTATTAATCGGATCTTTAATGGAGTTCGCGGTTTTGCATTTTCAGGTTCCGGAGCCGGACTCCTCCATCCAGCACCTGAGCATGGACGCCGACGCCACCCACATGGCCGCCATCAACAACAAGGGCAACTGCTACATCTGGCGGGTCTCGCAGGTCAAAGAGGACCCCATCTCCCAGCTCTTGCCAAAGACTAAGATCCCCGCTCACAAGAAGTACGGTCTCAAGTGCAAATTCAGCCCCGACTGCACGTGAGTTTGTTGTTTTCTTTTGGCTTTCCCTCGTGGTTTATTTGATGATTTGCATCATTAAACTGATTGAAACCGCTGGATATATTAAAGTTTTTATTGGGTCCCTTTACTATCTTCTGATTTAGACTACTTGCCACAACAGCAGCAGACCAGACTGTCAAGATCTGGAAGACGGCCGACTTTACTCTGCTAACGACATTGTCCGACCCGGTACAAAGATGGGTCTGGGACTGCGCATTCTCCTCCGACTCGCTCTACATCGTTACAGGTGGGTGGTTCCAAAACAGATCAATCAGCCGGAAGTCAACGACCTCCCCTGAAAGCCTTGTCTATCTCTATAGAGGGATTTCACACGCCTGCATGCGTAATACACAAGCATCACACACTCAGCTCGGGTATGAGTTGGCATGCAGACCACAAAAGTGCATTGTGTATGCACACGCACCTACTTACTCTCTGATTCGTTTTTTGAGAAGCGGACACAGACAGCCTTGTTTTCGAACGCGGAAGTGCCCAGATAGATTCTTTGAGAATCCTTTATTGTGCTTGATTCAGGTATTATGTCCTGTCAGCCTCATTATGTTCTCACCCACCACTCCAAGAAAATTAACTTGACAGCCACGAATGGTTTTGATCTTTGCTCAGTTCAGCTGAAGACAGTGCATAATATAAGCTAACGGAGGGTTTCTGTCTTTGTCTTTATTCACAGCTTCCTCAGACCACACAGCAAGGCTATGGAGCGTGGAGCAGTCCGAGGTCAAGAGAGAGTTCAACGGACATCAGAAGGCCATCACGGCGCTGGCCTTCTCGGATGGCGTCGTGCCATGAAGCAGTTTTGTCTTTTAATACCGCATACCGGAACTCAATTTTCATAGAGGCACCCTTTTATAAACAGCGGAATGTCATGCTAGTACCACACGCCTGCATGCTACAGACTTTTGCTAGGTGGTTATGTGATGGTTCAGAAGTTAATAGGTCATGACCGGGTTTACCACTGCATACCTTTGTCAACCAATTGCATTGAACTACCCAAACACAAAGCAACGTCAAAGCTATGGCCAACTTGCAGCCAAGTCACTACACTAATTTACAGCCCAAATTGAACAACCTACAGACCTAATATACAGGTAATAAACTGCTGCAAACTGCTCATCAGCCAATATAATGACCTGAAATTTATAAAATGCTTGGAGTTAGGTCCTTAATCCAACAAAAGCACCAACTTTCTTGTTCATGCATAAAATTCAGACACGGCTTCTGATGTGATGGATACCACAAGCTCATTGTTAGATCAGTTAGGAGCTCAATCTACTCTTGCAAAAGGAAATCTGCAGGGGACAGTCTTTGTTCATAGGTGGATAGGAATAAAGGTGTATAGGTCTCCATTAGGTTTTCATGAAACTGGAATTTGGAAATTCCAAAGGGAGGAATTTCCATTCCAAGGTATACTTATCCAATGCAAAGACTGAGTAGTATTTTATATATGAGATGTTCGCTAGAAATTTTAAACAAGGAAAGTGATTCTGGTTCAAAATGGGAGTGATTTAAATTCTGCTCTTTGGAGAGTTCATTTTATAGTACACAAGAACAAAGCCATGTCTCCACAAGGATACAAATTTGGGTATAAGTGTTCTAAGCACTACATTCTTCAGATTAAATTCATGCTCACACATTGTCAAGAGAAAAACTGTAGCTAATTTTGTCCCGTTTTGAAGTTTTTTATTCTCTGTACACCATTGAGACTTTATCAACATTTCTACAGGAGATGACCCATTTTCATTTTTTTTGTAAACTACCATCTTGTAAAAAACAAAGAATTGTACATGTACATAGTATCATGAAATAGTAAATTGATATAATAAATAAAATCTGATCTTAACTTTATTATGTTCATCTTGTATGTTTTTCTGATAACCGGTTTTGTTCAGGTAAAAAATTGATTCGTGTAAAATTGGATTAATGGGCATATACAACATTGGTAGCAAACCATAACAGAAATATTCAGAGATTTACGTATGACTTACAGGATGTAAAGACAATAATGGTAGAAACATACTGTGAAAATGTTTCTGACTGAAATGCTGTATTTATCCAGAAAAGAGTAAAACCAAACACCAAAAACAGTTTTTATCTTGGAAAGGAAAATGAGACAGCTATTCCCACACAAATTGGCGTAACACTTAACAACGGTTTTTCGCTGTTTTCTATTGTTTCCAGTGATCAATTGAGCTGAAAATTTCACAGGTTGGTTTATTATTCCATGACGAATCAAATTATGAGCAGCATGCAGCTGCTCTGTCACCTTAACCAATGTTGTACATGCCCTTTAATAAACTTTGGTTTTGGGTTTTTTGTTTTTTTTTTTTTTGTTTTTTTTTGGGGGGGGGGTTAATTCTGGACCCCTGTTGCCATGGGGGCTATGATATTTGCATATGACATTTGACCAAAAGGCCTTTCTGGGTTTGCTTGATGTCGTCTTGCAGGATTGGGGCTGTTTATCCCTTTTCCAGTAGTTTTCACCATCATATATGACGCTGGACCTGACAACTTGACCCTAACAAGTTCTTGGGTCAATTTCACAATGTCCTATGATCGATCGTACCTCGAGGTAAGAAGGGTAACCCATTGTATCCTACATAGTGCTGCAATGCATCACAAGTCCTACGATTGATAGCAAGTTCCAATGAGTTTGGTAATATCGACCCCTGACCCTAAATAGTCTTGACACTTAGGGCGTTTACGAAACGGAGGCTCAGGCTCAGGCTCCATATGCTGAAAATATAGGTTGTGGTTTTCATTGAAGCTGAAACACTGTTTTCCTTTTCAAACTAGAGAATCTACGTGTGAACCACAGCCAAAAGCCTCTATTTTGATACCAGTTATTTCAGAATGGATTAAAAAAATGAAGATGGAGACTGAGCCTCTGTTTTGTAAACACCCATAATAATCCAAGAGACCTGTATAAAACCCGACCCTCTGGAATTTTACCCAGAATGCGTTGTGCATACCCAGTTCGTTATAAGGCCCATACACTGTCACTACTAGTCATATATACAAAATCCTGTATCCTACAAATATTTTTCTGCACGTAGATGACGTCACTCGCATAATGACTCCGCCATTGCTACTTTCTCCTGGTACTGCTTGTAATAGGCATTTGCCAAGAAATAAAACGGCGCTTCAATATTCTCTCTTTCTTTCTGCAAAAAGAAAACACCACAAGAAAAAAATGAAAAATAAATGAAACTGCCCAAGAAAAATATACATACCGGTAGGTAGATGAAATTAGACACATGTAGGTCACTAATAAATAGTTTCCTATGCACCCTTGCGGGCAGACATTGTCACCATGTATGAATATGCAAGAATATCATTATCAATCAAATTTTCATAGCTTGACTTGAACAATTCATTTTTGCCGATTGCTAACAAAAGACAGGAAGCAAAATTAACTTATTTATCGAAACCAGTTTATTTGATTTTTTAATTGGAAAAAAAAAGAAAATGAATCTGAAAACTGAGCGAAATAATACAAAAAAAAAAAAAAAATTATCAATATTCTATAGGTTAAAATAAGATGGCCCCAAGGACTCGAAAGACTCAAGAACAACTTGAAGATTACTTTACCTATGCAAATAGGGCTCCGCACTCGAGCTACTTATAGAATACGCTCTTTATATCGACAGCTATCGATACCCGGATGTTCGGACAAATTTCACAACGTTTACGTGTAAGTTGGGTATATGACGTACGACTTGATTGTCCGAACATCAGAATGTGACGTCACGACCGCAGAGCCCTATTAGGCTTGCCCTTCATTGACGTAGATGAGCACTGTATATTCAGTGCTTGTTGAAAGCACATTTGTTTTTCATGTGCACTCAACAAGCACCGAGTATATATGCAGAGTTCATCTAAGTTGGTGAAGGGCAAACCTAATTTGCATATTTCTATCTCCCCGACTAAAAATCATTAATATTCGTGAAGGTTACTTACTGCAGAGCATTCAAAGTATTCAACCTCCATCTCAGAGGCAGTCTTCTGCGCCGTGGCTGCAGTGATAACCCTCCTGGTCTCCAGATCGGACTTGTTCCCAACTAGCACAGCTGATGAGGAAGAATAATAATAGATTAATACAAGTATTGAACTGCTGCAAACTGCTCAACAGCCAAGATAATGATCTAGAATTTTATGAATAGCTTGGAGTTAGGAGGGCCTGATGTATTTCGATCCTTTTCCCTTTTCTCCTAAGCACACTTGACTACCCCCACCCTCCATGGTCACTCTGAGCCGCCCCCTTTTGTTCTGATCCTCTCATCCATAAATGGGTATCTTTACTAGCATGTTCTTGTCCTCTTGTCATTGAGCCTCCGATAAAGATACTGCTAGGATCGAAATGGGTCAGCCATTGACTGGTGCGGGATTCGAACATATGACCGACGGAATACCATACTGGTGCTCTACCAAATGAGCTATCCAGCCCTATAATTGACAATTTGGGACACAGCAAACATATAGGGCTGGATAGCTCAGTTGGTAGAGCATCAAAATAATACTCCCGGAGTCGCAGGTTCGAATCCCGCTCAAGTAATTTTCTCTTTGTTCACCCTTCAATGATTTAATTATTTGTCCCAGCACTACCCTTGAAGTAAAATAAATGTGTTATTAATTAAATCGAACAAAAATGAATATTCAACGAGAGTAGGACATTTATAAATTTATAAATGGACGTATTTTGGGAGGTATTATTTACCATGAACATCCTTCCCCGCTTTAGCCTTGACTCTTTCCAGCCACTTCATGCTGCTGGATAAAGACTTCTCATTGGTCACATCAAACATCGCTACGGCCAATGAAGGACTGTCCCACTGAAAGATAGAAGAGATGTGATGTATGCATGATGAACAACATGGCATGACAATACAAAAACAGCCAGTAGTTGAAATCAATAGAAGGGCCTTAAGGCCAACATTTTCTGGCAGATTTATGAGCATTATAATTAGTTATTCAGGCATAGACCCTTATTTACAGAGAGCCAGCCTATGGGAGTTTGTGAACAAAGTTTTACAGCAAACTGCCCATCATATGCATTTCTAATTTATATACTATCACTGCACGCTTCAGCCCATCTGCAAAAGGCTCCATGGTAGATGAGCATTAAAGCAAAGTGGTGCCTAACTTTTAGGGAGAGACTGCACCCCACCACATGACTTCAAAATAACATAACCCTCAAGCTTCTCACAAACTTACCATCTGTTGCACGTAATCTGAAAACATTTCTTTCCCGGCAGAGTCATATATGTATAATTCCTGAAATGAAAAAAAAGAAAAAAAAAAGAAGAATAATAAATATTATTTATATACACGCAAATTGTCTTCCTAAATGTCTGGTGTCTCCCTAAGGTCAGATTTATAGCAAACCTTGTCTCCTTAAGGTCCGATCCGAAGATTTATAAATAATAAAGAGGTCAGGTGACTTCGAACAAATTTCATTTCAAAGCTTAATCTATTCCACAAGGGAAACTGACTGAGTTGAAAAGTGAACAAAGAAAAATTGACTGGAGCGGGATTCAAACCGGCGACCTCCTGAATACCGTACAGGCGCTCTACCAACTGAGCCATCCAGCCCTACGTTGGTGGTGACCCCAATAGTCAACTATCTTTGTTCGTTTGGCAGTCAGAAGCCATGAAACCAGGCACACACCGCCACACCCCAGGGATCATTTCAATGATACACGCAACAATGCTGCAACCTGGGAACAGTACATGGAGGATCACTCAAAGAGGATACGTCTTTTTAATTAATATATTCGTGAAATAACCACAAGGGAAACTGACTGAGTTTTAAGTAAGAAAAGCGAAAAACTTAAGGATCGGACCTTAAGGAAACGATCCCTGGGGTGTGGCGGTGTGTGCCTGGTTTCATGGCTTTTCAAATTTGAAAAAAAATTAGAAAAGGAATTGCACACCCCCAAAAATACAACAATACACAATACGGTATTCCTACAGTGGGCACGATTGCCAAATCTCAGATAAAGTGATCAACGTTGCCACACTCATAGTGAAACTTAAAACCTATGGAACCAGGAATTTATGGAGTAATACCTACCACACTATTACTTGTTTCAGGAATGTTGACACTCTTGACACACAGCTCCACTCCAACAGTCTGAAAAGAATCAAACAGATATTGAACATTTAAGTCAATAATCCAAAAATATATAGTTAAACAACAATTCTAAAAAAATACTCGGCCGGCAATAAAACTTACATAGATACTTTTATGTAATACTTCCATTTGAAATGATATTACAATATTCAAGGAAACTTAATTTATCCTCCCTGAACATTCCACCAGCTCATTTTGGTTGAGACAATTTAAAATGATAACTTGTTATTTCATGTATTAAAAAGGTCGTGAACACCATTATTGAGGACATTTTCACAGACATGGTCGTTTCATAATATTCATTTCAGTGACTTGGGGACACTGCCAACATAGGGCTGGATTGCTCAGTTTGTATTACTATTAACGGCGCCGGTACGGTTTTAAGGAGGTCGCTGGTTCGAAACCTGATAATTCCTCCTCCAGTCAATTTTCTTTGTTCACTATTCAATGTCATAATATTCAATTTAAAAAATTGGATTATTAGAATGTACATTCTTTTCGGGGGAAAAATTAAGATTACGACTGCAAATTTAAACCATTTTTGTAGCTGTCCAGCCATGAATGGGGGATGAAAATGAATCTAATTGCCCTAAATCTACATAGAATTTGAAGTTGCTGGTCATGATGAATTAGGAAAGAAAATGATTAACAGTAAATTAATGGTCACTAATATGTGCCATGTTTAATATGCATTATGCATTGCATACGTCATGAATTATGCATGAGCCATAAACTTTCCTTATGAATAATGCATATTTGATGAGGCACTGTAGTACATGTAGTACATTGATTTAGCATGTCATTTTATACCATAGAGTAGGCCTTTGGAAAGTGTGTGCCATCACTGTGAAAGACCTGCGTCACGGAACTCTTGCCAACTGTGGAATCACCTAAAACAATGGTTAATAGAAAATCCAAATAATTGTTAAACACAATGAAATATGAAACTTCTACCTAGCACTTACTATCAGCAATTAAATTTTGCACGTGTAATGTAATTTATGATATTGAAAAGTGAACAAAGAAAAATTGACTGGAGCTGGATGGGGGATGAAAATTTAATTGTTTTCTTTGTTCACTTTTCAATGACTTTAAAATTCAGTCAGTTTACCTTGTTGTTGTTTGATGATTATAATTTATGAAAATTAACTGGAAAATGTGTGAATAATATTTATTAGTAGTAACACAACACTCAACAGTGTTACCCCAATCCCCCTGGGCACTTTGGCTACAAAAGCAGTAACCTACCTCTTAACCCGTAAAAGGTTTTTTCATAAAAGGTTTCAAAAAAGGGAGGTTCTCAAATTTGTCCAAAGTAATGTAGGAAAAATTATTTTAAAAAAGGTTTCTGGATTATAAGCCAGACTTGTGAACCATAGCCTACTTCAAGTTGTAAGCTGACAAATTGGCCTACGAATTATTAAGATAAAAGGGCCTACACATAATTTTTCTTACTGAGTCTGAGGAAGGAAAACCTCATTCAAAAAGAAGGATTGAATAAAACAAGGTTATAGCCAGCACCTACAGTATATGTATGTAGGCCTAACTATTGCAAGCGGAAGTTAAAGTAAACATGGTACAGACTAACGTTCCAGTCTATTAAGTAAAAACTAAAGTTGTCAAATAAAATTGGTTGAAACAAAATTAGAAATTGAAATTTTACCAAATATGATAAATAAATTATAGAAATCATCCTTCTAACTGCATGCATGACAAGGAAAATTAAAACAGAATAACTGAACCTGTACTAGTGCAATTTGTGAAAATAGGAAGGCCCCCTATGTAAAAGTATGTTCATGTCATGTGGCATGAGGTTGAGAATATAAATAAGAGTACCAAATCATAACTGGGAAAGGTAATTTTGTGTGTTTTAAAGTTAACTCAAAATTTTACTCTTTAGGCATGCAAAAGTACCTACCAACAACCACGCATTTGGCTCGTAAGACCACCGGCATAGCGACAGGCATCTCGCTGATGTTTTTATTCTGAGGGCATTCAAAATTATTTATAATGCATGGACGACAAAACAAATTTTCAGGTAATTATTGGCATAGGCCTTCGTCTACATGGAGTGTATCCAGTAGAAACCGTACACAACTTGATGCATGGAATGTATGTGATGTCAATGGTACCCGCGCACCCGTCAGCTACTGTCAACTAATAGGGGGCTCGGTTACCACTGAAGATTTTCACAAAATCTATTATGGAGCGCCAAGCATGTACATCAATATTTTCACAAATTCAAGTTGAAATCGAAATTTCTACCTGTATTTTGGAATGCTTTTTTGTCATAATTTGAAAATTGGTTATATGAAGGTGTAAATTGGAAGACATGAACGTTATATCTCCAATCGAGACAAAAAGGTGGTCAATATGCAGATATTATTTGGAATGATGTGGGGGGAAATAATGTAATAGCCGGCGTTTAATAAAACTAAGTCTGGTGCCAATTATCTGTGAACATAGTCATGTGAATTACAATATAGGGACGGGGTACACGACTGACACGCATGCACGTAAAAATAGACACGGAAGTGGCGATAGGTACTTTCCGTTCGATATCGCACGCAACATAACATTACAACAAGCTGACAAGTGCAAGCAGTTAGTGTGGCACGATCGAGATAAACTAAGAATCATGGCTGAAAGTGAAACATCGGCGAAGAAGTTTGACGCGCTGATTCTAGCCAGAGGTGGCAGCAAGGGAATCAAACTGAAGAACATCAAATTGTTGGCTGGCCAACCGCTGATTTCCTGGGTTCTACGATCGGTTGTGGACTCCGGAGGTAGGTCGACCAGGCCGGCCAGGGCGCCGGTAACTTGCATTCGTGAGCAATCATGCAGAACGCTTGCAATGAATAACAACACGATTGATTATGGGCCCCGCCTACTGCACTGGCACCGTGCCCTCAGCCAAGCCCTTTAAGTTATTTTGGGAACCTCCGTCATATTCTTCCTCCGATCTCCATTCTAATTTAATTGATAGGGCATAGCCATAGTCCGCCTAGCTAGCTTAGAGGTCCATTTTATTTTTAATAATTCTATTTTTAGTCATATTATAAATTACAGAAAATACCTTGAATTGAAAGAATAAAAAAGCCAAATTTGCATAGCATTTCAACAGTGTTCAGGTAATCAGGTTTTGCTATTGATATTGGCATTATTTAAAGTAGTCGATTTATAAATTAATAGCTGATTGATCTCTTCAAACAGGCCGGGTGCTATTTATTTTTAGCCTGGAATTCCATAGGCAGAGACTTATAAGTTATAATGACCTAATGCTTCCTCTATTTGCTTTAAGTTGTTGCTGTTGCTGTCAACAAGGCCAAGACAAAATTCCAAGTCTGATTTGAATTAATTTGCGTCCATTTGTTCCTTGTGTTCACAGTATTTGACAGAGTTTGGGTGTCTACTGACCACGATGAGATTGCAAAGATATCACTGGAGTGGGGGGCATTGGTTCACCGTAGATCGCCCGAGGTGTCGCACGATGCCTGCACCTCCATCGAAACAGTGCAGGAATTTTTGAAATTCCATCCAGGTAATTATAAAGATTTAGGGCCTATCCATTGTAATACAGGCAGGAAATGGGATTTCTACCTGAAATTGGATATATCCACCTGTGCCCTCTCCCAGCAAACAAGGTTGTGTTTGTCCCATGTCCTTCCCCCTTGTTCCTTGCCCCTTGTCAACTTGTCCCCTTGCCCCCTTGGCTCATGTTCCTCACCCTTTGTCCCTAGTCCCCATGCCCCCTTGCCCATTTTCCCCGTTGCCCCATGTTCCTCGCCCCTTTGCCCCCTTGTCCCATGTTCCTCGCCATTTGCAATTGCCCCCTTGCCATCTTGCCCCATGTTCCTCTCCCATTACCCCATGTCCCTTGCCTGTGGAATGCTCTGCCAGTCTTTAAGGACCCAAACTGACCCCATATCCTTCAGATTTCTTAGATCGCTCAAAACTCGCCTATTTAATCAGGCTATTTCATTCATAACACTCTGAAATTATAGTTTTGCCTTCACTAGATACTGTACTTTCATATTTACTTTATTGAAGTTTTTTATTAACATCATTGTTTAGCCACAAGCCCAGTACTCAAAATTTGGTGTGCAAGTTGAATTTTTAAGACGAAGAAAAATTGAGTGGAGCGGGATTCTAACCAGCGACCTCAATAATACTGTACCGGTGGAAAGCTATCCCAACACACATCTAGCTGAATCCTGGCCAGTTTAGAACACAATTTAACAAACCTTTTTTAAAAAGATGTTTTTCCTCATTATTTACCGCTGGCTTTGTGAATTCTGTTTTGAAATTGTAATTCCTTTGTTCAGTTCGTTTGCCAATTTTGGTGTAGAAATTTATCGAATGTGCATAAGAATGGAACATCTGTATGTCCTGCCATGATATTCAACAATAAGTAAAATCAATGAGATGTCTGCGGAGTCGTTTTGAATATGGTTTAATTAAAAAACCTTTTTTTCCAATTCCGCTGAATTCTGTATCAAAATGGTAATTGCTTGAATGTGCCAAAGCTGAAGTTGAATGAAACATCTGTACCCTTCCGTATCACACAGGAAGTCATATCAATGGTTTTATTATAAAATATGATTGAATTCAGAAATGTGTTGTCCCCATTAACAAATAACCACTGGCTTTGTGAAATCTGTTTTAAATTGCTCCTTTGTTCAGTTTGTTTCGCCGGCATTTGGTGTAGAAATTGATTGAATGTGCCAAAGGCAACAGTGAATGAAACATCTGTGCAAAATCAATGAGATTTCTGCCGAGTGGTATTAAATATGGCTGAAATCAGACGACTGTGACGTGCACAGCCTACCGTGAGTTGGAAGCAGAGTCTAGCAGCTTCCAGGTGTCAATGCCAGCTCATTGTAGCTTCACAAAGGCAACATATTGAATCATTGAAAGAAGGTTTTGCTGACAATAGTACAGATGTGTTAGTGTCATGGTAGAATGATTTTAAAGCTTGAAATGACAATGATAATAATAATTTTGGAGGCTAATCATCCTTACTCGCACCTGGGGTGCTGAATTGCTGAGGATAGACTACAATGTGATTCATTTGCTGGCATGCATGGGTGCCCTTGGCTGCCAGCCACATCAACCCATATGATCATGGAGCACAGCCTGAGATGTTTGATTTTTGTGGAGGGAGGAAAACCGGAAAATCTGGTGAAAAACTCTAGTATCATAGGAGAGATCCAACTCACAACTTTAACTCACATATGACCAAAACCAGGATTGAACCCGGGACACATTTGTTAGAGACAAACTTGTGCCTTATTAGAACACACACTTTGCCCTTAAAGGTGTTTTTCATCTAGTGTCATCTGCAGTATGCCATGTAATCCTGTATAAAATGTACTATTAAGGGTAGTCATATTAGAGGACAAAGCCAGACACACAGATTAATCATTAAAAGTTCTCATTTTTTTCCCCTCATTAAATAATATCTAAATATTCTGCCTGTTTTCACCTGCCAGTTTTCATCTGCCAGTATCACAAAATATGAATTAATATGAATAGTTTTATTGCCATTCAAAGGGGAAAAAAGAAAAATTGACTGGAGCGGGATTCGAACCTGCAACCCCCCCCCTCCCCCGAATACATACCGGCACTCTACCAACTGAGCTATCCAGGCCTACATGTATGTCTATGGTGTCAAAAAATGTTCAATTATCTTTGTTCGATTTGTGAGCCAGTTTTGATATGGTGAGGTTTTATTTCTTCACAAAGGTCTAAAGGTTTAATATTGGACCTTCAAAGTTTGTCACGTTCTTTTTACGGCAGAAATCGACAAAATTGCGAATATTCAGTGTACCTCCCCCTGCCTCCAACCATGGCATCTCAAGGAACCGGCTCGCATGATGACAGAAGAGGGGTACGATTCCGTCTTTGCTGTCGCCCGG
The DNA here is from genome assembly GCA_963971285.1 of Astropecten irregularis. NCBI lineage: Eukaryota > Metazoa > Echinodermata > Asteroidea > Paxillosida > Astropectinidae > Astropecten > Astropecten irregularis. Next base: position 6,003,395 of record OZ020248.1, on the reverse strand, counting down.
AATCATCTACTTCGATGGAAGGAGGTCAAGAGGGAAAGTATGAACCCTAGTTTATTTTTTGTGCCTCGTTTCCATGGTAATAAATTGTTATAGTCATGGAAATATGTGAACAAAGAAATACAGTGGAACTCCATTATAAAGAATACGCTGGGATGCACATAAATTGTTTGTTATATTAGTTATATTAGTCGTTCATTATAGTGAAAAATATTCAGCATGCCTATGCATTGTACATAAAAATTGGGAGCCAAGGATGATGTTCGGTATAGCCAAATGTTTGGTATAGCGGTGTTTGTTATAGCAGCGTTCCACTGTAATATTAACCCTTATACTCTACCACAGTCTCGATCCACAGGGGGACTGGATCATAAACCAAACATTGCCACACAAACCACACTATGGTGTATTGTGGTAATCAGGATACGACACTTACCAATTGGAAAGGGGGGGCCAATTAATGCCCCCCCCCCCCCCCAGGATCAGCCCCTTATCAGGGAACACTCGGATCTAGAGGGAATGCAGCGTTCATATTGTGCAAGTCTGAGCATGTTTATGTGGGCAATTCTCCACAGGAGAGGAAAAATGTCAAAAATCAATATTTACATATTGAACCTTTTTTGTACTATTTCCAGACCACAATTAAATGGGGAATTCAGTTCAAAAAAGCAAAATTGAACTAGAATAGGGAAGCCGCCATGGCTCGTTGCAGCCTTATGTGCAGTTAATACAAACATGATAGCAAATTTAAAAAAAAAATGTAAAATTGTTCTATTGTCTTTCCGGATTAAAATGATAAATTAATATAAAGTCTAATTTGAGGTTGTAGAGATGAATTTTATTGCATCCCCAAAAGTATGAAGCACTGAAAAACTTCAACTTTTCATCCGAATAAAAAAAAAACTTTAACATTTCACACTGACGGACGGACAGATAAGTCAATATTAAATAGACTTCGCATCAGCTCGCAAAAAAGGAATGTATATATCTCATAAAAAAAATGATTTTTGCAATTTACGATTCAAAACGTGCAGATTTGGTAAAAAAATAAATTTGTGTACATTACATGTACTTTCTGAATAACAGGGAAAAGGTTTGATTTATTTTATAATGTTACAAGTTTACCAACATTACTGAGGGTCCACAAACACTGATGTTTTGTTTTAAAATTTGCTTGATGTTTGTCTAGGTGAGATGACGGTAGCGGAGAATTTCAACCCTGCTAAGAGGCCGCGTCGCCAAGACTGGAATGGACAACTTTGCGAGAACGGAGCGTTCTATTTCGCAACCTGTGACCTGCTCAAGAGTGGGTTTTTCCAAGGAGGAAAGTAAGTGAGGGCTGAGAGGAGGGGAGAGAAGATCTTTGTTTTGTTTGAACTGGGTGATGTGGTTGTTTATAAATAATTTTTGGTTGTTTTTATTTGTGTAGGCTTACTAGTTTCAAGCAAGATTTGAGGATTTGCATGGTGACAATTGGTATAGCCTATGGATCGGTTTGCGGAAACAGAAACTTGTGCGACAAAATAAGAAGTGCAAAAGTACAAACCATTCTTACATGGTGTGTCCGCAAACCGATCCACATGGAACTACATGTTTATAAAGTGAATGAATTAGCATCTTTAAAAAGTGCACATCTGATTTTGACATTAGGGCTTGAACTCTAACCTCCCTGTACACCACAGTTTACCACACATTTTTTTTCAAGTGGTAATTAAGTGTGATATCCTGAATACCACAATACACCACAGTGTGGTTTGTGTAGTAATGCGTGGTTTATGATCCAGTGAGTTCCCCTGTGGAGACTGTGGTAATGTGTGGTAAACAGCTCTTGTGTGGAAGGTGCAGAGGGTTATTAAGTCAAATTCTGTGGTTTACGATTTGAATTTTTTTTCTCCCAACTTTTCAGGGTAGCGTACTATGAAATGGGACCTCAGTACAGTATCGATATAGACACAGACATCGACTGGCCAATCGCAGAGCAGCGCGTCATCAAGTTTGGCTATTTTGGCAAGAAGAAACCACATGGTATTCGGTTGGCCGTCTTTGCGGTGGACGGCGTGATGACGGACAATATGATGCACATGACAGACGGAGGTGAGTCTCTAAGTGGATGCAGGGGGGTCACTTTTACAAAGCATTAGGACCTATCTTTTAAAAGATGAACGGTCAGTAGTGCCATAGAGCTGTGTGTTTCGTGAAAATTGAACCCTGGTTCAGTTCCCAACCAGGGCCCAATTTCATGGAATCCGTTACGGCCTATTTTTGTGCTTACGGGCACTGCTACGCTAGAAATGTATTTCATGGAATCCGTAAGCAAGACTCTCGGTTAGCGAAGAATTTCTAGGGTAACCGTGATTATTTTCTGCTAACGCGCTGTCGTATGCATTCTGCATAAATTCCTTGCTTAACGTTACCAAAAAGGAAACTCTTCCGTGAAATACGTTAACCGTAACCAAAAAAATTATGCTACCGTAAGCGAAGAATTTTTGCTAACGGTAATGGATTCCATGAAATTGGGCCCTGGTTGTGGGCATTTTAACGATTCTTTGGGAGTTTTGGCAAGGACCCTTCCTGCATATGAGAGGTGATGAGAGCTCTTCAACACTGTCCTTATGGTCTCCTGATGAAGACTAGAGCAGGCTAGTTGAAACATTGTAGAATATAGAAGTGCGAAAGTACGAATGATTCTTACATGGTGTTTCCGCAAACCGATCCACACACTGTCCCTATTATAAACAAATATTACACCAGAAGTAAGGCCAGCGAACTTTGTATAAACTTTTGATGCCATATAGTTGCCCTGCCGTGTGTAATGTAAAGCAGAGATGGATTGAGGACAGCTTTTACTGGGTTGGATATAACACACATGAAGAATGAAGATTCTAGGCCTCTTACTTTTCGAGTTATGTAGTTTTATATCAGAAATGGCGACCATTTTTAAAAACAAGGACGCCATTTTGAAAATGGCGGACTTAAAAGTCTGACGGTAACGGTGTACAAGCAGGTCCGATACCTATAAAGGGAATAAAACAACTTCATAGTTTCAACTGTTCCAAAATGATTTTTTTTTTCCTTTCAGCAAATGTTCCCAGATAGAAGAATTTTGTGAAACATTTCAGAGTAAAAATACAATTTTCTTACCTGTTTGTTGCAAACTTCAAAACAGTTTCATGCTTTTACCACAATCCGCTGGACTAACAGGCCTGGCAGAGATGCTAGGCTTCTTGATAATAAAAGGGAATTCAATCTTCATGAGCTGGACAAGATTTCAAAACTTGCAGTTTTTTTGGGAAGAATTCCACTGACGGACAACACAGAAAAAGTGTTATATCCCCTAAAGCTACTATCATACTTTGGTAGCATACCGAAACAAAAATTTCCACAGATTTTCCTAACTTTAATACAGGGTGTAAAGATGGTAATGGTTGATTCGTACCATTACAATTTTTCTGACTGAAATGCTTTATTTATCCAGTAAAGAGTAAAACCAATTATGAATGAAAACAATTTTGGTCTTCGGAAGATAAATAACAGTGAAAAGATTTTTAGAATAATGTAGATGTTTTTTATTTCACTGTTTTCTAAGAGAAGTGGGCACGGTATGGGAATGGGAATTTCACAGATGATTGTTACTGTATCTTTTATTGATTTTTTGCACATGAATCTGCATTTCATTGACAAAAAACCTAGTACGATATTACTTTTATGAGTTAATTAACATACTGGATGAACTTCAATCTCAGCTGTGTAACACTGGGGTAGCATAATATCTGAAAAGTGAGTTTTGGGGGTTGTTTTGTACATTAGTGGAAGTATTTCAAAACAAGAAGACCGATAAAAATGGGTTTTTACTTACCAGCTTCATATAGGTAGACCATAAGCCTGCCCCTGAGTAGGTAAGGATGGTTGATAACTGCAGCACAAGTCTCAGTATGCTTGCAGATTAAACAGAAGCAGTGCAACCGTTTTATATCCATTCATTTTAATAGCAGGCCAAAGTTTCTGTTCTTGCACTGAGGGTACCTAATATAGGAGTGCCACAATAAGGCACTGCAGTGCATTGCCATAGCAAGACTTGGTGCTGTATAAGAAAGCCTGCCCAACAAAAGCAAAGAATGTACATGTAGCAAGCAGTAGCAGTTCAGCAGCCCACAGGAATGCGCCGACAAAAACTTCAGAGTTGGCATATCATTAGAGACATTCAAATAAGTCTTAGTGCTGCTCACAGAATTGAGAGAAGGAATTGGTACTGCATGAATATTCAAATATAGCTACTAGGTAGCATTATCAATGGATCATGAATATTCATTAAAACAAATAACATGCTATATAGACTTAAAAACTCTGAGATTGTTTTAAAAAAATGCATGATTATTAACATTCACAGTCTAATTTGAAGGAAGAATGAAATTTTATGTATAAAAAAATACAAATAATAGTTTCTGTTTTTATGAATGAATTTCATGCTCAATTATTGTTAATTTTTTTCTTGGGGGTGGTATCATTACCCCAGAAATAACTTAATTCATTTTTATTTCAATATGATAGCATTTAAATTGATAGGGATATATTTCACAGAAATGTTCACAGAGTTCATCTGGCTGGGTCATGTGAGCAGGGAACGTGGCATTTAATGTGGGCAAACAATGGATGAATACCGTCGGACAATATCACGAAGTCCTAGCTGACATAATCGGTGTCACTGCAATTGAATTTGACACTGTGGTCAATCTACAGATTGTGGGTATGAATCCAGCCATGGGCTAATGGTGCTTGCGTCCTTGGGCAAGATGCTTTGTCACATATTGCTCCTCTTCACCCAGGTGTAAATGGGTACTTGATGTGAGGGTAGAGATGGCTTTGTTTGTTTGATTAGCCCTGCCCGCTTTGCAGGCAGCTGCAGGCTGTATACTCCCCAGGGAGCTGAGATTGTTTCAGGAATGTAAATGGGCCCGATGACCAGGGATAATAATAATGTATAAAGCGTTGTGATACCCTTCTTGTGTGTAAGAACGCTATATAATTGCCCAAATTATTATTTATTATGATGTTTTTTTCAGGCGAAGAGTTCCGCTCATACAACTTCAGTGATGCCATTGGAGTCCAATCACTCATGAACAAAGAAGTGAGCATTCAACTTTTGAGCAGTAAGTTTATATTTTAGCCTTCTGTCCTCTTCATTGCTAGTCATATTTGATTCATCCCTCACAGAAATTATAGCCTTTGAAACATAATTTGGGGGTTGAGTACAGTGAAATCCTGAAATTTATATCCATCAAACAAAATTCTTAAAGTGAAAAAGTCCTGGGAGATTTTTTCCTCGCAAGGGCATACTTATCAACCCTGTGTAAGTATTCAAATAGACTCTCTTTTTAAAGATTTTGATGTGCCGGCCAAATATGAAAGTAATAATGATCCAGTGTATTATACAGAAATTGGCAGCGTCTCAAATTGGCGAGAAATGCTCATTGTTTGTCGTCAAATTCTTTGTTAGGGGAGGAAGCGGTCACCCATCAGAAGTTTGCGGACAAGCTGAAGGTGCCGCTGACCATGGGCTGTAAGGACAAAGTGACCCAAATTGACCAGTGGCGGAAGGAAATGCAACTGGACTGGACCGAGATCGCAGTTATGGGTGAGATGATGTTTGTGGTGTATTAGTGTGGTATTCTAGATACCACACTTACCACAAAAAAGTGTGGTAGACTATGCATATGCAGAGATAAGATTTCTCAGATTTTTATCTGATTTCAGATTTTTTGGTTTTGGATTTCAGATTTTTTTCCCTCATGGGAAAAGTATAGAAGATTTTCAGAGTTCAGATGTTTGTTATACCCCCTGTCAGTTGTTTTCTTATATTTTTACCATTGGTCAATCTCATCCTTGGGTATGGCTGTGGCCTAGTGGTCTGGCGTGTCATACTCAAGATCTACAGATTGTGGGTTCGAATCTAGCCATGGGCTAATAATACTTGCATCCTTGGGCAAGACGCTTTGTCATATATTGCTCCTCTTCACCCTGGTGTAAATGGGTACCTGTGTGGGTAGAGATGGCTTTAGGTTTGATCAGCCCTTGTGTGCTTTGCAGGCAGCCTGGGGCTGTATACTCCCCAGGGAGCTGAGATTCTTTTTAGGGATAATGACCAGGGATAATAATAGTGTAAAGCGTTGTGATACCACTTGTGTAAGAAGGCTATATAAATGCCGTGATTATTATTATTATAATCATCAAATAACCACAAGGTTAAGAACGTTTTTTGATAGTATTTTATAAAGGTATGATTTCTGTTTTGGTTTCTCATCTGCCAGGTTGTGATGAGCCGGATGTAGAATGCCTGAAGCGATGTGGGGTCAGCGGTTGTCCAGCCGACGCTCAGGCCTACGTCCAGACCTCCGTGCAGTTTGTCTCTAAGCTGGACGGCGGCCGTGGAGCGGTCAGGGACTTCTGCAATTACCTGCTCCTCATCAAGGCTAAGGCCAAGTCGGCCTTGGAACAAGAAGAAGCCGGAACTCCCAAGTAGGTCGTCAGAATCGTAGTACAAGCGGCCACTGAGACGTGCTTTCGGTGCCATATAAGATGAGTTTTGTTAAACTGAAACTCGAATTCTGCCATAGAGTTTATTATAAAAACTAGAGTGCGCGCTTTGTATTCAAAGTGCACGTTGTTTGCACTCCGGCACATGGACACACAGCCGCCATCTTTCCTCGTGTAACTTCGCAGGCGCAGTAGAGTCAAAATACCATAATCAGATGTTACTCGGTGAACTGCGCGCACTGTGAGTGACGCGACAGGTAGATTATGCACAGTGCTGCGCGCAGGAACCGGGGTAAGAATATACGCACAACTTGAAACGGCCGGGAGGCGCCCATTAATGGCGTCAGCCATGGTTCAGGTATCACGCGCAGAGTGCACACTCTAACTTTTTATTTAACTCCATGAATGCTGCATATGATGAACTTTTGTAGCCTTTCTGTGAAGGGTGACTTGTGTGTAATAGCCGAAATATAGACAAAAATTGAACTGATTGTTATTTTGTTTTGAATATGAAGGTTTCATGAAGGGGTTAGTCTTTCAGAGGGAATTCTTTTTCCATGATGCCTGTGTAGCTGCATGCACAAAGACTCGACAGCCTGCTTATATTATAGAGCCAGTAGTATTCCATTTTGTTTACCAAATCAAATTTGGCAAACAATTTATTTACAGTTGTTAAGGTTGGTTGCACAGGGAAGATTTTGGTTTGGTTTATATTTAGATCAGCGCAGAGTCTTGACTCGCTAATGTGCAGCATACAAGCCGTAGTGTCGAAAAAAACGTGCCACTTTATTATTTTCCGTTTGTCATTTGTTCAGTTTCCACGGCTTAATAATGAATGTGTTTTGCCCAGATTTCGAAACTCCTATGTCGGCTTATGTCTGCAGAGTCTTTGATAGTCTTCACTGTGAAGTAAAAGCAGAGATTTTGAGGCAAAATTTGCAGCAGTTTTGGGCTTGGAAAATTAACTTTGACATGTTTTTGTTCTCATTGGCTTTTCTTTCAATGTGGTTCAAAGTTTATACCAGACATCTGTGCTGAACTATATATATATAGCCAGCTAAAAATAATTATTAAGTTTTTCTGTTAGCCGTCAACATGTTCTGTGTATTCAATATTTTTTATTGATTCAATTTTTAACAATAGGGGCTGCAGAAACATACACACATTCCTTTTATATTCTAATTGTGCGTAAAGGGAAGTATAATCTAGTTGTGTTATTGTAGCCACAAATTTTAATCTACTGGGATTTAGTTGTAGGGAGATAAATGTAGGGGCATCATGGAGTATATGTGTCCTGGATTTTAAGTGATTATAAGATAATCAGCAGATAAAGGAAGATAAGGATCCCCCTCCCTCCTCCCAAATGGCCAGCCATTATCATTCATCAAAGATTACCTGTACAACGAACATGCTGTGCAGTTTTATTACTCGTATAAACCATCTGTAAAATTGACTCACGATGTCTGAGATCGGCGCTCTTTTTCAACGTCACTATAATTGAGCTTTTAAAGGAAACACCGCTACATCGAATGCTACTTTATCAAACTTGCGGCTATACCGAGCATCCTTGATCCTTGGCTCCCAGTTTTTGTGTCAAAAACACACTGAATGCCCAAGCACTGCCTGCTCAAATAAACAAGCGATGTAGCTGACAAAATCTATGGATTCTACTGTGTTAGTTACAGTGGCGTTCCACTGTCTGACTATATTTAAGCATTTAGTGTGGGATGGATGCTCTTCAAATGAAGTCATTCATGCATCTATGTGCCGATACCAAAGTTCAAACAAATTTGTTTATTACAAATCCACCATTTGAAGATACGGTAATAGAGGACATGTACTTACCTTCCAATGATGGATACCATTTGATAAAATCTTGCCTCAATTCCAAGTTGAATAGTTAGTCCAAGGGCACCTTCTCCAGCTATATGCCCTGGATAATGCACACAAAAAATGTACTCAGTGTGATGGCAATCTGATTTCAATGTATAGGGCAATTATATGTATATTTTAGATGATTATTTTCCCTTATTTCGCCAAACTTTACTTTAACAATTAAGACAAACATTTTGAGGGAAGATTTTTACTGACGGACAAAACTTTTAGACCCTGGTACATGCAGAAACCCTATGGGACTCAGTGAACTGCATGGTGCCTGACTAGTGGGGCAATATGAGATGATTAAAATGCACTAGCTGCAGCTTCAAAGTGTATCATTGTATGTCAAAAACACCCAGTAAAACTCACTTTTCAGATATGCTACCCCAGTGTTACACGGCTGAAACCATAACTTGCATCCAGTATACTAAATTAACTCTTAAAGGATATAACACTTTTTCTTTATTCCGTCAGTGAAATTCTTCTCCAAAAGAACTTTACAGAATACATGAGATTAATTTTACATTTGAAAGTTAGTGGTTATTACATAATTATAGGCTAAGAGCTTACTTGTGAGGTGTACATGGTGGTATCAATGCACTATATAATCTTGATGAAAAAGTGCCTACGTATACATTCAAATGTGCATTAAATGTGATGATGGAGATCGAGTGCTTATTTCTTATGAGTCATCGGGTGAAACTTAACTCTTGGTGAAATGATTCCTGGTGGACCTTTAGAATCTTTTTTTTTTTTTTTCCAAGGTCAGTAATTACTGGACAAGAATGCATAAGGTTTATTGCAAAATAGCATTTCTACCAAGAGAGGGCGCTTCAGTTAAGCATTGTGGGATATGTCTGGGTCAATAAAAAGAATTTTACTCACAGACTGTCTATAAGGGAGCAGGTGGTACGTGGCGCCCTTTTGACCCTTGTGCATCCCACAATCCCTAGCGGTTGCTATTTGAGATATACCATTTCCTGAGGATCGCCAAGGGTTATAGTTTCTTTCACACTGATGAAGCAGAAAACAAACACTTGTTAATTATCTGCTGCATATATTACCCATCTTTTTACTTGATTGGTGCATTCAGAATATCATGTGACTCAGTCTAGCCAATCAAGTGAGGCTCTGTAATAAAATAGATAAAAGGATCTCGATCATCTTGTGTTTTGTCTCCATTTGCTTTCATTGTTTGCACTGACTTCTTATTGTTCCTAAAAACGCTCTGTATCAAGGCTAAATGGGGACCATTGGGTCAAGGATGCTTGTTTGAGTCTGTGCTGCCCCAGTTCAATGCTAGACTTGGCTCAAGTGGGGTCTTGTTCTTGCTCAATTATGGACCACCATTTTTTAAAATTACGCTGCTTATATGTGCCCCTCTTCTGTTGACTACAGCTCTGCATCCGAAAAGAGTTGACACATCACCGGCAAGAGAGGGCACCAAGTAACAAGCAAAAATGACAAGGAGCCTTTTCCAAACCTCAGCTCCGGCTCCGGCTCTGTCATCCATATGCTGAAAATCATAGGTTGTGGTTTTTTATGGAAGCTGAAGCTCTGTTTTATTTTTCCAACCAGAGAATCTACTTCCGAACCGCAACCAAAAATCAAAATTTTAAAATGGTTCCACCAGCCGGAACCGAAGAAAGGCCCGCAGATGAAGCAAGACATTCTGCCGGACTTGGGCCAAGATTTGGTCATCACTCAGTTTGGCCAATGCCTATTGGGTCATAAATGTTCATGGTCATCTCTCGTCTATTGGTCACTGCTTACTTTGGCCATTGCCAACCTATGTCATCCCGACTTGTTGCTAGTGGTCAGTTGGTCATCCCCAGTTAAGGTCAGTGCTAGAGGCCCGAGTGATGACCATGAATTTGGCGCCTATTTGGCTCCGTGCTAATATTGAGGTTACCACCAGGGGGAGGGGGTCATGACATTAACAAAAGATATGAATCCTTGAAATTAACTACAAAATTAAAATTTTATTTTCTTCAATTAAATCTCTTTTTTATCATATAGTGGAATTTTACATTTTTTAAGGTAGAAAATTATACACCAACAAAACCAGATTTTTGTTTTTTTCAAATACATTACATTCACAAATTAGTGCAACTGCTGATCATGAAAGACATAAGAAATTTGTTAAAAGAGAAGAAAAATCAAATTCTCAATTCTTCAAATTTGTTTGCACAAAATAAATTGTTTTTTGTTTTTTGCACTGATATAAAAATTTAACATGTTCAAAAATATTTCTTTGTAGAGAGTGAATAATTGAATTTCTTCATTAAGTCAGAAATTAATGGTGATTCGTGCATCCCGTCACCAAAAAATATGCAAAATATAATCAAAAGTAAAAGAATTTTTGTTCAACTGCAACAAGTATTTATGGCTCCAAAAATAATTGGTAATCACTACTTGAGCAAGTTATCAACAAATTTATAACAAAATACTCTACTGCAAATCACCCTGAGAATGTTTCAGTTTTATAAAAATTGTTTAAAGAAAGACTGAAATATGTGCTCTTCATCCGATTAAACGAAAAAGTAATTGCAAAAGTCTGCCTTTAAGCTGCCCTTAGGTTTTTCATGCTAGTTTCAGAGAGGTTTCGAAAATCGTGGAATGTGGACCCTGCATGCAATGGCGTATTCTGCCAGCTTTAGGGAGAGAAACTTTAATACTGGTCAGACCCAGCCAGTCAGCCACTGAAAGCCTCCAGGCTCAGGCCTTTGGGCCAGAAATCCTCTTGCGCTGAACTTCACTACAATAAGCTGCTCAAAATTGATAAAATGAAGCTTGGCTTCTGGATACTGATTATAAGGGCGCCCCTTTTTTATTACTGTGGTTCTCATTTCCGACTGACCCATATTTTGGGCTCCGACCAAAGAAAAAACAAACTTTTTTGGGCCGCCAAAAGATTACAGAGATTACGAGATTACAACGAATACAATTAACATTTCTCATCATTTTCTTTAGGTTTTTGTGTATTCAGCCAGATTTTTGTTTCCACCAAACTTTTTTCTTTTTCTTCGACCGACCGATCCTCCCTCAAGGTGAAAAAGAAATGAGAACCACAGTTATAAAAAGGGGCGACCAAATCAATGTGTACTCAACGTGTCAATCAGGATTATGCCAACTATATGATCCAGGACAAAGCAGGGGCTTGAAGTTGATAGTTCAAGGCTAGGGATTATACAAGCCCAAGACACCAGGCAAAACCCAGGCCTGGTCTGGATTTTCAATGGCTGGGCCTGAATAAAGTTTCTATCCCTTAAACCTATTCACACAACCCAAACATCTCCTGTAACCGTTTATTTGAATAACCCACCATTAAGCTAATTTGGAAAGTTCATTATTTGATAATCAAGTTCTAGCAGTACTTTCAGAGAACTTGTGTTAGCAATGAGGTACGTTTTATATCTTCCCGACTTTGCAAGTCACCCATTAGAAGGAATATTCTGATTTCTAATTTATAATTTTGAAAATGCCATCCTTTTCTTCATGGCCTCGAGGTTATTGTCACTGGTCATCCAGCTGCCTCCGTCCACTACCACTGTATCTCCAGTGATGAAGCTGGCTGCTGGGCTGGCTAGGAAGACCGCACAGTCGGCGATGTCACACTTGGTCCCTACTCGCTGCAGCGGGAGGTTCTGTGCAATCCTGTCCAGGGCCTCCTTTCCCAAGCTACCGCCACCTTTTAAGAAAGACAACATCATCAAATAACCACCAAACAAAGATAATTGACTTTTAGGGATACTGCCAACATAGGGCTGGATAGCTCAGTTGGTAAGAGCGCCGGTGCACCGGTGTTTTGGTGATCACTGGTTCAAATCCCACTCAAGTCAATTTTTCTTTGTTCACTTTTCTTCAATGCCTTTTAAGAGGAAATGATCACAGAGTACAGGATAGAGATTTTAGATATCTGATAGAATGAAGATAGAGTCCAGTTTACAGCAATCACAATCAACAGAGTGCTGTGACCTCTACACCAGGAGCAATCTCAACGTACGTAGCTGTTTGGGCACAACATTTTAGTTTTAATACTCAAGCCCAAAAGCTATCAAGGCCTTACTACATAAAATCAAGTTGCCAGTCAATCTTTCTATTCCTGGTATGTGTAGCCCACTTCCGGCTTGAATTAGGACTCGGAGTATATCAATGGCTGCTGAAATATTAGTACATTACAAGACCATTGGTTCACTCGGTCGTGTCTTGATAGTTTCTTTTTTTTTTCCTGAGTCTACCTTCGGAACAGTGAACACATTTCCCAAGCATCACTTGTCCAGTCTCACAAGGCAAAACACAGGCTCATGAACCCATTTGCTAATCATTAAGGTAACCTCTACAACATACCAAAATTCAATAGACATTTCATCAATTCTGGATACTAAATCAAAACCGATTAGGCAAGATCAAATAGCACACAACAAAATAGACTGCTGAAATGAGCAACAGACCAGCCAGCCGCCGGCATGAGTGACCAACACGCCCATTGGCGGCGCAGATTGCCAAACGTGCTTCTTACCTAGCCTTCTCATACCCTCTGTGTCTGCGATGGGACCTGGTGCTATTCCTACTACACGGATGCCCTGAGGCCCCCATTCATTACACAGTGTCCTCGTCATAGAATCTTATCCACAGAAGGAGGAAAAAGAAAGAATGCATGTAGTCAGCATATAGCAGAGGTGGCAGCAAGTAATTGTTTGCAAGTCCAAGTCAAGTCACAAGTCAAAGCTGGTATTTCCAAGTCAAGTCACAAGTCAAAGCTGGTATTTCCAAGTCAAGTCACAAGTCATAGCTGGTATTTCCAAGTCAAGTCACAAGTCACGAAAATAGTGACTCGATTCTGACTCGAGTCCAAGTCACACAACTCGAGTCAGCACCTATGGCATATAGTACACACAAGACATTTTTCAAGCATGGCCGATTTTCAAAAAACGTGAGTCGAAATTTATTATCCCTGCAGGATCTTCAGGATCTTCCTGGTAAGGTGCTTAGAGATAGAAGTGTTCCATGGAATGCAACGGGACAAAAAAGGAGGGAACTTGGAAAATTGGGAGGGGTAAATAGGAGCAGGAAAGGAGGGGGAATGGGGACAGTAGAAGAAAGGGTGCAAAAAAGTTGGTGGGCTCAGTTAAAAAAAGTATTGGGCAAAAAAAGCTGGGTAGCAAGTTAGCAACATAGGGTGAGATGGGTTACTAAAGGGAAGAGAATAAAGTGACTAGCTATGATGGGACATCAGATCAAAAGAACCTGGAAAGTTGGTTAGCTCAGTGGAAGGAATGCAAGGTACTGAGGGAAGAAAAAGATACTAGTGGATATAGGGTGAGATGGGTTACTAATGGGAAGATAATATGCTTAGAGTTTGGAGGGCCTGACGTTCCGATCCTAGCAGGATCTTTTGCAAAGGCTTTGAGTTTAATAGGAGAGCCTGAGAAAGATCCCGCTAGGACATTAGATCCTAGCGGGATCTTTCTCAGGGAGGAGAACCTAGCGACTAGCCAAGATGAGACATGGGGGGGGGGGAAGAACAATGCACCTGGGACAAACCCCGAATGAAACTAGTGCACTAGGGAACAAGTACGTGAATAAGACGTACCTACGGCTGCCTTTGCTGCTGCTGCATGGAGTTGGAAGAGCTGCCCACGGTAGGCTAATGTTGCTGTGATGTTCATTATCACCCCGCCATGTTTCTGCAAGCAGTTAGTTTATTTTTAGGAGCAAATTTTTCTATTTTCATAAAACAAACTTTTATTGCAATTTATTAGAAAGTTAAGACTTATTTTTAAAAAGTAATATTTGATTTTTACTGTAATTTCAAGGAATTTCCAGGGCTGCTTAGTGAAAAATTTATAATTTATAATTTTTCCAGAACTTTCCAGAATTGGGTATAAAGTTCCACACTGCAACATTTAAAGTTAATATTCGTATACTTTGGTTTTTGTCAAAGAAATGCAGATTCATGTGCAAAAATACAGCAACAGTCAAATTCCGGTTGGTGGCCACTTTTGAGAAAACAGTGAAAAACGCCCACGATATTTTCCAATCTTATCACCCATATTTTTTATCTTTCAAATAACAAAATTGGTTTTGGTCAATTGGTTTTTCTCTTTTCTGGATAAATACAGCATTTCAGACAGAAAAACTTGAACAGTATGTTTAATGTATGTATCTTTATACCCTGTAAGTTATAGGTAAATCTGTGAAGATTTCTGTCTCGGTTCGCTACCAAAGTATGACTTACATTCATGTACTTGTCGTAGACAGCCTTAGATGCATTGTATGTCCCAATGGTGTCTATCTCAATCACCGTCTTGAATCCATTGTAGGAAAGTCCACTGGCAGGAACTAAGAAATTACCAGCTGCCCCTGAAAGAATTAGACCAAATATCAAAATTATGCAAATTGATGAGCACGATTTCTTAAGCTAGGATTTAGTTCTAGAATATCGTCAATGAAAATGCACAAGTAATAATGAGCATAATTATAAAGGCCCATTTGTCATACAAAACATCATGGGCCTTTTTCAAAGCTTGGTTTGGGGTAAGGCTCCAGCTCCGACTCCATTTTGTGAATCCACTCTGAAATAACGGGTATCAAAATAGAGGCTTTTGGCTGTGGTTCTGAAGTAGATTCTCTGTTTGAAAAGGAAAGCAGAGCTTCAGCTTCAATGAAAAAACCACAACCTGTCAGAGTTGGAGCCTGAGCTTTAGCCTGAGCCTCCGTTTCATAAATGCCCTATGTCCGGATAGGGCTTTTTGCCAGAGGATGTGCCAGAATGATCTTGCACAGCATTGCAGTTGGGCAGATTCAAGTAGGCTCCTGGTAGGAGGGGTAAGGTTGGGTGACTAGATTTGGTGTGCCAGAGTTTTTGGAGTTTTTTTAACGTACCATTGACAAGGATGTCAATCTTTCCAAAGTGATCCAGTGCAACATCAACCGCTTGCATGACTTCCTGCGGCTAGAAAAAGGCAAAATGAATAGGGGTTTATTATAAATTGTACAGGGGGTTGTTAATTTTTTTTAATATATATAAAAATTGCTTCTGGAAGGAATCGTATCAACCAGTGATCCAGCAGATCCTGAGTGCTACCTTTACATTATAGGCAGTTTGCAAACCCCCTCCCACATTTAGGGATGCAAGCTATATTTTGACACCATGTCAATTGTTCACTTTTCACTGACTTTAAAGTCAGTCAGGCTGTTTGATGATTATATTGATTAAAAAGCTGTATCCTCTTTGCCGAGTGATCCCTATGTACCGTTCCGAGGTTGCAACGTTGCTGCGTGTATGAAATGATCCCTGGGATACAGCAGTATGTGTGTGGTTTCATGGCTTCTGACTGCCAAACGAACAAAGATAATTGACTATTGGGGACACCAGCAACATAGGGCTGGATGGCTCAGTTGGTAGAGTTCCTGTACAGTATTCAGGAGGTCGCCGGTTCAAATCCCGCTCCAGTCAATTTTTCTTTGTTCACATTTCAATGTCTTTAAATTCAGTCAGTTTCCCTTGTGGTTATTTGATGATTTTATCGAATTAAAGCATGCTTGTTAGTTGTCCACTTTCATCAACACAAACAGAAATCATGTTCACAATAGGTCTGTAGGTCAGACATCATACCTTTCTGACGTCCAGCTGAATTGGTAAACACCGCTGACCGGTAGCATCTTCCAACTTCTTGGCAGCCTGTGGGAGAGAGAGAGAGAATTCATATTTTCGGCCAGGGCAATCATTTCAAAATAAGGAGGTTCATTCCACTGAGCTGGGGTAGGATTTGTGATGGTGTCCCTGTTACATCAGAAACCTGCACCATTCATTATTCCTTTAATACTTGATGATGCCCAATCGCTGCTCCTTAAAAGGGCTGATCCAGGGACATGGGAGGGGCATACACCCCTTTTTCCTTCAGTCCCCCCCCCCCAAAAAAAAAAAGAAAACAAAGAAAACAATAGAGAGGGAGAAGAAGCTTTGGGGACCTAGATGTTTTGTGGTGACAGTTATCTCAGCCATTTTTTACATATATGGCTTTCACGGCATCAAATTTAAACCTGTGGAATGTGACAATTCCTCAAACCAATCAATACTATGACATCACCAAGGTAAAAGGTAATTAAGCACCATAAAATATTTATTGAAAAACCCTCAACAAAACCTCCAAACAAGATATCAACTTAGGCCCTACCTGTTTAACTCTATCGAGATTCCGGCTTGCAATAACAGTGTCACACTGGTGCCTGTGAAAGAGAATTGAACAATTTAAAATTCAATTTCCTTGCTTAGGCTCAAAGTCTTGTGGAGAAAACAAAGTGATATCCAGGCAACTTCAGGTTTAAACTTAGCCGTAAACATGAAATCAGCAACAATCCTGAAAGGCAAAAAGTTGACTTCATAAAAGCTGCCATTGTTATGCCAATCACAATGAAAGAGAACAGCGCAATATACTTTGAGTGATGTACCGTTCCCAGGTTTCAAGCATTGCTGCATGTATTAGTGATCCCTGGGGTGTGGCGGTGTGTGCATGGTTTCATGGCTTCTGACTGCCAAACGAACAAAGATAATTGACTATTCCACCAACATAGGGCTGGATGGCTCAGTTGGTAGAGCATCTGCCGGTATGGTATTCCGGGGGTCGCTGGTTCAAATCCCACTCCAGTAACTTTTTCTTTGTTCACTTTTCAATGACTTAAAAGGACAGAGGGTTGTACCAGTTAGACTTTTAACCCTCACCCTCTTCACCTACCACACAAGACGAAGGCTGTTTACCACACATTACCACACCATTGGGGAACACATCATGGGTGTATTGTGGTATGCAGGAAAACCGTGACTGTGATCGAGGGTTAGGGTTAATATGAATTGATCACCTGGCTCGTCTTACCTCATGAATACCTCAGCAATGGTGAAGCAAATTCCTGACCCACCTCCTGTGATGAATGCAACTTTGTTGCTGAAAGAACAATAGCAGGATTAGTTGCGATGATCGTAACCCTAGGTCTGACATTGGGACAGGGACCTGTCCCAATGTCAGACCTAGGGTTACGATCATCGCAACTATAGCAGGATATGAAAGACAAAAGACGTGGGGTGTTGTATGTGGACTAGTGAGTAGTGGTCTGGCATGTCGTACTCAAAGGGCCTGTTTGTTTATGACAAATCCTGCGGATCCGGATCCGGATCCCATTTTAGCGTACCCTGCATAGGAGGTGGATCCCAAAATATCGGATCCTGTGCATGAAACAAACAGGCCCAAGGTCTTGTGGTCAATCTACAGATTATGGATTTGTGGATTCGAATATAAATGGGTTTTGGTGGAGCTTGCGTCCTTGCCCTTGGGCAAGACGCTGTCACAGTTTGCTTCTCTTCACCCAGGAGTAAACGGGGATAGGCCTATATGGGGTAGCATATCTGAAAAGTGAGATTTTCAGTGTTTTTTTTTACCTACAATTATATACACTTTGAATGCAGCGGTAGGCCTAGCCAAATTTCGCATGTCGGTCCCATAGGTTTGTGCACAAGTAATGGCCGTCAGTGGAATTCTTCTCGTTCAACATTTTATAAACTTGATTAATTTCTCTACCTCAACACGTCCGGCTGGAAAACATAGTCGTAGGTTGGCATGCAAACATCAAAAGCAAAGTCATCAGATGCCGCTCGGCCTGCCATTTTTAATCCAGTCCGTGCCCCGGAAGTTTATCACATCACCGTCAACACACCGCACATCGTATGCATGCTGCAGCTGCAGCTGGGCTGCATGAGATTATACTATCGCTATTACGTCATCCGCTCGAAATTCCAAAGTTCAACCAGGGGCCAATTTCATAAAACTGTTATAAGCACAAAAAATTGCTAAGCATGACATTTCTGTCTTAATAAAAACAGGGTTAACAACCAATTTTTCACGTGTTGTGTATCACTTGTGATCGTTCTTTGGCTGTTGTTCGCTGACCATGAACACCGGCGCACCCAGGATTTTGTCTTGGGGGGGGCTCAAAGAAAATTTTTCTCCCACAACTGAACATTTTGTTACTCCCCCCGCCCCCCCCCCTTCCTCCTCTCCCTTTCCCTCTCCCCCCCCCTCTTTTTTCGTTTTTTTTCCGTTTTTTTTTCCGTTTTTTTTTTTCAGGGACCCTCTTGGGGGGGGCTCAAGCCCCCCGAGCCCCCCCCCCCCCCCCCTGGGTGCGCCACTGCCATGAATATCAAATGGAATTTCTACTTGGTGGTTTGTTTTATTTGGCGAGAAATTTTTGTGCTAAGCAAACTTTTGTGCTTAACAGTTTCATGAAATTGGCCCCTGGGATGGGGGGAGTTATCTGGGGTAAAGATCAAAACTAGTCCCTACTGGGAATATTGGGCCGCAGTAAAGATCCTTTTTAAGGATTGTTGACCGTCATGGTCCGGCGATATAGACTAATTACTTCAGTCATCATTCCTCCAATCAAGCATCATGAATGATAGCAATCATGGTTTTTATATAAAATGAATGTAAATTTCTTCTGTTTTTGTCAACTTTTAGCGCCGCTTCCCATTTGTTCTGATCCCCAATTTTGTTTGATCCATTTACAGTTCTGACAAATGCAACATTCAGTTAAGTTTCCATATATTGACTTCCATAAGAAGATGTAATTAAAGGCATTGCATACGTTTGGTAATTTGAGCCTATTGTTTGTTTCAAACCAATATAATTGTATACATATACCATAAAACTAACCTGTGAAAGTTTCAATTCAAAAGGTGGTAGCGTTTGTGAGATTTTGGCGACAAACTAGAGCGGTTATTTCACGCCAGATAACAGTAAGTCAATAGCTGAGAAGCGTTACGGCCATAACGCTTCTCAGATTCATAATTTTTGGAGATAAAAAGTGACATATATTTCCATAACCGCGGTACTTCGAATTGAACGTTTCACAATATGCATTATACTATCCAAATTAAGCAGCTGTACTTCTCGCCAAGTAAGTTTTTATTGCCATAAATTTTCAGAGTCATTACCAAACGTATGCAATGCCTTTAAGTTCGTTAAGCGGACTTGAACTTTCTCTTGCCTCTAATATAATTTAATATAGGTTTTCCCGCATAAAACTTTTTTCATTAAATTTCCAAAACGGTTAACTTCAACTTCGTCTCGAAGATTCATTACCCGGCATATGCCAGGTTCAATTTCGTCTTTGGTCGCCCATTTTGACATTTTGACAAACCAATTTAATATATTATTTGCCATACATTTTGATCAAAGACAATTCAATTTCGTCCACCGCAGTCGCCAAACGAACGATAGACGAAGCAATTTCGTCAGTTTGCAATCAAATTCGTATAAATTTCACTTAAAGGGATGGTACAGAATTGGTAAGACAAAATACACTTCAAGATCACAGATTCATATAAAACTTACACAGTATAATGGTGATGATAGGAGAAAACATCCCATGAAATGTTGTTGTCTGAAATGCCATATTCGTTGAGAAATAAATGGAACTATTTTCCGATTGGAATAAATCGCTTCGAAGCGTTTTATTCATTCGTTGAAATGTGTATAATTTCTCTGTACACGGGTTTTCACTATTTTCTCGTGACCCAGATGGCTGATTGACCTCAAACTTCTACAGGTATGTCAGTTAAGGTATATGATGGATTACATAATGTGCTTTCACTGTCAGCAACGGTTTTGTCGCAAAAACCAGTTCTGTACCATCCCTTTAAATTCGTCACAATCATATGCCGTCCTTCATTGTTTTACGTTTCATCTTTTCAGTCAGTTGAAAAACATTCTTTTAAAGTGTCAAAGGAATATTTTGTTCTGTG
The DNA here is from genome assembly GCA_963971285.1 of Astropecten irregularis. Classification (NCBI taxonomy): domain Eukaryota; kingdom Metazoa; phylum Echinodermata; class Asteroidea; order Paxillosida; family Astropectinidae; genus Astropecten; species Astropecten irregularis. The sequence continues at coordinate 5,983,189 of OZ020248.1, read as the reverse complement.
GCAGAAACATACCCGAAATGAGAATTTAGTAATTCACCATTCGAAAATAATGTTAGCCTATTTTGAATATGTACGTTCAGTTCGGCATTTTTGTTTTGCCGGAAAAACCTATAGGAAATAAGGGTTTTTGGCTATCAACATTATTGTCACAAAGGCAAAACGATATAATAGTTTGATGTTATGTGGTTGGTAAAACAACAATTAAAATGAACAACAAAATGGGATCAGAGAAATATCAAATTTTCTAAGAGTAACCAATGATATCTTTATTTCATAATAAGTCATACATAATACAGTCAAATTGGCAAGTGCTTTGATGAGTGCTGACCCAAACTTGCCTCCAATCATAGGTGAGTAATTTGCATAATGATTGTGGTCACCTAAGAGGAGGGGGGGGGGCAAGGGGGGCACAAGTGCCCCGGGCGCCAGTTTATAGGGGGCACAAAAAAAGCAAAGGCAAAGAAGAACAAAAAGGTAGCTCTGTACCTTCAGTGAAGTTATGAACATCGAATCCAATGAACAAACAAAGAAAGATTCCAATCTGATATCTGATTTTTTCTTTCATTGGCATCAGAAGTTGGAATTAGGGGCGCAATTTTAGCACTTGCGTTTTCCCTATAGTATAGCCACTGCAGTTAATAATTAGGCTTTGATCATGTAGCTATGCCATGTATCAATTACATTACCAGTATAGCCTGTTTAAGAAGAATACAAGTCATGAAATATCAATGTACAATGTTTCAAATAAAATAGCCTATTTCTCATGGGGTATATAACACACAATTAGGCATCATATGCCAACTTAAATCATGCATACATTAATTATTTACCATACTTAGAATATACAAATTTCATTAAAAAATCTTTTTGAGGTTTGTGTCTATAATAATACTTAAGATGACCAGGAAGTCTATCTGAGGTAGTATTAATCACTTCACAACAGGGGCCAATTTCACGGCGCTGTTTAGCACAAAAATTTGCTAAGCATGACATTTCTGTCTTAATAAAAAACAGGGTTAACAACCAAATTTCCCTGTGTTGTGTATTGCTTGTGATTGTTCTTTGGCTTGTGTTTGCTGACCATGAATATCAAATGGAATTTTTAACGGTGGTTTGTTTTATTGGGAAAGACATATTTGTGCTAAGCAAATTTTTGTACTTAGCAGCTCCATGAAATTGGTCCCAGGTTTATCCCCAAAATTTCCCTGCAACAAATTCAGTATTTATTTGTGGACTTGGGCCTATACCTTTACAAGGTATAAAGATGGTGATGGTAGAAACATACCGTTTAAATATTTCTGCCTGAAATGCTGTATTTATCCAGAAAAGCGAAAAACCAGTAACCAAAATTATTTTTGATCTTTTAAAGACAAAACATAATCTCATGCCTGAAAATGCCCGGAATCTATTAATAATAAAACAAAGCAGTTATCCCCAAATGAGCTAAAAACAACTAATCAATACTGGCAACCTACAAATCTCTCAGAATTATTTATTTTTTTTTACAAAAACCCCTCCAAAAAGAAACGGAACGATTTTATTGCAGAAAATATTTTGAATCTTTTTAGAATTTGTAATAATGTAAGTAATAATGAATTTAAAGGTAATATCATACTTTGGTTTTTATCAAAGAAATACAGATTCATGGGCAAAAATATCAAGCCAGATACAGTAAAATTTATCTGTGAAAAATGTTAGTCCCATACGGTGCCCACTTTTTGAGAAAACAGTGAAAAACAGCCACAGTATTTCTTAAGTCTTTTCTCTTTTATTTTCGATCTTTTAAAAGATCAAAAAAAATTCCGGTCATTGTTTTACTAATTTCTGGACAATACACCATTTCAGGCGGAAACATTTGAACGGTATGTTTCTACCACCACCATCTTCATACCCTTAAAGTTATACGTAAATCTGTGAACATTTCTGTTTTGGTGTCTTACCAAAGTATGATACTACCTTTAATCAATATTTTCAAATAACCGACTTATAATTGGCATAATTGGAATAAGTTGTTTTAACAGCAATAAATTAAGTATCTTTATCAGCATCCCAGCAACAGTCTTTTAAGTAATAAACTGCAGCTGTAAACTGCTCACAAGCTAAAATAATGACATGAAATTTATAAAAATGCTTGAAGTTAGGAGGGCCAGACTTGTTCCGATCCTAGCAGGATCTTTAAAGAAGACTTCAAAGTAATGACATTCATGATGAGAAATTTCATCAGTGGGAGGCCTATAGGCAGTTAGCAGTTAAATTTGCAAGGTGGGAAGGTAATAAAAGGAAGAAAGTTTGCGGTAGCTAGCACCATGCCATCTTCTACTCTCTTGTGAGATTGTGTGGCTCTGGAAAGAAACGGTGGTTAGGTTCTTCGTGGTTCTGACCCAAGTTTATCCTAGTTCGGTGGATTTGTAGATAATTTAAAAAGTCCTTTACACCTTTACAATTATGGCAAGATCTTGTATTAGATGCAGTGGGGTAAGGTGGGAGGAAAGTGGGTCCTTGGTCCCCAACAATTTTCAGCTTTGAAGTGGAAAGCGCAATAATTTATTTAAAAAAATAGTCGTAATAATTATATTAATAAGTATTATGGGTAATGATAATACTCATCCGTTCTTATGTAGCAAAAATAACAACACTAATAAACATTTTTCTACACAGAAAATCAAAAAATCGATTACAGGTATTTCAGAAGCGCAGAAGAAAAGCAGAGTAAAACAGAAGTATATGAATAGAATGGCCCTGAATGAAATTTCGAAGAAGGGAGTTTAATATCAGGTTCAATTTCAGTGACAATGGTTAATACTTAATTTGGCATCGACGTAGAATCACACTTGAACAAAAATTATTTCAGTACCGTTTGATTTCTAGTGGAAAGGTAGCGTTAAATTCACAAGCACTATACATAAAATGTTATTGTTTAAATTCACATTTCTCACTTAAATGCTAAAAAATAAATTCATTTACAGGATTTCAGGGGCAAGTTTTTGTTGCCATTAAGGTATAAAAAGTTACTTCCACCTGGTCTGGCATGTCTGGTTGTGTGCTCACAGTTTCGCAGTGAAGGCGGTCAGTTTGTTGTCGCAGGTCATCCAGTGGCCACCGTCCACTACCATAGTGTGGCCGGAGATGTTGGCAGCGGCCGGACTGGCAGCAAAGACGGCGCAGTCTGCCACGTCCACCTTGGTGCCCAATCGCTGGGCCGGTATGTTCTTCAGCATCTCGTCACTGAAACTGCTACCAACTGAGGAAGAAAGATTATGACCTAGAGTAATTTTGACATCATCAACCCTAGCTCCCTACCAAACACCCCCACCTTTCCCACCTCCCCCTACCCCCTCCCCTTCCCAAATCCTCAATACCTGAATGATAAGCACCCAAAAATAGCTTACCAACTCAATTCTTGCCTGTAAAAACAGTGGAACATCGCTAAAACGAACATGACGGGACGCACAGACATTGTCCGTTATAGTGGTCGTTCGTTATAGTGATTTAAAGAACCATATTGGATATATTGTACACAAAATTGTGAGCCAAGGATAATGTTCGGTGTAGCCGAATGAATATACTTTGGTATAGCAGTGTTCGTTATAATGGCGTTCCACTGTAGAGTGTAGACCTTTTTCATTAATAGACAGCCAATGAGATTTTGCAAACAAACTATCGCACAATGCATTTCTCCCATACTTTAACTGCACTCTTCCGGCCTATAATTATCAGAAAAAGATTCCATGGGTCAAAATGCTGACAATGTACAATTAAATGGTGGTTAGCGAGACCACTCCTTGCTGTATGTTACAAAAACTGCTACAAATGGTTCCTTACCTAGTCTTCTCATACCCTCTGTGTCTGCGACGGGACCTGGTGCTATTCCTACCACACGGATGCCCTGCGGCCCCCATTCATTACACAGTGTCTTCGTCATAGAATCTACATGATTCAAGATAAACCAAAGAGTTTAAAGGTACTATCATACTTTGGTAGCAATACCAAAACAGCAATCTCCACAAATTTACCTATAACTTGCAGGGTATAAAGATGGCGACGGTAGAAACATACTGTTAATGTTTTTGCCTGAAATATAAATACTGTATTTATCCAGAAAAAAAATCAGATTTTTAAAATACTGTGGGTGTTTTTCACTGTTTCACACCAAAAGACTGACAACTGAACTGGGGCCAATTTCATGGTGCTGCTAGGCACAAAAAAATTGCTTAGCACAAAAATGTCTCGCTCAATAAAACAAACCACAGTTACAAATTCCATTGATATTCATGGTCAGCGAACAAAAGCCAAAGAACAATCACAAGTGATACACAAGACATTGAAATTTGGTTGTTAATCTTGTTTTCATTAAGATAGAAATTTCATGATGAGCAAATTTTGGTGCTAAGCAGGGCCGTGAAATTGGCCCCAGAACAAAAAATTGGACCTTACCTATAGCAGCTTTGGCTGCACTGGCATGTATCTGGAACAGGTGACCTCGATAGGGTAGTGTTGCTGATATGTTGATGATAACACCGCCGTGATCCTTCAAACAAAAGGTTGAAATTGTCACTTAGAAATAAACAAGCACAAGCAAACAAACAAACAAACAAAAGAACGAACAGAATGAATTAATGGTTACATGAGGAGATGTACAAACTAACAAACAAACAAAATAAACAAACAAACAAGCGAACAAGCCTTTCACCTCTGGAGGACCAGGTTCAAGGCTCGGTCCAAAGTGGATTGGGTTTGCAGTCCCTGCCTGATTCTGTGGGTTTTACCCAGAATATTACTCTGGGGTTTTCCTCCCACCTCTAAAACTGTATCTTCATCTCATCATCTTTCCATAACATGTTTCATCAGGCTTTCGAGCTACAGTGCCTAGGGCGCTTTTGAGGAATCCTTGGTTTCGTTACCAGAAATTAATTAATAATTAATAACCAGAAGTGTGACAAAATAAGAAGTGTGAAAGTACGAATGAACACTACATCGTGTTTCCTCATGAATCTGATCCACATACCTTCATGTACTTATCGTAGACTGCCTTAGAGGTGTTGAATGTTCCCATGGTGTCTATCTCCAGCACCGTCTTGAAACCATTGAAGGAGAGACTGCTAGCCGGTGAGAGGAAGTTTCCGGCAGCTCCTGATGAGCGGAATAAAGAACAAAATGTTGTCACAAAATGTGAACGATTATGATGCTATTCTGGTATTAGCAGAAATCAATTTAAAGATACCCAGGGGCCTTTTCCAAACTTTGGCTTTGGCTCAGGCTTCGTCTCTGTCATCCATTATGCTGAAAATATAGGTTGTGGTTTGTCATTGAAGCTGAAGCTCTGTTTTATTTTTCAAACCAGAGAATCTACTTCCCAACTGCAGCCAAAAACCTCAATTTTGATACTCGTTATTTTAGAATGGATTCACAAAATAATGAGTCGGTGCCGGAGCAGGAGCCAAGGTTTGGAAAAGGCCCAAGGTGTATAAGGTAGAGGAAGATGACGGCGCCCTCTTGAGTTGGTAAGCTTTTTTTTTTTCAGCTCATTTCGGCAGCAGCGTCTAAATTTTGTGGATTTGGGTCAAACTTCCCTACATAGAACAATACATGTAGGAAAAGTACAATACATTCAATTACTCAATGTGTGACAATATTCGGGTAATTTACCATTAACCAGTATATCGATTCCTCCATAATGGCTCAGGGCATCAGACACAGCACGGAGAACTGTCTCTGGCTGCAAGAATTAATGACATGTAGGAAATTAATTGATAAAATGTTCCAAAAATTACAAACATGTATTGATATAATCATTAGACAAAAATTGATATGCAATCATCGACACCATCCAAAATGGAAACACTGATACTGCCGATAGCATTATTGTTGGTATTTTTTTTTTCACTTGCATATTGTGTACCCTTCTAGAGACAAAGCCAAATGAATTGCAATCAAAACCTTTCTGAGATACAATGTCTCTGTTTTTTAGTTTCAACCGGTAAACAGTAAACCCAAGGGAAACATAACGGCGCTTGGTGGCGCCACACAGATTGCAACACTGCGGTGGTGTCACTTAGTATTTTTCAAATCATCTTAAAGTAAGTTTTATTGAAATCTGGGAAGCCGGAAAGCTAATCATGAGCAAAAGACCGGCAGGGAATTCCGGGAGATGTTGTCCATGACGAATTTTCTTCTAATAAGTTCTTGTTCCTTTTAGGAAATAAATCCTGTGCCATATACATATAGTCCGAAAAACACCACCGCAGTTAATATTATTTTTTGTCAAAAGAGGGCACCATTCAAAAACTTGTGTTTGGATTACAGTATAGAATCTAATGGTGGGTAGCCGTGTCAGTCAGATAACATATAAAATACAAAAATACAAGTAGCACTATATTGACTAACTAGAGTTTAAAAAGAGCATGAGCTAGAGTATAGAATCTGGAATTATAACGAACCTTTCGGACGTCAACCTGCAAGGGAAGACATCTGCGACCGGTGGCATTTTCCAGTTTCTCAGCTGCCTGAAGAAAAAAGTGATCCCAGTATAAAAGAGAAGAAAAAATGGCTCAATTGATTGTAAAAGAGAGATTTGAGAGAAGCAAGAGAGCCTAGTCTATTTGTGAATAAATTATACTAGGAAGTAGGAACGTGAAGCAGTCATCAATTTTGTGATATGCTTTTCATCCAGACTGCAGCTGGACTATTAAGTTTAGGAGCTTGACTTTAAAACTTAGCAGGGGTTAAGCTCTAGGCGAGCAGCATTCATGTATACTTGTACATGTGTACAGTATATACGGTATGATGTGGAGTAAGGGCGAGTATGTATGGATATAAATTATAAGCAGTTATAACCCCCTTGGGAAAGTCCTTGTTTTGTTTTCACCAGCTTCATTATCGCTGATCAGTCATCGGTCAAATAGAGGTCAGACTCATTATCAGTCATCGGTCAAATAGAGGTCAGCCTCATTATCAGTCACCGGTCAAATAGATCGAGGTCATCTGGCCAGGCCATGTGTACAGGCAGCTCGGTGCAAACAATACGGCCACACAATGGTTGAATACCATCAAACATTATCCCAAATTCCAGATGGACTTACTCAGTGTCAAGGCAGCAGAGCTCGGAACTCATAGATTGCGGTCTACTAAAAAATGCTGATCTCTTATTCAAATGCATATCAAGAGAGAATTTTGGGGGATGATAAAGGTTCATTTGCCACAACCCCTAAGGGGGGTTTTGCAAAGTGTATCATTGTATGTCAAAATCACTCAATTACAGTCACTTTTCAGGTATGTAATCCCAGTTTAACATCTAGCTTGTGAAATTTCAGAAATGATTACTTGCCATACATTTGGAGACAAGTGTACAGTATACACATCTCCCAGAAGCAAGAGCCTGAAGTGTACTTACCTGCTGCACCCTTCTGAGATTGCGGCTGGCTATAACTGTATCACATTGATGCCTGTAATATCAACAAGAACAAGATGATGAACCTTAACACACATCCATATACCACAATTTACCAGTCCTTACCACGTAGGGCCTTCGGTATCCTGAATACCACAATACATCACAGTGTGGTTCATATAGTAGGGTCAAACTATGACAAAAAGTACCCTTACCCGCAAAAAATTGCAAAGGAAGCTATTTATGGTATTTTCTCGTAGACTGAGGTCAGGAAAACAAAATATCAAAAGTCGAGTTGCAATTTTGTTGGCCGGGGTCAAATGTTATTTTGACTGTACTAACAGTATATCTGTTGTAGGAATATGCATGGTTTATGATACAGTCCCCAGCCTGTGGTGTGGTAATCAACTCTTGTCAAACTCTTGGCAATGGTCCATTCACCGTCATAGGAAGCAATTTATACCTGGGGGCCAATTTCATAGAGCAGCTTAAGCACTTGAAAATTTGCTTTAATTAAAGCATGAAAAGTCTTCCTTGATTTTAAACAGATTGCCAACCAAATTTTCACGTGATGTTTTGGCTGGCATACTGATTTTATTATCAATGGTTTTTGGTGCTTAAGCAAGTTTTGGTGCTTAAGCAGCTCTATGAATTTGACCCCTGGTCTGCAATAGAACTACTGTGGATCGACAATTCAACATTCTATCAAATACACTTCAATCAAATAATATTTGAAATGACAACAAATAACTACCTCATGAAAATTTCAGCTATGGTGAAGCATATACCAGAACCCCCACCTGTGATGAAGGCAACCTTGCCTCTATAGATAGAAAAACAAGTGTCAAAATGAACAAAATTAAGTTCAAGTTAGGTATTGATATTGGCAGTCAATCAGTTTTTATTTAAAGGTAGTATCATAGGAAAGAATTCCACTGATGACCATAATTTGTACACAACTCTATGGAACCAACAGAGGGCGTTTTGAGCAAGATGGCTGTCGCTATATTGGAAGTGTACAATTTGTAGGTAAAAAAACCCTGTAAAACTCACTTTTCAGATATGCTACCCAAGTTTTCCACACCTGAGATTGAAGTTCATTATAATTTGTATCCAATAAGTTAACTCTTGAAGGATATAATACTTTTTCCGTCATGGTCATCAGTGGAATTCTTTCCGTATCATACTTTGGTAAGAAACCAAAGCAGAAATCTTAATTTACGTGTAACCTACAGGGTATGAAGATGGTGGTGGTAGAAACATACTGTTAAAATTGTTCCGCCTGAAATGGTGTATTTATCCAGAAATTAGTAAAATATCGACCGAAAATCTTTTTGATCTTTTAAAAGATCAAAAATAAAAGAGAAAAGACTTCAGAAATACTGTGGCTGTTTTTCACTGTTTTCTCAAAAAGTGGTCACCGTATGGGACTATTCACAGATTCGACTGTTACTGTACATGTATCTGTCTTGATATTTTTGCCCATGAATCTGCATTTCTTTGACAAAAACCAATTATGATATTACCTTTAAGAAGTTCAATTTATTCCGTGTACAAAACGTCAAACTCCATGGGATTCTCTGGGATGCTACCGTCCCTGGCCCCCAAATTAATAAAAAGGAGTTCAGTGACCCAGTAACTGCGTCTTATTTGGTCACATAATGTAGCAAAATCTTCATATTAAATGCATGAATTTTAATCAAATAATTACTCATTAGGCCTATGCTATGTCTTTGTATTAATATGACAATTTAAGCTAGATAAGTAGTTAGTAGATTCACAATTCACAACTTACTGCAGAATATCCGGCCTGAAGACATACTGGTAATTCGCCAAGCAACCATCCATGCTGAATCACGGAACAAGCTTAGGAATGCAATGACTAAAATTTCTAACTATAACCGTGGAGAAAAAAGGCTTGAACTAACTTCAACACGTCAGGTGTCGTACAGGTGGACTATATGCATGCACAGTCAGCACTGCAGACTAAGGTAGGCCATGGACTGGAGGTAGAATAGACCTACGGTCTGTCCATAGAGGTCTGTCACACTCACACTTATATTAGTGCAGTGTACGTCAGACTGTAAAGTGTTAACAACTACTGAACTAGGCCTACTACTCCTAGTGAACTACAACTGAATTTCAGCCAAAACTAAAATGCCAGTACGACCATTCACGTAAACCCAAAGGTCACGGTGAAGAGTCATTATTGAGGGTCAATGGCTGGCAATGGCACTATATGATCGACCTTCGTTATGATGTCAATCAGTCAATGCACAGTCCTGTCTGTACGTACGTGTACCACTGCAGCCGATTTCACGAAACTTTACGCCATGGCGTAAGTCCACTTACGCCACAAATGTTGTGTTGCGTAAAGCCCACCGCACACTATACGATCCGACATTCCGACTAGGACCCGACTGGTTTTTGGAAGGATCGCAAAGCATTCTGGGAGTCTTAACCGTGATTGTTCCCAGTCGCAGACCCACTCTGATGGCCAGTCGGCAAGATTCGACTGTCGAATCACGGTTAAGACCCCCAGAATGCTTTGCGATCCTTCCAAAAACCAGTCGGATCGTAGTCGGATCGTATAGTGTGCGGTGGGCTTAAGTTGCGCCACTTACGCAACATTTGTGGCGTAAGTTGGACTTACGCCATGGCGTAAACTTAAAGTTTCGTGAAATCGGCTGATACAAACTGGGGCCAATGTGCTAAGCACAAAAATTTGCTAAGCATGACATATTTCAGTCTTAAAAAAAAACAGGGTTAACAACCAAATATCCATGTGTTGTGTATCACTTGTGATTGTTCTTTGGCTGTTGTTTACTGACCATGAATATCAAATGGAATTTTTAACTGTGGCTTGTTTTATTGGGCAAGACATTTTTGTGCTAAGCACATTTTTGTGCTTAGCAGCGCCGTGAATTTGGCCCTGGGATAGGTCGCGGGTGATTAGACGGCGAGCCGTGAAGTCACCAGAAGCCATGTTAGGATATTCAGCACAATACTCATTGCACTGCATGACTGCTCTGTATACGCCGGCTGCCGCGCCTGCCAATGTATTGAATATCCCAAAATGGCTGCACGGATGCTTCACCTGCAGAGCAGCGCGACCTATCCAGTCTGTATAGATCAGTGACGTGTACACAGCTAGCTTAGGTCCGGTCGGTCAAGGTCTTTCATTGCCATTTCACCTGACCGTAAAGCTATGGCCGTGTTCGAAACGGGCTTCCAGAGCTACGGCTAGGTCTATTGTCTTGGTGTCTCTGTGTATTTCCAATGGAGCGAAGACCTAGACATAGCTCTAGACAACAGATTCGGATGCAGCCTATACTAAACCTTATTTCTTAGGGTGCATTCGTTTAGCTAACACGGGTCAGTCCTAACTGGGAATACTGCACAAAACAAGCGAAAAAATGGGGACGACTGCATCTCTATCGGACGATGTTTATTGGTGTATACCGTGTTAGCTAAACCACTATTTCTACCTCCATGGCTAAACGAATGCACCCAGGTTGTTAAAAGTTCATTCCTCCCGGCCTTGCATGGCCATAGGCCATGTGTTCGTCATTTATCACAAACAGTGTTCACATATCAATCTTTATTGATCGATGATCGATTTACTGGGGATACCGGCAAACAAAAAGAGTTGGGTTGTATTATTATTGTTAAAGGTATATACATGTAATGCCTGATTGGTAAAGGTCACAGAACAGCACTCACACTTTCACTCACAGATCCAGCATGTGCATGAAAATAATAATAAACCTGTGAAAATTTGAGCTCAATCGAACATCTGATGAGTCGCGAGAAAATAGCGAAAACCCGACTCAATTTTTCTTATAAAATATACAGATAGGTTTTGATCTTACCCCGAGATCAACACTGTTTTTGGTCTTTGTTTTACTAATTTCTGGATAAATACAAAATTTCAGGCGGAAAGTATTTTAATGGTAACTACCCGGTAGTGTTTCTACCACCAGTAATATCTTCATGGTTACAAACGTAAATTTGAACATCTTCTGTTTTACCATGTTACCAATCCTGTACTAAAACGCTAAAATACTTTTGCTACAAAAAATCAACAGGGCAGATATCAATCATTTCAATGGTAGTAAAATCTGGATTTAGGATAATCATAACATAATTATAACCATACAGTAATTTACAAGGGACTGTACTACAGCCATAAAAATGGGTTTCATAATTCCAATTTTATTTGAACTTTGGCTTCCCCAGGATGCTTCGGCAGACCTATACGGTGCGGATGAAGTGGGGCCTTGTGCGACTTTTGACCAGACAACGATCGATTCGGATCGAGTGATCAAAATACCGTGGCCAAGGCCGGTCAACTCGGTCGCCTCCTCTGCCATCGTTCAAGGCCGCTTTGTCTTTCATTTGGGGTGACCTTTACTATTTTATCGATCTATGACGTTTCAGTCATCTTTTCTCAGCGTTTTGAGTGATTGATTTCTGAAGTTCTACGCGCTAGTTCAAGCTGACTATTTGAAGTTGGGCTAGCATCCTAAATCCTCGATCTGGATTGAGGCCGAAATCGTCACGGTGGAGGAATGATTTTACATTTCACTCTAGTTTCAGAATGTTACCATTGTAATAGGCCTACGGGAAGACAGTATTAAAGGTAATATAATGCTTTGGTTTTTGTCAAAGAAATACAGATTCATGGACAAAAATATCAAGGACTAAGATACAGTAACAGTAATCTGTGAAAAATGCAGTCCCATACGGCGCCCACTTTTTGAGAAAACAGTGAAAAACGGCTACAGTATTTATCTTTTCTCTTTTATTTTTGATCTTTAAAATATCCGAAAAGTATTTTTGGTCACTGGTTTTACTCCTTTCTGGATAAATACAGCATTTGGGGCAGAAAAATGCATAACGGTATGTTTGTAGCATTATACAGGTAATATGCAAATTAGGCTTGCCCTTCACCGACGTAGATGAGCACTGTATACTCAGTGCTCATCTACGTCGGTGAAGGGCAAGCCTAATTTGCATATTATCTATTTCCCGACCAAATCATCAATATTCATGATTATACAGGTAAATCTGTGGAGATTTCTGTTTCAGTATGCTACCAAAGTATGATATATACTAGTTTAAGATTACAACATCTACAAACTGATCCTCCAAAAAAAAATTTGGCCTGTCATAAAATAACTATATAGAAACGATTTTCTTTACACACAACATATTTTTGTCAAAGGGTGAAAATCAAAAAGTGCGTAAACTGCTAAGTTCTAAGTCGCAAAGAAAGTGGATATGATTGTTATTGTATCTGTCTTGATATTTTTGTCCACGAATCTGTATTTCTTTGACAAAAAAACCCACAAAAACAAAGTGAGATAACCTTTAACAGGTTAATGAACACTAACCACTGTGGTGCACGAGCTTACCCATTATAGATTTTCCATTATTTTTGTACCACATATCACACGAATAAAATTATATTATTACTGTAATATTATACCGCTGTAGTTGGACAGACTATGAAATTTTAATAATGAATGCTGGGAAAGTAATGAAACAATACTCTTTTATTCATTTTATAGCCATTATATGCCTTGGTGTAATAAAAGCTATACATTTTATTGAAGATCACACTACTAAACAAAATCAACAATAGCAGAAAGATTCTTCCAGTAATTCACAGTACACATAATTATTAATCCATAATTATACAAATAATCTGAACCACACATACATTTCAATAGGTATTTTATCAAATTAAAGACGGCAAAAACCTACATTTAAACAATCGAATAATGTAACAATATAGGGAGACCGGTTTTCATGTATTCAGCGAAGGTTTTGGCGACCATAAAGACGAAATTTGGAGGAGCTTATAACGTCCTAGCTATACCTTTTAAAGACATATTTTTACTGTCCAAATTGTGACATATATAAGACAGAGAATGCTCTCAATGTGATTATGTCCATTTCAAGTTCATTGGCAAGTTTGAGGATATTTAGAAATAGGTAAGTAAAGTTTTGTGATGCACAACCCTTTGGAATTGTCACCCTGGCTGTTACGGAAAAAGTAGTTATGTATAATTATTTAGCTAAATAAATGTGTTACCTCGGCAATTATAGGCCTTCTGGGTATATATCTTAAAGTTGCTGACACAATTTCAGAAAGGCATTCAGTATAACGTTTAGTGCGAGTGATGACGAAAGCATATCAAACACAGCGAGATTGTATTGTATTGTGTGTATAAAGCTGAAGTATTATTGCATTATGGACAGAGCAGTATGTGAACAAAAATGCAATCGAGGACCTCCTTTTTGGTCTTCACAATACATTATGTGGACCTGTGCGAGTCCACATAACGTCTTGAAATCCTGCATTATGTGGACGTCCTTTGTCGTGCAGTCCGCAGTGTGTGTGCTAAAACACAGGGTTTTATTTATATATTTTGCTTGCACTATGTAAATTTGACTAACTACTTTCAGCAGGCATGGATATACATACAATTTATAAAGCTAATAAATCCATAAAGTTAATTCAAAAGCTCTGTTAAAATGGAAAAAGGTCCACAATTCGCTGCCTGCGGAACGCTTCCCATATTGATACACGCACGGCTTATATGGAAAATAAATTTGCTCAAAGATAAAGAAGCGCATGATCTGCTTTTCAAACACAGTTAGGTACGAATATTAGCTCAAACTATTACAGACAAATCGAAGATAATACCATGTTACATGTACATATCATGCTATATCATTATAGTCTTTCCCTGGTTGTTATTCCAATTTTCGTTTGGACAAACGCCCACCAGCGACCAACTCCTGGACACGCCTCCCGATGGAATGACGTCAGACACTCTCTAGGAATTCTTCTCGGGAACTTTAATAACGACCTGTGAAAGAGTGTGAAATTAAAGATGTGAAAGGATATTGAAATGAATCATTATGGTTTGGGCGCCAAAAATTAGCCTAAAAATCATGTGAATAAATCACAGGAGAGACTTACACTGTTGATCATTAATAAGGGTGCATTCGTTTAGCTTCCCCGGGTCGACACCAGTCGACCTCTTTCCCATTCTCTCGCTTGTTTTGTGCAGTAAAACACGACCATTCCCAATAAGGGCTGACCCGTGTAAGCTAAACGAATGCACCCATTTATGGGTAAGTGCGCCCATTCCAAGAGTTTGCAACTCGTTGGCCAATCACAATGCACGGCCAGAATTGGTCGACACAGTGCGCATAATCGACCGATTCCGCGCATTGTGATTGGCCAACGCATTGCAAACTCTTGGAGGCGCACTACTGTGAATCGCCCGCATCGTTTCAATAACTGAAATTCAATTTTCCACTGGAAACAATAATTATAAACAAAGGTCTACAAAATAATGTGAATTATGGATTTGATCCACAGTGAAAAAAACACCACAACTTACAGTCTTGACCTCGCAGTATTCTTTGAATCCATCCTCACCCCTGGAAAATGAAAATCAGACGAAATTTGATAAAAAAAAAAAGAAGGGATAACCAATTTTCAGCCAAGATTTACCACAACAGCATTCAGTGTAGGTTGCCCCATGTATACATTAGCAGCCCCCTCCAAAGAAACAACCACACCCACAAATTTACATAACTTTCCTAGCCAAAACAATCAGAACAAACCAAAGTCTAGCAAGACAAACTTTTAATTGCAAGCTTATAATATGCATTATCTGTACTTTAATGTTATAGTCATGTGGTTAGAACCAAACAATAGTTCACAGTTTCAAGGATCAGGAAAGATGAAAAGGTTCATGTCTGGTGTAAGTTAATTTTATTAGCCTTCGACAAAATATCCTGCTAGGATCGAAACGCGTCAGGCCCTCCTAACTCCAAGCATAATATAAAAAGAACAGAACTTTGATCTCGTGAGATAATAAATAATAGCAATGTCATAGCTGTGATATATGCCACATTTTCTATAATCATTGCCCTCTAACTCTTGGTCCTATTTTTGTGATAAAACGTCGCGACAGTCACTGCAACTGAGTGTTTACAGAAAGATATGCAGACTTTAGACCCATAGACAAAATAAATAATGCTATTAAATTCTAATCTTGACATTTGCCTTGGAACATAATATACCCGCACAATTATTAATAAACACAGTGATAAAATCGGCACACATTGCAAAATGTGAAGTCCATGACTAGATAATCTTGCCTCAGTATTTAGTCAAGGAGCATGGACCATGAAACAATTTTACTTCTCAACTCCGACCACATCTAAGGTAGGCTTACTTAAGAAATTGATATAGCAGACCTCAGGGAACATTTTTAGGTACTATCTGACCTCAAATTGTGGTAGCACTTTTGTGTAATATCCCACAAAATTATTGTAATATTTCCCCCCCAAATCTTTTAGAAAAACAAAAGAAATTCAACAAATGGGTTTAAGCTCTTGCTTCTGACTTATTGTTTTAAATGTAATTTCTCTGTGAATGGATTATGATCACAAAATCATTCACCAAAATACATATCAAGGACTTGGGGGTGGGGGGGGGGGCAGAAAATACGAACACGCCCCTTTTTCAGTTGCATTGTGGGAAAGTTATTCTTGTTTTTTGTTGATCCTCAAACGATACCACATTTTCTCAAACGTGATACCACAATTTGAAGCCATGCATATACTACATAGCAAAGCTGTTAATGGTATAAACTTCCATTTTATGAAGTCAAACCTTAGATGTAGTGGGTGTTGAGCTAACACATGAATGAGGGTTTTCAGAACTTTGCTCCTTGACTAATTAAAAGGGTACAGGTATACAGTAAAGGATTGGTATAACAAACCAAAACAGAAATGTTCACAGATTTATTTCCTATAACTTAATTACACGATATAAAGAATTGACATGATAGAAACCCCCTGCTAAAAAATTCATATTTCTGCCTGAAATGCTATATTTGTTTAGAAAAGTGTAAAACTACAAATAATTAACTTTCATGATATGAAGATGTTGCTGGTAGAAATATACCGTTAAAAGGTTTCTGCCTGAAACGGTGTATTATTCAGAAATTGATAAAACAATGACCGAAAACAGTTTTAATCTCGGGGTAAGATCAAAACCATTAGTTATGATTTATCAGAAAAAAGAGTCGTTTCTTTGCTATTTTCTCGGGACTCAGAATGTCCGATTGAGCTCAAATTTCCACAGGGTCATTATTTCATATACATGCTGGATTATACAAAATATGGGTGCTGTTCTGTGACCATCAATTACCAATCATGTAAAAGAACTTTTATGCTGAGCTTGCAGAAACCATGATATTTATATAGAGATATTATAAGTTAAACTCGACCTTTGGCCTATAAGCAGAATCATCATGACGTCCCAAACTGCCAACAAAGTACATCAAAATGCATAAAATTACCCAACAATGAATTTAGATATTTTGCCTCCTGCCACGATTGGCTGTCCGTCCATCCATCTGTTTGTTTGTTTGTTTGTTTTTGTTTACATTGTTTATTGGTATATTTACCCTTCACGTCCAATGCCAGACATCTTGTATCCACCGAATGGTATTGCTGGACTAAATCCGCCGTAGGTGTTGACCCTGTAAATGTTCAACAAGGAGACGAAGAAACACAAAACCAAAGTCTTTATAAATATGTGCATGCCTTGATTACTGAAGTTGGTATCATGAAATCGCACGAGAGGATTACACAATACTGTGCTTAAAACGTATTTTGGTAACTTCAAGTTAAAATGCATATGAATATAATTATGAAGTTAATTCGGTTTTCACTGATGTCACGTAATTATGGGCATCGAGATTTATTAAACAGACAAACAAATACTTGGAGTTAGGAGGGCCTGACGTTTCGATCCTGTAGCAGCATCTTTCTGAGGCTAAAAATAATCCTGCTATATAGGATCGAAACGTGAGACCCTCATAACATATATTTCAGGTCAATAGTTTGGTTGATGAGCAGTTTCCAGCACTTTATGACTTGTATTAAAGGTAGTATAATACTTTGGTAGCACACCGAAACAGAAATCTTCACAGATTTACCTATAACTTACAGGGTATAAAGATGGTGAAGGTAGAAACATATCGTTCAAGTTTTTTCTACCTGAAATGCTGTATTTATCCAGAAAAGAGTAAACCAACGACCAAATACAATTTTGATCTTTAAAAGATCAAAAATAACGGTGAAAAGATTAAAACAAAAACAAAAAACAAACAAACAAAACTGTGAGCGTTTTTCACCGTTTTCTCAAAAAGTGGGCGCTGTATGGGACTGTAAAACGTCACTGAGAATGATGACTGTTACTGTATCTTTCTTCATAATCTTTGCTTGTGAAAATCCATTTCTTTGACAAAAACCAAAGTAATTACCTTTAAAAAAGCAAACCCCAAACAGACAAACAAACAATCAAACCATACCAGACCAGACCAGCCCGGATCGTGTTAGCCAGGGTAAGAGCCTTCCCCACATCCTGCGTGAACACAGCGCCAGCTAACCCGTACGTTGTGGCATTGGCGCGCTCGGTAACTTCCTCGATAGATTTGAACTTCAAGATCTGTTGAACTGGCCCAAAGATCTGTATTGGACAAACAAGGCATTTGAAACGCGTCATATACGCAGAAATACTGTTGCAGAAAATGTCAAAATTTACAAATCCGTTTATATGCGGTATAATGTTTGCTGAACAATTTGAATGTTTTCAATGCGAAATGCTAGTTTACTATTCTTAAAAGACAAAATATTTGATCACAATCTGTCCATGCACGTCTCCTGGTGAGATCTAAAATAAGCCCAATGTCAATGTTAAAATCACGTCTTGGAATGCAGAATAGTTTTGACTTCCTGTCATGTGACTCGATTGACGACTGAGGTGAAATAATACAAAAAGTCAAAATTTAGAACTCGTCAAACTCTCTTTAGATGAATGCGCAATTTCTTATGTTTATAATAATGCTGGACATCTATGATTGTAATAATGGTGTCTGGCCACGGCGACATTCAAGAAACCAATTCAAGTCAAACTTACTATACATGTATAATCAAGCATAGCCTATGTACATGTATAGGCCCTAAAACAAACAAACAACCAAACAAATTAAATTTGAGTGTGATCCAGTCTTTTAAATACTTTGTGGTAATTTGCCAGATTCCCTTTTCAGTATAAGAAGGAAGAAATGCTCCCGTCGTACAATATAGCTGAAAATGTCAAGCCGGCGTTTTAAAAGATCTGGTTGTGCATGCACAAAGTTTAATAACAAAATGAGCAACACTCGACACTTCTGGGATGCAGGCAACATGATAGACCCTAGACCACCATAAATGGTGATGTCGTGTGTTTAATATCTAACCTCTTCCTTGGCAATACGCATCTCGTCGGTTACGTCTGAGAACACGGTACTCTCCACGAAGTAGCCGCATTCTCCGATGCGACTACCGCCACACTGCAGGGTAGCTCCTTCCTTCTTGCCGCTCTCAATCAGTTCCAGCACCTTGTCCAGTTGTTCTTGGTCAATCTGTATCAAATGTGAAAAGATGGAGGGGTGTCAGGTCGACGTATGCGGTTTCTTTTCTAGCTTTTCACCTCGGGCGGCCCGGGTTCGAGTCCGGCTCAGTCCACAAGTGGATTGGGTTTTCAGTCCCTACCTGATTCCGTGGGATTATACCCAGAATAGTACTCTGGGGCCTCCCCCCACCTCTAAAACTGTATCTTCTTCACATCATCATTCCATTAAAGGTTTCATCAGGCTTTCGAGCTACAGTGCCGTACTTAGGGCGCTTTTTAAGGAATCCTTGACGGTTTTATAACCAGAAAACTGTGCTTTTGGAAGATGTTTTCCTCCAGTTTTTCCGCTCATGTTTCAAGAGGTTGCTTGTGGGAAATCGGTTAACTCTCAACCGCCAAGTGTGAAACTATTCAGTTGCATTTTTGGGGGCAGGCCAATCTAACCATCAATATTAGACTATTTTTGTCCCTTTTTAAAATGAAACAAAATGGCAACAACTCGGGCTGTGACTATGGAAAGCCTGTATGATGTTGTACCCTTGCTGAAGTTTGATTAATCTATATGCATAAGGGAGGCAGCAGTAAGGAAGCGTCTTATAGTGCTGCTCAGAGTCAGGAGGACCTGACGTTTCGATCCGAGCAGGATGGGCCGTGTCCCAAATCTCTGACTGCGACCGCAAATAGCACACATGTCTATGGAAATGGCTGCAGTCATTGGCTCGTGGCTGCCATAATAGTCCATGTGCTTGTAATTTGTGGGCGCATCAGCTTGCCAGATATTTGGAAGGCAGCTCTACTTTTTTGGCCACGGACCTGTGGTCCGCCCTCCGTCTTGGTGTCATACGGATCGCCCACCACACGACGCTGGGCTCGCTCCTTGCTCTTCTTGACAAACTCCTCGTAGATGTCCTCCTGGACGAAGGTTCTGGTGGCGGCACAACAGACCTGACCAGAGTTGAAGAAGACGCCTCTATGACTGACCTCCACTGCATGATCCACTAAAAAGAAGAAAATTAAAAGAGAAGAAATTTATGTATACACCCAAAGTGAACCAAAAATGGAACTTTTAGTAGCTGTGTATGTGAAATTAATGCACGAGGAAAAGATAATGAACAATTATGCTGTATTGTAAACCATATTAACTTCAACTTTATATTAACTTCTTTTTATATTAAGCTAGGTCGGTGACCTCCAGCCAACACGTTTCGTGAACATTATGTAGCTTCGTCCAAGTCTCCTACTGGTGTACTGAATTGAGGTTTTGTTATAATACTTGGATATTTTTGGTTTATACAGAACTAACCGAAGGCTTCAAACCGGAAGTTTATCATAGTTATGCCTCAAAGCCCTATACTGTTACTGTCAAGGACTTACAGTCGCAATCTGCGAAGACAACATTGGGGCTCTTGCCTCCCAGCTCCAGATGAACTTTCTTCAAGTTACTGTCGGCTCCAGCTCTTTGGATGATTCGACCAACCTATAATGACCCATGGGGGGGGGGGTAACAATTATATGTTGATGATTATATTGATGAAAAAGCCGCATCCTCTCTGAGTTATGTGGCTCAATCCCTTCATTTCGATTCGTGGGCCCCAAAATAATGTCGGTAGCGAAATAAGCCCAAGCCTAGCCCCAAACCTGCATGGGTTCGAAAGGCCCTATAGGTCTAAGGCGAGCCAAAGAGCCACGAAATGGGGCTCTGGGTCGATTTCACCAAACTCATCGTGACTTACTATCAATCGTAGGACTTAGTGATGCATTAATTGCAGCCCGTAGGATACGTTGGGTTATCCTTCGTAAATCGAGATACAATCGATCGAGGGCTTCGTGAAATCGAGCCTTGGTCGGATTACTCGGATTGGTTTAAAGGCTGATCTGAAGTGGTACCCGTAGTGGTTTATGGCACATAACTTTTTCAAAGAGCCTCCTCCCTAACATTATGTCACTTTATTTACCATCACCACCATTATCACAATCGTCTTGCTGATGATGGCACTCTATGACGATGGATCTTAGTACTACTATGACATAGAGAGTGACAATGACAACGACCATGACAACGACAACGACTACGACCATGGCTACGACAACGACGACGACAACGACTACGACCATGGCTACGACAACGACGATGACAACGATCATGTCAACGACAATGACAACGACAACGACAGTCATTGACATGGTGAGAGACACCATGCATCGTCTTTTATACCTCAGTGGAGCCCGTGAATGTGACCATGTCCACGTCCATGCTTCCGGTCAGGGCTGCTCCGGCCGTGGGTCCGTAGCCGGGCACCACGCTGACCACGCCAGGAGGGAATCCGGCCTGCAATGATACATCCAATATCAATATTCATGTAGATGGTCATTCAATTTCCATTTCGTGTACAATTTCATCCCGAATTACGATATTGTGGTCTTACAAAACAATAGGGAAGCACAAGTCCTATACCAAATAAATGTGTCTTAAAGGTACAGTACAGGATTGGTATCACACCCAAACAAAAATGTTCACAAATATTAACGGTATAACCGTTTCTGGATTTGAAGATACGGTAGAAACATACCGTTAAAATTGTTCTGCCTGAAATGCTGTATTTATCCCGTATTAAAACCAACTGAACAAAAAACAATTTTGATCAAGATCAAACATCCTGTGAAAAGATTTTAAAAATACCGTGGATGTTTTTCACTGTTTCCTAAAAAAAAGTGGGCACTGTATGGGACTGGAAATTTCACAGAATGACTGAGTACTGTGTATCTTTCTTGATATTGTTGCTATAATGAATTTCAATTTCTTTGATAAAAACTTAAGTATGGAATTACCCTTAAATGTTAAAAAATGTTACAAACCTCACTCAGATAATCATTTCGATATTGGGGACGAAATCGTCCAAGCAGTCACTCTGTCTTTCAAGTCGCCTTTTTAAATCGTTTCACAGTTTTGTGCATTGATAAGGCCCATGTCGTTTTTGACCTGGCCACATGCTTTGTCCAGCCTTGTATGTGGCTTATGTGTGGGCAATTTCACTTGATTAAAATTAGTAAAAGGATTTGCTCTATACCTCCTTGACAAGGGAAGCCAAGTACAGTGCAGTCAGAGGGCTCTGCTCGGCCGGCTTGATGATCACAGTATTCCCCATAGACAGGGCGCAGCCCAGTTTGGACCCTGCGAGCATACACGGGAAATTCCACGGTATGATGGCAGCCACCACACCAATCGGCTCGTAGCGGGAGTAGCAGAAGAAGTCTCCGTCTGATTAGAGTTAGTATAGAAACAGGGGAACGAAATATTATTTTCGAAATGTTGACCTGTTGAAAGTTTCGACATGACTGTGTGTTCAGGGTAATGGTTTGTACGTCTTTGAAAGGTACAGTAATACATTATTGGAATGAGAAATGTTTACAGATTTACGTATAACTTTCAGGGTATGAAGATGGTGCTGGTTGAAACATACCGTTACAATATTTCAAATTCCATTCTTTATGTTTTATAAGAAAACTGAGTCGCGTTTTTGCCATTTTTCGCATACGGACTCAGATGTCCATTTGAGCTCATATTTTCACAGGTTTATCAGATCATTTTCATGCACAATCATACTCGAGCTGGATCAGAAGAAGTGTGAGTGTTGTTCTGTGACCTTTACCAATCACACATACTCCAAAAAGACTAAGGGAAGCCATTTTTGATTCTATATTTCGTTCTTTATTCAGAACATCTTCAGGAAGTTCTGAATAAAGAACGAAATATAGAATCAAAAATGGCTTCCTTTAGTCTTTTTGGAGTATGCATTATACCTTTAAACGATTTTGTGTTGAGTAAATAGTGTGATCGCGAATTTGCTGGAGATGACACATAATTTCCGACACAATGTAAAAAGTACTGTAGTCTGAGAAGTTAGACTCTACGAAACCCTTTTGGTGAACCGGTCATGAAGGACTTACCAATTGGGACTACTTTCCCGTGAATTTTGTCAGCGTAACCGGCCGCGTATCTGAGGAAACCCATACATCCCATCATATTGCCCGTAGCTCCACGAACCGTCATGCCGTTGTCCAAAATCTCCAAGTTCTGCACCAAAACAAAGGAAAATAGAAGTGGTTCAACTTCAACAAATTAAGCCGGTTAATCTTTGTGATGTAAATGAATTAACCAGAGTGATGTTTGGTATTAAGTTTTGCCTTTTCGGTCGGGTTGTCTGTCGACGGCGTGCTTTCTCTTTATATACCATTCACTTCTATAGGCCTTTTTCATGGCGCATCCATCTTGTCACCTTCCTTGTATACCCTTCGGGAAAGATAACACCAATTCTAAAAAGAAAACGGGTACCAGACTACTTGAATCCAAGCCTCGGTTTGATTGCACTGCTTCAAATGCAGAATGGATACACCGTGAATAAGGTCAATATAAATACCCACTTTCAACCATAAGGGCAATGCTCTTGTACCTCAACACAGTCATGTCAACTATATATATTTAAACTACAAGGATCGCACAGTAACACCCATGTACTCCCAGTGGCACCGTGGTACCCAGAAACACCCAGTGATACCCATCAGTGGCACCAAGTAACACCCAGTGACACCCATCAGTGGTACCCAGTAACACCCAGTGACACCCATCAGTGGCACCTTAGTAAAACCCAGTGGTACCCAGTAACACCCATTGACACCCATCAGTGGCACCAAGTAACACCCATTGGCACCCAGTATTAAAAACACCCATTGGCGCCCATTTCGTTCTGCATTACCACAAGGTATTCACGGTCTCTTTCGATGAGATCAGCCAGCTTGTTGAGCAGCTTGCCTCGCCCCGTGGCATTCATCTTTCTCCAGGGCGAGCCCAGCTTGAAAGCATCTTGAGCGGCACGCACAGCCTTGTCGACATCGGCCTGAAAACAAATTGAAGACTTATTATTATTTTGCGACTCCGCGGAATGATAAGTCTTAATTTTCTTGCGGTGAAAAGGCTCAACGAAAATTAACAGAGGATAATTGCAATAATTGGCCTACGGGCGATTCACAATAGCACATTGGCCAATCACAATGTTGTCGACAAACTGCCGCGCATCTTTCCACATGCGCAGTTTGCCGACACAATTAATTCCGCGCATTGTGATTGGCCAACGCGTTGTAAACTCATGATGGCGTACTATTGTGAATCTCCTGTTTTATATGAGTGACTGCCTTAATGTATCGACCAAGAAGAAGACGGTCCTTGAAAAATATCATTTATCCCAAGTTTAAAAAATGCATATCGAGAAAACGAGAATTTCTTCAAAATGTCATCTTCTGTTACAATAAGTTAGTGATAGGCTTATATACGCGACTTTTCATTTCGGTTAAACGGAAATCGTCTGATTATCTTTGAGGTAAGTTTTTCACGAGTTGAACAGCATTTCAGAAGGATTAATAAATTATTATTGGAGGAAATAATTTTTATTGGTTGCGGGATAAACTTCACAAACAGCAAGCTTTCAACCCCTATTGTCGACTCAATGGCGGCATGCGGGGAAAAAAAGTCGACAGATTTCATGCATTGTGATTGGCCAACGTGTTGCAAACTCTTGGTGGTGCATATACTATTTGGAATCGCCCGTATTTTGCTGGGTGCACCACACTAAATAATGTCCCATTAACGTTAGTGTAAAATACCTCAACTTCACAGTTAAAAAAATCTCATCTTGAAGTCTCTCAGTGTTGCAAAAATGCAAAACTTAGTTTGGACCCTCATCTACATGATTCTTGTCAATTTGGTTGGGTAACCGATCAGATTGTTTGCTATTATTGTCCCAAGAAAAACAAACACACCAAAAATGTCTATTTTTTTCCCAAACCAACTTGCAGCCGGTTTTCACGAAGCAACCCTCCATGTTCAGAACAATGTAGGGCCACGTTTTAAGCCATAATTTCAAGTCTCCACAACAGGCTTAAGCACTGAGCCCCCAGGTTGTGATAACCCGTCATAATTACACGATATATTAATTGCACGACCCCCCAAATTGCATAATTAAAAACATTTAAGGGTACACAGAATAATAATCAGCTTGGCGCATTGATGTTTGAGCTATTTTAGTGTGATGCACCCTGCAGGGTTTCTGTCCACTCAATACTTGACTGGGTCGAAGTGGGCCTCGGTAGTCGGTACAAAGATATGGGGCAAATTTCAAAAAACTGTTAAGCACAAACATTTGCTAAGCATGACATTTCTGTCTGAATAAAAACAAGGTTAACAACCAAATTGTCATGTGTTTTGTATCACTTGTGATTGTTCTTTGGATGTTATTCGCTGACCATGACTATCAAATGGAATATTCAATGCTGGTTTGTTTTATTGGGCGAGACATTTTTGTGCTAAGCAAATTTTTGTGCTTAACAGTTTTATGAAATTGGCCCAAGGTGGGAAACCTGTACATACCTTGTCCCCTTCTTGAACCTGACAAGTCACATTGCCAGTAGATGGGTTGATCGTTGGGAACGTCTTGCCACTGACTGAGTTGACAAACTCATTGTTGATGAAAATCTTTCAAAACAAACACAGAAAATATAATGATTTGTAAATGATATAGGCCTATTCTGGTTCCAGCTGCTCTTGATTATCACCATATAGAATTTGAGCAAAATTCGACTGAAATTGAGCGAAAAAACTAAAACTGAATCACTCAACCTCAAAACCGAATTTTCATCTTTCTTTCAATACACATTATGTGTGTATTGACCACATATTCTGGAATACTGCAAAATTGTTTTTAAAGAGTACTCTTTCAATTGGTCATAATTATTTTCGCAAATTTCTGCCCCAAATTTGCTTAAATTCTACATGGTGATGGCCAAGACATTGCTGTATCATATAACTGAATCTAATTGAAGCGAGTAGACAGTTTGATTACAACATAATGGTTAATTCCCGACACAGTGTTGTGTTTTTTTTTCTGGGACCATTGGTGTCGATCCCGGGGGGGGGGGGATATATCCCCCCCCCCCCCCGATATTTGAGGTGGGGGGATGGCGTGTATTATCATCCCCCAATATTTCGAGGTTGAATACCATTCAAGTTTATTGTATAGATATATTACATGATCCTTGTTGTTTTTTAGTCTTTGCAGTGAATTTATACTGTTTATTCTTCTGAATATCATTTTTAAATGCTCTAAAATGTGACTTTTCGACTCTGTTTTTATTAAAAAGTCCTTGGTTTGGGAAGGGTGGGTATCCCACCTCCAGCCTCCACCAGCTCGGTCGCTTCGCTCCCTCGCATAGACACAAAATTACCAATCATCCCCCCAATCATGAAAAGAAATCGACACCAGTGTCTGGGACACCCTGAATAATACTCTGACCGTCTTTAGGTCTATAATGTTAATATTCATGCATGTCTCATGGTGTTACCGCAACTCGAACATGATATTATCAATCATGAATGGAGGAAAGGCGGGTAACTTAACCAAATCAATCACGTCATGTAAGATGCGTGCAGTTTGCACGAGACAAATGGTAAGAAACAGAGAAGGCGACGATTCGGAAATATTATACTGGTCTACAATAATATAACATTATACAATGTAGGCCTACCTGTGTGTACTTCACTTCAACAGGCGCCATGATGATCCGCTCGCTATGGTGTATTAACAGTGTGGTGCAACTTATTGAATTTGCAGTACGGAGTTCCGATCCAGTGGCGGATTATAAAAGAAAGGGGGAAATATCGCACTAACATCGGGTTTTTATAACCCGTGTGACCTTGCAACTTGAAAAGAACATTGCTAGTCATGCAGTTTAGCTCCGCCTCCAGTGTAAAGTCTTTGAGGGCAAAGTTTGCAGAGGCCCAGTTGCAGGCGTACTTCGCCGTACGTGTGATCATGTTTGACAGACAGTGTAAGAGTTTTATTTGATAACAGATCAGTTTGATCAATTTGTATCAGATCATCGTGCAGTTAATAACAGCAAAGTCATCATCGCCATTCAATTGGAAATAATTATATGACATCAGATCAAATTTGACATACTGAGAGTTTGAGTTTTGGGAGAACAAAATGTATTTTCTTTTCTTGATAGGCCTAACCATTATGCCAACCTTTTTGCTCGTCTAATTAGGTCCGCGGCTAAGCACTAGATTCTATACACTGTTCACAGTTTAAAAAAAAAAAACGGTTTTAAAGGAATAATACATGATTGGTAAAGGTCACAGACAGCACTCACACTTCTCTAATCCAGCATGTACATAACATGATAAGCCTGTGAACATTTGAGCTCAAACAGACATGGCCTTTAGTCACTAATTTTTCAGAATGCATGGTTTTATGCCGAGATCCCTTACTCCTATAGGGCCTATATGATCAAAACTGTTTTCGGTCAATGTTTCACTAAATTTCTGGATAAATACACCATTTCAGGCGAAAACATATTAAAGGTATGTTTCTACCAGTTCCATCTTCATACCTTGAAAGTTATACGTAAATCTGTAAACATTTTTGTTTTGGGTATGTTACCAATAGGCCTATCCTGAACTGAACCTTTAGCCATAATTATAACCAAAACATTAAAAATACATTTTGAGAAGATGATTGCCCAAATTATTCATCGTTTCTGAAAATCTATAAATGGTAACCAAATATTCATTCATGTATTCGTGTTTCATAATCATGTATTCATATTTCATAATATTCATGTATCCATGTTTCATATATTCATGTTTCATATTCATATATATTCAGTTTCATATAATCATGTATTCATGTTTCATATAATACACGTATTCATGTTTCATATATTTATGTATTCATGTTTTATAATATTCACGTATCCATGTACAGTGTATTCATGTGTTTCATATATTCATGTATTCATGTTTTCATGTACTCACATTGATTAAATCAGGCTTCATGTATACTTACGAGCAAAAAGATATACTATAGTGTGACCGATGAGGGCAGCATTGCTTGAAAGCGCCAAATAAAGGCGACGTTTTTAGGAAGGGGATGTAAGAAATTTCTACAAAAATTTAATTGTATCACAGTTATAGGCACGTTAAAATTGTTATTTGGGATTTCAAGTTTGTTATCAATTTCGTTATCAAGATAATTTCTTCATTAATTGGGATAATTCATTGGTTATTAAGGACCATCAATTTGTTATTACGACCGTGCGAATTTACATGTCAGCAAATTTCAAAACAATTGTTCTGATCATAAGTGAACTGGAGAGATAATGTGCCTTTTAAGTTACATTTGGCTAAAAAAAAATTTCATGAGGCCACATAAAAAAAATTACTTGTTTAGCGTCCCCGCCCGACCTCCGATATGAGCCCGACCTGTATTATTATTTTTTTTTTATTTGTCTCAAAAAAAATAAATATTGGGGGAAACAATTATTTCTTGTATGTAAAAGCAGTGTGCGCTAATATCTACCGTAATTTTCGGACTAAACATCATGAAGGCCACCTGGCATGCCTGGGGTAGAAGCCGCAGCATGCGAAAAATGTACAAATTACACGACACATCTTCCAAAAAGAGTGTTATACATGGTGTCTCCGCAAATATTACTCATTCTAGTCTCTCCACCATGGAAAACTTCAAATCCAGTTACAAACCACTTCCTCACAGCAGCCAAAATAGATGGCAATTGACATGTGGTCATCTTAGAATTAAATGATATTAAACAAGTAACCCCTGTGTCTGTGTAAGTCATTGATACATTTTTGTTATTTTAATGCTTTTACTTAGGTTTCTCTAGTCTACTGAAATGTCCAATGGTCAGATATCTAGCTTGAAAGCTTGTATGGTCTTCAGTATCTTCCTAACATGTTTTCTGACCATGAATACCATGTATCGTTTCTTCCATAGGCATGTTGCCATTCTATCCTTAAAAAAAAATAATAAAAACCTCCCTCCCTACCTAGAAAATTTGGAAGAGGTGGACGCTAAACAATGTTTTTTTATGTGGCCTTATTCTGAGATAACCAATCAGTGCGCCCGCAAGTTCATACTTCGATTTGCAAAAAACAAACGAAGAAGAAAAATCTAACAAAAGAAACAGATAAATGAAATAATTAAAGTCTGATTTTGGACACAGTTTTATTCGATTGACCTATGAGCAACTGTACGGAAGTCTTACGGAGACAGAGTGACGGAAAGACGCATATTGTTTTATCCATAATTCTTCATGACTTCATAATCAACAAATTAGGCCTTAATGTTCATATTATAAATATTACTTAATAATTATTAAGACTATAATAACAATGATTTATAATCAGTAGTGTAGACACGTCCTCAGACCTGGGGGGGGGGGGGGTTGATCGTGTAGCTGGGTCGTACTTCCATATACGTTTGTGCACAAAATCATTTTTTATATATATAAAAAGTGAAAACCTGGGGGGGGGGGGGGTTGCAACCCCCCTAGCCCCCCCCCCCCCCCCCCCCCGGGATCTACGCCCATGTTTATAATTCGGAGGCTGTAATGTCCCTAATTTTTATTAAAGGGTTCCTGCGCATGCGGATATGCCCAAGTAGGCAAGCAGCGCTATTGAATTCGTTTAGCTCCCCCGAGTCGACACCAGTCAACCTCTTCACATTCTCTCGCTTGTTTTGTGCAGTAAAACACGACCATTCCCAGTAAGGGCTAACCCGTGTTAACTAAACGAATGCACCCATAGAATCAGTCATGTGCAGCAAAATAACAAATCTTACTTTGACTTTAACCAGCATTTGATAGTCCTTTGTTTTACTTAGTAACGGGCACGTATCGTACTAGGAAACCTATATGCTTACTTAATAAAACTATGAACTTGAGTTTGTTGTGAAAAACATTCAAATTGAAAGGGCAATACAGCCTTGAACCACAGGAAAAAAATGGTTCAGTGATAAATTATTGAAATTTAAAGTTCTATTAATTATTGGTTGCTGGAAAACATATTCAGCTTAAAAAGAACAAGTTGGGAGGGAAGAAAAAAAGTCTTTCAGAAAACCCCGAAACTCACCTCAATTTGTGCGCAAATTAATTACCGTTGCTACTTGTATTCTACGGTATTTTAGTATTTGTATGAGGCTAGTACAAAATAGTAAAACTAGTAGTAGAAAGTTCAACTTGGCTCAAAAGTTTGGTAGCGCGCATGCGCACAAGTAAACAACATGGCTGCCAAGAAGCCACAAGTGTAGCGTCAGGTGGGTAACCAATCAACCGGATAAATTGGATCAGTGACGTTAATTCAATTACATCCGTCGTGGCTTAATGTAACGGTGGCCGTCGTTATCTTTCCTGTCAACATTGTCAAACGTGGTTTGGCAGGCTGATCAGTGTTCCTCACCGTGAATCCAAAACTTCCCCGACGACTGACTCAACGTGTGTAAAAACCAACGGGCAGCACGTTATTTCAGGAACGAACGCGAACGAAGTTTGAAGAAGTACGGAAGTGGAAGCAGCAATTAGGCCTACACAAACTTATCATAAAATGTGCATGTAAGTAGCCTACCACTATACCAGTATTCCTACTTTGATTACACCATGGAGGAAGGCCTCCATTATTACACTAGTGCAATTTGCAAGCTTATCTCGCACCACAGCCACCACTAGAATTTTTCCATTGTCATTGATGAGGCTAAAGTTCTTAGTTTATCTGCTCTGTATTCTTTCTACTACTTTACTAGGGCCGATTAATTAGTAGGCCTTTTCAGTCAGTTTCCCTTGATGGATGTGCCTTGTGGTAATTTGATGATTACTTTTAGGCCTACCACTTTGATACTGTACTTTAGTGACAGCTCTTTAAATTTAATTGCTTTTGTTATCATTCAGGATTCACTTTCTATTGATTTCACTTTAACTCAGTCAGTTTCCCTTTCAGTGGTCAGTTTCAGTGGTTATTTCACGAATGATTTCACTTTAAGTTAAATAATATAGTAAAGCAGTCCTTCTTTTATCAATAATATTGTAGTTTCTGGAATTTAAACACTGTTTTTACACCCTTAGAGAAAAAGTGTCTCACCCGCTATAGCATTTGCAGTGAGGACTGTAAAGCGAAGCAGGTAAACTCGTTAAGTCGTATGTTGACCAACTCGTACATACACTTTTTGGTCAACTCGTACGCAGTTGAAATCATAAGGGGAAAACCCCAACATTCTTGTTATAATCCTTCATAAAAAAAAAGTTATTTCATTGGAAATAGTGTACGAGTTTGTCTGCTTATGAGTTGATCAGTGTAAGAGTTGGACAGCGTACGAGTTGGTCGTCGTACAAGTTGACCAACATTCGTGTAAAACTTGTGTGCTGTTAGACCCAGTAACTGGGGTGCTATACTCCTTTTTAATTTATTTTTTCATTTTAAGACTTGACGGTCATAGTACTAGTACTACTACTAGTTGAGTCCCCAATGAAAAAACAGTGTCGTGTGCTGTTTTAAAAAAAAGTTGTTTAATTTCCGTTGAGTGAGTGTTGAGTGTCATTTTTAGAGTTGATGACTTCACTCGCAATTTTTCCTTAGTACGCAAACCCCTGTAAACTTGCTATAGTGATCCTCTGATTCACAAAGGATGTTTTAAAAACATATACTGGGTACATTAGCTCAGTCGGTAAGAGTGCTGTTACGGTATTTTAGAGGTCGCTGGTTCGAATCTCACTCCAGTACATTTACAAGTTGCAACTTGATTTGCGACGCGTCGCATCTATGCCGTTAGTCCATAGAGAAAGGATGCGTCTTTAACTCTTTGACGCGTCGTACATTTTATGAAATCGGCCCCTGGTCTTTGGCTTCCAGTTTTGCTCAGACTAGTCAGTCATAGTGTAGACACAATGTCAGTGTATGGTACCTAAGTACTTATTTCTTCAATAAAGTTTGCTGCATACTGTATGTAACTACACTTTCCAATATATGTAAAAATATGACAAGGTGACCACCTAGCTACAGCAAGGCACATACTGTACAATTTGATTTCTGCTCAGCCTACATTGTACTGTGTACATTACATAGTGTACAAGCTCCCATACATGATATAAATTCATACTTCACAGGGTTCTGGGCTTTGGCCCAGTGTAACTGTCCTGTGTCCTTCAAACTACCTGCAAAATTGAGACTTGGGCAGATTTTTTATTTCCCATGCTCTACTTTTTTTATTTGTATAAAGGGCCATTGTGAAGATTTGAGTGTATTAAAAGATTGTTGTCATGCTCCGCAAATGATGTGAATTTGCGTGCCTGAACGCCCAATGTGTTCCAGAGCTTGTGTCATGGCATTGCAATGTTGTTTACATGCCCTTGGAGTTCTGTATGAGCTTGTGCTGAACAAGCCTCCCCAAAAAAGGAAGTCAGGCACACAACTTATACTGACGAGGAAAATATTGACTGTTGGGGAAATTTGGGCTGCATTCTAGGGACTTAAATACCTCTGCCACACAGCAATTTTGTCAACCCCTTGTAATTTTGCGTGACAGTGGTTATGAGGGGAAGAGGTGTGTATGTTATTGTACTTTTTACTGAGAAACCTTAAAAGTTAAAGTTATAATACATGGTCACAGAACAGCACTCACACTTTGTCTAATCCAGCATGAAATAATAAGCCTGTGAAAATTTGAGCTCAATCGGACATCTCAGTCTATTTTTATTATAAAACATAATATAATGTTTTTGATCTCACTGAAACCGAAGCTGTTTGTTTTACACTTTTCTAAATAAATAAAGCATTTCAGCCTTTTCAGGCAGACCTATTTTAGCAGGGGGTTTGATCACGTCCATCTTCATACCATGTAATTTAGGTAAATCTGTGAACATTTCGGTTTTGGTTGGTTAAAAATCCTGTAGGGCCTAAGTCCTGTACCTTGAATATGTATTAAAGCTTGCATGCCCTGTATAATCTCCATATGACAATTGATGTTCACAGCCCAGCGCTTAAATATTCACAACTTTGCCCTTGACATAACAGTGATTTGTTTTCTAATGCTGAATATTATTTTGCTGTGCATAACTCAGTTGTGGTTCGGGCTGCAGTTCAGCCCACACCTTGGGCGTCTCTGGCACCAGTGTTATAATTAACGCGTCAGGGTTCACTACATAGCCTGTGCACTTTTGCAAGGTCTGTACGAGAGCGTCAGTCTGCACTGTGCTCGGGCAGTTTCAAGCGGGGTGTGTATTTATAATGCAGCAGTAGCACTTCTTTTTTTGTGGACATGCATCATGCATACATACACTGTAGCTTTTTCTTTCTGAAGTGCTTTATTTACGGTTTGATAAGTAGGGATTGTACTTTTTGTAAGCTAAATGGACCTTGATAGAGATGTGCTGTTACTGCATGACCTGTAGGTTTGTGTAAATTGTGTTAATGCTACGATGAGATCTTCACACAATAGTTATAATTATATATTTTTTATCAGGACTTGAAATGAACAATATTACACTTGCTGTAAGTGTATGCACAGTACCCACTGTACCTTTGTCATTTTTATCGGAGGCATTGGGATTTTAATTATGTGCTGGTAAGTTGTCAGTCAGTGTATCGGTAAGTTTTAAACAAAAACCTGAAACCCAGAAAGGTAAATTGTCATCGAGTACAAAAATGTACATGAAGCATGTGTACATGTACAGTTTTGTACACTACATCAGTACATAGATTTCTTTTCAGTCAGGCCAGTGAGTTTTGTGTGTGTATGAAGTACTTTATAAAACCATGGAGTTAAGGCCTTTTCACATGACGCTAATAAAGAAACTCTCAACCATTGAGAAATTCTCTCACGGATCTGGACCTTGGTCAAAATCTCTCAAGGATTCACCAGGGACGTCGGTAACTCTAGAGCATTGGTGTCCTTTCACACGATGACACTTTTGTTAGATTTCGCAACCATGAGAGAATTTCTCAATTTTATCAATGGTTGAGTTTTTTCAGCGTCGTGTGAAAAGGCCTTTATTATAAGTTGGCAGTACATTGGAGTGCTGTGTAATTTGGTTAAATTTGTGGTTTGATTGTGATGTTTTTGCATACTGTACATTCATAGTTCATGAATGTACATAACATGAGTCATTCTGTGAAAATTGGGACTTGGGCCACAACTGTGTCTTATTACAAGTGCCATATACTATGTACACTGTGAGTAGTATAGATTCTTATACCGTTAAGAAATATGATTCCTCTATGGTTTTTACATGTACATCGCCTTGGGTGCTTTCTGTCCAGCGAGCAGTGAGCGAACAAATTTATCACATGAGCGAAACAAGGCCATGGTTTCAAGTTATGACTTTGATGCCTGAGTTGAAAGGTGTGTTGGGGTTAATACAAGTTCATACTCCTCAAAGTTTCTACAGTATATGAAGGAATGATGATACAGTATAGGCCTATACAACCTGGGGTCGATTCCACCAAACTCATCATAACTAGCTATCAATCATTTGACTTATGATGCATTGCAGACCTACATTATGTTGGATGCGATGGGTTATCCTTCCTAATACGATCGATCGGAGGGCTTCGTGAAATCGTTCCCTTCTCGCATAAAACCTAAGTTGTTTATTTATGGGTGTGTGAGTGAGAAATTGCACTAAAGGTTTTAGCTAGAATTTGGAAGCCCCTGGCCTGGGGATTTAAATGTTTACTGTAATCAAATTTAGGCCCGCCATAACCTGCTTGCTTTGATCGGCCTGAAATGTATCCGTCGCTATTGAATAAGTACACGTTATTTCCACACACCCCTTTTAATAACCCTGGATCTGCTCCTGTAGTATGTCCCATTATGATGGAAATAATACCAATTTACATTTTGTAGAAAAAAGTAGAAAAAAACACATTGATATTGATTTGCTGCTCTGAATTCAATTCACATCGTTTGATCACATTGTCATTATTTCATTGCTTTGTTTGTTTCTGTATCACATAGATAAGAATGACATGAGAACTGGTGCATTTTTCAACTAATCATCACTGCCTACACCGATCACCATGGAAACGTCAAGTGTTGTGATTGTTGTGCTCCTCCTGTTTGTCGACCAGGCAATGGCTCAGGCAGACGGTAAGTGCAAGATGTAAATAAAATACAATTTCAAGTTTGTTAAAGCACTAAAAGGTCGCACAAAAAACCCAAAACACATCCCAACAACCATGCCGTTCTGGTTCAAAGACACCACCCCACCCAAACTCCGACCACCTCCCTTCCCCCTCCCAGGGGAAAAAAAAGAGCTAAATCTTGCATTTTGAGTGCTTTGTTTACCCATGTTGAACTATATACTTTATTCCCCTCTTTGATTGTGCTGATATTATTACAATTTTTATCGTGAAGTGATTCTTTAGTTTTGGTTTACCGGTATTTTTTTTTGTTTTTCTCCTGATTGCTTTCCAGGTGGCTTATCGGGTCTCGCCATTGGTTTGATTGTGGCAGGGATTCTCATTTTACTTCTCATTGCTATGGTCGGTATCTGTTTTTTTGTCTACAAACGAAAACAGTGAGTGAACATTTTGGTTTTTGATTATTTTCTCCCCAAAATGTACATTGTAAGTCATTGTGTCACAATTGATGACACATTTATTAGCACAGTGCATTGATGTGACAATATTATACATAGGAAAATAATTACAAATGTGGTATTAGGGAGACACGTTAGCATCTAAAAGTGGACATTAGGGACCGGAGACATCGGGACTTAGGGAGACTTTTCTATGTCTCCCTAAGGTACCAGATATCTTTTAGAGACATATTTTTAATGTCCATATTCTAATAGAAGAGAGAGAATGCTCTCAATATGAACATTCACGTATGTCAATTTCAAGTTCAATGGTTTGGAGGATGTTTAGAAATAGGTAAGTAAAGTTTGTGCACGACCCTATGGGAAAGTCTCCCTAAGGTCCCATTCTCGGTTAACTAAATAAGGAATTCATTATTTTCTATGTCCGTGATGTTTCAGGATGTGGAAGTCGTAGAGTACTGTATGTACTTCCCATTGTGGCTTGCTGACGTGTGGCACGTGCCACAGGAACTCAGTTTGCCGGAAATATGAATTCCTTTTCAGGTTTTCAGCAGCAAAATGATGAGTTTTGCATTTGGGCTATTATATGTGTGTTGCACAATGAGAGATAGATGCATTGTTCTATGTTATCACCATAGCGATATGCAAATGATGCCATTGTTATCAAATGTTGGGGTTTGGGTGGATAGGTCTGTGGAGGGAATTAGGCATTTGAGAAATTGCATTGTGTTGAGTCTGAAGTTTTCTACACAATATCCCATAGACTGGCTATACTATCTATCTATAGGCTGGGTCTATCACTGTAACGACCTAAAACGTGAATTATTTTTGTTGGAACAAACTCAAACATTCAAAGTAACAGCTGAGATTTCTCAGATTTTAATCTGACTTCAGATTTTTTTATTTTGGATTTCAGATTTTATTTTCCTCACAGGCTGTGTACAAAAGTATAATAGATTTTCAGAGTTCAGAATTTGTATGCCCCCTGTCAGTTGTTTTAAGATATTTTTTATCATTGGTCAATCTCATCATCAAGTAAACAATGAAGATTTTGTTTCATGTAAAAAATATGTTATATATCAACATTTCACGTTTTTTTTTTTAAGTTAGATGTCTTATTCGATATTATGTCTGTCAGTCAGATTTCCATGTCAAATTTTGTGCTGTTTTTCCCAATTTCTTTTTCACTGTGGGTGGTATGAATGAGTATGGCTGAAACATCAAATATCTTATGTTGGTTTGAAACCAAAAATAAAGTTTTTGCCATTTGCTCTGTATTGCTAAGATCTTCATATGATTTAAAATTTGAGGTTTGTTGGAAAAACACAGTGTAGGAACTTTTCCTAAATGGCGAAAACTAAAAAAAAAATCTGTTTCAGTTTTGATGAGTAGCCAGTCAGTGATCTTTCTAGTTTTATTTCAGGTTTTTTAATCTAACTGAAATTTGCTAAACGAACAAAGATAATTGACTACCGGTAGTCTATTTGGCTGTGAGGAACACTGCCAACATAGCTCAGTTGGTAAGAGTGCCGGTACGATATTCTTGGGGTTGCTGGTTCAAACACCGCTCCAGTCGATTGTTATTTTTCACTTTTTAATGAAAATTCTTTGGTTTGATCTTGATCCTTTAGTCTCGGACATCACGTGTTTGAACATCCTGAATTTGAGCGGAGCAGACAGCTAAGCTACAGCCCCTCCCCCTTGCCAAATGACTCTGGACAGGAACCAATCGAGAACAACGCTGAGAATGAACCAGCGAGGATGACTCCTGACAGACCCGCTGCGGATTCAGGTATTTTTGAATGTAACTTTTATCAGTGAAGTACAGTGGATTACCCCTAAGGAACACCACGACAATGAATGTTTGGCAGTACCAAACATCGATATCGTCCTTGGCTCTCAGTTTTTGTGAACAAAACATATCAAATGCCAAATCACTGTTAATTACCATAACTTACTAACAGTGGTGTAGACAACTGTTGCTGTTGTTGCTGCTGCTGTTGACAATGTCACTGCTGCTGCTGCAGTTGCAGCTACTGTTGCTGCTACTATTGTTCCTGTTGCTGCTACTGTTGTTTCTGTTGCTGCTACTGTTGCTGTTGCTGCTACTGTTGTTGTTGATGCTGTTGTCATTGTTGCTGATGCTGTTACTGTTGCTGCTACTGATGTTGCTATTGATGTTGCCGTTGATGCCGTTTTTGCTCTGGCTGCTGTTGTTGCTATTGCAGTATCATCAATGGGAATTTGGGAGGGGAAAACATAATCACCAGCACTACATAGTGCTCAGGAATTAACCTTTGATGTTTGGAAATGTTATCTTGCCCCAGATGCAGAAGCGATCTCAACGGACAGTGTTGTCGCCTCGCCTGGGAAGGCTGAACGGAAGGAACGGTTCGAGGAGCAGCTGTTGGAACTGCAGCCCCACTCGGACACTCTCCAGGAGATGCTGGGAGATGTTGATGAGAGAGTCAAGACTGCCAAGCATGGCAATCCCAGGGTCAATGGCTACAAGTAAGTTGGACTAATCCTTGACAATTCATTGCCTGGCTCTAAGTCTACTTGATTGCTTAAGAATAAAGAAAATGATTTTAAACTGTATATTGAGCGAGTCCGTGAGATAGAAATACTTGGAGTTAGGAAGGCCTGATGCTTTTCTTAGCAGCAGTTTGCAGCAGTTTATTACTTGTAGTGAGATAGAAATAGTTTGGAGTTCCAATTTTGTACCGAATTGGCACATTTGGATTCAAGAATGCTTGATGCACAGGGCAACATGCAGGAAGTGACTTCATTTGAGAGATACATACCCTAACCCTAATCCTGTGGTAAGTGTGGTATCCTGAATACCACAATTCACCACAGCGTGCTTTGTGTGCTTATAATCATAATAATATCAGAGTATTTATAATGCACACAGTATCTAGGAAGTTCCATTCAAAGGCGCAGATTATGCATGGTGTATGATCCAGTCCCCCTGCTGTGGAGACTGTGGTAATGTGTGGTAAGCAGCTCTTGTATTGTGTGGTAGTTGCAGAGGGTTAGGGTTATTATCCAGTCCCCCTGTGGAGACTGTGGTAGTGTGTGGTAAGCAGCTCTTGTCTTGTGTGGCAGACGGATGCATAGGGTTAGGGTTCGTTCGTGTTTCCTATAATGACGCAAGAGCCATTTATTTATATGCCTCGAGGATTGGTTTTGAGCTTCCAAGGCCTTCACCAGTTTGCCTGTCACTCATGAGGGCCTTTGGTTTTTTTTTCCTTCCGTCCACCAGGGCCGTTTCTAGGGATCTTAGTCGAGTACAGCACCTTCTCAGCAAGAGGAACTCTGGGATGCTCAAGATACCTCCCGATGGACCAGAGCTTCTGACGTGGGCAACGGAATGCAAAGACAAATACATGGAACTACAGAGGGTAAGCATCTATGACTGTCCTTCATAGAATGTTAAACCGACACCATAATCTGTCTCACAGTCTGGCATCTTAAAAAACAAAATAGTTTTGTTTGGCACTGACATGGTGTGAGCCCTTCGCCACAGGCTTGTGAGAAGCCGTAGCCACTCCAAGCAGGGCCTTAGTTAATTTGGCTGCAGCTTGAAATCACAGTGTCTATAGCACTGGCTGGATGTGAGCCCTTTGCCACAAGCTTGTGTGAAGCCGTAGCTCCACTTCCCACATAGCCTCATTCAACCTCATCAGGATTGTTGAGTATTGTACCCTGACTTCTCTTTTCCTTTTCTATACCTATTTGCAGTATAAATCCAATAGAGACAGCGGAGTGTCCTCTGATCCTCCTGAGATGGCTTCCATCATGTGGATCCAGTCTAAAGACGATTCCGCCTTCGAAGACAAATCCTACGATGAAAGTGCCGTCATATGAGTCGACTGACCAGCACCCCTCAAAACGAGGGTAAGACTGCCTCTTCACATTCACAGTTGCTGTCATCGAAAACCACCATTCAAATTTTGTTGATTCATGACTTCCTTTATTCAAACTTTCAACTGCCGTCTTTTTATTCTGCTTCAATTGCTTTTAAAATGATTCTTTTAATTTTGAAAATTCTTCTATTCGAAGTGAAAGCAACACCTATAGATGAAAACCAGTAGTGGTTGGAGTATTAAGGTTGCTATTTTTTAAAAGAGGTGGGATGGAGTTATGGTTTGAGACCAGTGGGGCAGTTTCTGGTCTTACTGGTGCCTTGCGAAGGATTTTATTGTCAGTAAGAGTTTAATTTAATTTTTGGGCTTACATTACATTAAGTTTACTGTGCTATTAATTTGAGTTTGATTATTCGACCGATGTAAAAGTTATGATAGCGTTGATATGACCGAGTTTCTTGAGTCAAATTCCCCAGTTGACCTGGGTCAGCTTGGGGATTTTGAAGGATTTCTTGCAGATTTGAGTCTCTGACGCATTTGCCAGAATGTGAATGCTGTCTCATAGACGCTCTCAAAACTACTTGGCACTTAAGATTTCTTAAACACACCACAAAGGTCAAACTTCAACCAAATTGTGCCATCTGTATCAACATTTTCATATACATGTACATCCAATTTCTCACTTTGGTCAGTAGACTTCGGACTTTGATTCAAGAAATGTCGGTTGTCAATTCTATTTTATTTCGAGCACATGTACTTATTTTACAAAATGAAGAAGTTTTTTTTATAAGAATTCCAGTAATTACAGTACTATTGATATTGACGGATTGGTCTTTCCACATTGTGTGGAGGCGGCTTGGTTGATGAGTGTTACATGTGAGCAATGTTGTGACCAAGACATATTTCCACAAGTCACAATGATTGGTGTGGCTCGAGTCGGACTCAAAACCGAGTCACCGACTCGAACCAACATCTTTGCATATGACTCATCTTCCCAGAGCCAGTTACATTTTGTTACAGGTGGGTTTCAAAGCGCATCGCTGTATTATAAACCTTTTTTGTGAAAGCAAACTTTAGCGAAGTTTGCTGAGAACCCCCCTTTTGTTTTGAAATGGAACAACCCAACTGTTACGTCTGATGAAATTGTTAATTACAGTATCTATTTGCATGCGTGTGCATTAACCACATTTGAACTATGCGTTATCTATATATCTGAAATACCATAGAGTGCTTGTATAGATAGATGTTGTGTACTATGGCAAAATTTAAAATGAGACTTGTAGCTCATCTTCATTATACAATTGTCATCAATGTTTACGATTTAATATTTAACATTAGTTTATAATGACTGATATGCAGTGGGATTTGAAGTTTTGCATGGCGAAGAGACTAGAATTGAGTAAGACTTGAAGAGACACCCATGAAGGACCATTGAACGTCTAGAACTTACTCTCATCGGTCTTTCTCAGGACCACACACCTTCCAAGAAGAGTGTTGTACATGCATGGTGTCTCCGCGGTCTACTCAGTCCGGCACTCTCTCTCCTGAGGACGACCAGAGCACACTGGTCAAAACGTTGAGAACTTTCTCTCATCAGTCCTTCTCAGGACCACACACCTTCCAAGAAGAGTGTTGTACATGCATGGTGTCTCCGCGGTCTACTCAGTCCGGCACTCTCTCCTGAGGACGGCCAGAGCACACTGGTCAAAACGTTGAGAACTTTCTCTCATCAGTCCTTCTCAGGACCATACACCTTCCAAAAAGAGTGTTATACGTGTGTCTCCGCAAGTCTTACTCAACTGATATGCAGCATTTTTGAAATAGTTGTACCTCAATTGCTTTTAATATAGATTTGGAAGATTAAGACGGTTATCCTCTTTGAAATCATTGTTTACAAACATTCATAAAAGTACAATGTCCTTAAAATGTTCTTCCAAATTCAAGAATTTCAGGATATTTTTGTATACATTTTGATACTTTTCTACTTTATTAAGTACTGCTTCTTCCAATTTGGAGAATTTGATACAATCATGCCTATTTTATTGAGTGCAAAACTGGAAATATTTTCGAAATAGCGTTTTTTAATAGAAAAAACACACAACATTTTTATAGTGTACATATACAAATCTTTGCTGGAGATGGTTTTAATAGAGAAGAAATATTGTGGTTTGACCTGAAGTGAAATTTTCCTTCAACCTTTTTTACATGGCAGATGTACTGGCCACATGGACATGAATTTGAGAAATAAAAGATGATGCATAGATATTTAATATTAAGTAAGAAGGAATAGCTAGAATTGCTCAAAACATCCTGAATCCACCCAAAATCCATCAACAGTATCGCTGGATAGGGCTCTATGCTCGAGCTATTTATAGAATACGCCCTCTAGCGAAAGCTTTAGTTACCCGGATGTTCGGACAACATTGTACAATGTTCACGTGTATGGTGTAAGGCCTCATGAGAGTGTACTCTAAGTATATGCTGCAAATTCGGTATATGTAAAAAGTTGCAAAAATTTGAGGTGTCTGAATTTGCACCAGGAACATCACTTTTCATGAAATGTATTTTTTATGAATGGTTGAGTTGACACCATTTTCTCTAAGTCATACGTACAAGGCTTGTTTGTCCAAACATCCGGGCACTCAAGGCATAATATGTGGTTACTATGTGACGTCAAGAGCGCGAAGCCCTATTATTGTGAAAGACTAGGACTGTAGGGGGAACCTGCGCACACAGGGCTTGCAAACCTATAACACAGCCCAAGTCAAACCGATGTGTCAAACATGTAGATTGGAAGCATACAATTTTCTATCATATGCCAGTAGATTTTGGTGGATTTCTGGTAGATTATGGTGGATTTCAGT
Source organism: Astropecten irregularis (assembly GCA_963971285.1). Taxonomy (NCBI): domain Eukaryota; kingdom Metazoa; phylum Echinodermata; class Asteroidea; order Paxillosida; family Astropectinidae; genus Astropecten; species Astropecten irregularis. Next base: position 5,941,135 of record OZ020248.1, on the reverse strand, counting down.
GATTTTTTGGTGGATTTCAGTGGAATTTTGGTGGATTTTGGTGGATATTGATGAATTTTGGTGGATATTGATGAATTTTGGTGGATATTGATGAATTTTGGTGGATATTGATGGAAATGCTCTAAATTTTACACTTCACTCCATGTGCCGTTTGTGTTTTAATAGAAAAAGTAGATCAAGGCAATGTGGCAATATATATTTTCAGCATTCTTATTCTAGTTGCAATAATAAAATACATTTACGCTCTGCTTTTTAACTATACTGAGACCAAATTATAAACGAGGCTTGTAAATACAGGCTAGAATTTTGTATGTATTCTATTTCACATTTTTAACAAATTCTGTAAATGTTGCATGTTTAGATGTACCAATATTTATGGTTTCATTTTAAAGAGAGGAATTAGCTTATTAAATGAACATACTACAAGCATGCAAGTGTAACCAGTACTACTTTTAATACAGCTGTGACTTTGCCATCTTTTTGTTTTTATAAGATGTGGCCACATTCTCTAAAATAAGTGTGTCATACATGTATTAGCAGCATTTGTTGAACTCTTGAGTCAAAGATATATTGCCCTGAGGGCTGCAATACGTCCTACGTTTGATGGTAGGTTACGATGAGTTTGGTGAAATCGACCCCTGGACAGATAAGAACAATATTAAGATGTGTTTGTCAATATGGTTAATTAGTGACTAATTAAGGGATAATACTTGATTAATTGCCCAGATTAAAACTAATAACATAAACAGGAAGGTGCAGATTTTTTAAAATAACACGGCATAAAGATGGCGAAGATTGATACCTCCCTTTATATTTCAGCCCGAGTGGAAGCAACAAGTTTAAAACTTAGAGACTCGGAGATCCAAACTATTCTTTTTATGTGCGAAAGTGCAAACATTTAGTACTTTTTGGTGTTTTGATGTTCAAATTGTGTCCATCTTTCACTGTTGTGTGATACTTCCTAAACTTATGCTGGACAGGAAAAGTTGTTCGCGACCCTTGACAATCATGTGATATCCCTATTGCTATAGGTATGTTTTGAATTTAGCACTTTTTTTTCCTCTTATTTTGCAGTGCGAGTGACTCAACGTGGAATTCCTAGAACAATTGCACTAAAATTGTAGTAAAATTTTGATTGTTTGTCAATGTTTTGTTGTTTTTTCAGTTGTGCCAAAAATGTTTACTCTCACATGTTTCTAAAGCTTTTTAAATTATTGAGTATGATTTTTAGCAATGGAGCATTCATTGTACTTTTACTTGAGATTAAAAGTTCCAAAGCACATCCAAATTTGAACATTAGTTGGTGATTCATTTCAGTTTTGAGAAAATCATCCTCTTGTCACTATGATATAACATGCGTAGAAGTGTTGAACGTCTTTGTAATGAACAGATAAACTAATTGTATAATTACATTACAGTAATAATAATTCCTGTAAATACAGTGTACTATATACTAGGGCACAATTCCATAGACTTGTGCACTAAACTAAATCCTTCTTTTGTTCCCTTAGGAAATCCAGTTGAACCAAACTTTATAGAAAAAGGCTTTAGACTACAAGGATTTAAACAAAACAATTGGACAGCAAAATTGTTTCTTGTTTTCGAGAGAATTTTGTTGGGCGACACCAAATTATCGCCCTAATGTGGTCTCTGTTGCCCCAACATACCCCTTTTTCGTAAAAACCACTGTGTACAGTCATCTGTGAAAATACGGTGCCTACTTTTTCAGAAAACAGTGGAAATCGCTCACGGTATTTTATAAATCACAGGAGTTTGTATCTCCCTGAGATCAAAACTGTTTAGGATAAAATTGATTTTACTCTTTTCTGGATAGATACAGCATATCAGGCAGAAATTCTTTAACAGTATATTTCTACCATCACCATCTCTATACGCTGGTAAAGTTAAAGGTAAATCTGTGAAGATTACTGTTTTGGTATGCTGCATAATATGTAAGTACTATATATGCTATATACTGGTGTGATAGTACCTTTAAGGCATCAACAGACTGGAACAGATCAAATTTTCCTTGGAAGTTGTCTGTGTCTGACTTTGGCCCTTGCATTTTTGAAACTGGACGGCGTTCCTTTTCAGGCATTCGTCCACTGTGAGAAGTTTGACCTTGAGCATGTCGCTCTCATCAACCCAGATGAAGAGGACGATTTTCACATCAACAGAGGATGGCTTGGTTTCAAATCTGGTGAACTTGGGTAAGAGTGTAGCCGTGATGATGTGCTTATGAAGTATGGTACCTGCTGAAGTACACATGATGTGTTGATCCTTGCCACGGATTTGAGTGCGAGTGAGAACCACTAGACGATAGTATACTCTCTTGGCATGTGCTTCTCGTTGGGCACTGGAAGTTGCGAGATTATATCGAATACCCCACTTTTTGGAGGCCGGGTGTGGGTTCCGGAAAGCTATACCAGTGAGTCCAAAGGATGCCTTTACCCACTTACAGACATTGTTGGCAGAAACTTGAGCAACAAAAACATCATGGGCCTCGCTAGTTCTGGATTCATGATAATGAGAGCTATATGAAACCTCATCTGCTTTGGTTTGCAATTTCAGCTCTCCGTAACCTTTATCCAATTCAAAGACATAGTAACGGAGTTTGACAAAGTTTCTTGCAAAAGAAGCAAACTGCACGTAATAAGGCAGGTCATTGAATGCGTCATCAGGAGCAAGAGCCTTCCACTCGAGTGCCCCTGGGAGTTGCTTCTGCAAAAGGTTCTTCAACCTTGGGTACACAGGGCACATAAGATGAACACAGCCTAATGTTTTGAGCTCTGAGGGTGAAAGGTGCGCAAACCTGATCAAGGAAATTACCTCCTCGGTGTGCTTCCGGTTGTCCTCTTTCCCCTTGGCCATCAGCCAAGTGAAAGCCCTCAGGACTACAACTAATTCAGACCCGACAACCAGCTTGCTGCTACCCAGGAGCTTCAGGAACAACCCAGGGTCCATGTCCAGCAAGCACGACTCGGAGAGAAACTCAAAGTTGGACTCAAGCACAGCGATGCAACGCTTATGCACATTGGTCATACCCAGGTGCTCAGCCTTATGCACTATCTGCACGGCTTCCTCTCCATCATTGGCAATCTCCTCGATCAGATACTCTTGGCAGACGTCAATCAGATCCTTGACCTTGTACTTCTTTGCCAACCGGAAGATGGGGTACACATTTTCCCTGCTTAACTCCACCTCCTCCGTGTACATGAACTTTAAGAAGACCTCGAAGACCTCAGTACACTCCTTAGACTCAGTCAGGGTGATGGTGGTGCGGGGTTCAGGCACGTCATCCAGGACCAGACTCTGCTCCTCAGAAGAGGTCTTTCTCTTCCTCTTCCTCTGGGAACGGTTGATCATATCGCGGAAGGCTTCACTCCAAGCGGCGAGGATAAGCTTGTGCACCTGAAAGGTGTACGTCTGCACTCTCAGGGTTATATCGCTGAATCGGGAATGATTGAAATATGGAGACAGTTGTTTGCACAGATCGGGGATGTAATCAAGACCTTCTTCAGGAGCTGCAGAGCCTGACAAGCTTGCATCCTGAATGTAGTGACAGAGAATGAAGAGAAAGAAACAAAAGGAAGAAAACATTTTTGAATAGGGATACAATCAATCAATCAATCAATCAGTGGGAGCATGCACTGTGACAGCGCATTGCCACATCTACCTTTGAGCCTTCTCGGGATGGCTATGATCCCAGGCAGCTACGCTACCCATTCCCATCTCAGCAAAATAACGATCCATCGGACGTATGCACGTGTCATGTGGATGCCCTACTGGGTGAGTCCTACCAGCATGTTCTCTCATAAAGAGAATCCGCCTGGCAGGATCACTCGCAGGGAATCTTGCCATATGACCGTATAGTCGCATCTCGCGCTCACATATCATGCAGGTAATAGGTTTCATTTAACTCTCCCTGAGTAACCTCTTGGATACACTATTATGCAATTTTGTTCGTTCAGATACACTCATCAATAAGATGTTTCACAGCTAGATGTATCAGTTCATCACCACACTCATTGTTGCTGCACTGTCTTTTCAGAAACTGGTTTTATTGTTTATTTGCAAAAACACACTGGGTTGATTGTAGGAGAAGGGCCATTTAAAGTAACCCGCTGCCACCTACCGTGGAATGCCACTATAACAAACAACGCTATACCGAACATTTGGCTATACGTATAGTAATGGCTTCTGTTTTTTGTGTACAATACATCATTCCGAATAATAGGATCTAATTCAAATCACAATAACGAATGACCACTATAACAGACAATATCTGTGCATCCCGCCATGTTCGATATAGCGGCGTTCCACTGTTTGTCCATAATGCTGCATTTCAAAGCAGAATTGTATTCATACTCACAGGGACTGATGTTTGTTCCGTATCTGCCTGAATCCAATTCTGTAGCATTTCTCTTTCTAAACGCCACGCAAACATGTCTCGTGCCATGGCATGAAGGGAATATACATCAGGACCACCATAAACAAACGCCATTCTGGTATCCGGTAAATATGGGGCAATCACTTCACACTCAAAACTAGGCAAAGGTTTTTCCTACCTACAAGATAAAGAGAAATCATAAATTAACTTTTAACACTAGTTAACACTAGAAATAGAATTACATGTACAGTAGTAAACACTACAAAGATTGGCTGAGGATAATACATGGAAGTATATGAGCTGGGTCTGCAAGACCCATAGCAGAACTAAACAAAGGCAAATAAGCAAACACCTCAATAACGAAATCGTGCAACTTGATCTGAGACAAATTTGAAGTTGGAAAATGACTTTGCAGAATTATGTTGGCAATCAATACTGAACACATTAAACTTGAACAACCCCAAAGAACAAAACCAAAAAACAAAACCAAAACTATTACATGTTGTTAAACACTACACTACTGTAATTAAAAAGAAGAAACCGATCACTTACTGTTTTAATTTCTGCAGTAGACTGATGAGTGAGTGTGAAAATTCTTTCACCATTCACAGAATTGAAGAGGGAGAAATCAACTATTATAATCATCAGATTGACAGGAAAACTTCAGTGTAGAATTATAATTCCATCCTAGCTTTTTGCATGAAATAAAGGTGTACACTTTTAAACTCTGAAGCCTACTAATCCATGGGGAAAAAGAAAGACTGGAGTTTGGTTGTGAACCTTCTGAAATGTTATACATGCATATTGCTCAGTCGGGGGGAAATCCCAGTCACGCAATCTAGTGCCATTGCATCATTACACCAATGTTGACAGCCAACTCAGTCGAGTCAACTTGGGGTCATGGCCGCTTTTCACGTGCAATAAAATATCAATTATAATTCTAAAGGGTCCCTGTAGTGCATTTTCCTGGTTTTTTTGTTTGCCTTTTATAGAGAATTCATTCACAGAAAGCAAATGGCATTAGTCCTATTTTGGTTTAAAGGTAGTATCATACTTTGGTAAGAGACCAAAACAGAAATGTTCACAGATTTACGTATAACTTAGAGGGTATGAAGATGGTGCTGGTAGAAACATGATGTTAAAATTTTCCACCTGAAATGGTGTATTTATCCAGAAATTAGTAAAACAACGACCGAAAATCTGTTTGATCTTTTAAAAGATCAAAAACAAAAGAGAAAACACTTAAGAAATACTGTGGCCGTTTTTCTCTGTTTTCTCAAAAAGTGGGCAAAGTATGGGACTGAAATTTTCACAGATTACTTTTACTGTATCTTCCTTGATATATTTGCCCACGAACCTGTATTTCTTTGACAAAAAGCAAAGTATGATACTACCTTTAATAACTAAACCAGCATTTTGTAGTTTTAAGATTCTTAAAACTTGTATCCATGTTTGTGACTGCATTTTCCAACATTTCACAATGTGGTGTAGTATTTTTAATCTAATGTTAATGTTATTACTTCTCATTTTCCACTGACATGAAGAATGAAGTGACTAATTAATTCTTAACTGGTGTCGGTTCTCTTTCTTTACAAGTACTGCAAACTTAAGGTGACCGATTTGACAAAATTGTCCCAGAAAATGATCCAGATTCGACAAAATGCCCCCGAACTAAATTCTAATTGTCCAAAGAAAAATCCTGAACACAAATGCTGAGCTGAAGAAGATCCATTCTTCAGAGAAGTATGCGAAGACAACCGCCTAAGACATGTAAGTATGTAACCCACTCATGTCAACTGGACAAGATGTCCATAGATGCCACCATTTTCCATATAGGCACCATCGGGATTCAACAAATTTTCAAAATTATACCCCTCCCCCAGGACACGGATCACTGTCCCCGGATCATCTCAACAAAATATGGTCACCTTATGCAAACTACCCATCAGTCAAAATGACCTGAAATATATCAAATGCTTGGAGTTAGGAGGGCCTGACTCATTCTCTTTCTTGTTCAATGTTTGGGTAACAATCGCATCAGATGACTTGGATTTTCATCATATTTTAGGCAAAATGATTATCTTCTTATTGCACATTGCAGGTTTTCCCCTGTGTTGCATGGACTGAGTATGACATCTACAATTATAATCCTATTGCAATGTCTGTGGAAGTTCCCCTTTTTCACTTGCCATCAACAGTGCCCTCTTTTGTCAGCAACTTAAAATAATTAGAGACCATAATTTTGACATTGTGAACAATTTAGGCACTGGAAAAAATTACTCTTCAATAATTAAATTACAAGATTTATTATTAATCTACATGGGGGAGGGGTGTACAAAAATTGCATAAAATAAATTTAGAAGATTCAGAGGGTAGATAATTTCCATCATGGAGGAACACATTAAAGGTAATAATTATGGATTTTTACAAAAACTTGCTTAGAAAGTTGCAGTGACTTCAAATTAAAGGTAAACTATCATAAAGATGGTGATGGTAGAAACATACCATTAAAAAGTTTCTGCCTGAAATACTGTATCTATCCAGAAAAAGAGTAAAACTAATGACCAAAAACAATTTTAATTTTCAGAAGATAAAAAAATAACGGTGAAAACATTTTTTGAAATACTGTGGGGATTTTTCACTATTTTCTCAAAAAGGGGGCACTGTATGAGACTGGGATGACTGTTACTGTATCTGTCTTGATATTTTTGCCCATGAATCTGTATTTCTTTGACAAAAACCAAAGATGAGTTGCCAGTATCACCATGGTGATTTGTATTGTGACATCACACTTTGCTTAGCAATTAAGATTGATGTACACAGTCACAGATATTGCTAAGCAACATTTGATGTCACAATACAAATCACTACTTAAGATTAATCTTGGTGATTTGTGAAGAGTCCAGTGGTCGATTTCACAAAGATTTACGATTCATCTTTTAGACGAGTTGTACCTGTTTCCATAGTAACTAGCATTGTGACATCACACTTTGCTTAGCAATTAAGATTGATACGCATGTTGCGATGTCTTAGCCTTTCGTGAAATCGAGCCCTGCACTGGTTTGTTCAAAACCACAAGTAAAGCATCGACAATCCACTGCTTCCTGATAACAGCCTCTGCATACGCATTATGGAACAGCTGGCAGCCGTTTGGGTCCATTTCAAGAGGTCACAAAAGTGTTTCACTTTGATTACATGTATAAAACATCCGTCAAGAAGTCAAGAATTGTACAACTAGATCGGTGGCCTAGCGGTATGGCATCTACATGTACACTGGTTGTAAGTAGGATGTCGTGGGCACGGTGGGCGGGCCAGCCCGGCACTGGAAATTTGCGCCCGCAATGTAGGTCTGAAATAAACTCTGCTGCCCAGGACTAATTTCCACAGAGTGAATAAAAGTATTGCCAATATCGTAAATTTTGATCACATTCCGGAATAAAAGTTCACTCTTTTCTGTTATACACCCGAAATTCATTGAATATCAGTCCTTAAAATGTAGCTTTATACCATTAAATGGCTCTGCCGTCGGAACAGTGAAAATGTTGGCCTTGGACCTTGATCATGTTGCGGCTGCATTTTTCTCACCGCGGCTCAACTTCATATCTAGAGCCCACCACTAAAATTGGTCTGGCTAGAACCCTGGTCGTGGGTTTGAATCCCATCTGAGCCAGTGCATGATTTTTTCATGTGCACTCACGCACTTAGTATGCAGTGCTCATCTACGTTGGTGAAGGGCAAGCCTATAATTTGTATATACTGTGACGTTCAGAAAATAATCTACAGAAAATAGCTTATTCTTAAAAATAATCTTTAGTATAAACGTGTATAACCTGTACATTCTTAACAATTAACCTACAGCGTCAACAATACTGGTAGTATGAGATCACAAGAATAGTTTAATTCATAATAATTTACCACTAACCCTGATTTTGTGTCTTACCAGTAATAACACAAACGAAATCTTGAAAGTGTTGAAATCTGAGCCTTTATAAAATATTGTTGACATTTCGAACTGGGGAGAAGTCTAAAATGTCTGAAGCTTTGGTAGTGATCCATGAACTTTATATCAAACATTTGTCCTCGCCATAAACGTAGATGGCAACTCGGACCCACAATCTTTCCGGTTTGTGATCATACTCCAGGCTAGTAGGGGGAATGTTTATGATTATCTCTTTCCCTACGTCCCCCCGGGCCACACAAGTAATAGGGTGCACCAGATGCTCTTCCAGTCTGGATTCATGGGACAAGATGGCCACACTGTAGGACCGTCCAATATCGTCAAAGTGCGGTCGGATGAGGAATCTCACATTCCACTTGTCCTCTATCTCCTGCTGCAAGGCTAAGCCGCCCACTTCCCACATATTTTTGTCGATGGCATAGATGTTTCTTGCCGGGCCTTGTCGAGCCACGGGGAAACTGAGTGCGAATGTGCTTAAGTCCTTGCTTTCTGTGTACAGCCTGAGCAATCGAAAGGAAAGTGCGCTGTCTGTGTGATTGTCCCTGTTGTGGACGTGCACGCAGAACGTCGGCTCAATATACATGCGGGGCGTCGTGAAATCCTGTTGCATGTCACTGTAGGCCTCTTCTGCTGCCAATGCTCTTGAAGTGACAGCATTAAACACCTTCTCCTTCAGTATCGACTGAAGAGGAGGCAGATGACGCTGCCACAGTTTGGCGAGGTCATTGGCAGGGATGTGCTCAAAGCGGACCAGGGACAGCAACTGCGGGACCAAGTCCTCCGAATCCTGGCCATCATCTCTGTCCTTCAGCCACTGCATGACCGCTTCAAAGATGAAAGTCTCGTTAGGTACAACGAGCTTGGAGCTATACAGCAGTCTGATCAGACAGTCCTTGCTGATGTCATTTTGACTACTACGAGGAAAGTTGTTCTCCAGCAGGCTGAAGCTCCGTGCCTGAACTCTAGGAAGGCCTCCTGTCCGTTCCAGAGCTTTCGTGGCATCCTCCCAAAGTGTGGTCGTGGAATCCAGCATCACGAGCAGATATTCCTCGCAGACATCACACAGGTCACGGACTAGATACTTGTCGGCCAGCGTCAGGATCGGATACACGTTGTCTTTGGTCAGTTCCACCTTCTCCGTGTACATGAACCGCAAGAAGTCTTCAAAGACGTCGTGGCACTCCGCCGGTTCGCTCAGCATCACCTCTTGTGGTTTTCCACTCCCTAAGCCTGTGGACCACCGCTCATCGCTCATCGAGCGGAAAACCTCGCTCCACGCACTCAAGATGAGCTTGTGAGCATGGAAAAGACGAGACCCAACCTGGAACGTGATGTCGCTCAGCTTGGCATCATTGAAGACACTGGAGAGGCATTCTATTAGCAGCACTGGGGCCACCTCCTCATGTAACCTCTTCAGGTGGACGGCATTTTCTTTAGTATGCTCTCTCTGAAAATAAGTTTAAGTTTAAGCACACATAATTAAAACATAATTAAAAATGAGACCTTCATTAAACCTCCCCCAGCCCCAGGATGTTGGCAGTTCAGAAAGGTTCCTAAAGTCCTGTTCACACTGGATGTTTTTTTTGGGGGGTTTCACTGAGCTGATGGGTAAATGAAAAATGAGCAAAAATTACCGGTGTCCGCACTTGGACTTTTGACTCGGGTAACTTAACCGTGCACGTGCGGAAGAATTACCAAGCTGTCAATACTAGGCTCATGAGGGTACCTGACTCGCACTGTCTGCACTGGACTTTTCGTATCGGGTAAAGTGTCTCAGGAATTCCTGGGCAGAAGTTGGCCGGTAAAAATAACCACAAGGGTCGGGAAAAGTAACTGAGAGGAAGACTTCCCGAGATATCCGCACTGGACTTACATGTAAAATGGGTAAAGTACCCAGCGCTTCAGTAACTGTGCCCAAAAAAAAAAGTGCAGACAGGGCTTAAGGCTAAACAAGGACAGGATGTTGGAGGATATAAAAAAGTTCCTTGAACAAGCATAGGACTTTGGCAGATTCAGAAAGTTTTCTAGGTTTACACTAAGGTAGGACATTGGACGATTCAGCAAGGTTCCTAAGGCTAAACAAGAACAGGAATCAAGATTCAGAAAGGTTCCTAGGTTTACACAAAGGCACAACCTTGGCAGATTCAGAAAGGTTCCTAGGTTTACACAAAGGCACAACCTTGGCAGATTCAGAAAGGTTCCTAGGTTTACACAAAGGCACAACCTTGGCAGATTCAGAAAGGTTCCTAGGTTTACACAAAGGCACAACCTTGGCAGATTCAGAAAGGTTCCTACGTTTACACAAAGGCACAACCTTGGCAGATTCAGAAAGGTTCCTAGGTTTTCACAAAGGAACAACCTTGGCAGATTCAGAAAGGTTCCTAGGTTTTCACAAAGGAACAACCTTGGCAGATTCAGAAAGGTTCCTAGGTTTTATGCACAAAGGCACAACCTTGGCAGATTCAGAAAGGTTCCTAGGTTTACACAAAGGCACAACGACGGCAGATTCAGAAAGGTTCCTACACCTGTTACAAGGACAGTATGTTGGAAAGACTCAGAACTTCCTACTTAAAGTCAATTTAGGACAGGAAATTTAAATTAGGGGATTCATTGAACTTACAATTTTTCTCTTTCTTTCTATGCTTTCAGCAAATCTATTCTTTTTTGTCTTGATGTCCTCTGGACGTCCGTGTCCTGCGCCACCATTTCCACCTCCTCCTCCTTGTGGCAGGTTGGCAATTGCTACAATATACCGGTACATCAAAAGAAACAATAAATATATTTTTTATTTAAAGGTACTATCATACATACTTTTGGTAGCATACCGAAACAGAAATCTTCACAGATTTACCTATAACCTACAGAATATAAAAATGGTGGTGGAAGAAACATGGCGGTAAAATGTTTCTGTCTGAAATGCTTTATGTACGTACAGAAAAAGAGTAAAACCGAAATTAAAAATTTGATATTTTAAAGGTACAGTTCAGGATTGGTAACATACCCAAACAGAAATGTTCACAGATTTACGTATTTACGCATCAACGGGCGGTTGGGGACAATAATTTCAAGGATTGTGATAAGACGGGTCCCAAAACTATAAAGGAAAGGAAAACTACTTTTTGGAAAGTTACTTACCTAAATATATGTTTGTTGTGTTCTCTTTTACATTATTAGCAAGGTTAAATTTGTGGCAAGAGGGCAGGGCTTTGATTTTTTAGGGAAATTGTTGGGTAAAAACGGTAACAAAGATGTAACATTTCACGGCTACACGGACGGCCACAGACGAGAATATAGTCTGGTTTCTACTCCGACATTTTGAACACTCTTGATCTGTTGGGTCTGGGCACTAGACTAACCGGACCAGACAAAATGGCCTCACGCGATCAGAAGGGCTGTTTGCAAGAAGCGCGTAAGAAAATTGCATTTTAACACTGAAATGTTGTACCAATGTCTTCAATCTAGGCTTTTAAGGACCCAGGGACATTAGACATTAGGGTCAGAAGTATCATTTTTTAAGGAGTAGAAGCTATCTAAGAGGTAAAATAATCAATGTCTTTTAGGGATCCCTTCTTATCACAATTCACAATCCCCATAGTTTCATCAGACAGTGAAGCTATATGAACCCACCTCGTCCTCGTCTAACCAATTCCACGTGGAGCGGGCCTGGGTGGAGAAGGCCCCGACCCAAGTTGCGTTGCTGAGGTAGGCCTGGATTGTTTCGATTCATTCTCAGTGGTGAGTCTGCTTCCTGTCCCTGCTTCCAACTCTGCAGGAAGATCTTATAGTAACTATTATGGTCAGCTACCGACACTAGATTAACAATATCATCAACAACAACTGTGGGAAGACAGAAAATGAAATTAATACATTGGAAATTTGGTATTTATTTGAAAATCGATGTTTTATGATGAAAATTTTGACATCGTTTCAGATCGTCCACAATCTTGGATTGACTCTCAGCCAATTAGAAACAAGCATGAAGTCACGTGTGTGTGGCGGAGAACCACGCAAGATGGCGGGCAATCCCAAAAAGTCTGAAATGATCGTCAGGATTTCCAATCGGAAAAATTTATTTTCATCAAACGGAATGATCGTGAGTACAAATTAATAAGCTGCATTTCATCCCTGACAATCGGAGAAGAGATGGAGCGATTTTCAAGCTGATTTACAATGTCTTTGTTGTCATTTGGGGACATTTTCTGTGCAAGTACCGTGAAGTACAGACATTGCAATTTTTTCGTGTACAAAAAACAACACATTTAACCTTATTATGGGATTCACTGGGGCGCTAGACATGCTAGACGGTATAGACCGACCGTCAACCCTAAAAATTAAAAAAGGGAGTTCAGCGCCCCAGTTACTGGGTCATCTAGGCCTACTCCATGTACTCGGAGTCTGAGCTAGCCTACATATATACTAGTTACTACTGTACGGCGATTGTGGGTTAACGGGATCCCAAAATACATTGATTTGTTTGGCTCTGAACTAACTTCTACTCCTCAAAAATGATACTTTTGACTTTCAGCAAATGTTCCTGGGTCCTTAAAAGCCTACATTGAAGAAATTTGTTTAACATTTCAAGGTTAAAATTCAATTTTCTTACGCACTTCTTGTAAACTTTAAAACAGACCGTCTGATCGCGTGAGGCCATTTTGTCTGGTCTGGCTAGTCTAGTGCCCAGACCCAACAGACCAAGAGTCCTCAAAATGTCAGAGTGGAAACCAGACTATTCTCGTGTGCGGCCGTCCGTGCGGCGGTGAAATTTTACAATCTTGGTTACCGTTTTTACCCCATAATTTCCCTCAAAAATCAAAGCCCTGCCCTCTTTCCAAAAATTTAAGCTTGGTAATATAGAGGAGGAGACCAACAAAGTATATGTAGGTAAGTTACTTTTCAAATAGTAGTTTCCTTTCCTTTATAGTTTTAGGACCCGTTAACCCACAATCCCCCTACTGTACAGTTAACATATTAACACTAGTAATAACAGTGTAAATTTTAGGCCAGTTGCAAAATCCTAGCTCTATGACTGGTATGACATATGGGGCCGATTTCATAAAGCTCTGCGACGCGTCGCAACTCGATTTGCGACCCGTCATAGCTGCGACGCGTCACATCTATCTATGCGGTGAGTCCATAGAGAAAGGATGCGTCTTAACACTGCGATGCGTCGTAAAATTTATGAAATCGGCCCCACTAGACATAGGCTATGATGTGGCTAGCCATCCATCATGCCTCCACCATGTCCACATGCATGATGGCGCCAACTGCATGCAAGTAAACACGTAAACGATGCAACGTTACACCGTTGCGTTACACGGTAACTCTGAACTGGTCAACTGGACAAGACGGAGCAAGAAAGAAAACTTACCACGGAAACAATTTCAAGATGTTAGCAAGTCGCTTGGTATTCTAGGGATAGCTTTATGCTTGGTCTTACTATGGAGGTAAGAACATTCGATGAAGGATGGTCTTAATTACGTTTCTCAAACGTACCGCCACTCGCCAGACGTTTCGCGTGTAGACTGTGTACAAAATGTGTATAGCGCATGGCCGATTCGTAGAACGTCTGGTACCTTATTATCTTATGTGGATTTATGTCATAGCTTTCTCGAACAAACTGGGGCCTGACTAAAATAAGTGAAGAATTAGGGGAGGGGCTAGCAACAGTAAAATGGGGATATGATGCGTGGAATGAACATGTTAGAACAAGTCTGTATGGCCGGTGAGAATCATACTTTGGTAAAAGTCACTTTCCACCTCCGTAATGTAAAAAAATCTAACATTAACACAATTTTGAGATAATTTCACGTACGTTTTAAACAACTTTTAAACAACCGTCTACAGCCTACTCCAAATCAATCCTCTATCCAACCAAATCATACAGACAATTGAATTACTGACTGCCCGCTTATCATACCTGGCTTATGGCCAACCTATTTCCGGCTCCCGCCAAAGTAACAAAAGATGCATGAATACATTTTACATAATTGAATTTTTATAACCCATATCCTGAGTCTTTCTTGACACTTCTGGCACTACGACCCGCGCGCCGGACGCGGACAATATAATGCTCCGGCGGTGCCCTCCGTCTGCAACTTACCAAAAGTGTATGTTACACTTACAGTTCAATTAAAGGTATTATCATACTTTGGTAAGAAACCAAAACAGAAATGTCCGCAGATTTACGTGTAATTTACAGGGTATGGATGGTGGTGGTAGAAACATACCGTTAAAAATGTTCTGCCTGAAATGTTGTATTTATCCAGAAATTAGTAAAACAACGACCGAAAATCTTTTTGATCTTTTAAAAGATCAAAAATAAAAGAGAAAACACTTTAGTAATACTGTGGCTGTTTTTCACTGTTTTCTTAAAAAGTGGGCCCCGTATGGGACTTACATTTTCACAGATGACTGTTACTGTATGTCTTGGTATTTTTGCCCATGAATCTATATTTCTTTGATAAAAACCAAAGTATGATATTACTTTTGTCAGAAAGTGGCAGTCCATTCTTCAATTAATGTAAGATTGAATGTGGGAGAAGGTCCTTCACATCTTAAATCTTAGTCCAGTATCGCTGAAGATGAGCATTACAAAAAACAAACGAATCAAACAAATAAATATATCACTAGACATTCAGAACAATTCTTTATTTCATACTAGTGTTACAATTATGTCTGTGAAAGTTACCCCCTCCCCCCTCTCTGAGACATTTTGACCAGTAAACTTTGTAAACATCCGCCCAAACATCTATCTGTCAAAGTGTAAAAATATGCAGTACATTTATTTAGATAGGAACTTGGAACAAGCCCCAAATGAAGTTCAATTTATTAAAAACTTATAAACTATATACCTGTGTGTGAAGTTGTGAACCATAAAGGCCTTATGAAAAATAACAATAACCTTTACAAATTCAAGTTATGTTCTTAGTTTGCCAACAAAATCAAAAGATAAAGGTTTAATCATTCATCATACATGAAATAAAATGCTCCCATCCTTTTTTGGTTTATGAGACAAAATGATTTTGAATTGTTGGTTAAATCTATAGGTGGGTCAAATGAAATGATCTATAAAAACTATTTCTCTTTAACTTATTAACTTCTTTTAAAGCCATATTTCTCTGTAGTAATTTACTTTTTGTCACAAATTTGTGGGCGTCTTCCGCCCTCGTCACGTATATGTTTGCTGAAAATTAGCACAAATGACGATGGGCGGAGACACCCAAAAATTTGTAATAATGTAGAAGGTCAAGTGTATCGATATTTTCCTTTATCATACATGTAATTCAAATTGCTTACACTTACATTTCAAACAAAAAGAATGAACAAAAACCGAAACACAAAACATAAACTTAAATCCAGTCCTTAAATTGTTTTCCTTTCTTGTGAAAAACAATAGGCCTAATTCCAGTAATGTCTATGTCAAAACTCGGCTCCGGCTCAGGCTCCGGCTTCTTCTCTGTCATCCATATGGTGGAAAAGTAGGTTGTGGCTTGTCATTGAAGCTGAAGCTGTTTTCTTTTTCAAACCTGCAGCCAAAAGCCTCTATTTGGATGCTTATTATTTTACAATGGATTCATGAAATGCAGCTGGAGCCAGAGAAATACTGGTTATTCAAATATCGACCATGCATTATTCATATTTCAATTACGACTGAAACTTACTGAGTACAACTTGAAACCTCAGACTGAAAAAAGAAGAAGAGGAGTCATATAGAAAGTTTTAACTGACAAAACAGAAGCCTAAGGACAAGTTTACTTCCAAAGACCCCATCACCAAAGGACATCAAAAATAATGATACAAATGTAATGATCCTTAATTATGATCCAGAATGATACATATCCAATAGTAACGGGTTCAAAAAATTACATTTGTTTGAGTTAATGAGTTGTGAATCCAAATGGTTCCAACCTTTTAAGTTGACCCCTTGTAACTTTAAGTAAAACAGTTTGGAGCATCATGGGTGTGGTGCCCATTGATATTCACGGTCAGCGAACAACAGCTAAAGAACAATTACAAAAGATACACAACGCATGAAAACTTGGCTTTAAATCCTGTTTTCATTGAGACAGAAAATTTATGGTTAGCAAATTTTTGTGCTAAGCAGGGACGTGAAATTGGCCCCTGTTTGGGATGCCACGGGTGGTATGTATTCAAGGTACAGTGCAAGTACCCACTAGCGACATATGTTGAGTAAACTTTATCTGTTTAGGATCTTTGGTATCATACCCATTTTGAGCTTACCCAATACCCAGTACCCACAAGCCTGTTCAGTGTTCAATGTATGGTACATGTACATGAAGTACCCTGTAATTACCCTTTATAAACCAATGTAGGCATCTTCTGGGTATAGTATCCATTCCAGGTATACGGGGACAAGATTGGCCCCTTGTCTGTATAGGCGTCCTGGGTATTTGTCACCAATGTTAAAATGTACCCATTAGTGTAAAGGGTACAGGTCTGACTGGGTGTCATGGGTGTAATACCATTACCCACTCATCAAGAGTGGATCTGTGACACCTTCCACACACTTAGCCTACATACACTACCTCATGGGAGTACACGTACTCGGGTTTGTCTTGAAAAACGCTGGGTGTGAACAAGGTAATGCCATCGGCAGCACCGCGCTTACTGCCTTTGGCTATGGTCCCACAGTGTGTGACAATGATGGACTCCTCTGTGGTGTCCTGCATCTTGATGCAAACGACCACCTTGAAGTCTTGCCCTATGTGCTCATAGCGTGGCATCAGGATGATCATGACACGCCAGAGCTTCCCCGATGTTTTCTGTTTCGGGCAAAACGTGACTTCAAACGGCTCTGACTCTGCCAGCCGGTAGAGGCCGTCCTTCCGCTTCCGCAAGACTTTGGCCTGACGGTCCGAGTAGGTGGTCACGTTTGTGGTGCATCGTGCTCGGGTGCAGATGTTTTTGTCTTTGTCCTTCATACTTGACAGCTTCCCGCCTGGCGGTACGTACTTGAGATAGAGACGAGGAGGAGCAAAGAGACTCTCTGACACCTCCGAAAAATCCATCTCCTCGGAGGCCAATGCCCGGGCTTGGAGGGCATTGCTGAAAATCTCGGGGTATTTCTGGGTGATCTTCTGTCCAAGCCTGGAGCCTGTACCAAACTGCTTCAGCTGCCAGATGGTCATGTGGGCAAAACGGATGAGAGGGAGAATCTTGTCCAGATTGGCCCACAGTTCCTCCAAGTTGCATTGCTGAGATTTTATCCAGCTTTCGATCTGAACAGAAATAAAAAACAAGAAAGAAAGGTGGGACATGACGCTTTGTGCTAAGGGAGTTACAGTCACATATTAGAGTTTGTGGTTATAAACAACGTTTTGAAAAAACCTCTGAGAGAAGTGCACGCTTGGGCGGCAATCAATTTTCAAGTAGTCGGTATACAGTGAGAAAAATACCGCGGTATTCGGTATTACCGTCTACTATTTTGGACAGGGCTATGACGTCATAAAAAAAAATAGCGCATGACCGTAAAGAAACAGGAGTGTGGTTCCGCGTATTCTGAATTTCCCACCATTGTATTTCCCTCTGATTGCGTTAATTTGTTTCGTCAAAAATAAAGACTTTTTGATGTTTCTTATCCATTATTTCCTTATATATTCCAAGGGTTTCCTGTGTATATTATGGTTGTCACTTGTTTGTAATGGTAATTCATGATGTAAGCTATATTCTTTCTTTTTTTGTTTTCTTTTTTTACCAAACCACAACTGCGTGCAGCATCGTAAACATGATAAAATGCATTCAGTGCAGTGGTTCTGAAAAGAATGAAAATGTTAACATAATTGGTTCTAATAGCCATTTCATTCTCTCCAATGGTTTACTTAAATGAAAACCAATTACCAAGCTATTCTTTTTTTGAACTGATGACATTTAAAAAAAAAAGAAAATTACCTTCAAAAAAAGTGCAAACTCATCCTCCACAACAACTTCAGAACCCTGAATGATGGAAATCACTTGGTCCAGTCGTAGACCTTGCCAAAGTTTCTCAGGAATGTACTGGAGGTAAGCCTGCAGAACCTTGATGCAATTCTCTTCGAGGAGTGCAAGTCCCCTTTTCTCAGCTTCTCCAAGCCATTCCAGAGCCATCTCTACGTTGTGCTGGCCGATCTCCTTCCCGATGAACCGTTCGCACATCTCCTGCAGCGGCTGGATCATGTAGACCTGAGCCAGGCTCATGACTGTCTTGACCGTCCTCTCCGTGAGTTCTGTCTTGCCTGAGTACAGAAACTTCAGAAACTGCTGGAAGGCCAAGTCCGTGTTGCCCCAGTCGCTGCTGGTACTTGGAACGTCCTCATCGAAGTCTAAGACGAGCAGCTGACTGGGATCCTCTCCGCTGCTCCCTGCCGCCTCGGCAGCGTTGGCGAGCCTCCCCTCTAGGACTGGACTCCAGGCGCCAAGAATAACCCTGTGCGATCTGTACTGCGAGCCAGCAAAGCGGATCATGACGTCCGAGAGCTCGGGTTGGTTCATAAAGTTCTTGATGTTGTGACTCAGGGCACCTAGTTTCCGGCAGGTCTTCCTGCCAGATTGATCACCTTCTTCATCGGCTTCCACGCCATCCATCTGTCAACATGATTGGAAACAAATGTTTCAGCAGTTTGTTACATCCCAAAATATACATCAATAAGAAAAACACAAGACAAAACGGTAATTGACAACTTTCACTTGCGGACTTGCCTTCATTATAATAATGCTGAACACAATGCCTCAAATACCAACCCAAACTTACTTCAGTAACGCATGCTTCATTTTTTTTTTTTTCAGTTCACAATATTTGTTTTGATATTATATCGATAATGGAAATCTGTTACACTGACAGAGCTTTATAGACACTGAACAAGAATATTCTTTAAAGGTGAAATCATAGTCATACTTTGGTTTTTGTCAAAGAAATACAGATTAAAGGTAAAAAATATCAAGGAAGATACAGCAACAGTCATCTGTGAAAATGTCCAGTCCCATACGTATGGTGCCCACTTTTTGAGAAAACAGTAAAAATGGCTACACTATTTCTTTTTATAAGTCTTTTCTCTTTTATTTTTGATCTTTAAAAGATCAAAAATTATTTTGGTCACTGGTTTTACTCTTTTCTGGATAAATACAGCATTTCAGGCAGAAACATTTTAACAGTATGTTTCTACCAGCACCATCTTAACAACCCGGAAAATTATGCGTAAATCTGTGAAGATTTCTGTTTTGGTTTCTTACCAAAGTATGATACTACCTATAAGGAGGCTGCTAATTATAAAGAAAAACAATCAAGGAAAACAAAGCACAGAGTGGGGTAAATCACAGTGACTTACTTGTGCAGCCTTGATTACCACCTCCGGACCCCAACTCATGATGTTGTTTGATTAACAGCTTCCTAGACGAGACAAAGAGGACACATATAGGCATTGTGGACATTAGTCCACTCCATGAACAATTGGAGACTTAGGAGAATTGGTCTTCAAGTCAACAGCGCACGCGTACGCAATTGTGAGCATGTGCGTGTTGTTTTGCGCGTATGCTGTTGTTTTGCGCGTATGCTGTTGTGCGTGCGCGTGCGCTGTTGACTTGAAGGCCGATTCTCCTAAGTCTCCCATTGTTTTATACTTCTTAAATTGCTGCTTCAAAATGAGATTTGTAAGCAAATATTCCTGAGTCCTTAAAACCTTATAATACAAGTATTTTACAAAATTCAACAATGTTTCAATGTAAAAATACAATGTTAGACATAGAGTTACAATCATCGCAACTAATCAAAGCCCTGCACTCTTTCGTTTCAACAAATTTAACCTTGCAAATTTTCAAGAGGAAATCACAACTTACGTATTTAATTACGTCAGTTAGAGTTACTTTTCACATGGAGCAGCTTTTTATTAGCTCCATGCTAGAAGTAGAACTTAGGCTAAATAGGCTCACGGAGTAAGCCTTCTAGTTCTAAATCTGGAACTTGCATTGGAAAGTATGTACCCAAGCCAGACACCTACCTCCAACGAGTCCAAATAAATACGCAGTGGCTATCGTTACGGCAGCCGTAACGCATTTCCCAATGGCTATAGTTACGGCACTGCAACTGCGCACGCGCGATGAAGGCCTGAGTTATAGCTAGGGGCCAATTTCACGGCGCTGCTAAGCACAAAAATTTGCTAAGCACAAAAATGTCTTGCCCAATAAAACAAACCACAGTTATAAATTCCATTAGATAGTCATGGTCTGTCACTCCAACAACAGCCAAAGAACAATCACAAGCGATGCACAACACATGGATATTTGGTTGTTAACCCTGTTTTTATTAAGACTGAAATGTCATGCTTAGCAAATTTTTGTGCTAAGCAGCGCCGTGAAATTGGCCCTAGCCGTAACCTTAACATCTATAAAAAAGAAAAAGTTGCTGCGTTGCACTGGAATCATATGATAACAAAGAAGATAAAGTTAAAACAGTGCACAATGAAGTTATAGTTCACCCAAGCTTTCGGTGCGATGCACCTTCTTCAGGGGAATGGAAAGGCGTTGAACTCGATGTTCATTCCGTCAGGGTGGAGCGTGCCAAGTTGGAAGATGATCCGCTGTTCCAAAGAATGGCGCTGTGTGTCGGAAGAGGCTGTGGCAACAACGCAGACGCACATGTCCTTGGTTGAGTGCGATGGCGCGCTGAAATGTTCAGCCACCGTCAGGCCAGGTGTCTTGAGGCGGACACTCCGGAGGTGCTCCGTGAAGCGATCGGCGAGACGACGCTTTGTCTCACCGATGTACAGCATACCACAACGCGTGCAAGTGATGCAATAGATGAGATTGGTGGTGGTACAAGTGTAGTGGCCACGGATGTAATAATGGCCACGGGGACCATTGATATGACAAGTGTTGTGTACATGTGCGCAGGTGTTGCACCTCGGGCGATGGCAGGGAACTGTACCAGGTGGGTTGATCTATAGTTACAGGTGGGTTGATCTATAAACATCTATAGTTACGGCAGTAGCACTGTGCAAAGGAACCAGAGTAATTTGGTCTTCTCAACTTTTCATTTGATTTTTCTCTTTTCCGTTTAACGTTAGACCATAGAGGAAGGAAACAGACCCATGCCTAGACTATTTGTTTGTTTTGTTTTGGGTGTTTTTGGTAAAACATGGAGGAAAGAAAGTCTTTTCCATGGGCCGGGTAGCATGGACGAATAAAATCAATAAATGCAGATTCATGGGGAAAAATAATCAAGGAAAGATACAGCAACAGCCATCTGTGAAATCTCAGTCCCATACGGTGCTCATTGTACTTTTACACAAGTTTTCTTTGACCGGACATGATAACTCTTTGCAATGTATGTTTTCTTTTAAACAAATTGACTCGGATTATTAGTTGAAATAAACATAAATGGAACTACATGTACATATATATGACAATTCCCCAAAAGAGGCAAATTCTGCGCCAACAACGAGAGAATTTACCATGTCTCTTTGGCTACACGTCAAACCTCGTCCGCGCGACGTAAATGAAAAGTCATGCATGCATCCCACGCGTACCGTACCGTACCCACACGTGTACAAAACACGCTAGCTTCGAAGCAATCGCGCGTGCGCAGTTGCAGTGCCGTAACTATAGCCATTGGGAAATGCGTTACGGCTGCCGTATCGCGTAACGATAGCCACTGCGAAATAAATAAGCTAACACAAGCAGTAAGTTACTCCAGTAGCACAGGCACGTCACAGCACTCACTTTCACTCGGCAGTGTCCTTTAATACTCTAAATCTTATATGGACATATAAACAGATGCACTGTGAAGTATGAGAAGTATGCAAGAATAAACCCCCTTTCTTGATGAGAAACAACAAATATTACTCACAGCGTGGAAATTCGGGAAATTTTCAGCACACGCAACTTGACTTGCATTCACTCAGCTGCAAATCACTACTTCAAAAATAGCGCCCCCATTCGTTGAACGTACACTGGCTATGGGGAGCCATCAGGGCAAAACTTTGGCGCGGTTTTAATTCCTATTTTAAGGGTTTTTGTATTAAATGGGGCGGGGCGCGCGGGGGATGATCAATTTAATTATTATATTACAACACTTATTTTATGATACCGTACTAATTATTACAATAAAAAAAAACACCCAGTATTTGATCCAAAGCGATTTATTATCACATTTCATTTTTCAAGATCCCTGATGTAATTTAACTTATTATTTCATTTAATATTGGGCTATGCAAGATATATTTTGTATTCCTGAAAAAACATCCAAACTCCGGCTACTAGGGGATTATACAGCCCGGAGGCACACAAAGGCTAATCAAGCACACAAAGCCATCTCTACACCCCCACAGCTAGGTATACCCATGACATCTGGCTGGGTGAAGAGAGGCAAAGTATCTTGCCCAGGGACGCAATTCACGCAAAGCACCACTGACGATGACCCATGGCTGGATTTCAACCAACAATCTGTATAGTAGATTGACCCATGGAGCTATTGACCACACGCAAAGTGTTTCCAGTTTTTGCATGATTAGTCCATGGGAATGGTTAGTGGCGCACCGAGGGGGGGGGGGGGCGCCTCGGGGGGCTTGAGGCGGCCCCGAAGACCCCCCCCCCCCCCGATCGAAGAGGGTCCCTTCCAAAAAAATGGGGGGGAGAGATGGGGAGGAGGAGGAGGCAAGGGGGAGTCACAAAATGTTTGTTGGGCGGTTTTTTTTCCTGGCCTAGTTGATTTGTGGGGGGGGGGGAGTTTTCTTTGGCCCCCCCCCCCCCCCCCCCCTTCAGACAAAATCCTGGGTGCGCCGGCTGGATTGGTCTATAATCATAATGGGGACTGGAGGCTATACTAAAAATTACTAGGCATGTTGTAAAAGTCAAAATTTTGTTCAGTCACTCTATGTTTTTTTTTTTTACCATTGAGGCTTTCCATACTATGCAGGGACCGCATACGATAACGTGTTGCGATCGAGTCATAAAATCGCCATTGCTTATGTTGCTTTATGTTGCTACCAGACGAAGGCCTACATGTGATTCGGTTGAACTTGAAGTTTGAAGTGGAACAGGAAATTGCATAGGCCCCTAGCAATTATTACTCGAACATGACTTGCTAGTAGGCCCCCTACTACTAGACTGTAAGTGTAACTGTAAGTAGCTTTCGTGGAATAACGAATCTTTAGAATAAGTGGAGAATTTACGTTTCCACTTTCGTGAAATCGGCTGGGCATGATGGGGGAAGATTTCCAGTGACAGACAACACGTGACAGTGACACCCCGTGTACACGGGTGCCAGTCAACTCGGTCCGTAACCAACTCGGTCCGAGTCAACTCGGTCCGTGACCAACTCGGTCCGAGACCAACTCGGTCCGTGGCCAACTCGGTCCGTGGCCAACTCGGTCCGTGGCCAACTCGGTCCGAGGCCAACTCGGTCCGTGACCAACTCGGTCCGTAACCAACTCGGTCCCTATGGGAAAACGTACACAAACAAGAATCCATGCAGTTTGCTGCAGCAGTGTACAACATGTAGGCTATTTGCATTAATGTTTTTAATGTCATCATAACATACTATGTTTTGCTTGTGGCTGAAACCGTGAAGAAATAAATTATGTCTTATTATGTTGATACCATAATTATTTGATAAAATGGCACAA
This sequence comes from Astropecten irregularis, assembly GCA_963971285.1. Classification (NCBI taxonomy): domain Eukaryota; kingdom Metazoa; phylum Echinodermata; class Asteroidea; order Paxillosida; family Astropectinidae; genus Astropecten; species Astropecten irregularis. The sequence goes on along the minus strand of OZ020248.1, from coordinate 5,917,173 downwards.
TACAATTTTAATTAAAATATTAATTAAATCATACACGAAGTCAAATGCCTTATGAAAATGTTCTTTTTATGTTTAGAATTAATAATTCAATTAATGAATAATAATGATGATTGTTTTGTGTTTTTGTTTTTGATTTTTTAGCTTTGTTTTGATTAATCTGTGTATATACATATAACATACAGTGTAATTTAACATAAGATTTATAATTGACAGGTGTTTGGGAAGGCACGTCTTTTGAAGACAGGGTTTTTTTTTTTTTTTTTTTTTTTTTTTACTTTTTGTCAGGCCCTGGGCAGCACCTGCCAATGTATTTTTCATTCTTTTAATGTTTTTAAGATAATAAATGAATAAATAAATAAATAGACCTAAATAAATAGTTTAATTCACGCAATTTGCGAGACTTCGTACTCGTTTTGCTGCAACAAAATTACCAGACGTTTTTGCGTGCATTTTCCCATAGGGACCGAGTTGGTCACGGACCGAGTTGGCCACGGACCGAGTTGGTTACGGACCGAGTTGGCCTCGGACCGAGTTGGTTACAGACCGAGTTGGTCATGGACCGAGTTGGTTACGGACCGAGTTGGTCACGGACCGAGTTGACTCGGATCGAGTTGGTTCTGGACCGAGTTGACCTGAAACCGTGTTCATATGTGCACTGAGGCCGAGAGGGCGTTTTGAGAATAAAAAATAGGTCTAGCTGCAAATTCGATTTCGAAGTGTTTAAACTGGTAAGGTAAAGCCTGGTCACTGCAGAGCAGTACTCACAATTCTTACTTAGTTGCGATAATAAGGTCTCCCATGTCAGAGTCAGACCTACTCCTAGGCTAGGCTGGGTTACGATCATTGCAACTAGATCCGTCATGTGCATAATAAAATAATAAACCTGTGAACATTTGAGTTTAGATCAATTGGACATCTGAGTCCTGAGAAAATAGCGGGAAACCTGACTTTTATAAAAACATAAAGAATGGTTTTGATCTTACCTCAAGGTCAAAACTGTTTTCGGTCGTTGTTTGACTAATTTCTGGATAAATAGGCCTACACCATTTCATGCAGAAATATTTTATTAATTGGTTTGTTTCTACCAGCAACGTGACCCTGAAAGTTGTACGTAAATCTGTGAACATTAAAATGTTAAGTTGTTATTAATTGTATGTCAAAACACCCTGTTTAACTCACTTTTCAGGTATGCAACACTAGACACAGTTCTACACAGCTCATCCATCCACCCAAGCCTAAGCAAGCTAACGTAAAAACGTTACTTGCTCCCCTGATCCAGTAAGTTGCCAGCCTAGCTCGTGTGACATGTAGGCCTAGGCCTTGAATTTGGTTCTGAAAAGGGCAAGGCCACTTTTCCATTGCAAGGGGCACTTCTATTGGAAAATCATAAAGTCTATGGAAACATTTGAAGGAGGCACGAAGGCCAAGAACCTGGGCAACGAAGGGTTTTTCTGTAGGTCTATTGTCGATCGGTTGATTTCAGTGCTGTTGTGGAATCACGGCAATCAGCAATAGACCTTATTGTCCGTCAGTGAAAATCTTTCCATAACCAGTAGTACAGCAGTAGGTCCGCCTTGTTAAAAGAAGTATATATTGTGCACAAATGAATATGAATGTACGACCCAGCTAGATTATCACGCCCCCCACAGGTCTGAAGACCTGTCTACACTAGTGGTTTGCCAAATAAATTGATGCTGGTCCCATGCTTTACGTACATTTCAATATATCCATGGCCGTAGTACTTATTAGGCCGTCAGGAGTCCACTTCCTCCACATTATGGTTGTCCTGTAATTGTACTTAAATTGCAACCATTCTTTAAAACATCAAGCTTTGACATCCACATACCCTGTTTGTCTTTGGCTTGGTTTCAGGGCCCCAAGTGACAATCCAACAGCAATCATGTGGTTTGACGACTACCATGATGATTTCGATGACGACATTGACGACGACGAATACCTGTTTGATGTGGACTCTGGAGATGATGATTACATCATGCACGGGGGTCCACATCTCATTGGCTTTGAATTGGAGTGTGTTAGTGGACTGGCTGCGGCTGACGCTCATCATGATGATGATTCTACAAAGGATGACATTGAGGTGAGTTTACAGTCGCATGATCACAATTCAGAGAAGATGATCTGACAACATTCATGATGGCAGTGACACACTACATTTGATACAGCCAGACTGCGATATTAGGTAGCTTTAGATTTTCACGTTGACTACGTCGACTGATGTGATTGCGTCATGCCGAGTCTGCGCATGCGTCAAGTCGTCACCAATGTTGTCTGAGTGAGTCGAGGACGCACAAAGTATAGTTTTGACGTTCAGCATGACGTTGTGGTCCACGTTCACACCAATCTAATGCTCCCTATTAAAGGTTTACTGTAATCAAAACTCAAGTGAAGTTAAATACATAACTGTATTGTTATAAAACTCGACCTGTCTATCATTGTTTTGCAAAAAAATATTGTACAGTGTATATAGAAAACAGCGGTATTTTACACCCATAATTTTCCAAATTTTATTACAGTAAACCTTTAACTTCTTTGGGCCGGGATTTGTTTTGGCAGTTTTGGCATTGTTTTTATGGACCTCATTATCGGCCACTGGTCAAAAAGAGGTTACATGTATGTGGCCAGGTCATGTGTGGACTGTGGAGGGAGCTTGGCGACAACAATTCGGGCACACAATGGTCAAATACCACAGAACGATAACCCAAATTCCAGGCTGACGTAATCAGCATGACGGCAGCTGTGTTCAAAACTCACAAGATTGCGGTCTGCTCGGAAATGCCAATCTATTCAAATGCAAATCAAGTGGGTAAATGTACCACATTGAGTAAATTTTGGGGGACAATAAGGGTTAATTGAACCTCTGTCTGGAAAACCTCTGTCTGTTCCAGACAGTACCCCCATTCAGTGTAATACAATGTTATTAAGATAAAAAAAACGATTATGAATATTTTCACGGCAGTTAACCTGTATACACCATGATTGTGCCAAAGCCTGCCGAGATTGCTATCAAGTATTTGTATCATTCTAGGACATTAACAAGAGTTAAGGAGGAGGTCTTGGATGATAAATATGATAACAATGAATTTATGAAAAATGATTTCAGTAGTTAATGCCATCCAAAATGCTGTTGACTTTTGTGATGTTGCAGATATTTACGATAAAATGGTTGATGGTGATAGTGCTAGCTCACTTACTTTTGATTTCTCTTCTTACGATTTTTTCCCATCTCTAAAAGGCGGAGCTGGATTCCAAGAGAGAAGGTCTTGTAGCCGATCACCTCTCTGGATTCACCAACAACCCCAAGTACAGCGACGTCATCTTACAAGTTGGCAAGCACCTGTTTCATGGCCACAAGATCATCCTTTGCTCGTGGAGTGAGGTATTCCGAAAGATGTTCATCGATCCATCTTGGACGAGTTGCCACCAGGATACACCGAACGCCGGTGGTGGACCGAAGCTCCAGCAGCTGGTCGAGTCTGAGGAATGCGCGGACGTCTTTCAGACTTTTCTCAAGTTCATGTATTCCGAGACGGTTGTACTGAACATTGAGAATGTTTATCCCATTCTCACCCTGGCTGATAAGTACATGGTGCAGGATCTTCGCGACCTTTGCGAAGACTTCCTGCTGGACCAAGTCTCTAACGTCAGCTGCGAGGAAGCCATGAGGGGATACTTTGAGGCTGAGAGACTTGGCCTAGTCCGCGTTCAAGACCAGTGTGTCAGGATCTTTGAAGCCAACATCAATTACCTTCAGGAGAGTGTGGTTCAAGGCATGTCTAGCGATCTCCTACTCCGCCTTCTGCACAGCTCCGATCTTGTGATAGAGGAGGAAAATGACGTCTTTAAGATAGCTTTACAGTGGCTTAACACCGATGGACAGCAAGAAGCACGGAAGGGTCTCGCCAGGGAGATCTTCTCTCTTATCCGATTTCCACACATGCCATCAAGTAGACTCAAGAGTCTAGTCGATCTGCCATTGCCAAACTTCTTAGAAGCTGAGTTTCACCCTTTGCTGGCAGAACTGGTGGCCAAGGCATTTGCTTGGCGGGCTCTAGCTGCCGAGGAGGCATTCAGTGACATGGATGACGACTTTGTCCAGCCACGTATGTATCACAGCCAGACCTTCTGCCTTCCTTCTTTCAAAGGCATCATGGGCCATGCCAATTCGGACAGCTTCAGTAAGATGGTCGTCGCACCTGAAGGACAAGATGAATACTACAACAGGAAAAACTTTCCAGTTGCTAGCCGGGCCGAGAAAAACATCTACCGATTCGGCAAGAACGCCTGGGAAGTGAATGTGTTCTCTTCGAGGAATTTAGCCTCAACACAGTGGAGCCTGAGTTTCGTCATCCAGACAAGCAAAGACCTCGGACACTACTACCGAGTGGCCCTGATGACTCGTCTGACTGAGGAAGAGGACGATGATGTGAATCCACTCATCTCTCTTCATCACGGAACTGTTGGGAGGAAGATGACGCTAACTCCGTCCTCCACTGCGAAACTGAGTGAGAGGCCGGCCAAAGTTTGGATCAAGATGGTGGGCTTTGTGGACGGCAAAAGCGAATCCCCACACTCCTCCTCCTTGGCTGTGGCAGCTGTCTGTTAAGAGTCACTCCGTCATTCTGTCTGAGAGGACCTGGCTAAGGCACTCACAGAATGGCCTTGGGTTGATTCTGATACTAGTTACAATCACCTATGAATCGTTAAGTGCCTTCAGAACTCAATTTTCATTCAAGAATGTCGTGGACAAGATCCATGCTCTACAGAGCAGACCGCTGAGGCAGTTGAGGAACCAGAGGGCCATGAGTTGGTGGAAAGTGGAAACCCCAACCTTTTGTCCTCGTTACAGTATCATGAATGATAAAGACTTTGCATTCCTTTACAGCTTACATTTTGATTTAGACCTTTGGGGATCCTAGGGCCTTTAGAAATGAGGCTTTAGGCTGGGCTTGGGATTCATTTTGCTACTGCCATTTTGTGTCCTAAATGAAATGAAGGACTTGATATACATGGCAAAGCTGTAGACTTTCTTCGGCTTCGTCGTGTGGCTTGATCCCTTCATTTCGTTTTTAGGGCCTCAAATGGCGGAAGCGAAATAAGCAGCAAGCCTAGCTTCAAGCCAGGTTTCGTAAAGGCCCATAGGCCTTATTTATGGCGCATCCATTTTGTCACCTTCCTTGGATACCCTTTGGAAAAGATTACACCAATTCTAAAGAGAAAACGGTCACCAGACTATTTTGAATCCAAGACTCGGTTTGATTACGCTGCTTCGAATGAATGATGGATGCACCGTGAATAAGGCATATTGGCGCCAAACCCCGAAATGATCAGTTTACAGTTTCACCTTGCCATTTTGCTGTGAGTAACCTGCAATTATGTTTTTTTATTATTATTTTCCAGAAACATAACCATTTTCCTAAATTCAAAAACTTAACAACTCACAAGTTCTATGCGCACATTCTGTCAGCTGCACTTCGACTGCAACTCTGTAGTGCCCTCTGCACATCAACAATTTTAAGACAAATCATCAGAAATTATGAAAAATTTATGTTTGATTCCTTTCGTGATCAGTCAAATATTCTACAAAAGATAGTTTCTAAAAGACAAAACAAAACATTAACAAATACGACAGGTAGTCAGTTAGCCTTTGTAATGCTAGTTGAATATGATTTGAGTCTGATTCCCTGACTTCAACAGTGAAATATTGACTGTCTAAAGCTATAGGCTGCATCCAAAACCTTGGGCCTTTTCCAAACCTCGGCACAGGCTCCGACTCCATTTCGTGAATCCAGGCTAAAATAATGGGTATCAAAATAGAGGCTTTTGGCTGCAGTTCGGAAGTAGATTCTCTGGTTAGAAAACAAAACAAAACAGAGCTTCAGCTTCAATGAAAAGCACAACCTATATTTTGAGCATGTGGATGAGGTTTTGAAAAGGATTAAAAAAAATTTAAGAATAGAGTTTAAAGGCCGTGTATAACTTTGGTAAAGGTGACTCACCGTGACTGAAGAGCACTCACACTTTGTCTAATCCAACATGTACATGAAATAATAAAATTAACCTGTACAAATTTGAGCTCAGACATCTGAGTCATGAGAAAACAGCGAAAACCTGACTTAATTTTTCTTATAGAATATAAAGAAGGATTTTTGATTTTGCCAAGATCTAAAATGTTTTTGGTGTTTGGTTTTACTCTTTCTGGATAAATACACCATTTCAGAAGAAACATTTTAATGGTATGTTTCTACCAGCACCATCTTCATATACCCTGAAAGTTATATGTAAATCTGTGAAGATTTCTGTTTTGGTTTGTTACCAATCCTCCATGGTTGTACATACCCTTCAAATATTTGAGTATAGTACATGTACCCACTACATGAAGTCCAAGTACTACATCAATGAGTCAGCTGTTTTATAAACCTTCTGTATATGTACACATTTAGTACATGTCAGGTTTTCTTTTCAAGTACTTTTTATGCTTTAAGGATGTAAAAGTATACTTTTTATGCTTTGGGGATGTAGAAGGCAATATATCCCTGCATATATTAATCAGAATAAAAGTTCCTTTTGGAAATTCAAGCTTTGCCCTGTTATTTTCCTTTGTTTATGTTTGATATTAAACTTTAAAGGTAATATCATACTTTGGTTTTTATGAAAGAAATACAGATTCATGGCAAAAATATCAAGACAGATAAAGTAACAGTCGTCTATGAAAATTTCAGTCCCATACGGTGCCCACTTTTGGAGAGAACAGTGAAAAACACCTACAGTATTTCTTAAGTCTCTTTTATTTTTGATCTTTTAAAAGATCACAAAGATCTTCGGTCGTTGTTTTACTAATTTCTGGATAATGGATAAATACACCATTTCAGGCGGAAACATTTTAACGGTATGTTTCTACCACCACCATCTCCATACCCTGAAAGTTATGCGTAAACCTGTGAACAATTCTGTTTTGGTTTCTTATCAAAGTACCTTAAGTATATACCGGATGTACAGCAATGCTGCAACCTGATGAGAAATGATACATGGCTTGGGGGGTCACTCAAAGAGGATGTGGCTTTTTGATCAACATAATCGTCAAATAACCACAAGGAAAATTCACTGGATAATTTTATAATTCAGAGGGAATTAACTTGTAAAACATGGGAGCCATTTCATTGTAAAACTCCGCCCTTTGAGAGATATTTTTATCCCCGCCCCTTCTCTTTCTTTTTTAATATGAGGAATACAGCAGTACCTCTTTTGCATGCATTGCATCATAGACCTGGAGGAAAAATTGTTTTTCTCCAGGGGGTTTTCGAAACGGGTGGATTGGGCTTAGGCTTTGGATTCGCTGGTTCCAGTCACTTCAAAGCGTCATTCGAAACTACATGCTCAAGTTCGGACAGGAACCAGCGAATCCGAAGCCTAAGCCGAATCCACCCGTTTCGAAAAACCCCTGTGATTGCATGCAGCAGCTGTGGCAATGTTTACAATTTGTGTCGACAAATGAGGGCGCTATACAGCTTTGAATGATCATCGTCCTTGAATAAAGTTTTAATAAAAGCTCAACGCGCGTGTTGTCGATGTCGTGGACGTGCAAACCGGACCGGTACCGGTACATAACTTTAACTTATTTTTACTTTGTACATGTGGATTGTGGTTGTACTTAGGCCTACAATTACAAATACATCGTCTGCAGAATTTGTACGATCAACCAGAAACGACTCGTGGTGTAACACATTCGAGTTAGTAAGTAAAACAATTTTGTTTGGGAAACAGTTCTTGGGTTCATGCTTTAATATTGTTATTAAGGGGATTGTAGCTTTACGGGTCCTAAAACTATAAAGGAAAGGAAACTTCTTTTTGAAAAGTAACTTACCTACATATACTTTGTTGGTCTTCTCCTCTATATTACCAAGGTTAATTTTTTGGAAAGAGGGCAGGGCTTTGATTTTTGAGGGAAATTATGGGGTAAAAACGGTAACCAAGATTGTAACATTTCACCGCTGCACGGACGGCCGCACACGAGAATAGTCTGGTTTCCACTCTGACATTTTGAGGACTCTTGATATGTTGGGTCTGGGCACTAGACTAACCAGACCAGACAAAATGGCCTCACGCGATCAGACGGCCTGTTTTAAAGTTTACAAGAAGCGCGTAAGAAAATTGAATTTTAACCCTGAAATGTTTAACAAATTTCTTCAATCTAGGCTTTTAAGGACCCAGGAACATTTGCTGGAAGTCAAAAGTATCATTTTTGAGGAGTAGAAGTTAGTTCAGAGCCAAAAAAATCAATGTGTTTTGGGATCCCGTAAACCCACAATCGCCGTTATTAAACCATGGATAAAACAGAACCCCAATTTTACCTCCATGCTTTAACCATAGCTGCAGTAACTGTAGCCCACTTGATCTGACCATGGACGTAGCTCCATGATCTGACGTTGTTGTCGTTATAGGGCTACAGGACATTTAACTTGAAAAACATGAGAACATCATGATTCCCCACCCCTAAAATTACTGTTAATCGATGATCTGTGGCATAATAATGACTCACCCTGGTGTTCGATGTTCCTCCTGATGTCGTGAAGAGGCGTTCAGAAGTAGGCCTAGTAACTTGGACCCTGAACTCCCTTTTTTTCTATTTTGGGGTTTACGGTCAGACCGACCGTCAACCCCAAAATTAAAAAAAGGGAGTTCAGCGCCCAAGTTACTTGGTCTAGTTCAGAACTCAGAAGATAAAATTTAATTATCATTTTGGATGTCAATAAAAACGAGCAATTTTCAGCCGAAATTTGGAGTGCCGTATTCGCGTAAAGGGCGACTGCAGTGCTTTTTTTAGTCAGGTTATTTTATTGCCTTCATACAGAGAATATACTGACAGAATATGAATGGCAAGTCTTATTTTGGTTTCAAACCAACATTTGGTTTTCCTTTGAATGGCTTTGTAAAACAGGGGATTTTCATGCATACTCATGTAGGGAACCAACAGCAAAAATATAATGAAAAAACATAAGAAATGAAGAGGCAAACTTGACCTACAGAAATTGGTTGGTGAAAAAATTACACCACCAGTTGAGAGAAAGGAACATATTTTCCAAAATAAACCCGTTGAGGAGGAAAAGGTCTGTGAGAAAACCTATAAAACAACCTCAACTTTCTGTGCACAAATCAATTGGGTTACTGCTCTCGGTTCCCCAGATGACATCACAGTTTTGCTCATGAATATTGAAATGCTTATTAGCATACAAACCAAAAATCCTGTTTTTAACCCTGAATCACTATGAGGAAGAGGGTAAAATCACAGTCCCCATGTACAGTTTTTTTATTGGCACATGTTCAAGCCATAATATTCCCATTGCAGAGACCCTTTAAATACCCATTCAGGCAACAGTCATCGCATAATGCACTGAGTAGACTGGTTGCTGTTCGCTTCGGCGTCTCCAGACATCTACGTACGTAAATCGAATGTGGCTGGACTCGTAGAGATAATTCTAATGACAATGTTTTTCTTTACTATTTCGCAAAGTCTTACGGGAAAAGTCACAGGAACCTTGACTTTGTTGGTTGTGTATGGAAATTTCGGCTGAAATTTGTTCATTTTTGTTGACATCAGAACTGATAATTAAATTTTATTTCTTCTGAACAAAATTAAACTGTCCTCGAAGAAGTAAACATCTCACGTGACAATTGTTTATTTCTCTTGCAGATATATCCGTTTGTTGCAGCTTGTTGCATTTTCAGTGCTCTTCTCAGAAGAGTTTAGCAAAGGAACAATGGAGACTGATCAGAAATGTCAGCCAAATGGTATTATTGTGAGCAAAACTTGGGACCTATCCTCCAGGAACCTTGCTTCATTTGCTCTGGGGAAAACAGAATTGGAGGCCTGCTCCAATTTGATCTTGGATTACAATGATCTGACAGAATTGCCGCCAAATATTGGAGAGGTCCTCCGGAGCCTGAGGGCTGTGTCGATGAGCGGCAATCAGTTGGAAGATCTTCCGGTATCCATCGGAGAGCTCCAAGACTTGGAGGAGCTGTTGGTGTCTGAGAACAGCCTGACTGCTCTGCCGGACTCGTTCAGCAACCTGTCCAACTTGACTGTTCTCAAACTGTTTGGCAATAAGCTAGCCGAGCTCCCGGACGGATTTGGAGCTCTGAGGTCCTTGAAGAGATTAGAACTGGATGACAACATGCTGACAGCTCTCCCCGGATCATTTGGCCTCCTGGAGAGTTTAGAAATTTTGGAAGCAGGCAACAACTCTTTAAAAACACTCCCACCCTCTTTTGGAAGTCTCCGACATTTACAGATTCTGAATTTCAGTTGTAACTGTCTAACATCCTTGCCGGCATCTTTTGGGTCACTGCCTTCGCTGCTTTTGGTAGATTTGTCCAGTAATAAATTGACAGAATTGATGGAGACTTTTGATTCTTGCTCTTGTCTTGAAAAGCTGTACCTGACCGGGAACAGACTGTGTAACCTTCCAGGTTGGATCGGAAATCTTCCCAGACTCCAGGAGTTGAGCCTCAGGGATAACCAACTGACGGACAAGCCCTTGCCAGAAACCTTCAGTCAAAGCAGCAGCGACTGCCTCACCTACCTAGACATGTCCGGAAATTTCATCAACGACCTTCCTACGAACCTAGGCTTGCTGAGGCATCTAGATTTCCTCCACCTCGGCAGCGTCATAGACGAGCTGGAGAGGCGTAACTTCCAGAATGGCAACTGGATCGCAAAATTCCCAGAAAGCTTTGGGAACTTGACCCTTTTGCGGGAACTCAGGGCTGAGGAGAACCAGCTGAGGAGTCTCCCAGAGAATTTTGGAGACCTGGTGTCCCTCGAATTCCTTGACCTCGGGCAGAACATGTTGAGAAAGCTTCCGGACTCCTTCGGAAAGCTGAAGAAATTACGGGAGTGTGTGCTGTCCAAAAATCGAATTGAGTGCCTTCCTGATGAATTCGGAAGCCTGGATAGTTTGCTAGACCTCCGACTGGACTGCAACAGTGTACGTCATCAAATAAAAACATCAAATAAATTTCCTAAAAAAAAATTGGCAGAAATTCATTGAAAGACACTTTGAAGCTGGCATGTCTCTGGGCAGGAACTTAACAGAGGCATTGAAGGCAACTGCCACAGAAATCTTGGTCTTTGCCTTCTTGGTGCCAGTTTGAAAAGTTCCAGTCGACATATCAGTTTCTCAAATATGACTACTGCATTTTAGAGACATCTATTTCACACAAATTATGAATTGGTGGGAGTAGGAATTTAATATAACAAGATAGCTTCCAATGTTCGAACTGAATCTGAACAATTGTGTTTTCTAAATGACACGTACTGAATCCTGTACTGTATGTTTAAAAGTGTTTCATTTTCTTTTTGACCATGTAGTTGACAGTGCTACCTGCTTCCTTCACCAGCCTGGTTAATCTTCGGACCTTGGACCTGTTTGACAACAGACTGAGCGAGCTGCCTCCAGTGTTGAAATTCCTTGACAATCTGAGGTTTCTGGATTTGCATGAGGTTAGTCGTTTGATGATTGATTAAGGTCCTGTATGTCAGGTGCATCTTTTTTTAAATCATTAGTCACTGAAGAAAAGAAAAATTAACTGGAGCGTGATTCGAACCAGCGACCTCTTGAATACCGTACCTGTACCGGCACTCTTACCAACTGAGCTAACCAGCCCTACGTTAGTGCTTTCCCTAATAGTCAGTTATTGTTATTAGCTCGTCATAATCATATGAATGGGAAAGTCTGAAACACAAATATTTTGGCAATTCGTTCATTCAAAGATGATAAAAAAGAAAATTGTGGGTAGTCGTGTCAGTCTATCGAAATGATAAAGAAAATTAGGGTAGCACTTAAAGACTAACTAGGAGAAAACAACATTTGCTTTCATAGTAACAACTACTTCATCAGATTCAAAGATGATCAAAGTGACTGAAGCCGCATCCTCTCTGAGTCACCCCTTATGTCTCAGGTTTGCAACATTGTTAATGCTACACGTATCTTAGATGATTCTTGGGACATAGCAGTATGTTAGTTGTTTCATGGGTCCTGACCACAGACTAGCAAACAAACAAAGGTATGAAGGTAACAAAGGTAATTGTCAATTGTCTTTGAGTTCTTGGCTGTTTTTTTTCCTTCTAAAAATAAAAGTGTTAGTGCTTACAAATTGTACACTGTATGACTTCTTTTGTTTTGTTTTTCTCGGGATTTTGTCTTTTTCAGAATAATTTTGACATGCCAGATCTTGCTCTTCCCAATGTCACTAAGCCTAACAAGTATCCAACGGGGAAATCGCTCAACAGCAAAAACTGGCGGACGAGAATTACTCGAGGTCACCACCAGGCCACGGAGGTGAGTACCAGAGGCAGGTGTCTGTCTCCCATGATCAACGGACTCATCATAGGGCCTTTACAAAAGGGAGGCTCAGGCTCGGGCTCCATTTCATGAATCCATTCTGAAATAAAGGGTAGCAAAGGTTTTTGGCAACAGCTCCATTGGTTTTGATGACCTCTATTTGACCGGTGACTGATTATTAGGCCGGTAAAAACAATCCCGGGCTGAAGGGGTTAACAAAAAGATCAAAGCGCTGTACAAAAATAAGACGAGAATTAGAAACCAATCTAGACAAAGCTTATGTGGTTATGTTTTGAGACTTCCTCTGTGAGCGGGTCTAAAAGTTGATTGCTGGTTCAAATCCCGCTCCAGTCAATTGTTTTTTCTTCACTTTTCAATGACTTAAAAATCAGTTTCCCTTGTGGTCATTTGATGATTAATTCTAAAACTTATTGTTTTTGTTTTTATGTTGTTGTTTTTTGGACCGCAGACTGGGGAATCGGAGACAACAATTGATGACAGTGAGCAACCAACAGGAAGTACTGTAGAGAATGGGGTCCTAGCCAAGGCACTCCAGCAGGGCGCATCCATGTGGCGGCCGCACGGGTCGACCGTCATCAGACGGCCACGTTCCAGGTCATCATCACCCACTGACGATGAGGCTTCCTACGGTCGTCACCGTAGCTCCTCCTTCAGTGATCAAGATGACCTAGAAGATACTGATGGTGGGTATAACGCTCTCAGAGTCAGAAAATTTGCCTTTTGTATTAAAATGGCCTCTTCTTCGAGAGGAGCTAAAATTCCTAGAGTGCTCTGGTGTGTCACACTCAAGATCTTATACGCAATCTACAGATTGTGGGTTCGAGTCCAGTCATGGGCTAGCTGCCCTTGTGTTCTTGGGCAAGACACTTTGTCATTTATTGTTCCTTCAACTTTAGGGTAAAATGGGTACTATCTGTAAGGAAAGAGATCATGGCCTTGTCTTTGATAATAAGCCCTCTAACCTCACACTCAGCCAGCCTTTCTCAAAGCTCGGCTCCGGCTTCATCTCTGTTTTCATACACTGAAAATATAGGTTGTGGTTTGCCATTGAAGCTGAAGCTCTGTTGTCCTTTTCAAACCAGAGAATCTACTTCCTAACTGCAGCCCAAAACCTCTATTTTGATACCTGTAATTTTGAAATGGATTCAAGAAATGGATGCGGAGCCAGAGCCAAGCTTTGAGGAAGGCCCCAGAGCTACATTCTCTTCAGATATTTGAAATAGTTTCAAAGGTTGGAAATAGGCTCTATAGAGTGTGACGTCATCAGCTTGGATTGGCCGTCAAACACAATGATTGCACACGTGTAAACAATATGCTTCCGTGCACACACAACATACAGTGTCATACGCGTTACCATGGAGAACATAGAAAAGCTTGACGGCCAATCACGTGATTTTATGACATCGGTGAATAACGACTATACCCTTTTCACACTACAAATTGCTTAACCCCGAGATTTGCTACCCCGGGTTAAAGTTTTCTTACCACAGGGTTCATTAGCCCTGAATTCCATTCCCACTTGTTTTGTTAACCTGGAGTTGTTATAAACCCGGGGTGAACACTGCTCTGGGTTAATGCTGTGCGCGTTCACACTACAAGCAGGGTCTCTCACAGCCGAACTTTCGAAGCATGCTGGCTGGTCCCACAATGACTTTAGGTATCGGCCAGTCGCATCATTCGTACAAGCAATCTCTAGCTGAAAATGACGTTGGGCAACATGGACAAGAAATGAAAAATAGTAGAGAGAAAAATTGATTAATTTCATTTCATATTTATTTCAGATGGCGAGGATGACATGTGCCCAGGCAGTCCCGATATGCAAGAATGTGATGGGGATCCTCCGCAGCCAATCACGGATAGGGATTCTGAACCAGAGGAGGACTGGGATGCAGACCTGGAAGACATCAGTTGCTATGGTAAAAGTCGGCACAGTAACCGTAAATGTGAAATTTATCCATACACCAACTGGCAGGTGCGTGGATTGTAATTGTTTTTACCACAGGATACATTGCAACTTTAGCACCAGCGCAAGGGCTTGGAGTTAGTTGGTCTATAAGTTAGACCATTGCAATGAAGCAGTCTTACTGCTTAGCCAGTCTTAACAGAGTTAGTCTGCTTGGAGCAGGCTTAAAACTCTGTTTGGAATATTCCTTACTGTCTTGCATATGCAATATTTGTTGCCCAAAATGCTTTGCAATTATTAGAAGATTGAACAGAAGAGCCTTGCACCAACAGAAGGTACCGGTTTTCAGGTACATACTGAAGTGAATACTCTGGATGAAGATAATTAGTTGGAATCTGGAAATATAGATTTCCAAGAAATGCAATCTTAAAAGAAGGTAGGTTTGCAGTGACACCAAGTAATCTCTTCTGTGAGAGTGTATGGTTCTGAGAAAAACCGTTGGTATTATCTCGAAGTTCCAAACAGTGTGCTCTGTTCATCCCCAGGAGAGTGTCACTTTCCCGAGGACGAACAGAGCACATGGAAATAATACCACTGGTTCTTTCAGAACCACACACTCTCACAGAAGAGATTACATGGTGTCACCGCAAACTTACCTTCTTTTAGTACTTCCACCATGCATAGCTTCAAGTCTTATAAATGCAATCTTGGAATTGACAAAAATGGATGCACCAAATTTAATCAGCTGTGATTGCCAGCTTTTGTGTACATGTATTTCCTTAAACCCAACAATTAAGACCATTTTATTGCAATCTGCCCCTGATCCTTGCAGATTTTGACAACGTTTATCAGCATCCCACGAACGCCCTCGTCGACAAGTTTGAAGGTCTAGATCCCTGCTTTTCCTTCAACCCGTCTGACGATCACGTTCTCAAACTCCCAGGTCCCAGCGTTCACCTGGATGCAGAGGCGGGGCAGTTTGAGGATGCAGATTAGTGGAGGCAACAGCGCCCTCGCTTGTCTGTGCAAGGATTGGACGGAGAGGTTGTAAATTAACGGTATTCGGGTATGAAATGACATGGTGGCCAATTTTCATGGGGCTTTTTAAGAATAAACTCATTCATTTTTTTTTTCAAGTGTGGGATACCGGGCAGATATTATGAGAGGCATTATGGCTGACTAACACTGGTTCCCGGCTGATATTTTGCTTGGTGTGAAGGAACAAAAATTGACCCCACAATTTGTTGGAGTGTTCGGCAGTGCTGTAAAGATATGGTCCATTGGCCCAGCTGGAAGTTATATGAAAATGCAATGCAAACCCAGTATTAAATCCTCATATGATCACCATGTATGTAGCAAGTTCTTCCCACAAATTTTTACCACTTTGTTAAAAAAAATTTGAACTTGCGAAAAATGGTAGTAATGGCACTTGATTCAGTCATCTTTGATTCACATACAAAGTGGAAATGAGAATAAATTAGAAAGTCCAAAAGATTCAGGCATGGGTAAGGGTCTTTTCAAAAAGAAAATTTCTCTTTCAGTTCCAGTACTCTGGGGCGTGGTTTGGCAGACCCAAACTGTGTGACTATGTTTCTGTGTTGGTTATTGTTTTGTCATTTTGGCGACTTTGGTTCTGTTTCAATTACGTCCTTTGTCGGTCATTGTTGGTCCAACATGGCGGAAAGGTATTTTCCCGCATCCTTCTGCCATGTCCGTCGCCATTTTTAAAAAACGTTTTGGCGCCCTACCCCAACTATGTTTCTGTTCATCAAGAATGACGTCAAAAACACTTAAGGAGTCATGTCTACCAAAACACGCCCGTGACTTGGTTTGGTCTCTGTAGGCTGTTCAAGTGCATGGTCAATATGTTCCATTCACAGTACAGTCGGTGTACCACCATTGCAGTGGATTGGTTATAGTGGCGTAGTAGCTCATTTACACAGTGGCTAATACTACAACTGTTCAAATGAAGCTCTGCCAGTTTGGGTTTTGAATAATTGGCTCACTGTCTGTAATAAATATACTACATGTATGAGCACAGGGGCAGATCGATCCAGGGGGCGTGGGGGAACCCCCCCCCCCACTTTTTGCCAGAAAAGAAAGAAAGAAAGAAGAAAAAATAATATATAGGGAGAAAGAAAGTCTCAAAAAGAGAAGAAAAAGGGGGGGAGACAAAATTAGCTAGCTTTGATCACCCCAAAATGCATCCGTCACTATTGAATTGCCGCATTTTATTTCCACACCCCCTTTTGGAAAATCCTGGATCCGCTTCTGGTTCAGCATCTGATAAAATGACTCGAAATTAAATTTGTTTTAAGTTTTAATGGGCATTAAAAACCAGCGATATTTTCACTTTTAATTCTTTATATTATTTCATATTTATTTGTTTATTTGTTGATACTTGGCTGCAAAAATGCAAAAATGCAAAAAAATATGAAAAATATGAAAAGGTAAATATTGAACCTCAGGAACAAATCTTGTTCATAAAATTAAAAGAAAATTTCAGAGATTTAAACTCAAACCAAATTACAAGGAAGGTTTAGGGTCAGCTGTGTGTCGTAATTCTGATGATAATACGTCATTCTGTACTACATTTTGATGATGAAACCAATCTGTGTTTATGAAGAAGTTTTTGTTTCCCTGTCTGTTTCTAACTTTATGCAAACTGGTTTAATTCACTTCAATATCTTCCTCATTGCAATTGTGGATCACAAGCTTGTATCATTTACATATTGACACAACAGCTAGATTATTGTTGCAGATTAACCCATACAGAATGGAACATTAATGATTAAAGGTATGATTGCTTGGTAAAGGTCACAGTACAGCACTCACACTTTGTCTGATCCAGCATGTACACGAAATGATAAACCTATGAAAATTTGAGCTCAATTGGACATCTGAGTCACGAGAAAATAGCGAAAAACGCAACTCAATTTTTCTTATAAAACATAAAGAATGCTTTTGATCTTACACCGAGTTCAAAACTGTTTTTGGTCTTTGTTTGACCAAATAAATAAATACACCATTTCAGGCGGAATTATTTTAACTTTATGTTTCTACCTGCACCATCTTCATACCTGGAAGTTATACGTAAATCTGTGAACATTTCTGTTTGGGTATGTTACCAGACCTGTACTTTACCTTTAAGTGAAGTCGTATTTTATTTCATGAACTTACCATAAGAAAATTGCTTCTTTGTTTTGGTAAAGACAATTATGCATTTGATTGTCACATCCACCACACAAAGTCAGACTTAATAGCTGTGTTACTGTTAACGTTTCCAAAAAAATTGTATTTTTTAAACTGTATTTTTATACTCTTCTTAAACTCGTACTTGACGGTTTTTCCTACACCAACCTCAAAAACTGCTTGTCAGCTAATTTTATTTATTTCAAAGATTATCTCTTTTTTATAATTTCATGTTGAAAAACAGATTTTAATGAAATTATGAATTTATTTGGTATGATTTGCTAAAATGAGGTACACGGTCAGTGGGGAAACACACATCGGATTGTGGTAGTCATAGCAACTTTATACAATTTTGGTTAGTGTTGTCAGTCACGTGAGACAGTAAATCAGAATTACAGATTTATTATAATTTGTTGAAAAGTGAACAAAGGAAAAATGACTGGAGTGGAATTCAAACCAACAACCCTCTGGAATACCGTACCGCCCACTCCTGTATTCTGGAGGTTGCTAGTTCAAATCCCGCTCCAGTCAATTTCTCTTTGTTCACTTTTCAATGAAGTTTCCAACCGACTTTAAATTCAGTCAGTTTCCCTTGTGGTTATTTGAAGATTATAATTTGAGAGGGGGAGGGGAGTATAAAATGTTAGTCTAAACAAAATTAAGCTAAATACATGTACATGTACACCCATCAATCAGTACCAGTTTCAACTATGAGCAAAAGCCATTAATATTGAATTTCTGTTTGAATCATCAATTTGCCGTTTAATTTTCTTTGTTTGCCCTTCTGTCAATTTCTGTCAAAAGCAATGAACAGTATATTTTGATTTATAGAATTAATTTCTTATATTGTGTTTTTTTTTTATCATCCGTATCACATGTACATTTCACTTGAAACCCATCAGTTTTAATTCTAGCAGAATTGAATTGAACTGGTCAGCTTAATTTGCTGAGCCAAATGATGGGTCCGTTCAATTTGTTGTCATGTTTTGTCATTTCACTGCGGCTGTTTAAATCAATAATTCAACAAAATTTGGTACAAAGTTTCTGACTTGAGTGTTGCTCTTGTCATAATTTGGTTGCGATAAATGAATGAGACTTAAAAAATATGACAATAAATTGAATTTGTGTTTCTTTTGTGGCTCAGTAGCAGCTGTGCAGGGTATAACAATTAAAAATATTTTCTGGTCAACAATTTTAGCATGTAGGCCTAGTCCCTTGTACCACTTAAGTCTTGCACTCTGCAATATACACATGGGTAGCGATGGTTTGTTTTTTGGTTTTACATTACTGAGGTTATATAATTAGTGATTTCATGATGTTTTACAAAATGATTAAAGAAATATTTTACTATTAATAAAACAGTGTTCTTAAAACAAACAATAATTTTGGAAGAAAAAAATGAATCGTTTTTCCTTTGTAGGCTTTCCAGAATTCCAGTTATAATCCCCCCAAATTTTAAGGTCTCCCCTATGGCAAAAGAAGTTGTCTTGGTTTGTGCATGTGTTTTTTTAATGAAGGAATGCTCATTGTTAGCAAGTCCAAAAAAATCATCACAGAAAAGCCAAAGTAGGCCTATAATATAAAGTGAAGATCTTTTTAGGTGGTTGATATTTCATGAACCAAAGTCAATCCTTCTTTGACCCTTCCTAGGGGCATCTCCCAAAAACTAACAAACCAACCCCAATAGCATCCGTATGTCATATTTTATTTAGTTTCCCTGACCATGCATGTGGTTTTCATTTGACCCTAGATCGACCAAAAACGTCAACCCCAACCGAGTCGCTCTCAAGGTTTGCAATTCTATACCGATACCTTTAAAATGAAATTTAATGCTTTAAACATATTTTTAAGTACAAAAGATTACCGTTATTATTGGGCATTTAATGAATTACCTTATTATAATTCTTTTATCATTACGTGGGCTTAATTCTGTGGTCTCCCATCCCATCGTGACGGCGGAAAAAACATTCGAGTCGACTTGTCCCGCGCCCGGAGTCGAGTTGTTCTAGAAAGTTGTCTGAACGGTCGACTTCGCAGATTAAAATTGTGTACACCGACGCGACATGTACCATGATGGATCATCTTCTGAACCTAAGATGCCCACAATTGAAGCAGAATTGCTAAGCCGAGGACCTTTATACAGAGAACAATGAAACTGCCAGGAAATGTGTCCAGCCTAGGCTGAAAGTAAACACAACATTTGACGGTGCGGAGTCTGAAGTTTCTCTGGACACAAATGAAAATATTTGAAGAAAGTCGTAAAAGTGAAATTCACATTTCGGAAAAACTAAACTGCAACTGCAAGTTACACACATGTCACGCACACATAACAGGGCCGGCCAGGCAACCGTGGCTGCAAACAAGAGAAGGTAAGATTTTGTGTTCGAGAAACTAAAATTCTATCACTCAAAAACTTTTCAATTTTCAATTTATTCAAAGCTGTAGGAATGAATTTTTAAATGGTAAAAAATACAGACATTCTAGGACTCGGTACAAAAGAACTGGCGGCAAATCCACGCACAGTCGGCCGGCAGGCAGTGAGGGTTAGGGAAAACGCCAATATGAAGAAATTCTTGGCGCCATAACTGAGCACAACTAGTGCAACCACGTAGCACACACATACAAGCCATTTGACTGTTTCCCACATGGGCTCGACGTAACCGGCTGTGTGTAATAATCAATAGCATTTTGTATGGAACCTTTGCAATTGAAAACAGCAAAATGGGGATTTTTCTGTGTCTTGCTACGCCTTGCAGAGCGTTAGCAGTAGCACCTACAAATTCCTCCATTTATGCATGTTCGAGGTGCGCAATAACTTTTCTTTCTTGCGCCACAATTTGATTTTAACTGTGTGGTCGTCCCCCTTACATTCCGTATATTATATGAACTTTTTACATGAAATCTCCCCCCAAATAGGAGGGGAAAAGAGCATGGCACAGTAGTGGCGAGCTCTTGACAAAAATGCTCATTTAGACGGTTGCAAACACGGAGGGTACCGCCGCGCCATCACCATGCTAGACCCGTTGAGGTTTACCGTCCGCGCACCGCCATCGTGAACCGCCTCAATGGACGTATTTCTGGGTTGTATCCTCTCATTGGTACGTGCGTGCATGAGGGTTACCCGTGATGATGAGGGAATGCCTGATAAACCTAGTGGATAACCAGTGCGCTATGGTATGGGAATGAGTGGGTAGTCAAGCTGGCCATATAGATGTTGTTTGGGAGGAGAGAGTCGGGGATTTTTACGAACCGTTGTGCACTTCGGTATTCATTGTGTGGATTTGGAAAATTTTGCAGTATGTATGAAAATCCACACATCAACCATTTCCAATTATGTGCACTTACTGGATTGGGGAGGGGTTAAGGCGGATGGGGAACTTTGACTTTTTGGAAGGAGGGCACTGGTGCTTGTGCCAGTTGAGGGGTCGTCTTTTACTACTAGTTCAGCTACGCTATACATTAATGTTTCAAGCTGTTGTGTTTTACAAGCCATATCCACTAGGCCCTATCGTGTTTGGTGCAAATGAAAATATATCTATCGTCAAGGTAATAATTATTGTCATCCCCCATTCCGTAGAATTAGACCTTTTACATGAAATGTTCTCCAAAACATAGGAGGAAAAAATAGCAGGACACAGCTGTAGAGAACTTGTGACGTCCCTCCATTCCGTAGAGGACTTTTTACATGAAATGTTCCCCAAAACATAGGAGGAATAATAAGCAGGGCACAGTAGTGACGAGCTCGTGACAAAAATGCTCATTTAGGCAGTGGCAAGCACGGAGGATACCGCCGCGTCAGCACCATGCTAGACCGTTCAGGTTTACCGGCCACGCACCGCCATCGTGAACCGCCTCAATGGGCGTATTTCTGGGTTGTATCCTCTCATTGGTACGTGCATGCATGAGGGTTACCCGTGATGACGAGGAAATGCCTGATAAACCTAGTGGATAACCAGTGCGCTATGGCATGGGAATGAGTGGGTAGTCAAGCTGGCCATATAGATGTTTTTTGGGAGGAGAGAGTCGAGAATTTTTACGCTCCGTTTGTTATCGTGGCCTCCTTGAAGGGACATATTTTTCACGACTAGTCGTGAATTTTTTTGCGACTAGTCGTGAATTTTTTGCGACTAGTCGTGAATTTTTTGCGACTAGTCGTGAATTTTTTCTCGACTAGTCGTGAATTTTTTTGCGACTAGTCGTGAATTTTTTTGCAACTAGACATGAATAATTGTTCAGTTGGCTAGGGGGTCGGCCGGCCCTGCCAGGCCTGGTAGGGCCACACACGTCTCACGTACATAGTAGGCCTACATGTACTTTGTGCATGCTACATTGTAATTTGCGTTGGTCACCGGCGCACCCAGGATTTCGTCTTGGGGGGGGGCTCAAAGAAAATTTTTCTCCCGCAAAACATTTTGTGACTCTCCCCCCCCCCCTTCCTCCTCTCCCTTTCCCTCCCCCCCCCCCTTTTTTTCGTTTTTTTCCCTTTTTTTTCTCGTTTTTTTTTTCAGGGACCCTCTTGGGGGGGGGGGGGGGGGCTCAAGCCCCCCGAGCCCCCCCCCCCCCCCCCCTGGGTGCGCCACTGGCGTTGGTCACTGTTTTCAGTCGGGTTCCCATGCCTTTTCGAGGTCGAGACTCGAGGAATACCGGTATTCTTCAATATATTCGTTAATGCTCCGTGCTCCAACCATAGAGGTATAAAATACATGTACTTGTACCTCCATGAGCCTTCAACTACTATGCTTCGACCATTTTAATTGTCATACCGATACTAGTAGGTTGAACCATGGAGGAAGGAAAAGGGCTACAATAACATGATCTGACGCTAAACATACATTATCAATCTGGAGTAAGTTCAGATGTGTGTAAAGGGGGAGCAAAATCATACATGTCGCATGTGGAAAGCAAAATTCGTCCCATTCGTCTATAAACCAAAAAACAAACAAATTGATGGATAACTATATAGGGAGACATCTTACTTTATTTATTTTGTAACACAGAAAATTAGAAGAACCGGAATGCGCTCCAAAGTTTTTCAGAAGCTTTTATCCGTGTGGTGTAAACCAAGCTCAAGAAAAAAACTTTAAGAGGCATCATAATTCTAGCTCTATTTGAAAATGGTTAACGGCGGTGGGAGTAAGGGTAGGGTGGGGTGGAAAGATTTCTGAGGTGAATGTCAAGGTTGGGTGCAGAATTTTAATCATTGTGATGAATTTCCCAGCCTTGGTCCTGGTGCCATTAAAAATTATCAACACGTCATCCCTATATCTCATATAAGCCACTATTTCGGGGTTGTTTGGGAGTATTATATCTTTTTCATATTTGAACAAAGTCGGATATCACATATTTCAGGACTCCATCCTTCCTTCCTATCCCCTCCCCTCCTTTCTTTCCCTTGTTTTCTTGTTTCAACCCTTTCTCTTTCCTCTTTCCTTTTCTCCTATAACTATAACCCACCCACCCACCCCACCCGTACTTCTACATCTACCATTTCCCCTCCTTGTCCCTTCACCCTCATTCCACACCCCCCCCCTCCTTTCCCTTCCCCCCACCCTCAACCTACACCTCACCTCTACCTATAAACCTTTCCTTTTCACCCATTATTCTCCTCTTTCTCTCCCTTTTTCTTTCCCATCCACCTTTCTTCCTCCTCCCCCTCCCCTATCCCACCCTACCCCTCCCCTTACCTCCCTTTCCTTCCCCCCCACCTCCCTTCTCCTCCCCCTTCCTTCATTCCTCCCTTTGTCCCTTTCGTTTTTTCCACATTCTAACCATTTTGAGAGAGGGGAGAGTCGAGAATTTTTACGCATCGTTTGTGCACTTTTTGGTATTCATTGTGTGGATTTGGAAAATTTGGCAGTAAATATGGAAATCCACACATCAACCATTTCCCATGCACTTCCTGGATTGTGGGAGGGGTTTAGGCGGAAGGGGGGCTTGGGCTTTTTGGAAAGAGGCAGGGTGCTTGTGGTGTCGTCTTTTACTACTAGTTTAGCTACGCTATACATTAATGTTTCAAGCTGTTAAGGAGTTGTGTTTTACAAGTATAATATTCACTAGGCCCTATCGTGTTTGGTGCAAATGAAAATATTATCGTCAAGGTAATTTTGTCGTCCCCCCCCCCCCCCCCATTCCGTAGAAGACTTTTTACATGAGGAAAAAATAGCAGGACACAGCTGTAGCGAACTCGTGACAAAAATGGTCATTAAGGCGGTTGCATGAACGGAGGATACCGCAGCGTCAGCGCCATGCTAGACCGCTGAGGTTTACCGGCCGCGCACCGCCATCGTGAACCGCCTCAATGGACGTTTTTCTGGGTTGTATCCTCTCATTGGTACGTGCATGCATGAGGGTTACCCGTGATGTCGAGGAAATGGCTGGTAAACCTAGTGCATAACCAGCGCGCTATTTCATGGGAATACACGGGTTTACACTTCCAAAAGTGCGCATGCGTGATAGTGCCTCGTTTCGAAGTCGCGATAAAAACCGCAGAAGTGTAAACACGTGTATTGTCTTCGACAATGGACGGGCTTACACTTCGAAAAGTGCGCATGCGTAGAAGTGCCTCGTTTTGAAGTTGCGATAAAATCCAAGATGGCCTCCGAAGTGTAAACCCGTGTATGAGTGGGTAGTCAAGCTGGGCATATAGATGTTTTTTGGGAGGACTAGAGTCGGGGATTTTTACGTACCGTTTGTGCACTTCGGTGGTCATTGTGTGCATTTGGCAGTATGTACAGAAGACCACAATTGACCACAATTGACCATTTTGAGAGAGGGGAGAGTCGGGAATTTTTACGTACCGTTTGTGCACTTCGGTGGTCATTGTGTGGATTAGGCAGTATGTACAGAAATCCACATTCTAACCATTTTGGGACTCGAGAGGGGAGAATCGGGGATTTTTACGCACCGTTTGTGCACTTCGGTATTCATCGTTGGATTTGGAAAATTTGGCAGTAAGTATGGAAATCCACACATCAACCATTTCCCATGCACTTCCTGGATTGTGGGAGGGGTTTAGGCGGAAGGGGGGTGCTTGGACTTTTTGGAAAGAGGCAGGGTGCGTGCTTGTGGTGTCGTCTTTTACTACTAGTTCAGCTACGCTATACATTCATGTTTCAAGCTGTTAAGGAGTTGTGTTTTACTAGTAATATCCACTAGGCCCTATCCTGTTTGGTGCAAATGAAAAGTGGCGAGCTCGTGACGAAAATGCTCATTTTAGGCGGTTACATGGATGGAGGGTACCACCGCGTCAGCACCATGCTAGACCGTTGAGGTTTACCGTCCGCGTATCGCCATCGTGAACCGCCTCAATGGACGTATTTCTAGGTTGTATCCTCTCATTGGTTCAGCTATATCTATGTTTCAGGCTGTTAATTAAGGAGGTATGACTATAGGACAAATCATTTGTTATTGGCGGAAATGAATATATCGTCGAGGTATTGTGTTGTCGTTTTGTTACTTTTGACTTAAGCCATGTAATGTAATGGGGTTTTGCTTACTATTTTGGCAGTTTAGGATATACTGTCGGTATCTTAATTTTATGTTTCACAACGTCAGCAGAGGTGCTGACAACACCTCGTACATAGTCATTAAAAGTGCAGTAGCAGTATCGCCTACAAATTCCTCCACTTATGCTGTTTGAGGTGTGCTTCAACTTTTCCTTCTTGCACCACAAACTGATTTTAGCTGTGTGGTCGAACCTCATTCCGTAGAAAACGTTTTACATGAAATGTTCCCCAAATCATAGGGGGAAAAAATAGCATGGCAGGGGAGTGGCGAGCTCGTGACAAAATGGTCATTTAGGCGGTTGCATGGACGGAGGATACCACCGCGTCAGCACCATGCTAGACCGTTGAGGTTTACCGTCCGCGCACCGCCATCGTGAACCGCCTCAATGGACGTATTTCTGGGTTGTATCCTCTCATTGGTACGTGCATGCATGAGGGTTACCCGTGATGACGAGGAAATGCCTGGTAAACCTAGTGGATAACCAGTGCTCTATAGCATGGGAATGAGTGGATAGTCAAGCTGGGCATATTGACGTTTTTTTTGGAGGAGAGAGTCGATAATTTTTACGTACCGTACCGTTTGTGCACTTCGGTGGTCATTGTGTGGATTTTGGCAGTATGTACATAAATCCACATTCTAACCATTTTGAGAGAGGGGAGAGTCGGGGATTTTTACGCACCGTTTGTGCACTTCGGTATTCATTGTGTGGATTTGGCAGTATGTACATTGTACAGAAATCCACATTCTAACCATTTTGAGAGAGGAGAGAGTCGGAGATTTTGTACGTACCATTTTTCACTTCGGTATTCATTGTGTGGATTTGGCAGTATGTACAGAAATCCACATTCTAACCATTTTGAGAGAGGGGAGAGTCGGAGATTTTGTACGTACCATTTTTCACTTCGGTATTCATTGTGTGGATTTGGCAGTATGTACAGAAATCCACATTCTAACCATTTTGAGAGAGGAGAGAGTCGGGGATTTTTACGTACCGTTCGTGCACTTCGGTATTCATTGTGTGGATTTGGCACTTTGTACAGAAATCCACGTTCTAACCATTTTGAGAGAGGAGAGAGTCGAACATTTTGTACGTACTATGTGTACACTTCGGTGGTCATTTTGTGGATTTGGCACTTTTATGTACAGAAATCCACATTCTAACCATTTTGAGAGAGGGGAGAGTTGGGGATTTTTACGTATACTAGTTGTACACTTCGGCATTCATTGTGTGGATTTGGCAGTATGTAGGCCTACAGAAATCCACCGTGATGATTCTTTTTCTAACCATTTTGAGAGAGGAGACAGAGAGCGTCGGGGATTTTTACGTACCATTTGTACGCCAATATGAAGAAATTCCTGGCGCCATAACTAGTGCAACCACGTAGCACACACATACAAGCCATTTGACTGTTTCCCACATGGGCACGACGTTACCGGCTGTGTGTAATAATCTATAGCATTTTGTGTGTGGAACCTTTGCAATTGAAAACAGCAAAATGGGGATTTTTCTGTCCCTATCAACGCGTTGCAGAGCGTTAGCAGTACTCTGCAGTAGCGCCTACAAATTCCTCCATTTATGCATTTTCGAGGTGCGCAATAACTTTTCTTTCTTGCACCACAATTTGATTTTAGCTGTTTGGTCGTCCCCCATTCTGTATATGAACTTTGTACATGAAATCTCCCCCAAAATAAGAGGACAAAAATTAGCAGGGCGAGCTCTGGACAAAAATGGTCATTTAGGCGGTTGCAGTACCACCGCGTCAGCACCATGTTTACCGGCCGCGCACCGCCATCGTGAACCGCCTCAATGGACGTATTTCTGGGTTGTATCCTCTCATTGGTACGTGCATGCATGAGGGTTGCCCGTGATGACGAGGAAATGGCTGGTAGACCTAGTGGATAACCGGGGAGCTATTGCATGGGAATGAGTGGGTAGTCAAGCTGGGTATATAGATGTTTTTTGGAAGGAGAGAGTCGAGAATTTTTACGCACCGTTTGTGCACTTCGGTATTCATTGTTTGGATTTGGCAGTATGTACAGAAGACCACAATTGACCATTTTGAGAGAGGAGAGAGTCGGGGATTTTTACGTACCGTTTGTGCACTTCGGTATTCATTGTGTGGATTTGGCAGATCCACATTCTAACCATTTTAGAGAGAGACGGGGATTTTTACGTACCGTTTCTGCACTTTTCGGTATTCATTGTGTGGATTTGGAAAATTTGGCAGTAAATATGGAAATCCACACATCAACCATTTCCCATGCACTTCCTGGATTGTGGGAGGGGTTAAGGCGGAAGAGGGGGGGGGGGGGACTTGTACTTTTTGGAAAGAGGCAGGGTGCGTGCTTGTGGTATCGTCGTTTACTACTAGTTCAGCTACGCTATACATTCATGTTTCAAGCTGTTAAGGAGTTGTGTTTTACAAGTAATATCCACTAGGCCCTATCCTGTTTGGTGCAAATGAAAATATTATCGTCAAGGTAATTTTGTCGTTCCCCCCCCCCCCCCCATTCCGTAGAAGACTTTTTACATGAGGAAAAAAAATAGCAGGACACAGCTGTAGCGAACTCGTGACAAAAATGGTCATTTAGGCGGTTGCATGGACGGAGTGTATCACCGCGTCAGCACCATGCTAGACCGTTGAGGTTTACCGTCCGCGCACCGCCATCGTGAACCGCCTCAATGGACGTATTTCTGGGTTGTATCCTCTCATTGGTACGTGTATGCATCCCGCGATGACGAGGAAATGGCTGGTAAACCTAGTGGATAACCAGTGCGCTATTGCATGGGAATGATTGGGTAGTCAAGCTGGGTATATAGATGTTTTTTAGGAGGAGAGAGTCGGGGATTTGTACGTACCGTTTATGCACTTCGGTATTCATTGTGTGGATTTGGCAGTATGTACAGATATCCACATTCTAACCATTTTGAGAGAGGGGAGAGTCGAGGATTTTTACGTACCGTTTGTGCATTTCGGTATTCATTGTGTGGATTTGGCACTATGTACAAAAATCCACATTCTAACCATTTTCAGGGAGGAGAG
The DNA here is from genome assembly GCA_963971285.1 of Astropecten irregularis. NCBI lineage: Eukaryota > Metazoa > Echinodermata > Asteroidea > Paxillosida > Astropectinidae > Astropecten > Astropecten irregularis. The sequence goes on along the minus strand of OZ020248.1, from coordinate 5,889,145 downwards.
AGTCGGGAATTTTTACGTACCGTTTGTGCACTTCGGTGGTCATTGTGTGGATTTGGCAGTATGCACAGAAATCCACATTCTAACCATTTTGAGAGAGGGGAGAGTCGAGGATTTTTACGTACCGTTTGTGCATTTCGGTATTCATTGTGTGGATTTGGCACTATGTACAAAAATCCACATTCTAACCATTTTCAGGGAGGAGAGAGTCGGGAATTTTTACGTACCGTTTGTGCACTTCGGTGGTTATTGTGTGGATTTGGCAGTATGCACAGAAATCCACATTCTAACCATTTTGAGAGAGGGGACAGTCGGGGATTTTTACGTACCGTTTGTGCACTTCGGTTGTCATTGTGTGGATTTGTCAGTATGTACAGAAATCCACATTCTAACCATTTTGGGAGAGGGGAGAATCTGGGATTTTTACGCACCGTTTGTGCACTTCGGTATTCATTGTGTGGATTTGGAAAATTTGGCAGTATGTATGGAAATCCACACATCAACCATCTTCCGTGGACTTCCTGGATTGGGGGAGGGGTTAAGGCGGAAGTGGGCTTGGAATATTTGGGAGGAGGGCAGGGTGCTTGTGGGGTCGTCTTTTACTAGTTCAGATAGTCAGGTACGCTATACATTAATGTTTCAAGCTGTTAAGGAGTTGTGTTTTACTAGTAATATCCACTAGGCCCTATCCTGTTTGGTGCAAATGAAAATATTATCGTCAAGGACTCAAGGTAATTTGGTCGTCCCAATTCCGTAGAAGACTTTTTACATGAAATGTTCTCCAAAACATAGGAGGAAAAAATAGCACGGCACAGAAGTGGCGAGCTCGTGACAAAAATGCTCATTTAGGCGCTTGCATGGACGGAGGGTACCGCCGCGTCAGCACCATGCTAGACCGTTGAGGTTTACCGGCCGCGTACCGCCATCGTGAACCGCCTCAATGGGCGTATTTCTGGGTTGTATCCTCTCATTGTGCGTGCATGAGGGTTACCCGTGATGATGAGCTGGGCATGTAGATGTTTTTTGGGAGGAGAGAGTCGAGAATTTTTACGCATCGTTTGTGCACTTGTACTTCGGTGGTCATTGTGTGGATTTTGACTGTTTCCCACAGTGGGTTCGACATAGCATTTTGTCAGTGGAACCTTTGCAATTGAAAACATCAAAATGGGGATTTTTCTGTGTCTTGCAATGCGTTGCAGTGCATCAGCAGTAGCGCCTACAAAATCGTCCATTTATGCATATTTGAGGTGCGCTATAACTTTTTCTTTCTTGCACCACAATTTGATTTTAACTGTGTGTTCGTCCCCCATTACATGCCGTATATTGTATGAACTTTTTACATGAAATCTCCCCCAAAATAGGAGGAAAAAATAGCATGGCACAGTAGTGGCGAGCTCGTGACAAAAATGCTCATTTAGGCGGTTGCACGGACGGAGGGTACCGCCGCGTCAGCACCATGCTAGACCGTTGAGGTTTACCGTCCGCGCACCGCCATCGTGAACCGCCTCAATGGACGTATTTCTGGGTTGTATCCTCTCATTGGTACGTACATGCATGAGGGTTACCCGTGATGATGGGGAAATGCCTGATAAACCTAGTGGATAACCAGTGCGCTTTTGTATGGGAATGAATGGGTAGTCAAGCTGGGCATATAGATGTTTTTCGGGAGGAGAGAGTCGAGAATTTTCACGTACCATTCATTATTTTGTGCACTTCGGTATTCATTGTGTGGATTTGGCAGTATGCACAGAAATCCACATTCTAACTATTTTTGAAGAGAGGAGAGAGTCTGGGATTTTTACGTACCATTTTGTACACTTCGGTATTCATTGTGTGGATTTGGCAGTATGTACAGATATCCACATTATAACCATTTTGAGAGAGGGGAGAGTTGGGGATTTTTACGAACCATTTTGTGCACGTCGGTGGTCATTGTGTGGATTTGGCAGTATGTACAGAAATCCACATTCTCTCCATTTTGAGAGAGGGGAGAGTCGGGGATTTTTACGAACCATTTTGTGCACTTTGGTGGTCATTGTGTGGATTTGGCAGTATGTACAGAAATCCACATTCTAACCATTTTGAGAGAGGGGAGAGTCGGGGATTTTTACGCACCGTTTGTGCACTTCGGTGGTCATTGTGTGGATTTGGCAGTATGTACAGAAATCCACATTCTCTCCATTTTGAGAGAGGGGAGAGTTGGGGATTTTTACGAACCATTTTGTGCACTTCGGTGGTCATTGTGTGGATTTGGCAGTATGTACAGAAATCCACATTCTAACCATTTTGAGAGAGGGGAGAGTTGGGGATTTTTACGTACTATTTGTACACTTCGGTGGTCATTGTGTGGATTTGGCAGTATGTACAGAAATCCACATTCTAACCATTTTGAGAGGGGAGAGAGTCGGGGATTTTTAGGTACCGTTTGTGCACTTCGGCATTCATTGTGTGGATTTGGCAGTATGTACAGAAATCCACATTCTAACCATTTTGAGAGAGGGGAGAGTCGGGGATTTTTACGTACTATTTGTACACTTCGGTATTCATTGTGTGGATTTGGCAGTATGTACAGAAATCCTCATTCTAACCATTTTGAGAGAGGAGAGAGTCGAGAATTTTTACGTACTATTTGTACACTTCGGTATTCATTGTGTGGATTTGGCAGTATGTACAGAAATCCACATTCTAACCATTTTGAGAGAGGGGAGAGTTGGGGATTTTTACGCACCGTTTGTACACTTCGGTATTCATTGTGTGGATTTGGCAGTATGTAGGCCTACAGAAATCCACCGTGATTCTTTTTCTAACCCGATTTTTAGAGAGGAGACAGAGAGCGTCGGGGATTTTTACGCACCATTTTGTACGCCAATATGAAGAAATTCCTGGCGCCATAACTAGTGCAACCACGTAGCACACACATACAAGTCATTTGACTGTTTCCCACATGGGCACGACGTTACCGGCTGTGTGTAATAATCTATAGCATTTTGTGTGTGGAACCTTAGCAATTGAAAACAGCAAAATGGGGATTTTTCTGTCCGTATCAACGCGTTGCAGAGCGTTAGCAGTACTCTGCAGTAGCGCCTACAAATTCCTCCATTTATGCATTTTCGAGGTGCGCAATAACTTTTCTTTGTTGCACCACAATTTGATTTTAGCTGTGTGGTCGTCCCCCATTCTGTATATGAACTTTAATGAAATCTCCCCCAAAATAAGAGGACAAATTAGCAGGGCACTAGTATTGGCGAGCTCTGGACAAAAATGGTCATTTAGGCGGTTGCATGGACGGAGGGTACCACCGCGTCAGCGCCGTACTAGACCGTTGAGGTTTACCGGCCGCGCACCGCCATCGTGAACCGCCTCAATGGACGTATTTCTGGGTTGTATCCTCTCATTGGTACGTGCATGCATGAGGGTTACCCGTGATGACGAGGAAACGCCTGGTAAATCTAGTGGATAACCAGTGCGCTATTGCATGTGAATGAGTGGGTAGTCAAGCTGGTCATATGGACGTTTTTTGGGAGGAGAGAGTCGAGAATTTTTACGTACTATTTGTACACTTCGGTATTCATTGTGTGGATTTGGCAGTATGTACAGAAATCCACATTCTAACCATTTTGAGAGAGGAGAGAGTCGAGAATTTATACGTACTATTTGTACACTTCGGTATTCATTGTGTGGATTTGGCAGTATGTACAGAAATCCACATTCTAACCATTTTGAGAGAGGAGAGAGTCGGGGATTTTACGTACCATTTGTGCACTTCGGTATTCATTGTGTGGATTTGGCAGTATGTACAGAAATCCACATTCTAACCATTTTGAGAGAGGAGAGAGTCGAGAATTTATACGTACTATTTGTACACTTCGGTATTCATTGTGTGGATTTGGCAGTATGTACAGAAATCCACATTCTAACCATTTTGAGAGAGGGGAGAGTCGGGGATTTTTACGTACCGTTTGTGCACTTCGGTATTCATTGTGTGGATTTGGCAGTATGTACAGAAATCCACATTCTAAACATTTTGAGAGGGGAGAGTTGGGGATTTTTACGCACCGTTTGTGCACTTCGGTATTCATTGTGTGGATTTAGCAGTATGTACAGAAATCCACATTCTAACCATTTTGAGAGAGGCGAGACAGGGATTTTTCATTTACGCACCGTTTCCGCACTTTTCGGTATTCATTGCGTGGATTTGGAAAATTTGGCAGTAAATATGGAAATCTACTTATCAACCAACCATTTCCCATGCACTTCCTGGATTGTGGGAGGGGTTTAGGCGGAAGGGGGGCTTGGGCTTTTTGGAAAGAGGCAGGGTGCGTGCTTGTGGTGTCGTCTTTTACTACTAGTTTAGCTACGCTATACATTAATGTTTCAAGCTGTTAAGGAGTTGTGTTTTACTAGTAATATCCACAATATCCACTAGGCCCTATCCTGTTTGGTGCAAATGAAAAGTGGCGAGCTCGTGACGAAAATGCTCATTTTAGGCGGTTACATGGATGGAGGGTAACACCGCGTCAGCACCATGCTAGACCGTTGAGGTTTACTTACCGTCCGCGTACCGCCATCGTGAACCGCCTCAATGGACGTATTTCTGGGTTGTATCCTCTCATTGGTACGTGCATGCATGAGGGTTACCCGTGATGATGAGGAAACGCCTGGTAAATCTAGTGGATAACCAGTGCGCTATGGTATGAGAATGAGTGGGTAGTCAAGCTGGTCATATAAACGTTATTTTTGGGAGGAGAGAGTCGAGAATTTTTACGCACCCATTTGTGCACTTCGGTGGTCATTGTGTGGATTTGGCAGTGGGAACAGGAAAATCCACATATTAACCATTTTGAGAGAGGGGAGAGTTGGGTATTTCTTGGAATGGTTGGAGTAGAGCAGGGTGCTTGTGGACCCAGGGAGTCATGTTCTACTAGTTCAGCTATATCTATGTTTCAGGCTGTTAATTAAGGGGGTATGACTAGGTCCTATCATGTGTTATTGGTGCAAATGAATTTTATCGTCGAGGTATTGGTGTTGTCCTTCTGTTACTTTTGAGCCATGCATGTAATTAATGTAATGGGGTTTTTACTTTCAACTATTTTGGCATTGTTGAGGTATACAGTCGGTATCTTAATTTTAAGTTTCACAACGTCAGCAGAGGTACTGACAACACCTCGTACATAGTCATTATTTAAAGTGCAGTAGCAGTGTGTCGCCTACAAATTCCTCCATTTATGCATGTTTGAGGTGCGCTACAACTTTTCCTTCTTGCACCACAAACTGATTTTAGATGTGTGGTCGTCGTACCTCATTCCGTAGAAAACTTTTTACATGAAATGTTCCCCAAAATATAGGAGGAAAAAATAGGAGGGCACAGCAGTAGCGAACTCGTGACGAAAATGCTCATTTAGGCGGTTTCATGGACGGAGGGTACCGCCGCGTCAGCACCATGCTAGACCGTTGAGGTTTACCGGTGTCACGAGCTCAGGTGACCGGCGTGCCGAGGTGACCGGGTTACGAAACCGGTCAGCTAGGCATGTGACGAAGACGGGCTGAACTGCCCGGCGTGCCGAGTTGGCCGGTAGTATACGTTAAAAAGAATGGTTGCGTGTGTGTCCCTTCCTCCATGGTGAAAGTAAGTAAAGGGAGCAGTAAATAGACACCATGACAGCCACACATGTGGTAGAGTGATTAACGCCTGTGTAGGGATCTATAGAGCATGGAGGTAGGAAAAGAGGGACATCGTTTCCTAGTCATACATGTCTTTTCTACTGCAGAAGTCCTCAGACCTGCGGGTGTGGGGGGGGGGGGGGGGGGGGTCGTACGTTCATTGTACGTTTGCGCTAAGATTTACAAAATATGAAAATTCAACACCCCACCCCGTGATCCACGTCGATGGTGCTTTTATCATATTGGTCCATGAATTGTTTACATAAGGAGATGTAGTTGAGCAAGGGATGTTTTTCTCTCAGTCAAGGAAAACCTCGATCTACTAGTACTAGGCATGTCAGCCCAGTAGATCGAGACCCTTCGGTGTTCCATGCATTATTTTGCTGTGATTTTATTATACAGTTCATTCCGTGAGCCTAATTCCAATATAATTTCCATTGTAATTTGGAAATTCAAACTTTGATGTTTACTTAATACAATTGCCTTTTCCCTATTGTCTTTTATAGCTATTCATAATCCATCCCCATTTTGATATTCTAAACTGAGCGAATGGAGACGATCACCACTTAAAATATTTTTACCACCACACTAGGATAAGTATAAAGGCTTGTCGCTGCTTACAGACCCCTTACTATCTTTTCTATCAACAATCAGATCAGATAATTGACCACAAGGTCACGAGTGGTCAGTTTGGCCAATGCTCCTGCTCCAGCGGCCCAAGGCCAGGGCACACCAGACTCAGCACACCAATAAAATGGACCAATTTTCGTCTTGTTTTGCGCAAGCATGGTGTGACGTTTCAGCTCCTTATTGGTCTGCCGCACGCAGTGGGGCAGCTCGGCACGCCGGTCGCCTGAGCTCGTGACACCTGTCGGCCACGCACCGCCATCGTGAACCGCCTCAATGGACGTATTTCTGGGTTGTATCCTCTCATTGGTACGTGCATGCATGCATGCATGAGGGTTACTCGTGATGACAAGGAAATGGCTGGTAAACTTAGTGGATAACCAGTGCGCTATGGCATGGGAATGAGTGGGTAGTCAAGCTGGGCATATGGACGTTTTTTGGGAGGAGAGAGTCGGGGATTTTTATGCACCGTTTGTGCACTTCGGTATTCATTGTGTGGATTTGGCAGTATTGTACAGAAGACCACAATTGACCATTTTGAGAGAGGGGAGAGTCGGGAAATTTTTAGCTACCGTTTGTGCACTTGGCGGTATTCATTGTGTGGATTTGGAAAATTTGGCAGTATGTATGAAAATCCACACATCAACCATTTCCCATATGTGCACTTCCTGGATTGGGGAGGGGTTAAGGCGGATGGGGAACTTGGACTTTATGGAAGGAGGGCACTGGTGCTTGTGCCAGTTGTGGAGTCGTCTTTTACTAATGTTTCAAGCTGGTAAGGAGTTGTGTTTTACAAGTAATATCCACTAGGAGTAGGCCCTATCGTGTTTGGTGCAAATGAAAATATATCGTCAAGGTGATTTTGTCGTTCCCCCATTCCGTAGAAGACTTTTTACATGAAATGTTCTCCAAAACATAGGAGGAAAAAATAGCAGGGCACAGCAGTAGCGAACTCGTGACAAAAATGCTCATTTAGGCGGTTGCATGGACGGAGAATACCGCCGCGTCAGCATCATGCTAGAGTGCTAGACTGTTGAGGTTTACCGTCCGCGCACAGCCATCGTGAACCGCCTCAATGGACGTATTTCTGGGTTGTATCCTCTCATTGGTACGTGCATGCATGAGGGTTACCCGTGATGACGAGGAAATGGCTGGTAAACCTAGTGGATAACCATTGCGCTATGGTATGGGAATGAGTGGGTTGTCAAGCTGGGCATATGGATGTTTTTTGGGAGGAGAGAGTCGAGAATTTCTACGTGCCGTTTGTGCACTTCGGTATTCATTGTGTGGATTTGGCAGTATGTACAGAAATCCACATTCTAACCATTTTTGAGAGAGGAGAGAGTCGGGGATTTTTACGTACCATTTGTACGCCAATATGAAGAAATTCTTAGCGCCAACTTACCTAAGCACAACTAGTACAACAGCACACGCATACAAATTCCTGGCGCTATAACTAGTGTAACCACGTAGCACACACATACAAGCCATTTGACTGTTTCCCACATGGGCTCGACGTAACCGGCTGTGTGTAATAATCAATATCATTTTGTATGGAACCTTTGCAATTGAAAACAGCAAAACGGGGATTTTTCTGTGTCTTGCAACGCGTTGCAGAGCGTTAACAGTAGCGCCTACAAATTCCTCCATTTATGCATGTTCGAGGTGCGCAATAACTTTTCTTTCTTGCGCCACAATTTGTATTGATTTTAACTGTGTGGTCGTCCCCCTTACATTCCGTATATTATATGAACCTTTTACATGAAATCTCCCCCCAAATAGGAGGGGAAAAGAGCATGGCACAGTAGTGGCGAGCTCTTGACAAAAATGCTCATTTAGACGGTTGCAAACACGGAGGGTGGTACCGCCGCGCCATCACCATGCTAGCTAGACCCGTTGAGATTTACCGTCCGCGCACCGCCATCGTGAACCGCCTCAATGGACGTATTTCTGGGTTGTATCCTCTCATTGGTACGTGCATGCATGAGGGTTACCCGTGATGACGAGGAAATGCCTGGTAAACCTAGTGGATAACCAGTGCGCTATGGCATGGGAATGAGTGGGTAGTCAAGCTGGGCATGTAGATGTTTTTTTAGGAGGAGAGAGTCAAGAATTTTTACGCACCGTTTGTGTACTTCGGTGGTCATTGTGTGGATTTGGCAGTATGTACAGAAATCCACATTCTAACCATTTTGAGAGAGGGGAGAGTCGGGGATTTTTACGAACCGTTTGTGCACTTCGGTATTCATTGTGTGGATTTGGCAGTATGTACAGAAATCCACATTCTAACCATTTTGAGAAAGGGAGAGTCGGGGATTTTTACGCACCATTTGTGCACTTCGGTATTCATTGTGTGGATTTGGCAGTATGTACAGAAATCCACATTCTAACCATTTTGAGAGAGGAGAGAGTTGGGGATTTTTACGTACCGTGCACTTCGGTATTCATTGTGTGGATTTGGCAGTATGTACAGAAATCCACATTCTAACCATTTTGAGAGAGGGGAGAGTCGGGGATTTTTACGAACCGTTTGTGCACTTCGGTATTCATTGGTGGATTTGGCAGTATGTACAGAAATCCACATTATAACCATTTTGAGAGAGGGAGAGTCGGGGATTTTTACGTACCATTTGTGCACTTCAGTATTCATTGTGTGGATTTGGCAGAATGTACTGAAATCCACATATTAACCATTTCACATGCAATTGTTATTTCCTTGATTGGGGAGGGGCTTATTTCATTATTAGGCGGGAGGGAGGAGGTCTTGGAATTTCGGGAAGGTTCAACTACTAAGTTTCTCTGTTAAGGAAGCGTGTTTTACAACTCAGTTAGTTTCATAGTTCGGTATCCGATATCATGTTTTATTGGTGCAGATAAATCTATCGACGATGTTTTGTTGGCATTGTCGTTTTGTTACTTTTGAGCCATTGGGTTTGATTTTCAACTCTCATTTGGGCAGTACAGTCGTATTAACATAATCATTATTATAACAACCTGATGAAGTGATACCATATGAAGGTATAATACCTGATTGGTATTATTAATGGTCACAGAACAGCACTCGCACTTTGCCAAATCCAATAATGTACATAAATAACAAACCTGTAAGTCACCGACTCAATTTGGCTTATAAAACATACAGAATGGTTCGTGATGATCTTACCCTGAGATCAAAACTATTTTCGGTCGTCGTGTTACTAATTTCTGGATTTATAAATACACCAATCCAGGCGGAAATATATAAGCAGCTGGACGTAACCGGCTGTGTGTAATAATAATCAATAGCATTTTTTGTCCGGGGGTTTGGGGGGGGGGGGGGTGCCGGCTTCTACACAGTCATGTAAAGATGAACAAGTGGTTCTTCAATTGTACCCTACGAATATTTTTTGGGGGTTACAATTTCGACAAATTTGTCGCACGTCATCAGTTCGAACATGCACAGAATTGTTGAAGAGTCGATACGTTTGTGCACTCTTAAAAATCCCCACGCGCATTAGCAATGAGCCCCTGTACAAACCATATAACGAAGTCTGGAAGCTTGACCGCATGTCACTGACTATACCAAACGACTGTTACAGTCACGCTTATAGGAAAGCCCGCAGAGTCTGCATGGACAAAAATGAGTTGTGGCATGGAATGGTCATAGATTATGTCTGGCATAGCCAGTCAAATCCGGTCAAGTTCCCAGCCTTCGCGCATAGGTTTGTGCATGGGACCACTGCTAAAGCGCGCGGGGATTTTTTTTTTCAGTGTACAAGGGTGTATACCGCTATTAAATAATTTCCCATAGGCTCCCACGCAAAATGGCCAATTAAAAACAATAATTACAAATACTCACAGGTTTCTGAGGCAATCAATAACACGGCAAAATAAAGGTGAAAAATTCAATTTTCATTTTCTTTTCAATTTTGAAGAGGTTAACCGATGACTTTTTGCTGAAAAGTACATTCAAAGAAAAATACCCCTAAAACGGCCGAATTGACCGGTGCCCCTCCACTACAGGGCAAAATAGAGCGAATTTAGGGCCCGATTTCATCCAAACGGCCCAAAGGTAAAAAGCTCAAACTCTGGTGATCGGGTTCCATCCATTTTATCTACAAGACTTCCCACGTAGGGTTCACCAGACGCTTTAAGAGAAAAGATTTTGAGGGCATACAAAACATTTCTGAGCTCCGAGGACCGATTTGGGCCTATATAGTGGTCTGCACCCTGCAGTCTGTCTGCGAATACCAAATACATGTGTAGTTATAGGGTCATTCGACGCCAAATTGTGATGCAAAATCTTTGCTCGATTTTTGCGTTGGGTTCTTTTGCAGTGAGATTTTAACTTAAAAATAGCTGTGCTGAATTAGCCCTAAACTTAAGCTCGTGTGGGCCCGTATTATTTGTGTTTTGTTTTACCCAAATGCAGGTTATTTATTGTAATGTGCATAATTAACCCCTTGTGCACCCAAGCGGTTATACGAATCTTATGATAGAAAAGAAAAGAATGGATATAAACGATATTTCAAAAATATTAGAATGCAATAATGAGTTTAGTTGCTCAGAGTCCTAACGTAAGACTTATTTAAGCATCAGTTGTAGCTTTTTCCCACTGCAGTACCCATTGCCACAAATTTCATCTCAAATTTCCGCCCAAACCACAATTTCAATGAGAGAGGTTATATGCTGTGCATGTTCAAGTTCAAACAAAAGAGCACATGATATAGACCGAACCGACGGCATGATATAACTGTCCGCCATTACTGCAGCGTCCCCGTATGTCTTTTGTCCGACACCAAAAGAATTTACGCTCCGCCGTTCTACGTCCCATAATTAGGGGACATACACCCTGCAGTATAGAGTGCGGCGGATATAAATCTTTTGTTGCCAGCAGACAAAAGGCAGGTGGGGACACTGCAGTAATGGCGGGTGTTTTCCCTCATGGTTGCGCCGTCGGGGTGCAGACCAGTAAATAATTTCGGTATCATAATTTCCCATACGGCTCCCATGCTAAATGGCCAATTTCAATTTTTTTTTATTAATACTCAGAAGTTTCTCAGACACTCAAGCTATACACCAAAATGAAGCTGAAAACTTAACTTTTCCTTTTCCTTTCAATTGTTTATAGGGTGACCACTGACTTTTTGAGAAAAAGCCATCCAAAGGAAAATACCCGGCAAACGGCCATGTCGACTGGTGCCAGACTAAAAAAATGTACCCCTCCCCTACAGGCCAAAGTAGAGCGAGTTTTGGGCCCGATTTCATCCAAACGGCTCAAAGTTGAAAGTCCAAACTCTGGTGATCGGGTTCCATCAATTTTCTTTACAAGACTTCCCATGTAGGGCCAAGCAAATGATTTTATAAAAAATATTTTAAGGGTATACAAAAAATTAATGAGCTCCGCGGACTGATTTGGACCTATTTACTGGTCTGCACCCGTCGGATCGGTGTATAATTATTTCATTGGACAAACATCGGAAACAAACCACACTTTCGTGCACAAACACATGGGGATGCGAATCCTTGTTAAAGTTTTATTAGCATAAATTACACTTTTTTTTAACTGAAAGTAAAAAATAAAGGACAATCCGAATCTGTAAAGTAAACTCAAAGCAAACGAAAAAGACGAAAATAATGTATACAAGAACTGAGACAGAAATTGCTAAACTTAAAAATTGTCAAGTGATAAATTCTAAGTCTATTTGTTCTTTCACAGTTGATTAATTGTTTTAAGCCAATTCAATTAATATAAAAACCCAGAAAAAAAGACATACAAAGCTTGAGACTTTCCTCAGAAATTTAAACACAAAAATACAATGCTCAGCATGGTGTTATTAATTTTGTTTATATATACATGTCACAAGTAATACCAATTACGTCAATTTATTAATAAGTTCAGCCCCAAAACCATAATAAAGATCCACCACAAATGCGTATTCAGCATAAACAACAAGAACTGGCAAAAGTTTTAAACGTAGCTATACGTGGCGTAAGTTGTTATACAAAATATGTAAGAAATAACATGAACCCTTAATACAGCGCCATTCAAACTTCGTCATTAAACGAAAATGGACTCAAATTTTAGTATAATAATGTACCGTGAAATGGCTGTTTTTTCTAAACGCTACAATCTGTTTCAATTGCTCAGTGCAATTATATTTTTATCTGAAAGACTTCTAGTGGTCGCGAGTTATGCCTTCCAAAAGGTATATATTCTTGGCAGGTTAATTAAACTCTTATTCTTCTTCGAGTTTTTCATAAGTATTTTTATCATTATTATTTATTATTATTATACATAAGCACATCATCTTAATTAATATGTGCACAATTCATCGCTGTTCTTTTCATACATGTTAATTTCGTCTTCTTGCTTCGTGTAAATGTCTTTGACATTTTCGTTTTGTCTTCTTAAAATACAAAATGAAACTTGAAATACATATATCTAGATACCGTGTTTATTATGGTAAAATGCCGTGTAATGCTTGATATATCCCTGTGATGTCACCTTTCGTGACCTTTGTGATTTGTTCAATGTCATCGGTTTTAATAATCACAAACAACATGAGAAACGAATCTCTGTTTCTATAAGAAACAAATCTTTGACTCTGTTTCTCAAAACACAAGTACAGAAAAAACCAACATAATACCTTTGTGCATAGTAACTTTTGTGTCAAGTTCGATAAGAAGAATAAACTGCAAAGCATACCAGCATTGCTATATTTTTTTTAAATAATATTTATGATATACCAAAAAGTGCACCACTGGAAACAACATAGATGGGTACTGGAGGTACATTACGGTACACTCTTAACAAACCGTGCATTAGAAATTGAGAACACTGCAAGAGCACTGCCAGAACACTGCCAGAACACTGCCAGAGCACTGCCAGAACACTGCCAGAGCACTGCCAGAGCACTGCCAGAGCACTGCCAGAGCACTGCCAGAGCACTGCCAGAGCACTGCCAGAGCACTGTCAGAGCACAGCCAGAACACTGCCACAGCACTGCCAGAGCACTGCCAGAGCACTGCCACAGAACTCTGCAAGGACACTGCCAGGATACTGCCAGAACACTGCCTGGACACTGCAAGGACACTGCCAGAGCACTGCCAGAACACAGCCAGAACGCCGCCAGAGCACTGCCAGGGCACTGCCAGAACACAGCCAGAACGCCGCCAGAGCACCGAAAGAGCACTGCCAGAACACTGCCAGGGCACTGTCAGAACACTGCCAGACCACTGCCAGAGCACTGTCAGACCACTGCCAGAGCACTGCCAGGCAGCATGGCTAGACACTTTGTTACACCATTGGTACACCGTGTGCACTATCATGTTGAACAAGGGGTACAGTTTGAAAACTCGACATCGGTATAACAGGTGCATACACCAAGTGCACATCATGTACGTGCACCTTAAGTATTCCAATTTACAACGTGATACAAACAATGTGACCCTCATGACGTTACTACCAGCACGTCTGTCAAGTGTCAACTTCAACTGCAAAGCAGAACATGAACCCATAATTATCTTCAAGCAATTTTTGCTAAACTGAATGCAGATACATGCATATGGAATATTGTAGTATTAAGCATGTTTATATAAAAAAGACTAGAGCAAGCCTCAGTCAAATCTGTGTATAGCAGCCGGCTATCAGACCAATGGAATGTTATACAAGGTAGGTGATACACAGTTTGCCACGTATGTGGGTACAAGTTACTGCAAGGGGTTAGTCACCAAAATGGTCATCAAATTGGCTAGTCTAAGGTTTGAGTGATGCAAAGTTCCTTTACATGGTTTATTGAAATGGTCGTATAAAAAACTACAAAAAGAACTTTAGAACTCCCATAGAGTGCTCTTCTTCATCTCTGTTCCAGTTGCTCTCAACTCGCCATGCTGTTTGCCTTCTAGAAGTTTGCCGTTGGAAGCGCGGATGAGGAAGTGCGACCTCTTCATAAACTCCAGGGTGAACTTCTCAGGGGTGCCCTCACTCAGGACATAGTTGCCCTGGTCGTCGGCGGTCCATGCCGTGTTTGGATCGCTACCTGGAATGAAATACAAGAGGAGAATTAGACATGGATCTTCAGAATGACAGGATAGGCCTTATTCATGGTGCATCCATCCTGCATTCGAAGCAGTGCAATCAAAGTGGGTTCAATGTAGTCTGGTACCCGTTTTCTTCACAAGTAAGGCAACAAGACAGATGCGACGTGAACAAGGCGTATAGCATGCCATCTGAGGACAGAGGCTGTCCACGGAGCAGCCTTTTGGGAAATCACCTCCCAATGATGACGGATACACTCGTGAGTCTTGACAGACAATCTTAAAACACAGGCAGGAATTACTTACTTCTGAAGATGTACGTGCCGTCGTTCTCATATGACACCTGGATGACCTCATTGTCCACCATTGTCCGGTTGCACTCGACCATCTTCCTCAGTCCGATGAAGCCATGCTCCCCCTTCAGCACCAGGTTGGGCCGGTTGGTCAGCTTGAAGCGGAAGGTCTCATCATTGCCGACTTCACTGCTGGATGCAGCCAGGGGTGCCTTACCCTTGGCATTCAAGTACTTGCCGTTGGACTTGGCACGCAAGGCCATGGTGCCGACCTCCTCGCTGTAGACGAACTCAAAAAGGCAGGCATCGGCTCTAGAAAGATAGAAATGTTGAGAAGCAAGACTGGTAATTAGAAGATTTGAAATAAAAAACACAAATGAGGTAGAGGAACCAACATTGGACAGCCTTCAGCTTTCGACATGAGAGAAACAAGAAAGGAAAAGATCACCCCAATGAATAGCACAAACGAGGAAGTAAATAACATAAAAGTAAGGAAATTGGATATGCTGACAGTACAGAAGAGGAAGCTCCCAGAATGAAGTAACGACGGAAGAAGCATACACCATGACACAAATACCATCAGGAAGCCCTGGGCTGAGCGAGAGGACAGATTGAGAGATGACACAGGAAATACACTGACCAACAAGGGATGAGGATGTGGCTGTGGGAAGAGGAACGAATCCAGAGATCCGGGAAGAGGAAGGGCCTAAAGATGAGATCCAGGACTGGTTGAAAGCAGTGCATCAGGCTCAGCTTCAAGTAAGCCTATACCTTAACTTAATGGTGATTGTCAAGATATGATTGCCATGTCATACAGACAATAACTGTCATCATAATTAACAGACCTGTCTAAATAAACCTCATTGAAAAGTGAACAAAGAAAAACTGACTGGAGCTGCGAGGCTCGAACCGGCGACCTCCTGAACACCCGCACAGGCGCCCTACCAACTGAACCATCCAGCCCTAGGTTGGTGGTGACCCCAATAGTCAATCATAAGGTTGTCTGAGAAGAAGACTGTTTGGAGAAGACTGGTTGCCAAACTCCTCAGTAGTGCCCCTACTGTCAACTAGACTACGGTATAGGATGAGTATGATTAGGTTTGTCAGCCCAAACCCTCCGACCTCAGGCTGATTCCATGTTCAAGTTGTAAGATTTGAATCCAGTCATAGGACTATATACTCACTTGGACGTGCCCTTGGTGTGGATGGCCTGTTTGCTGTCCATAGTCCAGTAGCCTCCCTTGCCACGAATCGCCCACTCGTTGGTCTTGCCCACACCGCATTCCAGCTGGAAGATTTCACTTTTCTCCTCATCCTCTTGGTTGGCTGCCAACTGAGCTTCTGTAGAGTGGAAAGAAAAAGGAAGAAAATGCAATTAAAACTTATCATGAATATTAAATTCGTAACTATACTATCCGAATCGTAGGACGTATGATGCATTGCAGCCCTACGCAGGATACGATGGGTTATCCTTTGTAAGTCGAGTTACGATCGATCGTATACGGCTTCGTGAAATCGACCCCTGGTGTCAAACCAGCAAATATCATAGCTATCAACCGGACATCCCTGGTCTCCGAATTATGCATAATACTGGTATATAATATCCCTGGATTGGTTGGAGGAAACAAATTCAACACCCAAGGGGTTTAATGAACCAGGAACTTTCCTAATAAACGTTATTCTTAGTTTGGATCAATTCCATGAAGTCAAATTCCAGTCACCATTAAGTATCATCATTCAGTCTTCAAATCCAACCCAATTTCATCGGAGTAAGCAAATATCTTTGCATGTTTATGAAATTCGACTGTCATGATTATTATGTTCCCCTTTTTCAGCATTTTCAGCTCTATCATTATAACCATCGAAAATCTGCTGCAGTCCGTGTACACAAAATTCTATAGGCAGTGGAAACTATTCTGTACATGCAGAGAAGAAATACATAAAGTTTGGCGAGACTTAATACATTTTACACCTGGCAACTTTTTGTCGACAGAGGTTGAAGTTGATTACAAATCATTATTCAAAATAGCTGCGAATGTAAAAAATTATGATTTGGTCGGCCCTATTTAGTGTAGTGCGCCCCCTACATTTTGAGCTAGAAACACTCTCCTCTTCACCTAGGTAATTTTTCTTTCCTTCCTTTTTTGTCTTTTATTTTTATATCCACATAAAAATATTTTAGGAACTTAAAATTAGAAATATGACAGAGGAAAAGTATGGAATATCATTCGATTCTTAAAGGCATAACAGTGCAGGATTGGTAACATACCCAAACAGAAATGTTCATAGATTAACGTATAACTTTCAGTGTGTGAAGATGGTGCTGATAGAAAATATCGTTAAAATATTTCCACCTGGCATGATGGTATATTTATCCACAAATAAGTAAAACAAGACCGAAAACATTTTTGATCCCGGGTTAAGATCAAAACCATTCTTTATGTTTTGTTAGAATTTTCGCTTTTTCCTCGTGACTCAAATAATGTCGGATTGAGCTCAGATTTTCACAGGTGTGATATTTTATGTATTGTAGCCTACGTGTTGGATTAGGCAAAGTGAGAGTGCTGTTGTGACCAATTTACCAATCATGTATTATACCTTTAATTGAGGCGAATACCTTACATCCATCTTCTTAAAAAGCAATTAAGTGAGAATAGAAAAAACCCTATTAGTCTCAGCTGGTTAAACTCGTCTTCATTCAGTCTACGTGTATACAACAGATTCACAATGACATTACTTCATCACCTTGTCTGGCACCATGACGTAATATCACCCATATGTCATTATCCCAACTGATTGCATTTTGACACATATTTAACTAACCGGCAGAAGTGGATCATTAAAGATGGCATTGGTACGTGTATACGATCTTTGATTCTATATCAAGGAAGCATTGGCAAACATGTGTCCGGATTTTGGGCCAAGCATGCAGATTATGGTTTTTGTATAGAAGAACGCTTTCAGTGTTAACAAAATTCTTGTTCAGGTGGTGGTTAGAGAAAGCTTCCTCTATGGTTAGACCATCCTTCCTTCCTCCAGGCTCCATGGTTGGATTGGTTACATGGGTGAATTCTGACCTGGGACACTGATGCACGCCTCCTAAACCACACTTCTTACGTACATCACTCACTGAAAGATTTTGAATTTCTTGGAAATGATTTGGGCGCGTAATCGCGTACTATTACCAAGATCCAAGCTGTTTAAAATAAATATTTGCTTGGAGTTTAAAGGAGAGCCACGCGTTTCGATCCTGCAGGATCTTTTATACTTATAGAAGGCCAAAATGTATCTAAATCCACATTTAGCCTTCGATTAAAGATCCATCTAGGATCGAAACGCGTCAGACCCTCCTAACTCCAAGCATTTCACAAATTTCAGGTCATTATTTTGGCTGATGCATGAGCAGCTTGCAGCAGCTTATTACTATAGCCTACTTGTATTAAAATAAACATTATGGCCAAACCCATTCGCGCTACTGGTAAGCCAAATAGAATACAATGTATGTGAACCATTCATTCGTTACAAACACATGCAATTCATCAGGCGCGGTTCTAGAGTCAAAATTGTTGGGGGGCTAGAAGAGCCATTATTTTTTTTTTTGGGGGGGGGGGGGGGGGGGCTAGAAGACCCAATATTTTGGGTTCTTCTAACACTCGCTATTGCTATGTCTTATTAGGAGTCGAAAAACATGCACATTATAGCCCACACAACGCTTTTTTTAATGTAATTGGCGCTTAATAACTGAAAAATCCAGTATTTTCAAGATTTTTTTTTTCACTTGCATTTTTTTTTGGGGGGGATAGACAAACAATTGGGGGGGGGGGGGGGGCTACAGCCCCCCCCCCCCCCAGCCCCCGTAGAACCGCGCCTGCAATTCATACAGACTTTTCATAATGTTGCCCTTAAACACGTTAATATAGGAACATTCTTCCAGACTTAGTCATTCCATAGGGATAGGTTTATTATTGTACGTCTCATGGCCATTCTATTTTACCCCAAACAGACCTGCCTTTGTCTGCACCACAATGACTTGATATTTTGTTGGTTTGTGGTGAACTGCGAACAAGGATTTTTATTCTCTCAAACCTGCAATTACTGAACGTCCTCAGGGGATAAAAATGTTTCTGCTGATCAGATGTCAGCAGTGTGTTCAATTATTTTGTTTGGTCAAAACTTTTGATCAAGAGAGAATGAGACAAAATTATTTACTGAAAGTATTTGCTATCGATGGATTTATTATGATTATGAGTGAGGGCGGGTTGAAGCCGCGCATGCTAAATTATATACTGCACCCGAGGTGTGTTTCCCACCAAAAAAAGAACGCCGACTTGAACAATTCTGGACGTAACGTCCACATGTATTTTATAATCTGTTTTCTGCCATTCGTCTGAAAAATATAATATCATTTTCACATTGGCACTCCTCAATATCACTGTGTAGACCGTGGTTAGTCGAATTTTAGTTCAGACTTTCTAGAACCCTACACAATATCACAGGCGGTCAGGTGAAAGCTTCACTAAACTTGGCAGTTTAACAAAATGCTAATGGGAGGTTTATGCCCGTGGTTTGACTTTCAGCACCTCTAATGTCTAAATTCCTTCCGTCAGAATTCCTCATTGGCCCTGCAAAGACCTCTGCAGGATTCATAATCGTTCAACCCCCTTGGAGGAGAGAGTAAATTGGGCCAAGTATCAGTTAACACTACGACAGGGACCTGGGCTCTGAAGCCAATAGTTCTGATACTAGTGAATGTTTTATCTAAACCGAAGTCTTCGAATAACCCTTTTGATCACACTGGTTAGATGTGGCAATTATCAACGTTTCGTGATACAAGGGTTTTCAAATGCAAAAGTACACCGTTCAATGTCCAACCATAGAGTAAGGAAGAGACAACCATAGAGCTAGCTTGGAAGTCTATGACCCAACCATCTCAGAAGCCTTTTGCTATAACAGCGCTAAGTATTAAACCGGCCGACGAAAGGGTGTATTCTTAAATCAAGGCGCCGTGAGTTCGGAACATGTTTTATGCACGAGGACACCAATAATATAAATTGTGTCTACTCGTCGCGATAAATCAAACGCGTCTTGAGCGACGGCTTGACAATCATACCACACGGATGAAAGGTTTGCACATTAATGGCCCCCGTAAATAAGATTACTACATCGGCGGTCTCTGGCACAAAAATGGAATGCCGTTTATGGCAACTTATGGGAATGATATACCATACAGCTCTATGGATATACCATTGAGAATGTGATACCTCGATATTTTTGACGTGAACTCGAAGCTATAGGTGCTATTGCAACATCAAAGAACGCTTGCAATTCATTGCATATTATTTATTCACCTGTGCATTTCTTTACGAACACCTTTGGGGAAATATCTTACGGGAATGGAAGCAGGTCTCTAATTGGCGTTAAATTACCTTTAACTGAACATTTTGTTGGCGACACGATCGTCCCCGGCGATTTGTCAAACAAGTTGCTGACTATACACTACAAAAATAGCTTTGTTGAAATGTCATTGCAGCCCATGCATATCTGCTGGTAATTCGTTTTGAAACATCATACCATGTTCGTGGTACAATGCAAAACACACGTTTACATTAACAAAATGGTATATCTGCACATATGCAATATGTTGCAGGGGTTATGGTGTCATGGCTATTGGGCGTGTTTACCATACGATTCCTCAATAGGTAAACTCAGATAAAGTCGGTCTTAACATTTACAAAACCATGGCCTGATAATGTTTTTCAATCCTGGATTCCATTTCATCTGATTGACAATACGCGTCCAATTTTAGTAAAAGCCGCATATTGGACTAGTTACTCTCTATCTGTGTTCAATTTACAACCGAAGTTTGTTACCTAATACAAACAGCTACCTCCGAGCATAGAGTCTCTTCCTTACTCTATTCATAACAGACTTGAAAGGTAACTTGGGTTTTTGCCCAAGAAATGCAGATTCATGGGCAACACAATCAAGAAGATACATTAATAGTCATCTGTGAAATTTCCAGTCCCATACGGTACCCACTTTTTTGAGAAAACAGTGAACAACGACGCTCTTTATAGTCACTGTCTTTTCAAATATATCACAGGAGTTTTGATTTCCCTGAGATCAAAACGGTTTGTGGTCTTTGGTTTCTACTCTTTTATGGATAAATACAGCATTTCACTATCAGGCAGAAAAACGGTATGTTTCTACGTACCATCAGTCACCTTTATAAGTTATTATAAGCAAATCTGTGAAGATTTCTGTTTTGGTATGCTACCAAAGTATGATATAGGCCTACCTTTAACTTCCTTACTTTTCCTTCCTCTATACTCTAATGCAGCAAGCACGCCAATACATTTTGGCAGTAAGGGTAGATCATAGAGTTAGATGTGCCACGCGAATTCATCTAATTTTTTCTCTAAACCGAACGTCCGGTGTCCTTGTGCTGTAATCAGTACCACACATAGCACACCACCGAAAGGTATTAAAAAGGAATACTGGCGGAACTCCAGTGTTCTTCAACGTGCACCGGAATCACCACCCTGGTTAAGGAAGCCAGCACTTAACTCACCCTCAGTAGACCTACATCTTACCCGGGAAGGTGAACAGGATCCAGGATCCTTGTTATATCAAACTTATTCCAACGGGGAACATCTGACCCCCAATGTTTTTTTAAGGGGAAATTTGATAAATGTATTTTCAATATGGAATGGCAATTATATTCCGTGCCACTGGCATGGCAGAAATCGTTGCCATAAAATTTAGTGAAATTGGTAGGTAAAAAATAAATAATAAGACTATTGACCCATAGAGCTACATATAAGGTAGGCCTATATGAAAACGACTTCTGAGTTATTACTCTCTACTTCAATGTGGCCAATTTACCTCTTGTCATAGGGATTGGTAAATCCACCAAAAAAACGACATTAGATTGATTTATAAATTAAAAATGGTTCCCTTGTATCAAACGTGCTTGGAAGAACTAAATCTGAAGAAGACATAAGTTATAGAACGATCTGTTTTGTCAATACAAAGAATTCCAAACCTTCTTGAGGTTAAAATACCCTTTTTGCAAACCAGGGTCAAGTTCAACACATCTTATCTTTACAAGATAATTCCCAACCTTCAAAATGCCAATATCATGGACGATTAACACTATACAAGCATATTGCATGTATTACAGTATTTACATTGAACAAAACGAGCTTAACTTGAAGTGTCCTCCTTAAAATTCCAAGGCGACTTGTAATGAGTCTAAGAACAACCACACTGCACTTCCATCATGCATAAGTACATACCCAGACAAACGGCATGAATTAACACAAAGGAGTCATGAAGCGCATCGTCTGTGTTATGCAGTAAGACGGTCCCATGTGCCTTTGCAATCAAATGACTAACATGTGTTTCAAACCGCGTGCTATGGACCGTGGAATGAATTATAATATTTCCACAAAACGCAATCTAAAATTGAATGCTGCACCTACACTTAAGTCAAGGTTAGGGGCCTCCACAAAAACACACATTCAAAAGGCTGGTGTTATGTTACATGTAGTAAAAGCACGGAATTGTGCGGTGAAATTATTTTTTTCTAGATCATATTGCTTTAAATGAAATTTAAATATTCATGCGCTACTTACAGAGCACGATATCCAACTCAAACGTTTTTATCATTCGTGTACAGTTCGGTTTAGAAAAAAAAAGATAATTTCAAAAATATTATACAAAAAATATTCGAAATCAAGACTTTTCAACAATACTGGGGACTCTGGCTACCCGATCAGACATAGCAATTCGATGGTGTAGAAAATTAATGTTTAAAGGTTATATCATACTTTGGCTTTTGTAAAAACAAATTAAAGGGCAAATTAATATTCATGGGCAAAAATATGAAGGAAGATACAGTACCAGTCATCTGTGACATTTTCAGTCCCATACGGTGCCCACGTTTTGAGAAAACAGTGAAAAACGGTCCCAGCATTTTTTAGAATCTTTTCACCGTTAATTTTGATCTTTAAAAGATATTAAAAAATATTTGTGGTCATTGGTTTTACTCTGTTCTGGATAAATACAGCATTTCAGGCAGACAATTGTTAACGCCATCTTTATATCCTGAAAATTATATTAATGTGAAGATTTCTGTTGCGGTATGCTTCCAAAATATGATAGTAATCATAGTACCTTTAGGTTACCAAACTTGGATTATTACCTTTAGTACTGCATCACTGCCAGTGAATCTGACAGTAACGTGACAATATTAACAGCAGTATAGCTTTTCTCATACCTCGCACTATACTTGTGGTAGAGTCGCCTAGTCATGCAGCAAACCCTATACAACTATACAAGCTGATATCGTTTTCATGATGCTACACACAGACAGTGACTGAGTGAGTGCATATTTCTTCACTGAGTATGCCTTATTATCTGTGGTGACTAATAGTGATTGTACCCATACGCATAGGCCAGTCTGTGACTGAAAAATCATACCGTATTATACATTTATTTCAACTCAAATTGAACCTGAAGATTTCACAATATTATGATTCATATGCACCAAAATTTTCCATCTGTAAAAAAACATGTACAGTTGTACACCAGAAAATATACGTCAACAGAACTGGATGACTGGGACTGAAAATTAAATTATGATAATCGAAGTTGCTTTCCCCCCTCCGAGTTATTAAACAAAATGTAATTTAAAACTAGGACGTTGCAACATTACAGTTCAACGGTACAGCTTGGTATTGTGAATAAAAACAGGCTATGCTATGCTCACTATATATATTTGTATTTGCTATGCATTTATTTAGTTTAAAAATGTATTATGTTCACAGTTTTGTACTGGTTGAAACTGCATGTACAAACAGCATACGTGTCCGGGTATTATTCTACTTATCAGAGAAAATCCACAGATAGGGTTATCTCTTGCTTTAATACTTTATAGTTATCATGTTGTTTTATCAAGTGTCCACATAAACACTCCATGACGTTAGATGAATGCGTCGACCATCAACCATGCAGTTAAAAATATACATCTGGTGCCGGCATGCTGAACAATTTATACTTTATAGCGCTGTAAAATGCGAGATACGTATGATACTAAATACTTCAGTAGCTCAATAATAAATTGCTATTTCGTTCTTGTGAATGACGTCATAGGTATATGAATGCTCTTTTTTACATTCGTGCAAAGATGTTTCCTTTACACGATTCAATATCATATCTTTCCACGGGGTTTTGTATTTAATAAGCAAACGTAGCAACAGAGGTATTTTGTATTCAAAAAAAAATGTATTCACGGTTTGTAAAAAAAAAACTAAACCGGCACGACATTTGTGGTATCAACCACTGTTTAAACTTGTGTGCAGATCAAACTATTTCCGTTGTATAGCAACGGTGATATTTCTCCTCATGAATTCCCTTGGCGAATTGTTTCAGGATTTCATCCGAGCGAAAAGAAATAAACAACGCGTCACAATTTGACTTCCAGTTTTGCCTTCGTCATCGCATTCTTGTGCCCCTTTGACCTCCAAACTCCCATTTTGAAGGGTCAACATGCAACCCCAGGTATATAAGAATTGTGTAGGGCATAGGCTCAAAGCTGGATGGACTGTACTGTTATGCATGGAGTAAATAGCACGTGTGTCAATGTCAGTCGAAATTCACTCCAAAGAAAACCCTCCCTTTTAATTCAAGGAGAAAAAACACATTTCGACTGATCATGGAGGCTGACGTTTAGATTTGTGTGATTTTATAAAAGATCATTCTTTTTCCTATAGGTTGGTGGGTTGGGAGAAGCTTAGTGTGCATCCTACGGGTGAACAGAGTTGAAATGATGGTTATGACTTATGATACTTCCTTGTTGTAAACTTCTGTTACGATTTAGTGAATGGGCAAGCGAGAGAACTTTGAGCTCTTTTAGTCTTTTGGTTGGATTATATATTACATAATGTACTAAGCAAGGATAGAGGCTTAGCGTAAAGGTACAGTACAGGATTGGTAGCATACCCAAACAGAAATGTTCACAGATTTACGTATAACTTTCAGGATATGAAGATGGTGCTGGTAGAAACATATCGTTAAAATATTTCCACCTGAAATGCTGTATTTATCCAGAAATTAGTAAAACAATGACCGAAAACAGTTTTGATCTCGGGTAAGATGAGTCGGTTTTTCGCTATTTTCTCGTCACTCGAATGGCCGATTGACGTCAAACGTTCACAAATCATTTCATGTATGCTGGATCAGACAATGGCAGCTTTCCAACTATTTCACAATTTAGACCATTTTTTCAGGCTGGCTCTTCTTCAATTACAGATGTTTTTTCCTTCCAACCTTCGCAATCAAATCTGGCCAATTTCCTGCATCCGGGATCAAGTGTAACAATCTGACTGGCCCGGGCAATCGAACGACATCCAACTTTTCTTTAAAAATACGGGGGGAAATAGAACAGGAATGGGAGCAGTCCTGTTATCTAGGCCCCGAAGACATGCCCGAAAGGAATCAGTGATTAGCACCCTTCGATCTTCCTTAGCAGATACGAATTAAACTTAAAGAGACAGTGTAAACAAATAATTGCTTCAAGAGTGATGTTATACGCGGTTACAAGAATTAAAAACCACGAACATATGGACAAAATTCAATTTCTTGGGTGGTGTACATGTAGGGGGAAAAATCGACTTTTATACGGTTTATTAAACTGAGCTTGTTAGAACAAAATGTAGACGAACAGAGCACGCTCAGTTCGGAACCAGTTCTTCTCAGAACCACACACTCTCACAGAAGAGATAACATGGTGTCACCGCAAACCTACCTTCTTTTACTACTTCCACCATGCATATAGCTTCAAGTCTTATTTAAAATGCAGCCCGTTATCGCAATCTTAACATAAAAAGGCAATAACGTACATAAAGGAATGCCTTCTACATTCGTTTCTAGCCTGGGCGACCAAAATTATCTCCACAAACATTTGAGTTTTTTTTTTCGTTCGTCTGATTATGCTCTGGGAATTAAAACGGCCCCTGTCTGGTCGGCCCTGCTCCCAGAGGTCACGGAGGTCACATACTGTCTGATATCATTGCACGCGTCGTGCATAATCTGAAAAACATTCCACTCGCGAAAAGAAAGTTCTACGAAAGCTGCTGCATTTGTCAATATTTAACTTACAAAGCAGTCTGAAGTCTTGCCTTGAGTTCTTACTCTGCTGTATAGCTACTAGCAGCAGCCTATCAAACCATTAGAAACATGCAGCTGTTTTCAGCTTCCATAATTTATTGCAAGATTGTACACGAATCATTTTTTAGAATTTAGAACTAATTTAGAATTTCACGAGAGGAAACAAATAGAGAATATGGCTTTTTATAGGAATAATTATATTTGGTGAAATGCTGATAAAACATTACTGTTCCCGAAATCAAAGTTTGATTAGTAAACCCCTTTGGCCATTTAGATCGTGGTGTTATGTTCCTTTACTTAAAGGTACATGCACTGTGTTACATTGGAAGGAAACTAAATAAGAAATGTTCACAGATTTACATAATTACATATAAATTAAAGGGTGTAAAGATGGACTTGGTTCAAACATACCTTAAAATGTTTGTATTTGTATATTTATCCAGAATATGAATAAAACAAAAGACCGAGAACAGTTTTGATCTCTGAGATAAAAACCTCATAATTACACAATTTACAATTATCACATTAACGCAATTGCAACCGTTTTTCGCCGTTTTCTACTGTTTCCAATGATCAATTGAGCTAAAAATGTTACAGGATTGTTTTTATTTCATGGCAAATCAAATTATAAACAGACCACTGCCTGATCTGCCAACTTTACCAAAGTATGATACTACCTTCAAAAAATGAATTTGTATTATGCGTGTATAGGGTCTTTTAGGCTGGAGCCAGGGAGGTAATGCATACATTTTGAGTCCTATACATACAATGGCAAAGGGCTCGTCCTTTACATAATGACAACGTGGGAATATCTTGTGGCTTGACAAATGAGATTGGCTCCAGTGACTCACAACGATGCTGTTTACAAGATTTGCTACACAGCACTGTGAGTGGGGGCAATTGTCATACATTTACAGATAAAATACTTTATTATCATCCTGATAATTGTATATCTCATAAAGTATACAGAAGAAAATCTGATTACAAAGTGCAAGTAGCATGCACGAACGGGTATATGGATGGGTTGCTCGCTCGGCTGATCGGTCGCTATACAACGCATGAGATTCACAAAGGCAATAGACGTATGGTCATGGTAAATAAATCTTGTAATTGCCAAGTACATGCACTCCACTTCATGTTTGATGTTGAGCGTTTTATAAATTTACACTGCAAACCCAATTAAAACAGAAGCAGTCATGGAAGAGCTGTGTTTGTACACGTGTTATGCTTTGGAAAGTCAAGTGGCTTCGAATATTGTGTAACTTTATCTGTACACATTTTGAAACTATTTCCGAACTCCCTAAAGAGTGAAATAACCAGTAACCACCACTCTATTTCAAGAGCCATAATTATGAAGGACAAAGAGTCTCGATTTTGTACGAGTGGTATTTTTCACAATTTATTTGTATTCAGAGAGAATCGTTCAAAAGATCACATGTAAGACCAAATAAGTCTACTAGACAAATGTGGGGTAATGGTGGCCCATAATTATGCATTTTTGGTACATTATTTGAAACTTTCAGGATTGCTAGTTTTTATCTCCGAGAGTTCAAACTTCAAAAACACTTGACGCCATTTTGTCTGACCCTTTTATGGGCGTGGCATGGTCGGTAAAAAGGGGGCGGGGTCTAAATGGTAAGAAACACTATTAATATGATATATACCATTTCTACCTCAATGGGTCTACCTGTCTACCAACTGATTATTTCACTGCATGCAACTCTATTCCAAAGTTATGACATGAATCTATAGGCCTACATGACATGACCAGGCGAATTCATTCACCTTTCAGTGACTATAGGACCTCTTTTGCAGTTAAGATGGCTGCCACGCTTCAAGATGTCACGTTTTTTTCCCACGTTAATTGAACACGCAGGAAATGGAGGATGGAAGATTGAATCTTGAGTGCCCGTAGCCATGGCAACCACTCAGTACTAATAGTACATTCGTAAAATAAGAGTGAAAAAATATATATAGGCCAGTATAATTTTCATTTTTTACTTTTCTGTACTGGGAATATAATGGAAGTGATATGGTCGACCAAAGTATGCATGTCCATAGTCCCAGGCATTGAACGGCCGTGGGAAAAACCCATGAATCTGTCTGCATTCTACCGAACAAGAATAGAAACGAAGGACAAACTTCAGGCACTATTGGTTAAGCATGTAGGGTTGTGGATTGTGGAAGGTCTAGCACTTTGTTGTTATCTTTATGTCGAAATTTGAATGCGGTTGAATTGCCCACGTTACGTGTACCGAACACCCATCGCATTGTTAGGCTTCCCTGCAACTAAGTTAGCCCACGTTTTGAGGCCTCGAATCACGGCCGACCATTGTAGCGGGTTTCTTTTGTGACGAAGTTGTTTTTGGGGTAAACTAGTCTGGGTTTGTTTTTGGGATCCATGGAGGCGATGACGTAATTGTAGAGGTTTTAACTTCCGATGTCCAAATATGGAATGGGAATTAATGGTCGGGAAAGGTGAACACAAGTTCGCTCCAGTCTATGCTATAGAATTCCTGGTGCTTTTGGCAGTTTCGTCAAGCCTTTATACCCCTTGCAAGTTGTACGCATTGTGTTACCATTAGCAGCCCCGTTTACATAACCCTATAAAATCGAGGCAGACCACCCCCAGGCTAAGTTCATGACACTGTGTCAGGTACCATGAATCATGAAGTATAGTCACTACACAAAACTCCCAAAGGCCTTTCACAAAACGCTTGCTAGCAAGAAGGATAGAGAGAAAAAGCCATTGTGAACGAATTGGTGAAAAAATGATTGCGCTCGGAGCTTCCAATCTCAAATTTAGTCTCAAAACTCAAGACGACAAGAACGTAATTGATTTTTAGCCACCTGTCATGTTTCAGTTTTGTAACCAAGTATACACATCTCAAACCCCTCATTTCTTCTTTGTCTATCTATGCTATGATGCATGAAGTCTGTGAATGTGATTCATGTTATAATACATTCCTTGTCCCACATGTTCTACCTCCAGGCTCCATGTACAGTACTCAGCTCAGTGACTGTCCTCGAGATGTGCAAGGTGGGCGTGTCGCGATTTGCTATACAAAGCAGCTGCATTATGAGTCAACGCAACATAACAATGGACAGAATACTTCCTTGAAACAAAATGGCATATTCCTCCTACTCGATATTACGCCCCCAAAATAGTATATTTTGAATTTTCCCGAGGTATATAGAACTAGCTCGATCAAAGGTCGAACAAAGTGGGCTTTCTTTTGTGCAATGTTTGTTAGCTGTCTATAAATATACATGTAATGAAGTTTCACATGTTTTGAAGTACAGTGTATATGTAACATGTGTATTATTAACTATTACATGTATATTGAGGTATCTTATTATGGTATTCAAGTAAAGGTTCGTAAATGCCCATACAAACTGCACGAAGCACGTGGGTCTGATATTGGATATCAAGTGACCATAGGGCACCCAAGTACTGAAGTAATTAGAGCAGTTTATGGAACAACAATAATACAATAATGGAATTCATTAAATTTAATGATGCTTCAATTTCTTTCTTCAAACTGATATTTGAAAGAGTTCCACTGACAGACACCACTTTGACATCCTGTGCACAGCAAACCCTATGGGACCGAACTGGCATTCATTATTATTACATGATTGCATACAAACCCTCCATGACAGAAAACTTCCGTTGTAATTTGTATGTTGATATAACGGTGTACCACATAAACAAATCCAAGCAATTAAAGTAACACGTATGGGAGTAAGCCGGTTTTATATTAGAATGGCAATGGTGGGAATTTCACTTTCCCACCAAAATTTATTTCAGTGTGTTTAAAATACAATCGTGCTTACCTCCTTGCACCTTGGCGACGAACTTGTTTCTTTCAACGCTGTAGAAGACACCTTGTGGGTAGCTGTCCTCAAGACGGAACTGGGCCTCAGTGCCCGCCGTGCCCTTCCTTGCCTTCAACTCGCCTCCTCCGCCGATGGACAGGTACTTGCCTCCGTTCTTGAAGGCGATGTTCTCCCCTTGGAACTCCAGGGCGTACAGGGAATCTCCGGACTTGGTAGCCGACAGGGTACCGTCTGCGTTGACGAAGCGGTCATCGGAAGCCTGGATGAGGTACTGGCTAGCAGCGGCATCCCACATGAGGGTCATGACGGCCTCTGCACCCCAGGGGATCTCCTCCTTGAAGAGGATCGCGTCCGCGTTCAAGTCCAGATGAGCAAATCTACCAGTCTGGATGCCGCAGATGTTGACCTGAGGATGGGTTGCCAGCTGGATGCTCCACGTCTGCTCAAGACCGATCGTCTTGCTCTGACACTTGGGAAGCTCTCCAGACCCACTCAAGTAGCCCAGCTTCTCTGCCTTGATGGCAAACTTGCCATCACCCTGAGGTTCCAGCCAGAACTTCTGCTGGAGGTCGGGACTGGCGTCTTCGTCCACCTTCTCGGCGGTCAGATCACCAGTCTTCTGGTTGTAAGTCAGGCGGTAGATGGTGATCCTGTCGAACTTGGCCACCGTGTTGGACAGATAAAAAAGTTTGTCCCCGCCGGCTGGTTGGAGGGTCCACACCTGCTTGCTCTTCAGTGATGTCCCGTTCATATTCACATTGCCCAGTTCAGCCGTCAGATACTTCTTCGACTTGGCGTTGATCAACCCCACGTTGAACTGAACGATGTCACCACCTTTCGGCGAGGTTCCGTTAGAGGCAGACATGTCTGTATTCTGTTTAAATGTCCACGGTTTAAGCTGTGGAAATCGGTGAATTTCAGGACAGGTAGCGACAACTTCACGAGCTCAGTGTACAAAGCGCGAGAGGGTAGTTGAACTGTTACTATACCGGCTTCTGTATGCTTCTCTGAGCTGCCGTGTGTATGGAGTGACTGATGCACGGAAGAGTAATGGATTGTCAGTGCAGTGTGGATGGATCAGAATGGTTGTACGTTCCCGTACGGTGAGTCAGCTTATCATCGTGGTTATGCCCGACCCTGCAGTGTGATTATACAGTACACCGAACCACTACTGATAACGTGGAGTTTGTCATTCAGCTTAGCCCCACAGGAAATAACCGATTGCAATGTATATGGTGGGCGTTGGTTGGCACCAGACCTGTCACGTGATCAGTACCGCTAATACCACGCACACAAAGTTCCCTTTATTATGTTGTGGTGGTGGCTTCGAGGTAGGGGGCACACAGTATAGCAGTTGGCTTAGTCTGGTGCTCACTTCATCAACTGAGCAAAGCACTGATTTTACATAACACAAGTCTAGTCTACACAAGTGCACACACATTATACACGACGTCTAACTGTATCGTTGTACACGTATTACATACTAACTGCTTGATATGCTAATGAGGCCCACTGCGGACCAATAGAAGTTGCCGTTGACGTCACCAGGTGTTTTGTTGAAGGATGGCACGGCCCACGAGTACAATGCACGGCTGACATGGTTTAGCATAACAATCGGTCGCCATCGATTTCCGATAACTGTTAAAGAGTACACCACCAAATATCGATGAGGATAAACAAAACTCCCCATCATATTTATTTTAGATATCTCATGATACATTTTCTTCCCCACAAATACAAGGAAATCGCATTTATTCAGAACTTGGAGGATTTTCTCATTCCTCCATGTTCAGAGGAACCAGACTTTGAAATAAATTTTCGAAATAAATGAAATCAGGCTAATTAGCAATGTTGTAGTCAAATAAAGGCTCCGTAAAACACAACCATCATGTTGTTTTAAATATCTCATCAATTTTACTTTTTTTTCCACAAATACGATAAAATTGCATTATGCATGCAGATTGCAGAGGAGCAATACTCCGAAATTATTCAAATCAGGCTAAATAAAATTAATGGTAATGTTGAAGTCAAATAAAGGCTTCTGCTATAGGAATCGAAACGCGTCAGGCCCTCCTAACCCCAAGCACCAAACTAGAGCAATTATTCAAAATAACGCTTAAAAAAGGTACAATTGAATGCTGATTGATCGTCCATATTCTCTGTATTTTGTATTCTGTATTATATTGGATGTAAGCTTTCCAAACACTTAGATATAGAATACGAAAATCATTTTCCAATTCATAAAAAGTTGGAGCAATAACAAGGTTGCCGCTTGTGATGAAAAGACAACATGATAAATATTTTAAAATGTCATTAAAATGTCATGTATTATCTTCTTTCTGAAATTAATATGTCGATCTGCCGACGCATCCATTCAAGATGACAGACGAGAATGTAATGTTACTAATTAATGAAAATAAAAACATCTGTGCCTGGCTTTGGCGGCCGCTGTTATTATCATTGTGAAAATATATTGAAAAATGATATTGACATGATTCATAAAATGGGAGGCGTATAGTCTGGTTCCCTGCCCATATATTCCCTGACGAC
The DNA here is from genome assembly GCA_963971285.1 of Astropecten irregularis. Classification (NCBI taxonomy): domain Eukaryota; kingdom Metazoa; phylum Echinodermata; class Asteroidea; order Paxillosida; family Astropectinidae; genus Astropecten; species Astropecten irregularis. Next base: position 5,856,986 of record OZ020248.1, on the reverse strand, counting down.
TCTTGTCTCTGACAGAGAACAGTCTGAGATTCATGGTCTGGGATCCAGACTTGGGGAGGCGGGGATGGATGTGGTGATGCTTGGGGACCTTTTCATGACGTGTTGATTTTTTTTTTTTTCAGGTCAAAATTTATATTCCCAGCCCTCATTTTTATGCTTCTGCAGCGTCACTGTTTCAACCCAGATGATACATTGCCTCATTAGCTTTTGATAGATAATAAGCCTCATCATTGTTACTGGTCTGAAAGCATAGGCATATTATTATTCATTCACTCCACAATATGCAACCAATTTTGTGCAAAATTGTCCTTTGATCTACAACAAGCCTGACATATTATTAATATTCGTATGAAGCATGCATTCAGGGCGATGACCTCATTTGGTTTTCCGAGTCAAGCCCCCCCCCCCCCCCCCCAACACCGTTGGGCAAACCTGTGTGCATGTTTTTTTCTATAATAATACACCTCATTCGTTTCACCTTCCCAATCTCCAGAGGGAGGCTAGTGATACGGTTGCCATGGCAATTCCTCACTAGTATAATGACCGTAATTAGTTGTGTACGATGGCCTGCAGGCACCTCCGTAGGGACTTCAATCATTGTTGATTGTTGAAATGTGTCAAGTTATTGAAAATAACTAATGACGTAGGTATAGAATAGGAAGTCATGTGTTGTTAATATTTTGTGTTATCAGTTGCGTAATGATGGGGGGGGGGGGGGGGGGCAGGGGGTTACTAGTTCCCCCTACCACGGAGGAAGGGCCCCTACTCAATGACCCCGTAATATGCCCCATTATCAGCCGGGCGAAGCAAGCTGATATGGTGTTCCAAACCTACGATATACTGAAACCGTCCACTTCCTTCGGGCAAACGCTTGCAAAAAATTGTAATATCGTCCAAAATTCACAGTTGAGCCATATTTTAACAGAATCCAGTTTTCAAATCTTGATTTTCTTTTAAATTTAGAATTGCCTTACTGCTGCTCATTAATAGTTTCCCGAACATGCATGTGCCCCTTTTGAAAAATTAGACCACCCCTAATTTTTGACTCCACATGATATTTGACCCAATTTAACGCACTGTCGTTGTATTCCACACATAATCATAATTATAAAGTCATTATGTATTTAGAGAGATTTCATGGAATTATTGAATGACAAAACCAAAAGGAGGAAGATGTACAAACAAGACAGGGTCTTCCTCTGTGACACAGTGAAGACAGTAGACAAAGTCTGTTTTGCACTGAGAAGAGGGGTAATAAGTTCAGGCTACGTAAGATCATAGAGTAAGGCCTCGCCGATGCAAGACAACTCATCATCACAGTCACTTGGACTCTCCAGAGAGACATTAACCCCATCTGTTTGTGAGTCATAAATGCAGCGTGTGTCTGTCATTGACATGGGATATCACCACTCTTGAATAAAGTACATAGAGGAGATGGGTTGTCCTTCTCATGGCCGCATTGCTGCATATCTAAGTACCTAGAACCACGGAGCAAGGGTTTGCTCCACGCTAGAACCATGGAGAAAGTCTTTCTCCATGCTAGAACACTCAATAGATACACAACTGATATATTTTGAATCTCCCCTCCCCCTGATTACTCCCTGATGGCCACGCCCCTCTCCTTCTTGCTTATGACCATTCCACATCTCCCGGAATGAACCTCTGAACTTTGCAACCAAAAACAATAATGTAATTTAGCCTTTGAGAAAGATCATATGGCCATGGGATCTAATTAACACCAAGCCTTTTGGTCTCCAAACTCTAAGCATGGAGCAAGGAACAGAGCTAGCTCTAAGCAAAAAATCCAAACCGCAAAGGAATGAGAGCTTTCGAACATGATAGCTATTAACTCCCTGATCAATATCATGATTTTTTTTCCAGGGATGGACTTGAAGTCAAACTCTTACACCGTCAACAGGCTTGATCATCTCCGAGGCTCGTAGCTGGAGAAACATGTTGAGATGATCAATGGTCAACTGACGAGGGTGAACCACGGTAAGAACTGAAAGCCCATTGGAGGGGTTTCAACCCCCGACCACAATAGTGGAAGTCAAGAGATCGAATGACTGCGCCAACTGTCACACGAATCCCAGTGGCGTAACAATGGTGAGGGGGCAAGGTCACGCGTACCCCCACTGGAAGCCTGTGCCCCCTCCCAATATATGAAATACTAAATTTAAAAGAAAATACGAACAAACAAAACATGCCGTATACATAATTTCATTTTCTCCAGTGCACACCCCCCTCCCGGTCAAATTGGTGCACTTCAGGTGTGCCCCTTAAAATGTGACCTTATGTTATGCCACTGACGAGTCCTCAGTGCAATATGAATCATCACACTTATGATAATAAACTTCTTATCCTCTTGTCATTTACCTTTGAGAAAAAGGATCAACACGTCAGACCCTCCTATTAATCTCAATTGCAAACAATGATAAATGTATCTCTAGTACATGTATCATAAAATTCTGTTCTGTTGTGCTGTCACTGTTTCCGAAACGCCATTCATACTGTGCTATGTTAATCCATGGAGGATTTCTACCTCCATGGTTGATCGTCATTGTGAATTCTATTGACTGTATTGCAACTCAACATGTCCATATATGGAATTATAAATATACACCGCTCACTTTCTATTTCTGACACCTTGCTGCAATAACATCAAAATCACTGATTCACCTGTTGATATTATGAGTTATTTTGTGGGCACCCCTCATTCAGTGTGTGTACTATTTTCGGGTTATCCCTTTTGTTTCCCGTGTGAGGCCAGATAATACACCCATGACGTCAGTCCAAACTATAGTTACGCCCGCACAATACACCTTATCCGATAAGGAACTTCTTGGTCCGGGTTATCATGAATCGGGGTACTATACTAACAAATGATAATACATGTACATGTCGATTAATCATTATAGTCCATTACGACTTACGAGGTTGTCTATAAATAGCAACTGATCCCTATTATTACCAATTAAGGTAAGAACCAAAATCTTGTAAGGTCAGTGCCGTATTTTGACCAAATTTGTCCTGAAGTTGGAGCGCTGACGGAGCTTGTAAACGTTTGATCCATTTCAGAAACTTTTCTATTCATTCAAATATAGCCAGCGGTATTTCACTATGAAGGGACTGACAGATATCATAATAGGGAATTTGTGTACATTTTTTGCACTGCTATTTTACATTATAATGCCACGCATGATTTATACGAAAACCGAAATGAACCATGGGGGATTTCCCTTCCTCCACGAATGAACAAAGTTTTAGGAGGTGTTTTTTTTTTGTCATAACGGATTGTTCAGGCAAGCTAAACTGCAAATTGTTTCTGAAAAATCCAATGTGGTGAGTTGAGAAGCAAGCAACAAACACAACAACAACAAAATCCAGAAATGTGACAATTTCACGACTCGACCGTTCTTCATTGTTTGTTTTTCCTATCCAAAGATAATTAGTTTCAGTTCCATCGCCATAATATTCAAACTATACAGTGTGTCCCAGAAAAGAAAAAAAACACTAAACCGAGATTTATCCATGTTTAATCATTATTTTGATATCACTTTTGAAAAATAAGTGACACATATCTGAAAAGCTTACTTCCCCAACTTTCATTTCATTATGATACATAAAGGAAATACCTTTCTATAAAATATGATTTTGAAATAACTATCATTGTGCGACCGACTTTTTGATATTCTTGTTTCATAATGTCTTTATTCATTCACGCGTGAAGTGTGCATCATAATAAATGCTATTAATGAAAGATGAGGAAATATAAGCCTTTCATAGCAGTTATTGTTACTTACAGCATTGTATGTGCTGTGAAGACAATCAGTAGAATGTGTACAAAATGGCAAAACGCAGCTGGGTGTAAATTGTCGTGAAGGAAAACATTTTAATACGCACTCATCACTAGCCATGATAATTAAAGCCATGTTTCGTAACAAAACGGCAGCGGAATTTGAACAAAAGTCGTAAAGTATAGAACTGTAGATCAATTGTAACTTACAGCAACATCTGTTGGCGGGGCTCTCATTATAGGGCCACGTTGAGCGTAAAACTGAAACAGCTTAAACCACGTGTAGCAAGAAAATATTTTTATTTCGTTGCTAAGTATTACGTAACCATGCCGACCGTGTAAGTTTATACCTCCAGGCAGGTACCCTTACAATTACATAAGTATTTAGGTATTGATTCATTATTCCTCCAAAAAATATCAAATAACCGCAAGAGAACTCGGATTGTTTAAGTTAGTGAAGAACAAAGAAAAATTGACTGGAGCGACCTCCTGTAAACCAGGCGGGCTGGATAGCTCAGTTGGTAGAGCACCTGTAGGTATTCACTAGGAGGTCGCCTGTTCGAATCCTGCTCCAGTCAATGTCTTTGTTCACTTTCCAAAAATATAGTAACACTTACAGAGTAATTTTTCTATAGAATGTAATAATATATTAAACACCAGATTTAGAATCAAAAGAGGAAGAAGATGTTTTAAATTTCGTGTGATCGATAAAACTATTAAAGTAATTGCATGTAATTATGATCGTGGCTCCCTGCCCAGAGATTACCTGACGATTAAAAATCTTATAATTAACAGTGAATGGTCGGTGATTCTTGGTCTGGGAACCAGACTAATATCAGATGGGACGCAAACAAGTGCACACGCATCAATTGAACATGGAGGAGAGGAGAAAGAAATGATTAAAAAAAAAGAGGAAACACTGGAAAACTAGCACTATGATTGGCCATTCAAGGCCACCCATTAAAAAAATACAGTATACACGCCCCCAGTAATAACTTCACCACACACTAACTCAGAGGAGTGAATTAAATTTTCATGAATATGAGATGAAATGTCACAGTTGACTCTAATGAATGTCACCCTATAACCATCTGCGACTCTCGCCACGGACGGCAGCCATCTTGCCAAAATCCACGCCATGAGAGAGCTACTGACCTCAGGCCTTCTCATAATTATGGTAAAAAGTATTACAAGAATATACCAGTATTAGTCGTGACATTATAGAGTTCCGGAAATTGAAAGTGATGGAACCTGTGAAGTCGGCATCGGTAGGCCGTGAGTTGCGGCACCATAGTATAACGAGCACGGTGGTATAGGTTACTATACAAACAGATGAGTCCACTTTCAAGTTACCATAGCCCCAGTTTAGTCCAGATATCACATGGTTAATGATAATACAAAGCTACAACAACAGCAGCAGCAACAACAACAACAACAACAACAACAACAACAACAACAACAATAAAACAAACAACAAAAACAGCAGCAGCAAATGAGCAGAGCCCCCACCCCCTGAAAAAATTATCCAACCTCATCTTTTTAAAATTAGATCATAATGAACCTATTTAATGAGAGAAAAAAACAACAAAAACAACAGCAGTAACTGCGCAGAGCCCCACCCCTACCCCTTAAAAAAGGTACTTCCCAGCCTCGTCTTTTCAAAATTAGATGAACCAATGAAACGAGAGAAAGGTGCAGCTCGCAGCAGCTGGGAGCAGAACAAATCACAATGCACTATACCTAATACAATTACAAATCGATTGTTTCATCGCATAAGAAGACAGTTTTGACAGCAGGGAGGGGGGGGGGGGGGGCTTTTCGAAATCTCGGCTTCGGCTCATAGCTCAGGCTCTGGCTTCGTCTCTGTCACCCATAGTACTTAAAATATAGGTTGTGGTTTTTCATTGAAGCTGAAGCTCCGTTTTCTTTTTAAAAACCAGAGAGTCTGCGTCCGAACCGCAGCCAAAAGCCTCTATTTTGATACCCGTAATTTTTGAATGGATTCACGAAATGGAGCCGGAGCCGGAGCCGGAGCCGAGGTTTGGAAAAGGGGCTCTTGGCTTATGCCCATTCCAAATGACACTACATGATCATTCATCGCTGGCACTTTGCCCATACTCGAGTCTTAGTTCCAAGTGTTGAATATTATTATTATATCACGGCTCAGCAAATAGGAAATTGCGCTTCCTGATGTAATAATAGGTGGATAGTTTCTATGGCAACTGTGCTATAATTGATAATATTATCTATACACATAATATGCACCCGGCAGCATTTCTCTTTCCCGCCAAACGATATCCACGCACCGAGATTCCCATTTTTCTATATTAAAAATATATATATATATCATTCGAAATCATAAATTCATAAAATGAATGATGACAAAATCTTCTCGTAATAATTTCAGGAAGAATATAGAAAGGGAAAGGAAAAAAAGCTGATAATTTTGCTGTCGATTTTATTATTGTTAGTACTATTTATTCGGCCAAAATGCAAGAAATTCACAGATAAACACACTCGCAACAAAACTTTTACCTACCCGAGTTTTTTTAGATTTGTAACGGACTGAGCTGTAAAATTAAAATGTCCAAATTTCATTCCTTACGGAGGTTTTCTTACGAAAAGCTGAAGTCTTCAAGCTTAATTTTAATGAACTTGCAGAAAGAAAGAACTTTCCAAACTCGCTCTTATTGAAGTGAAGTCTGGGTGTTGGCCTGAGGCAATGTCAGTCACAGAATTATGTGCAATGTACATGCAGATTATGAATGGAAGCTAGCTCTATAAGTTCGTGCGGATGGCATTTTTTCCTGACCAGATGCTCTGCATATTTAATTAATGTCAATTAGTGACCCAATTCATCTCTGCATAGCATTGGATGTAATTTTATTATTTTTCTGAAAAACAGTATATGGTTGCCTTTAACTTTGTGCAGAATCTTCAAATGATGTACACACGCAATGAACTTGATTGGTAGGCCATAATTATACAGATATTTGTGGTTTCCCTTTAAAGTCAGTGTCGAACAAGCTTCAGTGGTCAGGCATATAAAATGGATATATAGTTGTGTAAAACACGTTGCTTGCAAATATTGGAGTTTCGCTCTCTGAAGATGAAATATTAATCAAGCATGGAAATGTCATTATAATAACGTCGTGTGTGTGTACACACTGTATACTATACTGTGGTTGGTGGGTCGGAACGTCATTATGGAAGAACGGACAAGCAGAACTAGGTCAGGGGTATTGTGATGAGACATGTAGATGTAGGCTTATATTGTGCACTTTTATCCAAACATTAAATGTAATATAATATCAGACATGCAACATTTCAGAGTTTAATCTAAAATCATTTTCCCTCCAATTTGTTACCCTAATTTCGATTTTTCCCTTCAAAAGTTTTATATTTGTACACTTTGATCCAAATATTAAAGGTATCAGACATGCAACTTTTCAGAGTTTAATCTCAAATTATTTTCCCTCCAATTTGTTACCCTAATTTCGATTTTTCCCTTCAAAAGTTTTATATTTGTGCACTTTGATCCAAATATTAAAGGTATAGTACTGTATAATATCAAACATGCAACTTTTCAGATTTTTATTTGAAATCAGATTCTCTCCCCTCCCCAATTTGTTACCCTAATTCTGATTTTTTTTCCTTGAATCAGATTTCAATTGAACAGTTGCATCTATATCGGGCCTGTATAGTTTCATAATGATGCTAGTAAGAATCAAACTTGTTGTTGAGATTCGAGCTGAATACCTAAGAACGATTTATAAGGTTGACACGAGAACAACCAGCAACCTACCAACCAATTAGGCCTAACCAATGGGGCCAAAAACAAACAAACAAACACCCCACCAACCGAACAAACAAAATAATGAGCCGTTTGGTCTTTCTGAAAATATAATATAATTTATTCATTTCGTATGCGCAAGTTTTCATATAAAATAAATGTTCATAATTATGCGCATTACAATAGTAATAGTAAAACTTCTATATACATCACCAATTTGGATGAACATTTTCACAATGATGAAGATTATTGATGACGTGAATAATAATTACGGATGCTCTCTTCCAAAAATCCCAACATGAGCAATTTTATACTTCTTTTCTTTAACTCTGATCAAGGGACTTCAAGGGACCGAGCTATCACCACTCAGTAATCACAAGACACGTGGTTGGCAGACTGCCAGCACTGCACCGAGACGGTGCAGTGCGAAATAATTGCTGGATATTTTGTCTAACATCAACTTCATCAGTTGAAGAAAAACAAATAGGGGAAAATGTTGCTGAAAACAAAAACAAGTCAACTTTCTTAAAGGTAATAATTATCATACTTTGGGTTTTTTTTTCTCAAAGAAATACAGATTCATGGGCAAAAATGTCAGGGGAGATACAGTAACAGTCATCTGCGATAATTTCAGTCCCATAGGTTGCCCACTTTTTGAGAAAACAGTGGAAAACGGGCATAGTATTTCTTAACGCATAGTGAAAGGTGTAAGATAATATAGGTACAGGTGAAATTTAATCGAGCAAACTTATTACATAAAGTACTTTATGCGATTATGAATACAGAATGAGAATGAGTTGGCTTTCGTTAAACTGTCACCACATATCACATGACCACACACACAAACAATGCAACTTATATTGATGGCTCCAATTCAATACTACATCAGTTAAACAAAATCGCACATTCAAGAACACGCAGCAACAACAGAAACACCAACACCATACAATTCAAATTGATGTGCAGCAGGCCTAATTAGAAATCAGTATAACAGAATGTGTGATGCACTGATGTTGGCATATAATAGCACGTGCGCTACAATTATTTTAAGCAAAGCGCCAAGCGCATGTAGTATGTAGATATGTAAAGGCCCACATTTTGGTGTCCACGTTCCATTGTAGGTATGATTATATACCCACAGTCAGGTCTCCAGATACTATGGCAACTCCCCCATAGAGTGTATACAAATGGCAGTATATTGGCTTAGTCCTACTGGTTTCCTTATAATAAACCGTATATACGCTTGACTAGTTATTAATGAATTTAGGCCTATTGTTAAATAATATACTACGCAGTGCATCAATGCTGAAGGTCATTAATTAATATGACCACGGAGGTCGACATTTCTGGCATTTTAATAGTCACAATATTATTATGATTTTAAAGGTGTGTATTTTCCAAAATGATAAGGAGGTTATGTTTAAAGATACTATCATACTTTGGTAGGAAACCAAAACAATAATCTTCACAAATTTACCTATAAATTACAGGGTATAAACTATAAAGATGGTGATTGTAGAATCATACAGTTTTCTGCCTGAAATTCTGTATTCATCCAGAAAAGAGTACACAGCCAAAGACCAAAAACAGTTTTGATCTCGAGGTGAGAACAAAATTTGTGAATAAAATGTTTTAAATACCGTGAGCGTTGTTCCTTTGTTTTTTTTTTTTCAAAAAGTGCCTCTGTATGTGACTGAAAATTTCACAGATGACAGTACTCATCTTTCTTGATATTTGTGCCCATGAATCTGCATGTCTTTGACAAAAAACAAAGTATGATATTATACCTTTAAGTATACCTTTCTGCCAGTCAGTGTTTTTACCCCCAGAAGAAAAACAATCTGAGTTGTTCTATTGCACAAGTCAATGGCCGGGTGACTCACAAGTTACGGGTGACGGCTACAGCTATAGATGAACCCTGGCTCCATCTACCCGGCTTAGGCAGTGCATACATCGGCTATACATTTCAATCAGAGCAAGTGCTCAGCGCGGTGAAACCGTACCCCATGGATAATTACAGTCGGTCACTTGTTTCTCAGCAGACGCTAATATTGTGGTTGTTCCACTTCCAGATCGGATGTGTGCATGACCTAAATAATGAAGATGTGGAAATGCAGTTTTTATTTAGCCTTTGAGAATTAGAAAGATTTACCCTTTGAAGAAAGATCCTGCTAGGATCGAAACGCGTAAGGCCCTCGTAACTCCTAGCATTTTATAATTTTCAGGGCATTATTTTGGCTGGTGAGCAGTTTGCAACTTATGACCTTTATTTGGTTTGTTTGTTTGTTAGTTTGGCGGGCTGTCTGTTTGTCTTTCTGAAGGATAATTAAACACGACTCGTCAAAGGGGATGCTGAGAGGTACGGTGCTCCATGAGTACCATATCACTTATCCAAATAACCACATAATTTATCTTAGCTAAGTCGATGGTAAAACTCTTGTCTCAATAATTATCTCAATTCAACAAGATGACTTAAAATACAAGTAAAAAAAAACTGCTGCAAACTGCTCAAAAGCCAAAATAATGAACTGAAATTATAAAATGCTCAGCTTGGAGTTCCAGGGCCTGACGTTTCGAATTCGTCAGGCCCTCCCAACTCCAAGCAAGATGACTTTAGTGAAAACGAGAATTCGACATATCCTGATAATTTATCTGACCACTGGGTCAAAGAAGTGCTCTAAAAGTAGTCTTATCCTGATAATTAACTTCAGGTTTATTAAAGTTCTCTTTGTAAGAATATGATAAACTATCAGGACAAGTCAACTTCCTTCATTCAAGATGTCGCGACATCTCCGTCTTGACATGCTAAAATTATCAATGTCGACATCTTTCAGTCGTCTTGGCGTAATAATTATCAGAGCATGTCGAAATCTTTGCCAGTATTAGTCTTCTTGGCAAGATTAAATTTTTATGTTTTCACTAGGTCATATTGTATCTCACGACTTGGCGAGATAAATTATGTGGTTATCTGGATATAAGGTGGAATATGGCACCCATGGAGCGTCTTAAGAAGGTAAAGTCTGCACAAATGGCACAAATGGTTTCTTTCACAAATGGCAGGAACGTGCGGGAATTATTATCATCATCATGGTAGCATACCCGCTGAGAGACTAATGGCTAAATCCCAGATAATGATGGCTTACAGACGCAGGGACAACCTCATCTCTCGATGCTTGTGGCCATAATAATTGGCCAAAGAATCATTTCACTAGGTCCACAGGGAGGGGAACGAGGAGGGATCCCATTAGGAATATTAATATTTCTCCAGGGAATTCTGCTTACATGTGATAATCATCTGCACCATCTTGAAATTCTGTTTCACTTTCCTCTCCATGTTATAGAGCTAACCCCCTAAAGATCATCTTTTTTTTTCTGTTGGAAATGACTATAAATGGGTAAAAACGCATCTGCAGATAAAAATCACTTTGATTGGTGTATTAAAGGTAATATCATATTTTGGTTTTTGTCAAAGGAATGCAGATTCATTGCCAAAATATCAAGAAAGACTCAGTCACAGTCATCTGTGAAAATTTCTGTCCCATACGGTGCCCACTTTTGAGAAGGCTGTGAAAACCGGTTACAGTATTTTTTAAAATCTTTTCGCAGGATCTTCCGAAGATCAAAATCGTTTTTGGTCATTGGTCCTACTCTTTTCTGGATAAATGCAGCATTTCAGGCAGAAAAATTTTGGTTTCTACCATCACCATCTTTACCCTGTAAGTTACGCCTATAGGTTAATCTGTGAAGATTTATGTTATGTTTGGTATGCTACCAAAGTATGATACTACACTTCAGATATTTGCAGTTTTATTGCCCAGCAGATGAATAATTATGGAGTTTCCAATACAGCCTTCAGACATTAGTCTGAAAAACGAATATGAAGAATGTTTGAAGTTAAGTAATTATCATTTATGTAGAAATTAACTGATTGCAAAAATTATTTCTAACTATCATCAGTATGATCTTCATGCCGTGCCGTTTTACTGGGTTCTTAGCACTAAAACATGAAAGGCAAAAGATCAAAGTTTATTGATTTCTATACATTTTTCTTTATTGTGTTTTTGTAGTAAATACAAATAAGGTTGGGAAAGTCTTACAAAGCTTGTTGTAAAAGTACAAAAAAATGAACATTTTATTTGATAAACTTTGATTTCTATTACATTTTGAACAAAATTAATTGTACAGTAGTTCCAATAAATTTAAGAAACGTTTAGTATTCTTACATCAAATTTAAGTTTTAATAGAAAATTTGATCAAATACATGGTTTTAAAATTAATTTTGGTTGTTTTAGGCTATATTTGTGGTCAAAACACGGAGACTGTTCAATTAAGTCAATTTTTGGTTATTTTATGAAACTCACTGGTATTTCTATGTGTTATGTATTACAGTGGGTCATGATAAAACTCAATGAACAATTGCAACATCACTGGGCAAGATCCGTCAACGACCGTCCTCACGAGTCATGACTACCGGTCAGTTGTAATCATCTAGTTTGGCTCAAGACAGTCAACTCAACTGGTCCAACAAATGTCAGCAGGAATGAGTTTACATCGATTTGGTCCAACTCTTGTACTGCATTATAAAGATCATATGCTGATATGCCATTGAGCACTCAGAGCAACTCAAGAATATTAACTCATTGCTTAACACTTGGTTGAATTTGTACCAGTGTCTACAGCAAGTCCTGTATGCGTACCGTTTTACGCACCGCATTGCTGAATCCTTGGTTGAATTTGTACCACAGTGTACCGGATAACTGTTCCTGTTGCTCACGTCTTGTCTCTGCTTTGCTCTGGCCTGAACCTTGCTCGGAGCTGGGGTTGCTAGCGTCCGCATCGCAGTTTTCTGCCGATTAAAAGAACAATCCAATCATATGAACGTTAAAGTCAGATTTAAACAAAAACATGCTGCTTTAAGAAACACAAAAGCTTGCAACATAAAGGAATTTGGCTGAAACGAAATGTATTAAAGGGTGTGTACAATGTTGGTAACAGAACAGCTGCAAGCTGCTCATAATTTGACTTGTCGTGGAATCAAGACAAAACTGCAAAATAGTCAGCTCTTGTTAGAATCAGAAACGGTAGAAAACAACGAAAAAGCATTGCAATTCTTTATGCAATGTTTGACTTATTTCTGGATAAATACCATTTCAGCCGGTATGTTTCTACCAGCACAATCTTTATACCCTGTAAATAATGTGTTTATCTTTGAACATTTCTGTTTTGGTTTCTTACAATTTCTGTACTGTATCTTTAATTCTATTCATTGAAAAGTGAACAAAGAAAAATTGACGGGAGCGGGATTCGAATCGGCGACCTCCTGAATACCGTACAGGCGCTCTACCAACTGTGCTATCCAGCACTACGTTGGTGGTGTCCCAAATACCGGTAGTCAATTATCTTTGTTCGTTTGGCAGTCAGAAGCCATGAAACCACGCACACACCGCCACACCCCAGGGATCGTTTCAAAGATACATGCAGCAAGCTGCAACCTGGGAACGGTACGTGGGGGATCACTCAAAGAGGATACTGCTTTTATTTAATTTTATTCATTAAAAAAAACAATTTATTTTGCTGCTTTGTGGGGTTAGGTGTTCCATACAGTCATAGTTGTCTCAGTCGTAACAATAATAACGGATATCTCCTGACACTGGAATTTGTTTTGCTGAATACTGTCAGTTTGCACATCTATTTTATACAAGACTGATCAAGTCGATTGATTTAGCAGGACAACTCTCTCACCTGGTTTGGCTGGTTTAGGCTTCGGTTTGATGATACGACCAAAGAAATCCCTGGTAGGCTGGAAACGAAAAACAGACAAAGGAAATCAGAAGATTCTAAAATTTAGATGCAATTGAGAGATTTTTAACAGATTTTCATTAAAATATATACAAGTGTTGAAAAACATGTTTCTGTGAGACATTTTCCGATTCAACACCCAACGCCGCCCAAATAAAAAATTCTCTTGAAAACAACAAGTTCACAATCTTTAATAGAAGTTATTTATCAGGGTTGGTAACCGAGTCTGGTAATTAAGATTGTAATGGCCAGGGTTGGGGGTCGGGTTAGTGTATTTTTTCACTCCTCAATCTATACAAGAAAGTCTGACTGCTTTGGATTTTAATCAAAAATGTTCTGCTAATTTCGACTTTCACAGCATCTTTTTTTCTAACTTCCAATTGCCACTGGACTGGTGATTGGGTATCAAAGAGCTATTTTTTTTTATTTAAAAAGATTAAATGCAATAATTTTTTTTAAATTTATTTTTTTACCTTTTCCGTTTCTTCCTGGATTTTCTTGGGTTGGAGTTTTTCCAAATGTCTGGGGACCTTTGCCCCTGTGGACTGGCCGTCCTTTTTGGCTGCGGTGGACGTCTTCACTTGCTTCTTTGAAGTATCCTTCGGACTGAAAAGTTGTAAATAAAATCACAGAAACAATTTTTCATCAAATAACCACAAGGGAAATATGTTTGTGGTTTCATGGCTTCCGACTGGCTAACGAACAAGGGCAATTGAGAATTTGCCAGAACACTGCTAACATAAGACTGGATGTCTCAGTTGGTAGGAGCGCCGAAACAGTATTCCTGGGGCTTGCAGGTTCGAATCCCACTCCAGGCGATTTTTCTTTGTCCTGTTGTTGTTTTTTCTCAAGAATATTATAAATTAAGTGGCACTTTTCAAATTTTCAAATTTGAAATTGTTTTGTGAAACACTGGAAGCTTGACATTTCCATGGATTTTTGCCACATGACAAGATTTGTTCAATCAGTATTGGTATTTTGGGGCGATGGTTTCAGAGTCTGAGTTGTCAACTCACTCCTGTTTGCCTCCGATTGCTGCCTCACTTCTTCTCATTTTCTCCAATGTGATCTGAAAACATAAAAAACAACAAATAATAATCATCTAATTTAATCATCAAGAAATCTTTAACCCTATAACCCAATTACATAACATAGTTTACCACAAGTTGTTTTTCCTGTGGTAAGTGCAGTGTTGGAGTCGAGTCCTCAAATCCGAGTACAGAGTACTCTGAGTACTTCAAGGTCCGAGTACTGGACTGAGTCTAAGTAGGTTGCTGACGAGTCCGAGTCCAGGGTATCGAGTATTTAAGGCCGAGTACATTTAAGTTTTGAGTACTTTTAATCAATGTACTCGAGTTGTATTCTACTGCAATGGGTCAGAGCAGGGTCAGAGTAGGGTCGGAGCAGGGTCAGAGTAGGGTCAGAGTAGGATCAGTGTAGGGTCAGAGTAGGGTCAGAGTAGGGTCAGAGTAGGGTCAGAGCAGGGTCAGAGTAGGGTCAGAGCAGGGTCAGAGCAGGGTCAGATAAGGGATGCATAATCTTTCAGGCTACTGTACCTCTCTAGCTATGAGTTGCTTGGCTGCATAGGTCATCTGCCGAGTGGGAGGGGTGGTGCTGAATCGAACTACTGAATCTAGGTTCCTGAAACAAAACCCAGGACAAATAAACAAAGAGTCAAGTTCACATTATTCATTACAACGAATGACACTAAACAATTAGAATTGTACAATCTCAAACTTTGTTAAAATGCTGGTTTCGGTTATTTAGTTATCTAGTCTCAAAAGGATAGTTTTCGGTCGTTTGATTGTTTTAAATGTGTAATCATCCCAATGCCGCTAGTTAAGTTTATGAATACTTACGGGTCCAGCACATAGTTGTACTGTCCGTCCATGTTACGTTCCTGGTTGTAGGTCACATTGTAGGCAATCATCGTGTTGATTAACTCCTTCAATTGCCGTTTCTCCTGGGCATTGAACAACTGCGTGTTCACCTATGGAAGCAGAAAGTCAATGAAAACCATAAAATGATCAACGTAAATAGTCACATCGCTCACAGACAGGAGACATTATTACGAGTAGCTACTTGGAACCATGTGGGATAAATGTGCAAGCATGAAAACACCAGACCAGTGACCAATTTCATAGAGCTGCTTAAACACCAAAATTTACTCAAGCACCAAAAAACCTTTTAAAATAAAATCAGTATGCCAGCCAAAACTCCTTGTGAGTGTTATGCTCAGCAAACAATGGCCGAATACAAGTCAAAAGCAGTAAACATCACATGAACATTTGGTTGGCAATCCTGTTTGATCAAGGAAGACTTTTCATGCTTAAGCAAATTTCTTGCTTATACGCAGCTTTGCGATCATCACTAAAGCCCACATCAATCGCTGAACAAAAAATTGTTATGCAAAATAGCAATTGATTTTCCGTTAAGCGATGGACTTCAGCAATGATCGCAAAGCGTCAGTGAAATCAGCTCCTGGTCATTAATGCTTACCGGTCGGAAGGTCGGTTGGAGAATAATCAGAAGCAATGGCAGGATCTCGCTGACCGTCATACGGGGATCTAGGTAGCAGGCCGTACTGGCCGATACCTCGGACAGCACAGTGGTCAGCAAGTTCTGTGTCTTGGTCTGCTTGACCAAATTCTTGAAAGAATGTCAGAAAAGCAAAGACTGAATTTAAGTTGTACATATTTAATGCATTGGTAAATCTGTATTGTTATTTACACTTCAGTAGTTGACAGTTACCCTGTACCCTTAGATGTAGCTCATAGAAAGTTGGAATTAAATTTTCAAATCTAAGATTTAAAACCCCAAACCCCTTTTGGGTGCAGTCCTTAAAACTCTCTTTTTAACATTTTTCAATGACACTTGGGCCTGATGTTTTGATCCTAGTGTCAAAACATCAGGCCCTCCTAACTCCAAGCATTTGATACATTTCAGGTCATTATTTTGGTTGATGAGCAGTTTGCAGCAGTTTATTACTTGTGTTGATTTTACCATGATCTTGCTTTATAGGTAACATCATACTTTGGTAGCAAACATGAACAGAAACCTCCACAGATTTACCTATAACTTACAGGGTATAAAGATGGTGATGGTAGAATCAAACCATTAAAATATTTCTGCCTGAAATGCTGTATTCATCCAGAAAAGAGTACAACCAAAGAACAAAAACAGTTTTGATGTTAGGGCGAGATCAAAACTGCCGTGAATAGATTTGAAAATACTGTGGGAATTTTTCACTGTTTTCTCAAAAAGTGGGCGTGGTATGGGACTGGAAATTTCACAGATGACTGTTACTGTATCTGTCTTGATATTTTTTCCCATGACTCTGCATTTCTTTGATAAAACCAAAGTATGATATTACCTTTAAGAGAGGGAAAAAAAAATCATGTTTGATAAAATAATCATGAACAAACTTCCTCCTACCTCATATGCAGTGTTTGGGTATTTGAGACGAGGCTGGTTGGTCGATGCAAACAAGAGATGGAATACTACAGGCACGTATGGCAGATAACGGTAGAAGGTGTAGTTCTGAGTGTGGGCGACCACGCTACCAAGGCGATCGTGAAAGATTAGCCAATCAGAGGCAAGATTCAGCTATTGACCGTAAAAGAAAACAAGGTAGGAATTTATTACAATCATTCCACAAACAGTAATAATGTTGTTTCAGGTTTGTTTGTTTTGTTTAAGTCATTGAAAAGTGAACAAAGAAAATTGACTGGAGCGGGATTCGAACCAGCGATCTCCGGAATACTGGACTGGCGCTCTACCAACTGATCTACCCAGCCCAATGTTAGCAGTGTCCCAAATAGTCAATGACCTTTCTTCATTTGCCGATAAGAAACCACGAAACAACTCACACACTTGCTATCTTTTTGTTAAGGCTAAATTGGGACTTGAACCAGCGACCAACGGAATACTGTACCGGTGCGATTTTCTGGTGGTCACTGGTTCAAATCCTGCTCCCGTCAATTTTTCTTTGTTCACTTTTCAATGACTTCAATTAAATCCAGTCAGTTTCCCTTGTGATTATTTGAATATTACACAATAAGATTCACAGTTTTGGAATGACTTATTTAAAAAACAACGCCCAACTGAAATACTCACAGCCTCAAGCCTAGGGTCCTTGAACTTCATCTCCAGATAATTCTCAAATATTCCTGAAGACAGGAAAAAACACACGTTTATCATTTGCAAGAAAAGTACCAAAGAAAATGGCTCAAAAGGACAGGCCACGGTCAATGATATTGCCGTCATTCTCCATTTGTATGGTGTCTGGTATATCTGAAATCAAACCAACTTTTTTGAGACATTAAAGGTACTATCACACTTTGGTAGCATACCAAAAACAGAACTCTTCACAGATTTATCTATAACTTACAGGGTATAAAGATGGTGATGTTAGAAAAATACTGGCAACATTGTTCTGCCTGAAATGCTGTATCTATCCAAAAAATAAAACCAACTGACCAAAAACAATTTTGATCTTCGGAAGATCAAAACTCCTGTCAATAGATTGAAAAAATACTGTGTTTTTCACTGTTTTCTCAAAAAGTGGGCACCGTATGGGACTGAAATTTTCAAAGATGACTGTTACTGTATCGGTCTTGATATTTTTGCCCATGAATCTGCATTTCTTTGGTAATAAAGCTACCTTTAAACTTATAAAAAGAAGCGAAGTTAGTTGGCTTTAAACTCTGGGTAGATGTAAGTGTGTTTCCTATTTTATAAGATGTTCTTGTAAAAATTAGCATCATGTCATAATACTCTTATTGGGTTGTGAGGTTGGTTCTGAAAAGAACCAAAACTTAGAACCTGAAATGAAATCTATAGAGGGAGCCCTTGTGATCCTTGACATTTGGACTCTTTTCCAAACCCCGGCTCCGGCTTCAGCGATGTCATCCATATGCTTAAAATATAGGCTGTGCATTTCATTGAAGATGAAGCTCTGTTTCTTGTTCAAAATGGAGTATCTACTTCCAAACCATAGCACAAAAGCCTCTAATTTGATACCAGTAATTCTGATTTTAGAATGGATTCACGAAATGGAACCGGAGCCGGAGCCGAGATTTGGAAAAGGGTCCTGGGCTCAAACCATCAATGCATTACCTCAAATTATAGGCCTATGCGTATAAATTGCAAAAGAAATATTTCACAATCCATTTGTGAATGATGAATGATCTTACCCTGCATGAGTTTGTCGTAGTCACCAGCTCCCTGCGCTAGCTGCAGCACGTTGTAGAAGCGTGCCGTCGTAGAAGTCGGGTTGCTGGCATCCAGACCATGGCTGCCGTCTCCCGTTTTAGGTATTGACACCTTGCCTGCCGCGACGTCGTGTGGATTGGCATACTGCTTCCTGCAACAAGAGCAATAACAACAAAATCAATAACAACAACAACGATAACAACAACAGCAGCAAAACTGGATTAGAAAACAAAATCTGATTACTAGGTAAGATTGGGGTTAACATCCTTTACAAACATTGAGCACGATGAGTCACATAGAAACTGAACGGTAAATTTTGGTTGTGGGTTCGAATCCCACTTGAGCCAGTGCACGATTATTTTCATGTGTGCTCAACAAGCACTTTAATAGTATGTAGTGCTCATCTAAGTTGGTTAAGGGCAAGCCTAATTTGCATTTGCATATTTCTATCTCCCCGATGAAAAATCATTAATATTCTAGATTTTGTTTGTTCTATCATTCTGTGTCACCATTTTAAGAAGTCCAAACCTAACAATGTTCTGACATCAATACAAGTAATAAACTGCTGGAAACTGTTCATCAACCAAAATAACAACCTAAAATATATATAAAATGCAAGTAACAAACTGCTGGAAACTGCCCATCAGCCGAAATAATGACCTAAAATTTATAACATGCTTGGAGTTAGGAGGGCCTGACGCTTTTCAATCCCAGCAGGATCTTTTACGAAGGCCTTTGTTAAAGATTCTGCTAGGATCGAAACACGCCATGCCCTCTTAACTCCAAGCATTTCATAAAATATGCACAAAATGCTCTCCTTAAATTCAAAGCAATGTTCTGGGAATCTTTTGTTATACTGACCTCTTGGGCTGTGGTAGCTTGAATATGTCCTGCCATATAGCAAAGAAGCCTTTGTGTCTGTCCTTCTGTCCGACACTCAGTGAGTGGACTAGCGCCAGGCTAAGCACTTTGCCCTCACCGTGGATAAACTACAGACAGACAAACAGACAGAGATTGAGATACATGGCAAAGTTGGAGCCTTTCCCCAGCCTCATCATGTGGCCCAATCGCTTTGTTTCATTTTGTGGGCTTCAAATAGTGGCGGTAGTGAAATAAGTCCCAAGCCTAGCCTCAAGCCTAGTTTCGTAAAGGCCCCTCGATTCAGATTCTAAACAATACGGGCAATTCACAATAGTGCGCCCCCAAGAGTTTGCAATGCCTTCGCAGTGCAGTGCGCGGAATCTATCAACCCTTTACAGATTCCGTGCATTGCGGTTGGTTAGCACTATTTGGAATCACCCGTATTGGCAGAAAGTAAGCCAGCATACCAAATGTTATGTCTCTGCACGGTACAAAGACTGAATTATGAGCTTCTGAAGTCACAAAATACCACACACAAAAAAACACTTTTTGTGACTACTCCAGCATGCCAAAAATGACCATCTTGTAAAAATTTGGATGGACCATATCTCGAAAACTACATGGAGTATTATGTTACTTTTTTGTAAGAGTTTGTTACACATTACACATTCCATCATTCTGATGAAATCTCATCAAAATCCAAGAGGGTCACCTCTAATGACACTGGCTTTATACTGGGCTGGCCGGTACAGAAATTCCTCACCACAAGGGTAGAATGTTGAAAATAAAGGATACACCTGGGATTTATTACCTGCAATGTGTTGAGGCAGGACCTGATGTCGTTATCTGCCTTGCCGCACAGCGCCATCAAAGCCGTCATGTCGGTACGCAATGCATTGTTCCTTGCAATCTGTTAATAATTTAACACCAATCAACATCAAGAGTTAATGGGATGCAAAATTAGACCATTAGAACACCTTAAAGGAACTCCTTTCCATACAGGATATTTGGTTGACTTTATGGGCTCCGTCTTTCGTTTCTCTGGTCATATTACCAGAAACACCGCATCCAGTTTTAAAGGTAGTATCATACTTTGGTTTTTATCAAAGAAATGCAGATTCATGGGCAAAAATACCAAGACAGATACAGTAATAGTCATCTGTGAAAATTTCAGTCCCATACATTGCCCACTTTTGAGAAAAGACTTAAAAACAGCCACAGTATTTCTTAACTCTTTTCTCTTTTATTTTTGATCTTTTAAAAGATCAAACAGATTTTTGGTTATTGTTTTACTAATTTCTGGATAAAAACACAATTTCAGGAGAAAAGAAATTAACAGTATGTTTCTACCACCACCATCTTCATACCCTGTAAGTTATACGTAAATCTGTGAACAATTCTGTTTTGGTCTCTTACCAAAGTATGATACTACCTTTAAGCTGGCTAGGTCTGACAACTTATTTAGTAACTCTAGTAAATGTACACCAGTACATTGACAATTCCCCTAATGCTTTCTGCAGGGCAGGCGTGCTTTTTCAAGTTCAACACAACACCTAGTCTTGTCTTCCAGGCTTCCCGCAGTGCCATGTAAATGCTGTACACATCCTGGGTGAGTGGTTTTTATCTATCTTACCTCATTCAGCCTTGATGCTAGTCTAGTCGTGAGGGTCGGTGGGAAGTGGGTCACGAATGCTTGCTGTCTGAGAAGCCTCAAAGCCGGGACATACCTGTGAAGTTCAAACCAAACAAATTTTAAAAGAAAAATATGTTATTGGTCTTGTTATTTTAACAATTTCAATAATCAAGAACAGTATTTTTATTTCAGGTAATCAGGTATACAATGCAATCGCATACTGGGGCCAATGACAAGGCTCTGCATATGATAATCATAGAAAACAGGGGATTCATAAATAGTGGTCCTTTAAGAGTTTGCAACCTGTTGGCCAATCACAATGCATGGAATTTGCCCACCCAATGCGCATCTGGAAAAGGTCGACCGATTTTGCGCATTGTGATTGGCCAATAAGCCAACATAAGCTACACTAACTACTGGGCATAGGCAAGTTGATAAATGGTTTCTAAATTTGTACATGTTTTTAGGGAGGTGCCAATAGCACTCCGCACTAATGACGTCACATGAGTGATTTGGACAGTGCGCGCATGTACAAAATCCCCGGATGTCAGACAAACTTTTCATGCGTGCACATCCATGCACAGGACACACACCCACCACACGTTTGCATGGTTGCAATGTTTGTCTGAGATCCGGTGTGCTATTTTTAGCGCAAGTGCGGAGTGCTATTATAACACTTTCCACGACAGCTGATTTATGAAGTTTTCAATAATGTGGACTCAATGTGAGTGAGACGTACGCATCGTTGCATATACAGATGATCGGTCGCAGCAACATTTTCTGCTGCTTCTTCTTCTTTGTCGTCGTTGCTGCAGCAGCTTCGGTTGTTGAACTGACGCTGTCTGCAGCACCCTTAATGTAAGCCAGGAGGCAGTTGATAGCAGGCTGCAACAGAGAGAAGAATAATTTGTGATAGATGGATTTTGTCTGGGCTTTGACTGGGCTTTGAGTGGGCTTTGCCTGGACTTTGACTGGCTTTGACTGGGCTCTACCAAGCTCTTGGAGTAAAATGTTTGACAAGATTATATTTCTCTCACCGTGGGAGCTCCGTCAATCTCGTCAATGATCAGACAGTTTGGTCTCTTGTCTGTGGTCAGGACGGACTTCATCTGGGTGGATGACTCCAGTTTGTTCCTGAACACTTCCACACTCCGATCGTCACTGAGATGAGAAGACAAATTTCAAATTTTAAAATGAAATTCCTGAATGAACAAAACACGATGAGACCGAAATCAAATAATTTCGTACAAGTTTTGGAACCTTTTTTCACGTTTAACATCTATTTTCAACGATCCTGTAAGAGTGGAGATGACTTGTTTGATTAACCTTAGTATGCTTACAGCAGCCAGGGCCTGTATACTCCCCTAGGAGTTGAGAACCTGAGATGGTTACTTTCAGGAGTCTAGATTTAGCATCCTCCAATTGGTCAATGCGGACTGTTTGATTGACAGGCCGGAAAAGTTCCTTATGTCATTGTACGTTCATTTAATTCTCACTCTCTCCTCCCTTTTACCTTGCGTTCATTTCCACGACGTTGTACCCAGCATGCTTTGCGATGATGTGAGCGAGGGTGGTTTTGCCGAGTCCTGGGGGACCGCAGAGCAGGGCGACCTTGTGAACGGGACGGTTGTTCTCATCAAGCTCCTTCCAATATTTAAAAAAACAACCAGGAAATCAATTTAAAGGTACCGGTAATATCATACTTTGGGTTTTTATCAAAGAAATACAGATTCATGGGCAGAAATATCAAGAAAGATACAGCATCAGTCGTCTGTGAATTTTCAGTCCCCGCCCGGATGCCGGTACCAAAACTATACCTCTTGAAACTCTTCCTGGTGGAATTTACTCTTAAATTTGTTTGGCTTCCCATCAGGCTGCTGCTGCTGCTGTTGCTGCTGCGGTTTCTTCTTCTGTTTCCTCTCCTTCCCAAACACCAACGGATCCCAGAGTTTCAGCCAGAACAGCAGATTACGATTAATCCCCTGAAACGATGAGTAAAAACAATGAAACGCTTTCACAAACGCCCTCACAGGGGATAAAGGTGGCTGTAACAAACTGTGGTAAGATTCATAAATATGGTTTCGCACACAGGAGCTTTCAGTGGTTCACCCGACGGGTCAAGGAGGCCTTCCGAATCAGCCTCCACCCCTGCAACATCAACAGAGATAACGGCGTCGAAATCCCTGAGGCGTGGACACGTACTGTGAGACAGCATGCAGCACCTTCTACGGCACGGACCAATCGGCCTGTAGCACGCACCGCTGCACTGCCCAATCACGGTACAACGCCACACACCTTGAATCCTCCAGAACCGGATATAAGGAGCACGGACGTGACAACTGCCATCGCCTGATGAAGTATTGCAGTTTGTGAAACGTCACAATCTCTACCGTTGACCACATTGTGTGACAACAGACAAGTACATTTATATTATTTTTATATCATTCTATAGAAGCTTTAAAGAAAATGCACTGGTCTAATGCTGACAAGACTAGACCAGAGAGAATGAGAGTGTGCACTGTAAACAGTCATTTAAGTAAGTGGGAAGGAACACTAGCTGGCGCCTACCATAGGGCCTTTTCGAAATGAAGGCTTAGGCTTAGGCTCAGGCTCCGGCACCATTTTGTGAATCCATTCTAAAATAACAGGTATAAAAACAGTTTTTTGGCTGTGGTTTAAAAGTAGATTCTCTGGTTTGAAAAGGAAAACAGAGCTTCAGCTCCAGTGAAAAGCCACGACTTATATTTTCAGCATATCGTGACGGAGCCTGAGCCAAAGCCTCCATTTTGAAAAGGCCATAAACAAGTTACATAAGACTGATAGTATTCTGGGAATCAGGTCAACCTCAGTGACCTTGCCACGGCCTTAGGGGACTTATACAATGGCGTACCATTCTTTAATTTTCTTTGGCTAGAATCAAATGACATCTTACGTCATCACTGAGTAGATCCGTGTAGCGTCTCGGGGCATACTGGTCTACCCACAATGCAGCTGATGTCTCCTTCATTGCAGGGGCTTTGTCGCTGATATCATCGTCCATTTCATCGTCGGCATCATCTACATCTCCCGAAGCCCCAAGCTTCTTGGTAAGGTCTCTGAAACAAATAAACAAACACCCCAATAAACAAACAAACAGAACCATTGATGCAAACTGCGAGGAAATTTAAAAAGTATTAATCACATATTCTGCTTGTATCAGTATTCATTCTTACGTGTTCAACGATGAAGAAATCCTTTCAGCCTCCTTCATAAGCCTGTCAAGCCTCTGTAATAATAACATATCAACTTTCATGAAATGTCCAGCCAGCCAAGCAAAACAAAATACAAATAATAATCTGCTGCAAACTGCTCATTTACCAAAATAATGAGCTGAAATTTATAAAATGCTTCTAAAGAGTAAGGAGGGCCTGAAATTTCGATCCTAGCAGATTCTTTCTCAAAGGCTAAAATGACAAGAGGACAATAACATGCAACTTTATCCTGTCTTTGTGGTTTCCCAGCCTTTAAAAAAGCTGCATTAAGATGAATTAAATTAATTCAAAAAGCTGCATCCTCTAAGTGATCCCCATATACAATTTCTCAAGTTGTAGCATTGCTAATGCTGGGAGTATCAGTGATCCCTGGGATATAGCGGTATGTGAGTGGTTTCATGCCTTCTGACTTCCAAACGAACAAAGATTATTGACTATTAGGGACACCACCAACGTAGGGCTGGATAGCTCAGTTGGTATGGCGCCGCTACAATATTCCAGGGGTCACTGGTTCAAATCCTGCTCCAGAAAATGTTTCTTTGTTCACGTTTCGTTGACATAAGATTAAACGAGTCAGTTTCCCATTGTTGTTATTTGTTAATTATAAAATGATCAACGACGGACATCATTCTGACCTCATTCTCCAAGTCATCACGCATCATGTCGACGGACCTAGCTAGGAGGCGAAGAGGACAACCTCCTGACGGCTTAGAGACTGACCTGCCTTTCTGCTTCCACAAAAAACAAAGGAAAACCCAACATCTTAGTCCACATAGGATTCCAAAAATTGAAGAAGATACAAAAAAATTGACAATATTACAACCTCTGAAATGCAATTCACTCTGAGCAAAATTGGGCAAAATTGATTACAGATTTTCGTTTAGACGTATGAACCTTGGGTTTATTTCATAGAGCTGCTTATTAAGCAAAAGATTTGTTCAAGTGTGAAAAGTTTTCCTTGATCAAACAGGACTGCAAACCCAATTTTTATGTGATGTTTACAGCTTTTGGCTTGTATTTGGTCATTGTTTGCTGAGCATAGCATTCACAAGCAGTTTTGGCTTGCATACTGATTTTATTTACCAAGGTTTTCAGTGCTTAAGCAAATTTTGGTGCTTAGGCAGCTCTATGAAATTGATTGTTTATTTCCTCACCATTTTGTCTTCGACACTGACAACGTCTTTCATCTTGAGGTAGACCCGCTTGCCATCCTGTCTGGTGAGACGCACGGACAAGCCTGGGGGCTCCCGCAGCAACACCTGTAGACGACGGTAGCCCGCCGGCATGTTGGTGTCCTGCCGCGCGGAGGGCGCCCTCTCAGCCGCGTCGGCTTGTTCTGCCCTTGAGGTCTTCTGCCTGTGGAGCATGACCCTCTCGATGGCTCTTTCTTCCGGGGTCGGCGAGGGAGGTAGCTCAGAGGAAGCCAATTTGTCTGTAGGTTTGCCAGAGTCGTTGAAAAGCTTCCGAGCACGTTTTGCTGTTGGAGCTAAAAAAGCAACAAAACCAATAATAAAATCACTTTTAAATGGCTTTTTATTAAGGGCCTTTACAAAACGAGGCTTGAGGCTAGGCTTGAGATTTATTATGCTACCGCCATTTTGTCTCCTAAAAGAAATGAAGGGCTTGAGATATATGGCAAAGTTGGAGCCTTTCTTTGGCTTTGTCATGTGGCCCATACATTTTGTGTCTTAAATGAAATGAAGGGCTTGAGATACATGGTGAAGCTGGAGCCTTTCTTTGGCTTTGTCATGTGGCCCAATCATTTTGTGTCTTAAATGAAATGAAGGGCTTGAGATACATGGCAAAGTTGGAGCCTTTCTTTGGCTTTGTCATGTGGCCCAATGCCTTCGTTTTGTTTTTGGGCCTAAAATGGCGGTAGCAAAATAATTCCCAAGCCGAGCCTCAAGACTGATTTTGTAAAGCCTTATGACTTGCTGAGAGTCATTCATACAGAAGATTACACAGTACTAGTTACGATGATCATAACTCTTGGTCAGTCATGGTGACAGGTCCATGCCAGACTAAGGGTTACTTACGATCATCACAACTAAAAGAAGATCAAAGTGACAAACCTTATTTCATGATCGTGTTTGTCAAATATTGATCAACTTTCACTCAAATACAGCCATTAAAATACGCAGAGGATGTGGTTTGAATCCAAATTCCTTTACCAATTGTCGGAAGCGTCGGAGCATCAATCACCAACTCATCCTCGCTGTCATCCGACATAGGTCCAAACATCTCCTCCACGTCACGCTTCTTGGGTCTCCTAACGTCCGTAGACTCTCCTGGGTAACCATTCTCAAGCTGACTCATAGCTGGCGGCATTTCTTTGCCCTTCGCACTGACATTGGGTGCAGCGGTGGGATTTGATTGGCTCTCGGGCTGACCGACGACATTGGTGATGGTCGTATTTACGTTCTTTTCATTCACTGACTGATGTCCATTAAGTGGCAATGCGTTCTGGTTTGGGGTGATCTTTGCTGAGGACGTGCTTCTTTTCTGACTGTAGTTTCTCTGAGAGGCTAAAATTTTAAAAAAATGACAAAATTTGAAAATCCCAAGCCAAGGCTAAGCCAATGTTATCAATTTGATTTCATAATATTCAATATTGTGGCCAACCAAGAATAACTGAACAAATATGCATGAACATGATGACTGTCAGAATCGACTCGAGAAAAGTCAACCAAAAGGACAACTTGACTACAACTTACAAGACAGATCAACGTGAACCACATTGTACAGTACCAACAATAGACCAATTTGATTGCGCAACCAATGTTTACATGCCATCACGTGACTTCAGTGGGTATTTTTTCATCCCATTGCAGATGAAATTAGTGAAAAAGCCAGCTGTTGAAACAAGCATAGAAGACTAGGCTCTATCATGCACATTAATCAGTCTGCACATATCTCCACCTCTGCTCTGTGCCAAATGAGCTAGCCTACCCACTATAACTGTGTTAAGTCACAAAATGGAATTAGTAGCGAAATAAAGAATTAACGTTAGGACTAAGTTAACATTAACAATAATGCTAATTTTCCTGTCGGTAGGCCTACCTTCCAATTCCATCTCCATTTCCCGCATCGCCTCCAATTCGTCCGCAAATTGATCTTCAAAATCATCTTCCATGATTATTTCAAACAAAAGTCAAACTCTTCTACAAAGAAATTTGAAGATTTAAAACCAAACTGATTGACATTAAATTGGATACTAGTAGTATTACTAGGCTTACTAAAGAAGTAAGTAGCCCAGTAATTAGTAAGTTGGACCCATACAACTCTGCAATCTGTGTTGAGTGTTTTGACTTTTGTGTTTGTTGACAAATGTTCGTCACATCGGGATCATCGGCAAATCAACTTTGAATTGGTCGCTGTCTGTCAAAATCAAATTCAATGTCCAAAACTGAAGACCGATCGGAGACACCCTTAAGCACGATGTCAGGTGCGTAGCCGCCTCTAAGCAATCCCGTTTCTATCACTTTTTATCAGTCGTTGTATCCATCAAATTTTGTGGAAAACGATGAAGAGATGACCCAGCTTGTCAAGTAACATGCATGACATGATTATTGTTGTTCCCGCGAAAGGGCCAAATGAAATAGCTGGTTTCCGTCATTCTAACGCACATTTGGATCATTATGCACACCAGTACCAGGCAAAGTTTCGCGCCATGCCTGATGGGATATACAACAAAATGGCTGCGCCCATGTGTAAACTGCGATGAACCTGAACATTAATTCCCTATTGAAAAGTAGGGGCCTAGCTAGTACGAATTTAGGCCTACAGTGAAAATTTAAAGCGACGGTAAGTTAAGCGATTAGCACTGGGGGTTGTTGTTGCTGATTTTCTGGGTATGAAAAGAAATAAGGTGACAAAGATGATGAATGAACTTATGACAATGAAGACCAGTCCTGGAAAACTCCAAATTCGGCAACGTTTCCGAATTCGGCTGTGGTCAGGTGGTTACCGAATAAAGCATAAATGTATGCAGCGCATTATCAAATTCTGCACGGTTAACTTAAATACTCACTCGCCTTTTGTATTTCCAATCCTTACGATGATCGTAACCCTAGCCTAGGTCTGACATGGGGACTTAACATGACATGGGGGCCTTTGGGGGGCAAGATGAGATAAAACTGTACAGTCAGTTTGTAATTGTAGATCAGGAGAGGCTGATGTTATTCATAATGGGATGGGAATATATTATTTGGGCCCATGTGCATTCATGCGCACAGTCATGGGAGTGTTCTGAACATGGGTCTTCTTTCATACAAAAAGTGGTTTTATTATGATTGTTGTTTTGTTTTCTTTATTCATTCACTCGTTTGTTTGTTTGTTTGTTGGTAGTCCCACTTACTGGGCCGTTAACTTAAGAGCTTCAAATTTTAACGATCTTGACATCATCGATTGTAAGTGCGATCGATGATGTCAAAATCATTCAAAAGGAGCTCTTAACGGCCCAGTAAGTGGGACTACCAACAAACAAACAAACAAACGAGTGAATGAATAGTTTGTAGGGACTAGTTTGTTGGGGGAATTGGGGTGTCTCTTTGTTTGTTGCTTTTATTCAAATACATTTTCTGGAAATATTCAAACTTCTGTTTTTATACAACGGATATAAACTTGAATAAAATTTGACATTTTTGTTTAAAATCTTTGAAGATACTGTAAATATGACAAACTTGCATTGTGGTTTAGTGATCAACTACATGCTGAACAGTTTTTAATAGTCAGTGATAGTTATTTCATTTCATGATTTCATACAATTGCTTAATATTCAGGAGAAGAAGTTCATCATCGTAGATGTTTACATTTCCTCTTTCTGCGTATACCCAGTTTTGGCAATGATAGTCTGCTCAGGATGGAGAAATATGTGCAACAACTTCAGGTCAACCTGCACTGGCTGCACGTGTATATTCGCAGGAGGATCTTTGGTCAGCACAAATCAGCCACCTTGGATGACGCGCCAATCCTGTACAAGAGCTCCAACTTCATCGTCGTTGACAAGCACTACGATGTCAAGATAAACAGTGATGACAGCAAGGAGAGGATCACTGTGTCTACCCAGCTGGCACATCGATTCCCAGAGCTGGTAGATGACAGCATTGCCCATCAGTTCCGGTAAGAACCTAGTGGGGATGTCCCACCTTTTACGAGAGCATGGGAGCCCCGAGCCCGTAGTTGTGATGATCATAACCCTTGGTCTGCCATGCTGACATGGACCATGTCATAGATGCCCTTAGCCCCTTGGGCCCCTAGCACCACTTGCCCCCTAGTCCCCTGACCCCTAGGCCCCCCCCCCCACAAGCCCCCTACCCCCTGCCCCTTGACCCTGGTCCCCTGGCCCCTTAGCCCCTATCCCCCTAACCCCTGGCCTTCTAGCCCCTAGCCTCCTAGCCCCTTGGCCCCCTAGCCCCTTAGCCCTGGAAATTATACCCTGCTGAATGATATTCTGCACACATTGCCTGTAACATTGAGTTTATACCAGCTTCTCTCAGAGTCACACTCAAATGAGTCTAATACATGGTGTCACTGCAAACATCCTACAACAAGATGAAAAATATAGTTCCCATCACATAAATCACAAGGCAAATTGACTAGATTCATTTCAACTGGAAGAATAAGTGAAACTCTCAATCTGACTTTTTGCCATGTTCAGGTTTGTGCATCGTCTAGACTACTCTACCAGCGGCACTCTCTGTGTCGCTCTGAACAGAAGAGCATCTGCAGATGCCATGAGTATATTCAAAAAACGCCAGGTGATCAAGTGCTATTATGCTTTAGTAAGTACGGGTACATTTGTTCTTTCTTTTTCATCCTAGCACTAATCATCCAAAATGTGAACTCTGCACATGATGGACTTTGGTGGTTTGAGAAAAGTATCCTGACGCTTTTTTCAAAGCTTGGCTCTGGCTCCGGCTTTGTCTCTGTCATCCATGCTGAAAATACAGGTTGTGGTTTTTCATTGAAGCTGAAGCTCTGTTCCTTTTCAAACCAGAGAATCTCCTTCCAAACCGCAGCCAAAAGTTTCTATTTTTAAAATGGATTGCATGAAATGGAGCCGGAGTCGGAGCCGAGCTTTGAGAAAGGCCCCAGGTCAAGTACATGTACTGTCTAGAACAAGGCCAAGCTGTCTGCTGCTTCAAGTTGAGGGCTACAATTTTTAGGAAGAGTGTGCATTGAAAATCAAACAAAAACAGCTCCTCATACTAAACCAAGACTGTTCATACTACCTGGGGATGGGATAGCGAATCAATGGCTCCACTCCTATGGTATTTAGAAAGCAGTCCCTCATGCTGAAGTAGACACAGTACATAAAGATCTGGAAGCGAGTGCCTAGGCCATGGCAAGGCAGTAATAAATAATCCCATCCCCTGCAGTGTGTGGTGAAACTAGTCCCTCACACCGAAACAAGAAAGTCTCTTGGCCCTTGAACTTGAGTTGTTTCTTTGCTCTTCTCACCATCGACTAGGTCAGGGGTCACGTACAGGAAGACTACCTTAGGATCGACAAGCCTGTCTACCCCAATCCCACAGAGGGCGCTACTCACATGATGTGCGTTGCCGATGGTATCCAGATGCCTCACAAGGACGCTGTCAAGATCCTCTCAGCTTACACAGAGCTGTTTGTGATGCAAAGGGGACTGTATGACGGAGAGCCTGCTAGTAAGGTGCTGCTGAAGCCATTGACAGGTGGGGAAGTTTTTCTCTGTTCAGGAAGAATGCCCCCTTAGATGACAGCTGTCAACTTTTACCTCTGACTGATTCCCTCTTTCATGGCCCTTTTCTAAACCTCGACTCTGCCTCAGGCTTTGGCTCCGGTCCAGTTTGTGAATCCATTCTAGAATAACGGGTATCAAAATACATGTAGAGACTTTTGGCTGCGGTTCAGAAAGTAGATTTTCTGACTCTGGATTTGAAAAGGAAAACAGAGCTCCAGCTTCAATGAAAAAGCGCAACCTATATTTTCAGCATATGGATTACACAGACGAAGCCTGAGACAGAGCCGGAGCTGAGGTTTGGAAAAGGGCTCATCATGTGACTCCCTCACACATCTCCCCTCTTTAGTCACTGAGCATCTGTTTTCATGCCTAGCTTGAATTTGGTATTTAACGTTGGTCTTGTCTGCACTCCTGCATGGACGTGCAGCTGCCATTTACAATAGTCACTGAGCAGTTGCATTAGAGTCAAAATACCTGGATGTTACTCAACTAGGCAGGACGCGACGGGTGACACAATGTTTGGAACTAACATCGTGCATTCAATTTGCCAGTTGCAGACCATCTGTTTTCAAGCCTAGCTTGAACAAATAAAATTTGGTTGGAGCAGGATTGGAACCAGCTACCCCTGGAGAGTAAAATCTTTTACCAATCGGAAATCAATTTTTTATCCCTGGTTTAGGGAGACGGCATCAACTTCGAGTCCACTGCTGGAGTCTTGGACACCCGATTGTCGGCGATTACACCTACAGTTTGAGGCGGGACGTCAAACCATATCGCATGATGCTTCACTCCCACAGGCTGACCATTCCGACCAAGATGGAGACCATCGATGTCATTGCCCCTGACCCTTTCCTGCCCGAGATCGATGCAAAATGGCGCCCGTTTGATGAAGCTGAACTCAGTGGAGAGGAGTCAGGGATAGTAGGTACTGATGATGAGCGGAGGTCAGCCGAGATGACGGAGAAAGAGACCAGCGAAACTAAGAGTGATTGCGGGATGGACATTGGGAACAAGACAAGGTGATAGATGCATCTTCCAAAAATAGGGAAAAGACACCGTTGGTTTGGTTGGACAGCTTGGGGTGCCGTTAACCTCATGGTCTCTTACATGTAGATCCTATCAATGCCATTTTGTCAACCATAATGACATTGCAGTTGTCACAAGCACGGGATTCTCTTTCAAAGCGTGCCTCCCGGAGTTTTTTCGAGTCTGGATGATGGCATTTTCTGATGCTATGCTGAATTGTGATAGGCTGGATGACAGCAACTCCGAGCCTAGTGCAACATTAAATGTTGATTGTGCACAACGCAGACAGTCAAATAGGCAATGTAACTACCACTCAGAACCAATATAGAGATGGTAACTCTGGTTTGTTCTCCTACACTGATGAAGAATGAGTCTGATGGACTGCAGTACCCACCGCCGCTGCATAAAATTTGCTAGTTGACTTTGAAAAACGACTTTGTATGACCACCCGGTATCCCCCATTTATTGTGTTTTAATGGAGGGTATAAAAAAACCAGATTTTTGGTGAATTGAAAAAGATTGTAATAAATGTAATGTTTGTATTTGTTACAGACTTGTTGTAGACAAGTCTACTCGAAGTCGCAGTGATCATCTTTGCTTTCACGCGACTCTCGTGATACTGCTACACTTTCTCCCAAGACTTCTGCCACCAGCAAAATTTTGACTCTTTGGACCACTTGAAAGTTGGAACTAGTTATGAAGTTGGCCCCGAGAGCCAAAATCTCGCTGGAGCCATGAGTCTCGCAAGAAGACGATATCACATCAACATCTAACGATTTGTCTAAAAGTGATAGTTTTTACAAACTACAATAGCGACACGTTGACGCATTACCTTCATGTACTGTTCAAGATGTCTGCTTATTTATTGAGGTCAGGGTCAATGCAGGCTATTGTCAACAGAGGGCGCCATATAACTTAATAACCCATTCATGGCCAAGAATTGTTTACAGTATTTTATTTTGGGGTGTTGTCTTAAATTTTAAGATCTATGCACTATGCAGTCCTTGAAAACTATTTCCAAGATGTAAATCAAGTTTGTCTCAAGTCCGAACCAAATACAATTTTGCAGAAGATTGTTTGTGTAGCACCTGTTTGATATTCCTTGATGTATTATCTGAAGAGCCCTCGAGTCCCTGGTACCCACCACTCAACATTTGATACAACAACTTGATTTTACAGAGACTTAGAATACATTCACCATGTTCACTTGCAATGATTGTAACATTAGAAGACCTAGTCATTAACATCCTTTGTCTTCATCATAAATAAGTAATGCAGTAATGTACATTTTGTGCACAGGAAAGACCAATGGGCTTAATTCTTTCAACCTTGAGCTACATGCATTTAATACTCAAACTGTCAAATAACATAATGATACATCTTATTAATTCTGGTCTATAAACTCCCTATAAAGTGCGACGCACAGCAGAATATGAGCCATCCATGCATATAATTTGAAACATGTATTTGTAAAAGAGCACATGTCATGATCAATCAACCCATGAGAATTATTCAATATCAATTTATAATTGACTATAGGCCTTATTCACGGCGCATCCATTTTGTCACCTTCCTTTGCATACCTTTCGGAAAAGATAACACCAATTCTAAAAATGAAAACGGGTACCAGACTATTTTGAATCTAAGCTTCGGTTTGATTGCACTGCTTCGAATGTAGGATGGATGCATCGTGAATAAGGCCTATTAGGGACACTACCAATGTAGGGCAAGAAAGCTCAGTTGATAGAGCGCCTGTACGGTGGGGCCGGTATTCAGGATGTCCCTGGTTCGAATCCCGCTCCAGTGAGTCCAGTCAATTTTGTTGTTATTCACCTTTCAATTTATAATTCCTACATTCTTGCTGTGTACTAAATTGCTGTGGACAGGAAACATGACTGGAGCCCATACTTTGGGAAACTCCGCCAAAAAAGATGCTCAAGGCGCTTAACAAAAGAAAACCAGGAAAACAATATAAATGATCTGGAATATGCATAATTAGTTAAAAAACAAAAGTCTAATTCA
Organism: Astropecten irregularis; assembly: GCA_963971285.1. Lineage (NCBI taxonomy): Eukaryota > Metazoa > Echinodermata > Asteroidea > Paxillosida > Astropectinidae > Astropecten > Astropecten irregularis. Next base: position 5,822,870 of record OZ020248.1, on the reverse strand, counting down.
TTTTAAAAAATAAACTACATTAATGAGATATGAGGCACAGGAGTAACAAATAGGATGAGTTCGTTTAGCTTCCATGGGGCAGCCCTGACATGCCTGACCTAGGAAAGGTGAAGTTTACTGCACAAAACAAATGAGAGGATGCAGACAAAGTCGACAGGTGCCGACTCAAGGAAGCTAAACGAACACATCCTACATGTATGTTACTTGTTAGTGAACCAAAGTTCCATTTGACTTGCATGTCACTTG